>LR991067.1:8004578-8740213 GCA_905163555.1 Notocelia uddmanniana | reverse complement strand
CGAGTCAGAATGGTGAGAGTCAGGATGGCGGGTGTACCTAAAGAAATATTTAAAAAAAATATACGAAAGAAATGTACCCAAAATGTACTATTTTGTACCTACTTTAAAAAAAAATGTACCGCCCCGTACTTAAAGTTATTAGAAAAACAAGGTACACCCGCCATTCTGACGTCAGGATGGCGGGTGTACCTCAATGTGCTATGATTCTACCAATTATTGAGAAATGTTAATGCTTTAAAAAATTGTACTGAATTTGTACTTATACATACAGTTAAAATTTGAGCAGACTAATTCGCGGTTTGCGACTTGTTTTATTTAAGATTTAAGGTTTTCTACTGGTATGTAGATAAGTTTGGTGATCATTAGAATCGCTGGAAATCCTAAGATTTTGTAAGTTTGATTTGACCCAAATTTAGTAACTAATTTGTACAATGTTGTACCTAAGATAAAATTATTTGGACCTCACTAAATGAGTAATGAGACAATGATAGTGTCCAGCCATTCTGACATGACGTTAGAAGGAGTAAACCATTTCTGGTGCTATCAAATTGGGCAGTAATCTGCGGATCTTTTCGTCAAAATTACTTACTTATGTTACTCGGCTTACTCTTTTCCAAATTATAATGTATTCATGCTTATTAACTTACACACTAACTATTGGAAATAATTTCACTAATAAATAAATAAATATTGGGGGACAATCTTACACAAATCGACCTAGTCCCAAACTAAGCAAAGCTTGTACTTTGGGTACTAGGCGACGATATACATACTTATATACATAGAGAACATCCAAGACCCAAGAACAAAATCCGTGCTAAATGCACAAATAATTTAAATTTCGAACCCGGGACCTCTAGCTTCGAAGGCAGCATCACTACCAACTAGGCTAAACAGGTCCTCTAATATTTTTGTTTTCATGTCAGAATACGTCTGGCCGTAATGTTTGGTTTCTTTTTGTAATTCTTAAGCAAATAAAATATAAATCCAGATCTGGCCAATAACAAAGTATATTAAATATAATGAAACGGGTCACTCACGTCTTAAAGGTCGAATATCGCTCGACATGTTTCAGACCGGTTCGCGGTCCTTAATCATGAGCACCTATCGCGGCGGCGGTTTTCTTAGCACTGCGTGCCCGTGCCCTGTCCGCTCGGTGACCCGTGGTGAGACGTGAGTGACCCGTTTCATTATATTTAATATGTCTCAAATTCACGGGAGTTTTCTATATAAAATAACAAAGTACTTAAGATTAAACCTTTCTAACCTAATTTGTATCGTTAAATAAATAAATAAACATTAGTACCTAATTTGTAGCTCAATAACATTTTTTTTGACGGCCTGTTTAGCCTAGTTGGTAGTGACGCTGCCTCCGAAGCTAGAAGTCCCGGGTTCGAATCCCGGCCAGGGCATTATTTGTGCATTTAGCACGGATATTTGTTCTTGGGTCTTGGATGTTTTCTATGTACTTAAGTATGTATTTGTCTATATATGTTCGTATATCGTCGTCTAGTACCCATAGTACAAGCTTTGCTTAGTTTGGGACTAGGTCGATTTGTGCAATATTGTCCCTCAATATTTATATTATTTTTAGATTTTTTTATACACGTATTAAAATGACTAAAAAACACACACACTGAGCAAATAACTTTTTATTACTGTTAGTTCTCTTATACACGGCCGTATATAATACAGTTCGCAATCATCCGCTTAGGGCTTTTGGTAATGTTACATTTAAGGTCGTCATAACATTTCCATGACATATTTTGACGACAATGAGCTCTATAGTGCCCAATAGCATTTATGTTAGTAACGTCTCCATAAGACGGTATAAATTCAATAACTCCTAAAAGGTTATACTTCATGTTATTCAAAGTTATCTCAATTGGTACATCATCAAGAGAAATTATATCGGTTTGATTCAATTCAAACGATATTGTGGTGCACAATTGGTATGTAAATGTTCTTACGCCCTTACAGTCATTACGTCGGCATTGTACAATATTATTGTCTTCACATAATACTGATTGTGCAGATTGATTCAGCAAAGATATTGGCATATTACAATTCAGAGGTAAAAAAGAAACACGTCTTTGGCTGTTATTGATCGTACATGTCGTGTCTGTGCAAGATTCTCGTAAAGTGGCACTATAAATTTCATCTATCAATATATTCTCGAAAATAAAGCTTACATTGCATTCACAACTAACGTAAGTTCTATTACCGATGCATTGTTTTTGAAAATGTTGCTGAAGGATATCTGCTCTATTTTTATATAATTCCGTTCTGATCGTTTTATCATTAATCATAGCCTTAACAAATTTACAGAATTTATTTTCACTGTTAACAATTTGTTTTTGTAAATCATACCGTTCAACACAGGCAGCCGCTATTATTTGAGCAACTGAATCGAATGCACAAGTGTTTGATACCACAACGTCTTCACCAACTAGTGTTCTTGTTCCGTTTGGTAATAAAGGAACGAGTTTCTTCTGCATTCTTCTCATTTTTGTTCCTTTTTTATTTGACTTACCCTTGCCCATCCAATTTTCGACAAATGATGGAGTATTTGAAAAAATTGAGTCATCTGGAAAAAAATCTGCAGTCTCTTTTTCCGTCGATGTCGATACTTGTAATTTTTGTGATTTTTTTTTGGTTTTACAGGGTGTGGCTAAATTATTTTGTTTGCTGATCCCTTCCTTAACTTCGCCCTGTATGAAATCGACATGTTTTACAATAAAGTCGTCCAATCTCAATCTATTTGATTTAATGGCAATGTGGCATAAATATCTTTTAAGGGTTTTAAAATAGCTTTCCACATTTGATGAAGATGGTATTCGATTTGTAGATTGGTATATGTGTATCATAACATTACTCCATAACGGAAGCTGTCGAACTAATCGCGTGAGAGTTGGTATTAATGATGGCATGTAAAATAGATTTTCATGTGCTAAAACATCGTCATCGTCCTGTGTTAACGTAACTATCAATTTTTCACGGTCTAGTTTGTCACTAAACCATTTTGGGACTGAGGTATTGTCGTCTTTAGAATAGGACATTTCGGATTTATATTCCTCTATACTGTCTGGTCGAAGCACATCATGTTCTTGAATATTTACTAATTTCCCTAATTGTTTCAGCCTTAACTTAGCATCTAGGACGTTAGATCCTGGGTTATCATATTTATTGATAGAAACTGTAACCATGTCGCTAATAACTTGTTTTATTTCTACGTAATTATCAAGAGTTTTAACGTGTAAAATACACTTGCAGTAAAAGCTTTTCGTTCTTGAATCTACGTTTTTGAAGCAAGAGAGATTAAATATTATTTTGACAAAGTGACTCGTGTCAAGGCGTATATAGCATTCTTGTGGAGTTTTATTATTCCGTTCTAACTTCAAAAAAGATTCTTTAAGATATTCATTGGTTGAATTACAGTCAGTAAATGCCTTAATTGCAGCTCCTATTAAAGCAGACGAATCGTCTAAAATTACTTCATTTGGAACTGTTTTATTACCTCTCCAAGATTTTAACCATAGACATATGGCATCCATCGTGTGACTACTAGAAAGCATTTGAGTAATGGGAACACTACGTTCATTTTTGTCGCAGTACATTATTGCTTCATATAAGAAAATGTTTTTTTTCTCGATAACATCAGATTCCTTGATTAAGCTTCCTGTAGCATCGACACTCATTATAACTCTATCGGAATCAGAGAGTGTGGTGTAGAATGTTTCCTGGGCCAATGACCAATAATGAACATGAAAATGTGGATGTATCGTTATTTGTTTAATAAAGTCGTCATAGGGTTTCACATTTTTCGCCATAATCAATAATGCCAGAATAGGATCAGAATGGTAGTGCTGACTTACTTTATACTCGTGTTTGATTTGCCGTAAACATCCATTTGTAGGTAAATGCGGTGGCTCAGCATCACCAACTTTCATGGCTGAGTTAACTAATCTTTTATGTACTATAATCGGAGCGTCGTGCTTTAGCTCACCTAACAAATCTTTACGTGTTAATGGTGTCATTTTAACTCTTTTTCGTGTATTATGATGAAAGTCTTTATCAAATTTGGTTATTTTACCGGTACAAGATGCTATATTATCAGTAGGCCATTCAATAAATAATTTAATCCCTGCATGACATTGTTTGCATTCTCCAAGGCACCTTATTCTAACGCCATATTCCACAGAGTGCGTTTTAAAGGTCCAACTGCAAGGGGATTTAGACGCAGTCCAAATTTTCTCTCGTAATAAATCAGCCCATTCATGTTTAGGTAATGCATATTTTTGCTGTCGAACATTGCAACCAGAATCAAGTTTTCTTCTAACTGTACACTTTGAAATAGGTTGAATTTTTTGCCATTGATATATATCGAGTGAAAATGATATGTTTTGAGTGTCATCATTTCCCGCCAATGTAAGGATATCAACATCTGTTGATAGGAATGTCCCAATTTCACTAATTGCATCACTTCCATCGGTATAAACGGTACTCTCACTTTCAAAATCTTTGTAATTTGTTTGTTCGCAAATGTTTTCTTTCTTGCTCTCCGTTGAAAAATAATAATCATAGTTTCTCTTTACAGATAAATAAAGTGCTTTAACAGAAAGTTTTTGATTAAGATCGTTACTAATTACGGTAAATATGTCATCATTACACGACGGTAAATCATTACGTGATGGAAAGTATTGTTGATATTTCTCGAAAACTTTCTTCCGTTCTTCTAAATCAACCTCAGTTTTTCTTCCGCGTTTCATATTTAAATATCGCACTCTAAAAGTTGTGTACTAAATTTAAACGTTACTACGCGATTGAAATTGTACGGGTATTTATATTTGACAAAAACATTCGGCTTTTCTCCTATACACATTATACATATTCGCAGATTAATTAATTAATTAAATATTTGAAACAGTAAAAATATTCCGACTTTTATCTGTTCCCTCCATTTAATTCTAACTTTTTTTATACGCACGTCGCGTACGAGTATCTGCGGAATCACGGCGTTCTGCCATGTGGTTTAAAAAAGTTGGAGAGGAGAGAACGTTTATGAAAATAAAAGCGGAAATAGTCATACTTTGCAAAACATTAGATTTTGATAATTTTAGTTTTAAACAGTTAGACCAAAGTTAGACCTACAAATACTTATCTAAAACTACTCTATTTAGATAGTTAAATATTTGTACCTATTATGTTAAAATAACGGATGTAGGAAATATCATTAAACAATTAACAATAACTTTTTGGTGGAGGAAACGATCGTGTGGAAACCGATGCAATCCCAATAACGTCATTTTCGGTTGGAAGGTCAGATATGGCAGTCATTTTCGTAAACCTAGTGCCTACGGCAAACATTGGAATTAGTAGTCATTTGCAAGATATTGAGATTATAATAATTTTATCGTAATTGTAGACAATTATATACCTACCTGAAGTACCTGATTAAAAAAAACTTTTGTACGAAATACCATTTAACAGTAAGATTTTGGTGAAGGAAAACATCGTGTGGAAACCGATGTAATCCTAATAAGGTCTAGTTTTCGGTTGCAAGGTCAGATCGCAGTCGCTTTCGTAGAACTAGTGCCTACGGTAAATCTTGTGAGTAGGCTGACAAAGCGGACCCGGGCTTCTTTTAGGATAGTACTGGGAAAACACTAGTCCTAGCATCTAGGAAGATGGTAATTTTCATATTTGGTTGTATCCTTTTTTTTTATAAGCATTTATTTATGCGTTTTAAGTTTCAACGATAAGTTGTGGAGTGTATAAATCACCAAAAAGTCACAAATTGGCTTAACAAAGAAAAAAATCGGTTTGACGGACCGCGGTACTAATACTCGTATTACGGGTAGGTCACTTTCACGACGCGCAAGTGTGGTAGGTAGGTATCACAGAAAATCTATTGCCATGCTGTGATTAGGAGGCCCAAATTGCTTCTAGTGCGACGTGCGACACTAATTAAATAGGTACATGCATTGCTGAAGGATGTCGAAAATATAAGATGGGTGCGAATCTGTAATGGATTGAAATATAAACAAGCGTATAGTACATACACAAAACTTTTTTACCAGTAGGAAATTTTAAATGTGTACAAGTCGCAAACCACGAATTAGTCTGCTCAAATTTTAACTGTATATATAAGTACAAATTCAGTACAATTTTTTAAAGTAATAACATTTCTCAATAGTTGGTAAGATCATAGCACATTAAGGTACACCCGCCATCCTGACGTCAGAATGGCGGGTGTACCTTGATTTTCTAATAACTTTTAGTACGAAGCGGTACAATTTTTTTTCAAGTTGGTACAAAATAGTACATTTTGAGTACATTTTTTTCGTATATATTTTTTAAGTATTTCTTTAGGTACACCCGCCATCCTGACTCTCACGTCAGAATGGCCGAATGTTAGCTATTTTATAATCCATACAATGAATAAACGCTGATATATCAAAAATAACGTTGGACTTGAAAGCGCCACAAGTGGCATTATGATACTAGTGTAAGTCTACTAACGGTTTTTAAGAAATAAAGTGACAGACGTCAAGCAAGGTGGGAGGAAGGATGGATGGATACTTGAACTGTACTTTGAGAACATGAATAAATAAATATCTGCAATAACAAGAATAAGTTTTTATTATTATACTTATGTAAGTTCGGTGACAATGCAATATTATGGTACCACCGTGATCTGATGATGGATACAGAAGGTGGACAATTGGCCATAGCAACTCCTAGACTAAACAAGATAAACCTGTCGTGTTCGAGCTCATTGGAACCCTCTCAATGAAGTAATTTATGATGATGACTGTGTGGAATAAAAGGCACAGTCGATAATAAAAGCTTGTACTATTGTCAGATACTCGTCATTGCGAAATGTCGTGTCGCTTGGACATGACTCGCGATTTATTATTGGAATAAGCCCTCTTATTCACAAATCGACTTGCCTCACCTGTCACCTCAAACCTCATCCGTTTTTATATGGAAACTGTCAAATGGCATTTGTCAATGTTGAAAGTTTCCATATAAAAACAGGTGAGGTGTGAGGTGAGAGGTGAGGGCGAGTCGGTTTGTGAATAACACCCCTTGCGACGAGATGCGTGCTGCGGCGTGACATTGCGGCATTATGAGCTTGGTTCGGGGGTCTATTATACTTAACGTATAGGTAAAACCAATCTCAAAATGATCGCCCTCCTAGTAAACATTATTTCAATGAGTGAGTGTTTATATGTATTGCGTCTATGCTTACGTCGGATGTGAGAGAAAACAATTTGGCGGGGCGTCCCGTTTAAAAATGGTATTTACTGTACTCATTGGATTGAAATCATATAGATATACAGTAGTCGGCGGTTAAGTAGTCAATCCTGACACCTGTCATTTCCATACAGTTTATAACCTAAACTAAAAGTCACTTTGAGTTATAAACTTTATGGGAATGACAGGTGTCAGGATTGACTTTGTAACCGCCGACTATTATACGAGTAGGTATCATTTCTCGCGCTGTCCTCACTGCGCACATATAGCCCAAGATGTCAGAATGATGCAAGCAATGTTCAAATTTCATTAGGTTTCGATACAGGCGTATACCTATCTACTTGACACTGTATCGGCAGCCTGTCTTGAACGACTTTGACATTTCATGTTTCGATTTGGTATGCTCTTCAGTAACCTTGCTCGGTATAAGGCGTGGTATTATGCATGTGTAATGAGGGCTATCGCGTATGAATTCGCCGCTAGAGGCGCTAGTGTAGCGTGGGTCCCCGAAAATGTAAAATATCACGCTTTGTGTTGGTTTGTAGGTGGGTTACGCGAGTTTATTTCAAATTATAATACCTCGTGTGTTCATAAGTTTCGAGACGAATATTGTTTTGAATAAATCAATTACAGAAAATATTTCTGTCAAGGTTATTATTTTCGTTGAATCACTGTACTGTAGCTAATAAAAGTAAATAGAGTTTATTTCAATTGGCTTTCAATATTTTTGATTTAAGCCTTTAATGCGGTGGTCTCTAGATGCCGGCATGAAACTAAAAACGCCTTTTTCACTAACAAGTTAATGTCTCTGGTACAAAGAAAGTTAAGGCAGCGGAACGACAAGTTGTACACCAAAATGTCGATAGATGTTTCAACTACTGCACAGACAGTACTGCAACCTTATCATCATACGATGTTCACGATACGGGCGATTATTACGTATGAGGTAGCCTTTTCTATCAATTTTGAATATTAGATGCTCAAACTATGCCTTAAAATTATCCATTTACCAGACTATTGGAATCACTTGCTTATTTAAGTTTATTTGACACGTTTATTCATCAAAATAATTGGTTTTTTGGCAAAGTTTTAGAGAACACGCAACAAAATTAAATTTTCACACGAAAACTGCTAAAAGAGAAATGTATGTCTTTTATCAGTCAATAGACGTAACTTTCTTCGAGCCTGGCTATAAATACTCCTGATTAGTCTTTTTGGACAAAATTACCTTTTATGAACACATAATTTATGGCTAAAAACCTGCCGTAAATACTACTCAAAAATGAGCCACTGGAAGAGAAGCAAGAGAATCCCTGATGAAAACTTTCGTGTCTCGCGGGGTCATTATCTAGGTGTAGCCGACGCAATAAATGGCAAATAACAAAAAATATTGGAACGCAGTTTAAATAATACCTGTGTATATTTATTAATGAAACTATTGTCAAGTAAAATTAACAATATGTTTGTAGGTATATATAATTTTTTTTTAAATAATTATGAAAAAATCGAGTATTTAGCCGTCTCAAAACTTATGAACACACGAGGTAATTTTGGGAATAATTTGCAATACCTAAAATTAATTATGGCAAATATGAGTTACGGGTCAATGAATGTCAGTGCTTTGAGACAGTTTTATCTTACGGAAACTTATGTCCTCCTTTTTCCGAACAAAACAGGGCGCGCAAGCGCAACATTGCATCATGCCCCATATATTTTGGAAGAACGGTTTTAAGGTATTGAATATGGTTTAAATGTAAACTTTGTTTTCACCCCCGTAATAACTGATAGTAATAATCGTATGGCATTTATTTTCGAACCGTGAGATCTTCGAGAAGACGGTACGGTTGCCAGTTTTGTTGCATTTTTAGCACCACCACGGGGTCACGTGTAGTAGGGTAACGGTGGGTACTCCCTACGGACGTGGTGTAACTTCGATCCCCTTGTCAAGTGAGTCAACTAGACTGTTAGAAGTTCTCAAGCCGCCGGAAGGCCGCTAATTTGGTTTAACGACTGCTGTCATAAACAACAGCCCTGATCTACGGCTTAACGTGCCTTCCAAAGCACGGGAGTGGTCAGTAACCACTCAAAGCGGTCACCCATCCAAGAACTGACCCGGCCTCACGGTGCTCAACCTCACATACCACACGCGGTACGCAGGCGCCAACTGGTGAGCACAAAAACGATAGCCCTCATTGCCTAGGGTGTTTTGATACCTACGTCGTGGCCGAGTCGTGCCCGTATCGTCGCGCTATAAACGACTCGTAATACCTCCTTTTGTGACGGCTAAATATTTTGCGAACAGTTTCTTATACAAACTCCGTCGTGTCTAATTCAATATTCCATTGGTGCGCGTTCGATTCCCCGCCGGGTTATTTAGTAGATACCTACCGTTTCATAGAGAAGTTTAGCGTAAATTGTTATTGAAGGTAAATCTGGGGACCACTGAATAAATATTATTGCAGGTTTGTGTTTTAGAACAACAGCGTAGGTAGTAATGGCTTATTTTATGAATGCACGTCGTTTATCACCAGCTTGAAGGAATGTCAGTTTAATATGTTCCAAAAATGCATTCCAGGATTTATACTCGTATTACCTTCGCAGTTAACCTGCAGGTGTAATTGTATAACCTCAATTAATTAGAACGCTACATAACTATAGATTATATTCTAAAATTTCTAAATGATAAATGATCCACGCTACCGGCTTCTTCTATTTTCTTCTTAACAAATAATTTAACCTAGTTCTAATAAAAAGTTCTTCACAAATAATTTAACCTAGTAGTGTCGCTGTCATTATATTTTTTGATCTACTCGTACTTTAGCACTAGCAGTGGAGATAATTACGCAGCTGAATTGAAATCTACGACCTGGCGACCTCGTCCAGTTTTGTAAGTGTTGGTGTAGTCGGATACAACATAGGAAGAAGTAAATACATATTACTTATACGCTTAGCAGATTGAAATAAACTAACTATTCAAAACTAAGTAAGTAATTCAATCAACTCGCTGCACACAATAATCACCCACTTTACAATTCAATCAAAGGCAACGCCCATACACATAAAAACATTTTTCAACGCTCGAAACTGTACTTACCTCATAAACAAAGCAAACATAAAATAAACTGCGTACTAGTTAGGGGCACAAATGAATTTATTTCTGAGTACAGTCGCGGACAAAGGACCCAGAGCGGTAGGCGGGGCGCTCCGCCCCGTCTTAGCGGCAATTAGGACTGTGTTGCCAGGTAGAAATAAATCAATCTGCATATTTTATACACCGACAAATATAGGACAAAGCACGAATCTTAAGTCAATCCAATAAGGAACATTTTAGAATGATATGTACCTAAATCTTACTTAAACGTATTAATGATTAATGAAAGAAAATTAGGATTGGTAGCGTCATTCCTTTCCTTGTTTTCATTTGGCAGCGAATAAAATTAGAAGGAATCGATCTTACTTCTAAAATAATAAATGTAAGTTTATTGTACTTTTTTTTAAACACATTATCGCTTTTGTTTATCATTGAGCATGTTAGTTAAAATCGACATACGCAATTTCATGTCTTTCTTAGTATTTTAATAACGCCTAATTAGTTTACTTGTGCTAATACAGTAATCTTGGTATCCAAAAAGGTTCTAAAGGTACCTGATGGATATTTAAAAATAAAATCATAAGTAGGTTTTCACTGCTTTAGACTCGGTGTGGATCGGTTCTCCATACAAACGTATTTAGGCTCTCATTTTAAAACGCCATGCTAGAATAACATGAAACTTTGTATACACAATGGGATCCGGCATACCTAGGTCGGAAATTAGTTTCTGTTGCTAGAAATAAAAAAGAAAAAAATACAGCGGTTTTTTGAGTTTTTACGGCTTGTATGAAAACCTTAATAATCGCTGTATTTTTTCGCCATTATATTTTCAAGCAACAGGAACTAATTTCCGCCCTAGACAAGCTGGATCCCATTGTGTATACAAAGTTTCATGTTATTCTAGCATGGCGTTTTAAAATGAGAGCATAAATACGTTTGTATGGAAAACCAAACGTACTGCGCCCTCTTAAGTCCGCATTAAGGCTCCAGTTGTGGAATGAGCTCCCTGCCAAGGTTTTCCCGAGGAACTATACTATGGGATTCTTTAAGAAAAGAGTGTGTAAATTTTTAAAGAGTCGGCAACGCGCATGTGACACCCCTGGAGTTGCAGGCGTCCATAGGCTGCGGTGACCGCTTACCATCAGGCGGGCCGTACGCTTGTTTGCCACCGACGTGGTATAAAAGATAATACTTACTTTTATAATTTCCCAACGTACCTATATATTATTGCTTTAGTAGGGCTAGGCACTTAACATCAAATGAAATAAATAAAACTCGAAATTATTTAACAAACGTTTTCATATTGGATTAAATTATTTTTTGTTATCTATCCTAGATTTGAATCCATGAAATGAAATGGCAAAGTCATTGCTTATGTTGTTGTGTTTTTATTTGTCGAAGGGATTAGTTCGACTTGGAATTTAACTGTCAAAGTGAAGTGGCGAATTTGACAAGGAATCATCGTGAAAAAAATCAACAAAAAGGGTTAGGTATTGTTTTCAAAGATAAAAGTTGTAAGACTACCTAAAGTTGTAGTTGTAGTACCTACTTAATATATAATTTATAACAACGAAGAGCCTAACAAAGTTTCAACAGGTTTTTTCTTAATATAATTAGGAGCAAGCAGTGTACCAGGCATGCACATAATAAATATATATCTAAAATGGTTTTCCTGTAGAGTACTTTTACGAATAAAATCCGGTTCGAAGGACCATATATCCTTACAAGAGTGGTTGTCTACGGATTATATTCTTTTCAAAATGTTACCGAGATTTTAACGATTGGCAGTGTTTGTCTTTTTTTTTGAGATGATAAAAAATAGTAACAATATATTGTCCTGTCTAACGAAATTACGATTAGTTTATTAGGTATCAAGTAAAATATATGATATTTTTGTTTACAATCGTTAAATTTCAATTATTTTGGTGGCGCGATGGCAAATTTCAACTTCTTTGGCTGAATTGCACAGTGTGTTCTCAGCGAATCGTATTAACGTGGTATGACAACCAATAATAGTACATTACGATACAAGTGCAGTAAACAGGAAATTTGCAACGAGCGGTGATAAATTAAAACACGACCGAAGGGAGTGTTTTAAATCGACACGAGTTGCGAATTACCTGTTCGCACGTGTATCGTACAACGTTTTACAGTAAATATGGCTCTTTAAAGTTTCGACATATGCACGTAATCTGCTGATTACCGCACTCGTGCGGTAATGTAGCACCATATGTACTGTACATGTAATTAATAATCTATGAGTACTTTCAATCTAGACCGCCACGCGCCACGTTATGCATCGCTAAAGCGGCTTAAAAATTAAAAAAAATATTAATTTTTTTTTTATTATTTATTAATTATAAATCTTTTGCGGCATGAGTATCTATCACGCTGATTTTGGTTATTCCATATTGTATGATTCAGGAGGTGTGGAACTATCGGGGATTGTGGATTGTGGGAACGATATACCTAAATACTATAAATGAATAAATAAACATTAGCGGACATTTTTTTACACAAATCGAACTAGTCCCATAGTAAGCTCAATAAGATTTGGGTTATGTATGGGCAATATCTACAAAACGACGATTTAATAAATATATACTTAACTTAAACATTAGAAAACATCCTAGTCTCAGGAACAATTAAATATGCTTTTGCTCACCATCGCACAGAAACAAATGCCCTTACCAGGATTCCCCATCAAAAACATAAGTGTGAAAAAATGGCAATTCGTAAACGGTTTCGCTAATAAAAGAAGTGCATGCGATCTAACTGAAAACCAAGTTCTTTCAAAGCTCCTTAGATCAGTCATGTATAATGTTCTACAATTACTTAAATGGATTCTTTAGTCTACCCTTAGTGCCTTACTTAGAGTACGAAATAAATGCAGCCAAGCGCGTGTTGGGCCACGCGCGATCAGGGTTCCGTAGTTGCCATATGCGCAGTTCACATATTTATTTATTTTGCCTACTGTGTTTGGCATTGCTAACAACATTATCGAAGTAATCAATTCATGGAAATTTTACGAGAATTTCGGAGTACATTTCTTAAGTTCGGCTATTACTCTTCATTATCATATCAGCCTATATGTAGGTATATAGGTTTTATTATGTAGCGACTACCTATACGAGCTAGAAATGATAATTTTTTCAATTCATTATATAGGTACTACCGCCACGATTTTTTCCACATAGCAATCGTTTAGCTGCCAAAGGTGGAGCGGGCACTTGACCATAACGAAAATTAGCACTTTAAAGCATAAAATCGCGCAAATGGATTCCAGTATCCAAATATGGTTTTAGAATACCCACAATATTTTTGATTAAGCTATTCAAAAATATAACGCACATGATGGGTTATGCAAAAAAAAATACATTCCCACTTTATGTGCAGGTACCCTAAAAACTTTTTTCAAGATTTTATATTCTATACCGTTTTGTCAGCGTGATTAATAACCATGCCAAATTACAGCTTAATAGTAACGGTTACTGAGCTAAGCCGTGGACGAACGGACATGGCTAAACTATAAGGGTTTTTTGTTTACTGTGGAACCCCAAAAATCATGTACGTAACAAACCCTCTATAAAAAACCCAATAAAAATAAGTTAATCACAGCGCGCCACGTAGCATCATTACCCGCTACGAAATGGTAAATATTTCCTGTCATTTCGTTTGTACGAAACACTGCTTTCTGTGCAGATACAAAGCACAAGAGACAGTAAACAAAATGGCGTATTTAAATGGGCGGCAACTGCATTGTTGTTCTACGTTCCATCGATCATCGATATCGCTGCTGTGGTCTCGCTCGCACCCGCTGAACTCCTATAGCCTCAACATCTTTATTTTCATTTGTCATTCGGAATGAGCACAACGCAGTAAGACTTAACCTCTATCAAATGAATCTGAACCTTATAACGAACAGTTAAAGTTGTATTTCAAAATTAGGGGCGTAAAGTGAAATGGTATCTCGACTACCGTAGTGAGACATGTGAAACTGTTGCACGTTGTTCCGTCCTTATCTCGCTACAGAGGGGGAGCAGTATTTTTGTAGCTGCATCTCACTCTGGCCCGCTTCCTGAGAAGTAATGTGTTGTTGTGTGTTGTGATATCTCTAAAATAACAGGGAAGCACTCGCTTCGGAGTTGTCATTTGTAACGGTTTTGCGAAATACCGACAGCAAAAAAGAGTGGACATAAAGAACTTGTTTGGTTAAACTTAGTTTCTTGGCGTTATGAGTTTTTTTTTTATATAATGGCTAGAGGCCCACCACACATATACAAAACACAGACGGTGTTTCGCGGAGAGCGGCGTAATAAGGAAGACGTCAATGAGTAGGCATATAGGGAGATATTTAACCGTTTTCGCAGTTTCTTTTCGTCAGTTATTAGATTTTGATACACACTCAAGGGTTAATATAATATGTATTTGTAAACAACGGAGACATGCGTTAATATATTGGAACCTATATATAAATAACTCCTAACTATTACAAACTAGGAGTATGTTTTTGGACTCTTACGCGGTACGCCATGTTCGCCTTACTTATCAGAGCGAGTCTCTCGTCGCCAAACGTATCGCCTGTGCATACAAGGCCTTATGGTTGGAATATTGAGCATTTTAGCTCAAAATTTTGTATTTCCTCTTCGTGCTCGTATAATTGAAAATGTTAAATCATATCACTTATTTTGTATGTTTTTCAGGGATATAAATGATATAATACTTCAAAAATGTATCTGCTATTTGATGGTGTGCGAAAAGTAGGTAAGTACCTGATCCTTATCTATCTACTTAATTGCATTAATTTTTACTATACATATATTCAACGCACAAATAAAACAATCAAATTTATTAACTTAGTGGGAAATGGCAAAGATTTAGCTGCGCACTGTACCCGTAGCCTCAAGGCAGGGCGCGCGTCGCAAGCCGCCGGAGTGGGGCGTCGCTAAACAAAAACACGTATACAGCGAGCGCGCGGCGATTGGCTGCCGACGCGGCCGGCCCCCGGCCCGGCCCGGGCTCCCCCGGCCGGAGCGCCGCCGGCCGCACTCCGCCACGCGCGCTCCCACAGCCAACATGTGCAGCGGCGCCGAGGGAGGCCCCTGGCCGCTGAAAGACGCGCCGACCGTCACCGCCGCCGCGCTCGACCACTACCGACTCCAACTATATAACTACGCAGTTGCTGAACGCTTACGCCTCTACCCGCCGAGCGTTGCACCATGCTACGCACCCTACGCACCCCGGCTCGCGCTCTCAATGTCTCTACTCCAGCACCGAGCGCTCCAACCTGAGGAACCCAAACCGCAACACAGCTACATCGGTCTCATCGCCATGGCCATCCTCAGCTCCCCGGATCGCAAGCTCGTCCTCTCCGACATCTATCAGCATATCCTGGACAACTACCCGTACTTCCGGTCCCGAGGTCCCGGCTGGCGGAACTCCATCCGACACAACTTGTCGCTCAACGACTGCTTTGTGAAAGCCGGGAGATCGGCGAACGGAAAAGGACACTACTGGGCGATACACCCGGCGAACGTGGAGGATTTCCGAAAGGGTGATTTCCGGAGACGAAAGGCGCAGAGGAAAGTGAGGAAGCACATGGGATTGGCGGTGGATGATGACGGGGAGGACTCGCCGTCGCCGCCGCCGCAGTCTCCGCCGCCGACGACCCTGGCGCTGCCGTTCTGGGGCGCGCGGCTGCCGGGCGGCGGACAGGCGAGGAAGCGGCAGTTCGACGTGGCCTCGCTACTGGCACCGGACGATGCGCCGGAGAAGCGAGCCCGCCGCGACAGCAGTGAAGAAGAAGTGGAGGAGGATATAGACGTGGTGGCGAGTGATCAGGAGGAGCGGCGAGAGGGCGAGGAGGAGCGCGAGCTGGCGCCGCCGCCGTACCCGCTGCTGGGCGGCTGGTGGCCGGCGCTGGAGCCGGCCCTGCTTCACCAGCTGCGCCGGCACGCGGCCTCGCCCGCCCCGCGGCCGCCCAGCCCCGCGCACCCTCAGCGCCCGCCGGACACTTAAACCTCCTCGCCACCCTCTCTGTACAAATTGTGAATATTCAAAAACTATTCGTGTTAGAAATCCCGACGGATAATAAATGTTGCCTAGTGAAATACTCATGTTGATGTTAAGCTGTCATATTTCTCTGATCTGTTCTACATTTTCTATGCTCTTCCCTTCGTGGGTCTATCTTTGCCGTCTATCAATCCGTTCTATTGTGAAGATATACTCGTATCTCTAATGGACTAAGTTTCGTGATCGCGCGCGTTGAGCTCTTTCTCGAAGCGTAGCGATGCCTGGTGACCCTGGTGTTATGTTATTTCTATTACGTTTACTCTAAGTATTTCTAGATATAAAATGTAAATTATTGTACATTATGATATTCATATAATTCTTATAATACATATTTAGCGAAGTGTTCGTTCGTAGTATTATTCATTCTAATAATGAAGTCTGAAAACGACCAAGCGGCTGTAGATGTAATTCTTAGAGCTATTTGTATATACGATGCTGAGGGTGTCTATTCATTGTTATGGACAATGAAAGTAGGTACTGTTATCTGTATAGTAACAAACCATTAATGGATTAAAATTACAATATGATGAATCTATACAAATCTCTGAATAAATAGAAAGTTAAACTTAATGTACTTATCTTTTATTTCTGACTGTTAGAACACGTCAACTTTTAACTAAGTTATAAACTACGTGTACTACTTATAATGTGACAGTAAAGAAGAAAAAGCAGTACGAGTATGAGTTATTTATAGGTAAGTATGTATTATTGGATTACATTTGCAAGCATTCAAAGGTGTTTATGAAGTGCTCAACTTGTCCATGGCCAGCAGCGTGGGGACTATACCTACTACTTACTCGCAGTGCTCGTTCCCTCACATCTTATGCGAGGAGGGCTGTGCCCAGAAGTGGTATTTAATTTAGGCTCCCTCCGACCACATGCTCCGACTGCGTTTGTCCTAACCGATCGTGACAATTATGGTATTGATAATGTATTAGGTTAGTATGTGGTGATAATACAGGGGTTATTATGTAAAGTTTGAAACTTACATAATGTACCTATTTCTTTGTACCTATTGTACAGGAAAATGACAGATCTAAAGTAATTTACTTACATAATCAACGAAGGTATCTGGTTTTTGTGAGTACTAGATACTTGTTTGTGTGTAAGTTAGGTAGGTACCACCTACATTTACTGCAAAAGTATAATATACGGGTGTTGCCTGTAATACGAGCAATAAATTAAACGGTACACTATTGAGCTCTCCAGCAATTATGTCCAAATAGTTTTAAATGAAAAAAAAACATTACATTGACAACCATCGAGTGGTAGATGTAGCCCTCGTTTACACATGATGAAGGAAGCTGAACGAAACGTTTTCTCAGGAGGAATCTGGTGACCGAGAATAGAAGATTGAGGGAACGACGTGATTGTCGATGACGTACTTTCGCCAAGAGTATTAAATTAACACAATGTCGGTTACTAGGTAACTTTAAATTTAATGGTAACAGTAGGATTTAGATTCAAAGACACGTGACAAATAAAGTACCTAATATATTACTAAATATCAAATTCTACCAATTATATATTTTTTCTTTTTCCGTTTCTTAAGACGTATGTGATCAGATATCCTTTCACAAACACTAGGTACTTACATTGCATCATAACATAAGCGACACATGTCATTATTAAAAGTAAGGCAATTAATATTTATTCATTTATTTCTGAGAAAAACGATATAAATTGTGTTGAATTTTTCACTTGTTATAAATACCTAGATGTAACAATTTATTGTAATAAATAAACTAGTTTTAAGTATACTTGTCATTTTCCCACGCTTATTATACTTTTGTCCTTCCATTCGTCAACTTACAGAACGTCGTAACTCCCACTATTTCATTGGAACGTTGGCCCTTTTTGGCAGAGAACTATTGTTTCTATTCTACCTGGCCATCAGTGGCCACTCATTAACTCTGTACCTAGAATCTGATTTACCTTAATCTGAATGCTGACATGAAAGTTCTTACTAAACGATCAGTTCCCACGGTCATTTCTAGAAAATTCACGTGGTTTTAAGTTTATGACTTAAAACTGGATTATAAAATTAAGACAGTTGTTTGAAACTTGAAGTTATAATATTACGTAGGTACATTTAAAGGTTCATTGGTGGTCCGGATTTTAACGATAACATGGTTACAAAAACACCGATGAAAAGTGTACGGATTAGGTATTCGAAACGGGCAATAAAACAAAATCAAGCGTTTTCAAACTTTTGTAACTCCAGGTTTTTGAAATAGTTTCTAGACGAAAGATTATGTAAATAACACAACACTTAGTTGACATTTAACTTTATTAAAGTGGAATATGTGATGATGATCTCAGACCTGTAAATCACAATTTTAGTCATAAACAAAAAACCCGGAATATTGAGGAGGAGCGTTTTTCTTTATTTTATTTTACTGTACTTCGGTGAGTGTGCTCAGGAGCTCCATGAGCTCATACCGCCTTCCCCCTTCTTCCATCGGACATCCAGACGTACGGCTGGCTACCATCCTTACCTGGTCGAAATTCCTCTAATTCGAACCAAGCGCTTTGCATCATCTTTTATAATGCGCACTTCTAAGGTTTGGAATTCTCTGCTGGCGTCTGTATTTCCGAGTTCATATAACCTAGACCTTTTTAAGGCACGAGTAGAGGCATATTCTGGGTGAGCTCGCTTCATCGTCGGCCTCATCTATGCACCCCGGCTAAATGCTGGCCAAGAGCAATCCCATTTTTAGGGTTCCGTAGTCAACTAGGAACCCTTATAGTTTCGCCATGTCTGTCCGTCCGTCTGTCCGTCCGTCCGCGGATAATCTCAGTGACCGTTAGCACTAGAAAGCTGAAATTTGGTACTAATATGTATATCAATTACGCCGACAAAGTGGTAAAATAAAAAGTGGAAAAAAATATTTTATTAGGGTACCTCCCCTATACGTAAAGTGGGGAGTGATTTTTTTTTTCATTTTAACCCTAACGTGTGATATATTGTTAGATAGGTATTTAAAAATAAATAGGGGTTTACTAAAATCATTTTTTGATAATGTTAATATTTTTGGAAATAATCGCTCCAGAAGTAAAAAAAATGTGTCCCCCCCCCTCTAACTTTTGAACCATAAGTTTTAAAAATATGAAAAAAATCTCAAAAGTAGAACTTTATAAAAACTTTGTATGAAAATTATTTTGAACTTGATAGGTTAAATAGTTTTTGAAAAAATTACAAAAATAATTTCTGAACTAAGTTTGTAATTTAACCGTATAATCCAAACTCTTTCTTTAGTTATCAACGTCCTCTGTGGGCCCGTTTTTAGGGTTTTGTGTTTCTGTACTTAATATGTCAACTTAATGTGACGGACGGAAAACTACGGAACCCTACACTGAGCGTGGCCCGACACGCTCTTGGCCGGTTTTTATTTATAAAAAGAAAGCTATAAAGTTGAACATGACGATTTTTATTTTCTGTTCCGCACACTTTGTGGGTTCATAATATTTTTTTTATTTTATAATATCGTTTGGCACACTACCTGCCGGACACCCTAGTACCTATATAGTTTGTATGTATTTGTATAAACATAAACAAGAATTGCCTGTTTAAAGATATTAGATACAACCGTTTAACAGAAAAAGGCATCAGGTTAAACATGCCATATATATTAAACGCTTATTAAAATGAATTAATCAACTTATTTTGAGTTTAAGAAATTCTTCATTGAGTAGGTAGGTAGTTAGGTTTGTGGATTGGGAGCATGAGCAGCGAAAATCGTAACAAAAGATGGGTTGACGGAAGAGCTCCAATAACACTTACGATCGAAGATAAGATGCGTATCTAACATACAAATATGCTTCCTCAAGCCTTTCTTTTCATACGTTTTATTACCTACCTAGTTACGTAGGCACGATACCAATAGATTGCACTGATAAAAAGGGATGGGCTTGCGAAATTGTCTTTCTTTGCAATTTCGTCACTTCGTAACAAATCATTCGATTAAATAGGTGAAACGGCGGTGTGTAAACGGCGAGTACATCATTCCATTCACCTGCGGTTTCCTGACGATATAGTAGTCTTGGCTGAAACCATGGAGAATTTGAGTAGATACAATGCTCGATGACCTCAATAACTCATCCGAGCGAGTTGGCCTAAGGATGAACATGAACTAGACGAAGATCATGTCAAACCAAGGTCCAATAGATCAATAATTTATTCGTTTCGGTTAAAACGATTAGTATTTGGTAATCGATCTTAGACCCATCTTCAGAAAAGTGAAAAAAACGTCCAAGTGCGTGTCGGACCACGCACAAAGAAGGGTTCCGTACCGACACCTCCTAATCTACATTTAAATATTGTGGTATATACATTTATAGTGGTATATACATCAAATCAAAAAAGGGCGTATCTTCATAGGAAACTCACGTCACTTTACGTCCTTTTGTTTGGGCAAGACAGTTTTTCAGCAATAACTCAAAAACTATCTTGTTCAAACCAAAAATCGTTGAAAGGGTTTACTAATGTACATCATCTTGATTTTTTAGGGTTCCGCACCCAAATGGTAAAAACGGAACCCTATTACTAAGACTTCGCTGTCCATCCGTCTGTCTGTCTTACTGTCCGTCTGTCACCAGGCTGTATCTCATGAACTGAGATAGTTAGCTGAAATTTTCACAGATGATTTATTTCTGTTGCCGCTATAACAATAAATACTAAAAACAAAATAAAATAAATATTTAAGCTAGCTCGCATACAAAAAACTTTTAAAAGTTGCTAGTTGTGTCATCAGGGGCTGTGGGTCCAAAATGTATGGGAACACTAAAATCCGACTCGCACTTGAACAAAACTGTACTTGATATTTTTTAACATTCTAATTACTGATAAAGAAATTTAAAAAAATATTATTATTTAAATTAAATTAAAAAAGGTTTTAATAAAATGTCTAATGTTGTATAGATGAACGGAACCCTTCGTGTTCCAAATCGCACTAGGCCTCGCATTAGAGCACTTTTAACGACTTTGACAGCTAATATCTCACCAACGGTTGACTTAAATAGAAAGGTTTTTTAGAAACCTCTTTGTCATTTTTGGAGGCCTATCCATAGATACCCCTCACGCCTATGTGCATCGAAAAAAAATGACCCCCTGATACATGTTTCTATAGGGGTTCATAGCATACAACTTCCTATCAAATTTCATAATTGTAGTGCTGATAATCTCCGACTAAATCGGCTGTGAAATACGGACGGACAGACATGACGAAACTATAACGGTTTCGTTTTCGCCATTTTGGCTACGAAACCCAAAAAAGTAATTAAATTCGTGATTGTAACTGTTCGGTCTAAAAAAAATTACCTACCCACTAGAACTAGTAACAATAATAATTGAGTTTTAAAATTTTAACTTTAACTGTTACTAGTGACCCCGTGAGCTGTAGACCTAGCGAAGTCGATAATTATACATGGGATTTCTTGGTCGATTCAGTTTTCAAATCCATAATAAAAAATTCAAAAAACCGGTTCGAAAAAATAATTCCATATAATTATCGAATCTGCTCACAAAATTACACGAAAATCGGTTGAGAAATGTGACCTGTAGAGGAAAACAGCCGGACAGCCGTATAACGGGACATACGAAAGCATTTTTGCCGAAGCTGTAACGGAGACCTTCACTTCGCTCGGTCAATAATTATTGCAGTATAATATGAATTTACTCAAAACAGCTCATGAAGTATTTCCAAGAAAAAATATTAAAAATACTAACAAGCTGGTTGTAGATAAACAGCAGAGAACGGCTACTTTTAAGAAAAATAGTTACGAAATGTGTGTCACTATTTACAATAAGCTACCGAAGCATATACGAGACATGCAAAACAGAAAATTTAAAACAGCGCTCTTCAAATGGTTGTTATCATGTAGATTTTATTCTGTAAATGAATTCCTAGGTTATAATGCATCTTTGACCACTTATTAGTTGTAATTGTAAGTTAGGTAATAGTAGACAATACTTATGTGATTTGCATGCTGTGCATGGACAGCTAAAAAAGATGGGACATGTTAAACAACTCTTGTAATCAACCCTTTTTAAGCAAATAAACAATTATGAAAATTAAGAAATTATATTAAAAAAAAATTGGCCAACAGCATGTCGGGCCATGCTCAATGTAGGGTTCCGTAGTTGCCCAATGAATTTAATTTAAAAATATCAATAACAAGCAAAAGTGAATACTTTATAAGTTAGAGGGGAGATTGAAGTTGAGGGGAGTTGAATATTTCCGAAAACATACATATTTTTTTATTATTTCACTTTTGAGCTATGGGTCCAAAAATATGAAACAAATCATGAAAGTATTAGCCTAATAAATAATAATAATAATAATTAATATTTATTTCAGACCATAGATCCATAATTTGTTAGACCTTCCACGAAAACTATAGCGGACATGACCAGTTAAACTGTTTTTAAGTTACCGTCAAAAGTCTTCCCTTCTTAGTAAAAGACGTATGAAACGCTGCGAAGGTACATATTTCCTTTTGCTTGTTATTGATTTTTTTAAAGTAATTTCATTGGGCAACTACGGAACCCTACGGACAATATTTCTTAAACATGTTACATGACCTATGTAGGTATTACTTACATACGTTCCTCACAATAAATTACGCAACGATGAATGAAAAGGATTACGAGTACCAAAGTGACTAAACCATTCCCCACAAAACCTTTCTTATCACGTTATAAACTAAACAATAGCATTAAGTGTTATCACTGGACTACAATGGCAGTACAAACAGGTTGGAGTTTGTTCAAAAGAAGGCTGAATGCGTCAACTTCCTGAGTCCTTTCCTTTTTCTTGTCTGTGGCGCTAAGTCTGTAATCCCGGATTAGGGAAAAAAACATGGAAATATTAATTTTAAGTCGATGTGTCAATATTTCTCAGTGCTACTGGATTCACTGTCCATTTGAATCATTTTGTAAGTATTGCTTTTACACAGTTTCTTATTTTGAATCACCTAGGTACCCACTTCTGCTCCAGTGAAAAGGGGCACGTCTACATAACCTACAGGTTTCATACAAGTTTTATGGGACTTGTATCCTTATACACTAAAGCCACACACTTCAACTTTCATCACTTCAAGATATGTATTCTTTGTTGCAAGTGTGTGGCTTATTTGCATTTGTCGGTGCATTATAGGATCTCGGGATTAATGCGATTTATCAAAAAGGTACTCGTACGGTCAGGGTCACGCACGTCCTTTAATTTGTGACCCATTTCGCAAAAATATTATTTAATTTCCTATATAATTAAGACAGGACTGATGCGAACCTTAACTACGGAGAACGCCTAAATTGTTGTCTAAAAACCGTTGTAATAATCAGGCTGAAAGCATATTACAAGGTGTAAGTTCTAACTAGTTGATACGAACACATAAAATATTCATGATGTTTTTTGTAATTTCCAGGAGGCAAAGGTTTTCCATTTTTCTGGGAGTTATCGTTCTTTATCTATTATTTACTGGTCCTTAGTTTTTATATCTTTTATTTCCGTATTTATTTTTGTTTTTATATCTTTTATTTCCGTATAGTTATTGTTGTGGAGTGCAATAAGGAATATTCAGAATTGTACTGTAACGTAGGTGTGACGTAGGTAACAGTTGTTTAGCCTCCCTAGTAATCGGTAAAATAATGTAGTTGTGGCGTGTATTACCGGCGCCGTGTACGCATGTAAATGTGCCCTAATGGGGCGCTCCATGCACGGCGGACAGTAGGGTAAATAAGGTCCTACGTACACGCATTAAAATAGGAGTTTTTAAAAATATAAATTAGTTGCTGACCACAGGATACTTGATGATGCACCCCAGGGAGCGCTAATCTAATTAGGTGTTCATTATCCATGTAATTGTGTACCCTTGACATTGCGTATGGACTGTACAGTCAGCCAATAAACTGTTACCACTTTTGAACCTTAATAGGTTATGGGTCTTGCTCGACTGTATGTACAGTCAGCTGCAGAGAAATGTGACCCCCTCTGCATAGAAATTTGTATGCAGCGGGAGTCAGGTTTCTCTGCAGCTGACTGTACCTACCTATTAGGGATGAAGGAGTTATTACACCTTCCTGAATTTAGATTTTTTGAAGTGGTACGTAACAATTTTTTACCTACTTATTTGTAGTCAGAATGATCGCATTCTGACTACAAATAAGTAGGTAAAAAATTGATGATGATTGGTATCGACCAATAAACGCCTTTAACGGATCTACGACATTTTTGTTACAACCTGTATATGTCAGAGCAAGAGGCTTCAGCTCCCATCCCCAATTCAGGATGCTAAATTCAGGACAATGTAATGCCGGTTTGACCTGGGGTCAGCGCTACCGCTACTACAGTGAGAATGTCTCGGACAAGGAGATGAGATTATAGATGCGAAGGGGGGGGTGGGGGGGACGGATACGCAATAATAACAAGGTGGTGGTATTATCTAATAGTATTATAATATTTGTTGAACAATGAAAAATAACTAACATAGGTACCTTACCAACACGAGTGTAATTGGATACGGACGTACAGTCTAGTTCATAAGTAATATTTTTTTGTCGAGCCGTTTTCACGCATAAAACATAATACTCCTGCTTTTTCGAAATTCGAAAATCGTTGTATTGGAGTGGGCACAATGTTACGCTTCAATAACTCGGCGGCCAAAATAGTTCGCACCCACAAAGTGCTCGGTATAAAATGTCTTCAAACCTTCCAAATCCATTAGGCGGCCATCGAGGTGCGAGCGTCCGGTCGGGCAGTTCAAAACGTCCACTCTCCCCGATTACCCTCCCGAATCTAAACGCTCCCAATCGCCAAGTGTCGACAAAGGCCGACTTTTAGCCCCACAATGACTGAATGAAGCAAATTACCGCCTTTCGACACTTGAAAGCGCTCATCGAATCGCACCGACTGGCGCTTTGTCGCGGAACGGTTTGCGAGTCGAAACAAACGATAACAATAAACAGTAAAAAGGAAAGTGTAGCATTTTGCGCGTTGACAAAAGGCGCGGTGGCAATCGGTGTTAATGCGTGCTCGGTGGCTGGAATGAACGAACGCGCCCCGCGACGTCTTTCACTCGCGCGATATTGTTAGTAATTGTGACTCCGTAATTCATTGTTATTATGTTTTGCGATTCGGGAGTGCGTTGAGATTTTCTGTACTTAATTAACTTTAAATCGTAACGTCTTGAAGTTCTATAATCGATACCAGATTTAGGTACTTGATTTTTCTATTCCAGACACTTACCCGTAAGAACATCATATATTCCCTGTAACCCGTCTAACCCAACTTTTGATACGGGTCAAAACTATTCCGGAAGCAGTTTAGGTACGGTCAATCAATTTGATTTCTGGGCCACTTCGTACCTTGTCACAGTCAAATCCAATATGAAAGCTGCTACGCTGCTAGAGATCTCATATTATTGTCACTGTAACAAAGTAAGAAGTGGCCCAGAAATCAAATTAGCCGACTATACCTATGCCTATGACTATACCTATGCTAGATGTTTGCGGAGCGGCAAATTGACGGCTTTCACGCCGTAATCAGAAAGCGGGCCGCCTCGATGATGAGACGAGTGCGCGGCTCCACGAACACCAGCCTACAAACGCTGGCCGAGAGATGGGACTCCCCGATACTGCGGCGATGGATACAGCTCCACACCACAGTGGTGCACTAATGTTGATAATTAATTTCAATTTAAATTATTTCTATCAAATTGTACTTCTTTACTAACATAGTGTTCGTAAGATTAATTGTTACTAACATCTTTGTCATTTATATGGAACCATGTTTCTGAAATAAATTATTTGATTTGATTTGATTATGCCGATTCACAACCGTAATATAGGGCATATTGCCCCGATATTAAGAAAGACTAATTAAATTGTCTAAGATCGTAACTGTGTGTAGTATAAAGAGGCGTGTTGTACTTCAAATTACAGAAAATGCCTCAATTACATGTATCGTATATACGGTTAGTTTTCCTAAACCGCACTCCCAAAAGGTCTCATGAAAATTATGCAATACATACAATGCAAACAACTCATACCAGAGCACCATACGTCCCTAGCAGTTCAAACACTGCCAAAACAAACACTGAACTGAAGTGGACCTCCCGTGGATTCGCACTTCACCAGGCCTTCAGCGCCGCAGCTGCCCTTAATTGATGCGAATGTGTCAACAGAACACCCTTGTATTAAGAATAATGACGTATTACTTAATTTCATGAGAGGTGTGGTGATTTGTTTGTAGTTGGCGGAACAAGATAAGTTTATCAAAGTACATGCTGCTGACTAGAGAATATCACTAACAACTACGCTAAACAGGCCGACGAAAAAATATGTAACTCAAAACAAAAAATAAAATGAATGAAAATTTAAATAAATGCCTCGTTAAAACGCTCACGTACGTATCGAATAAACAAAAATCTCGTCAGTTTTGTTAAATGCGCGCAAGTCGAATAATCTGTCCACAAAATTCACGATTCACCGATCCCGGAACATAAATATCGAGTCGAATAACAAATCGCGGGCAGACTCCCATAAAATGGGAGTGAATAAAATGCGGGCGGTGATGCGTGCTGCATTGGGAGTTGGCGGCGTGGATACATTTAATTGTGGTACGGGCACGACACACGGCAGGCACAGGATGTCCGCGACCATGTTGCAAATTGGCATTGCTCTTAGCGAGAATGCGCTCAACTTACTTCCTTCCTTCTAGCTTGTTTTGTAATTGTGTAATTTAGTTTACAGCAAGGAGCAAGCAATTGTGAATGAAGTAGGTAATGTTGAACTTAAAATTTGTATCTGTGTTTACTGCCATCTGATCTTCCAACACAAGGGGGAAACTAGACCTTATTTGGTCCTTATTGCCTTGTCAAGTGAGTGGGCAACTTGACTGTCAGAAGTTCTCAAGCCGCCAGAAGCAGTAGCCGGAATTAACGGTTTAGCGTGCCTTCCAAAGCACGGGAGCGCTCAAGTTAGTAACCAATCAAAGCGATCATCCACCAAAGAGTAGAAGACCTCGGCCAACGTTGCTTAACCTCGCATAACACACTCATAAATTATTTAAATAATAGGTACGAGTACGACATAGCACGCAAACTACTATGTATTACCACGTATTACTTATGATCATTTGATGGTTAGCTTGTAAGGTATCTGTGCAATACTTATATTTGTATCCAGTCGCGAAAGTTGTAGTAGTGTCTCGAGTTTTTGTAAGTATCTACTTTAAAATTCGCGTGGGTCTTTCGACGTAACCAGGTAACCCGTAATCAAAATAAATTAAATGTATACCCACAATATTCCTAAATATAAGCACTGCATTACAACCGTAGTGTTTACACACAACATTGGACCACCGCGACGGGATCGAAACGAAAGCACGTCTCGATGCCCAAATTTCTATGGGGTTCTATGACAACAATGTTATTTTGTTAAACAAGATAGCCTTTATTCGAGAATCAATCCTTTCGAGCCATCACATGCCCGATATTGTTTGTTTTATTACGAACACCGTCAATAAACCCACGCGTTGGAATAAATACCTACTTATACATTAAATGTTTACTTGAGAAAAGGCACAACTTAATAGTAAATTGATGAGAATTATGACGTTTTAAGCATATGATGCAAACTAGTTATGGAGCGTTAGGGCTGACTCACCGTATTCAAAACTTTATTTGGCGTTTGAAATCCCGGTATGATTTCTAGTGGATTGATTATCTGTTTGTAACAAATGAAAGGCGCTAAACGTAGAAAACTGTTTATATATGTGTGTAATAATAGAATACCTCTCTAACTTCATCATTAATCATTATAAAAAATATAAAATACTAAAGTAGCTACCATATTTTCATACTGGCTTTGAAATTAAAAGTTGCGCCAAATGTTTAGTTTTTTATTTATTTATTTATCTAGGAAGTTTGGTTCAATAAACAACTTAAAACATTACCTGTAACTTGAAGGTATTACTTTCTACTCGATTACAGAGTGTATAGGGCCGCAGTTTTTTTACTCGACAACACGACTCTTAAAATCTATTTTTACCTTTTCCAAAAAGTAAACTTATCAACACACCTATGCGACGATTCTTTGTGTGCTGTCACATATACCGTGAAGTTTTGAAATGCAGACGACCACAAAGAGGTTCGGGGAATATTTCCTGGAGTGTTGACATTGGCCCACAATGGACGCAAACTCCAGTCTGTCCTACGGAGATTATTTTGAAAGGTGACCCAAGTTTGTCAAGATGACTCCGACAAATTGGGATTAATAAAAAAACGCTCATTGTATCGATAGGTAAATTAATTCAGGTGCACGATTTGGCTGATCACGCGCATGCAAATATGCTAGTCTTTAGGTATTGCCGATGCTGTGGGAATCGAATGTTCTGGTTCAACAAATGAGTTAATGCTTCGCTGATGGAGAGCTCAGCGCAATGTCATCTCGCTTTTTGAAGTAAACCAACTGGAGAAGTACAAATACTCTTTATTGGACACCTTTCACAAATTAATCAGTTACAAAAACAAACAGAAACATGTAGGTAGACAAGTACAGTCGTAGCGGTAGACAACAGGCGGTATTATCTCTAAAGAGCGATCTTTACTAAACAACTTTTGGGTAGCAGAAAAAAAGAAAACTTATTATTAAACGGATCCTCGTACAAAAATAATTTATAAAATAAATCGACTTTAATTTTTAATACTTACCTATGCATACACGTAAAGTATAAAAGACTGCAGCCAATTAAACTATTAGGTTTACTTAACTCTGTCTAGTTTTGTTTCCTTATATTTAAAAAAAACGGCCAAGTGCGTGTCGGGTCACGTACAGAGAAGGGTTTCGTACCGACACCTCCTAATCTACATTTAAAACCACTATACAATACAGTAAATCGAAAAAGGTCGTATCTTCATAGGGATGTCACTGCACTTACGCCTTTTTGTTTGGGCAAGACAGTTTTTCAGCAATAACTCAAAAACCGTTAAACCTATCTTGTTCAAACCAAAAATCGTTGAAAGTATTTATAATTAAATGTACATCATCTTGATTTTTTTGAGAATTTTAAACTTTATAGTTTGGAAATTAGAGGGGGGACACTTTTTTTACGACTTTGACAGCTAATATCTCGCTAATGGTTGACTTAAATGGAAAAGTTTTTTAGAAACCTCTGTCATTTTCGAAGGCCTATCTGTTGATACTCCACACGCCTATGTGCATAGAAAAAAAAATTGACCCCCTGTTACATATATGGGGTGCCCCCCCAGTTTAATATTTTTTTCGTAATTTCACATCATATTTCTGTAGCGGTTCATAGCATACACCTTCCTACCAAATTTCATAATTGTAGTGTTCATAGTCTCCGAGTAAATCGACTGTGACATACGGACGGACGGACGGACAGACACGACGAATCTATAAGGGTTCCGT
The DNA here is from genome assembly GCA_905163555.1 of Notocelia uddmanniana. NCBI lineage: Eukaryota > Metazoa > Arthropoda > Insecta > Lepidoptera > Tortricidae > Notocelia > Notocelia uddmanniana. The sequence goes on along the minus strand of LR991067.1, from coordinate 8,710,358 downwards.
TTTAGCCATTTTGGCTGCGGAACCCTAAAAAGGTTGCCAGGACTCCTGGTTATGAGCGAGCTTAAGTTGTCATGCCATGGGTTATGACATTTATCAATCAGCGAAAGGGTCGCGTTCGTAGGATCGTGATCGATTGTAGTAGGTACCTGATTAATTATAATTAAGATGTATCAAACACTCAATTCAGCAATAGGTTGCTAAACCTTTCTCAGAATACCAACGTGGATGGTTCTGTCACGATAAGTAGGTAACAATAAGCCGAGCCGTCCTATTTTATTTACATGTCCATATTTTGTCGACTATGATCTCACAATACCATCAAACATTTCAAGTGCGTTGGCAGTATTTAATTTAAATATTTACCTTGCCTTACAGTAGAATTACACAAAAAGTAAAAACTAATATCCACCGGGTATTTACTTTCCCAGCAATATTATTGTAGTTGAATTCTCCAAAATTCCAGGTAAATTCTCCTGGCTTGCAATAACAAACATGATTTCTCTATTTGACAGGCAAACACGATTATTGTTAAAGACTTTTTTTAATTACTATGAGAAACTTGTTTTCTATTTGATTATTTCGTAGTGAAGTAAACAAGTTTGGAAAGGAAAACGTCTCCCATGGTTGATATCGGTAGCTCATTACTGGTCGAAAGTTTGGGGCAAATATTTGAGGTTAGCGGGCGTATCGTAATTATGATCTGAGGTATTTACCGACGGCCGGTGGACGCACAAAGACTGGTAGTTGGTATAACAGGGTATTTATCGACGACGAAACAGAGAAGCTCATTAGAAACACATCGGGCAACATGTGTAAATAAATACGAGCGGACGGAACGCGCGCTCAAACATCTCGAGCGGTCGATGAGCTGCTCACTAAACAGTTTATCGGACGTGTCCGAGGTTCTTCTTTAAGGTCTGTTTCAAATAAATACTTCAATAGAACATGAGTGGATGATATAATTATTAAAATATTTTTACAGCATGGCCAACTGACCAATTACTGGAGCAAACTGACCAATTAATTTACCTATTGCGAATCTCATTGAGTTCTTCGACCTAGGTCTTTATGTCTCTTTATACTGTTTCCTCACTGTTTTTATTTCAAGCTACTTATTAGACTAATAACATAGAATCGTATAAGTACTTAGGTTAAATACGTCTCGACGTCTCGGTGAACTTATCAATAAAGCGAGAATTGAATCCAGGAATTCCTGTTTCAAAATCGCATGCATCGCTTACCAAATAAGTGAGTTTCTGAAAACCGCTAAATTCAAATTAAGAATTGGCGATTCACGGGAATTAATAAATAAAACTATGCATACCTACCTAGTACCTAATTCTACGCATTTATTATGATCCCGCAACGAAAAATCGCGATGTTGCTTCTGTCGCGCCTTTAGCCGCTATTTCCTGTACCGTCTTAAGCTTACTGTGCCTGATAGCTATTGAAAATCTAGAAAAAATGCCTTGAAATGATGATAAGAAGTCCCTTAAACTCGTTAGTCCATGGTGAATGCACAAGTGGGCAGGAGAGCAGAGACAACACAGCTCGGGTATCATTTTATTCGGTAAACAGACCGACGCCGATGACCACGCTGACTGAAGATGTTTTGAGGTATTGTTGGAAAACGGGAGGAATTTCTAAAGATCAGATTATGTCTCATTGAGAATTGAATGAAGAGGTATTGGGACGAAGAATTGAATTCAAAAACATTTCGTAGCGCCGAAGAATTTATACATTTACCTACTATATATGTAAAAATATTAATTATTTTAAGGCCCATAACAATAATGTGTACCTACATTGCGGTGAATTCCGTCACCGAAATCGGGCAACTACTTATTTTAGTAGTAAACTAAAATAATTTTTAAGAAAAAAAACCGACTTCAATGGGGGAGGCCGGTGAAAGATCATTATACTTAGATGGTGCACTCTTAGATTCCATACAATAAAATAAAAATGGCTATAAGTATGTTTATAATAGTAGAAGACTAAGTACCCTCAATTCCTCATGGAATCATGGAAAAACCTTGTTTGCTTGACAAACGAAACGAAGAGAACAAATCGCCAAACGTGAACTACGCGTCGTTGAAGAGTTCCGTTCTGATCATCATCAGCAGTTCCACTTCATCAAATGTCACATCTTCGTATGATAATGCTCGATTTGTTGATAAAAACACAAAAATCACTATATAAGATTTGAGGAGTTCCCTTAATTCCTAATGGATCCTTTCATCAAAAATCGAGCATGATAAAAATTAATCGTGAAAATAGAACTTGCTTAACAAACACAGCTAGGAGGACAAATCGCCAAACGTGAACTTTTCGTCGTTGAAGAGTTCTTTTCTGATCATCATCAGCAGTGCCACTTCATCAAATGTCACATTTTTGTATGATAATGCTCGATTTGTTGATAAAAACACAAAAATCACTATATGTTTACCTTTAAGATTTGAGGAGTTCCCTTAATTCCTAATGGATCCTTTTATCAAAAATCGAGCATGATAAAAATTAATCGTGAAAATAGAACTTGCTTAACAAACACAGCTAGGAGGACAAATCGCCAAACGTGAACTTTTCGTCGTTGAAGAGTTCTTTTCTGATCATCATCAGCAGTGCCACTTCATCAAATGTCACATTTTTGTATGATAATGCTCGATTTGTTGATAAAAACACAAAAATCACTATATGTTTGCCTTTAAGATTTGAGGAGTTCCCTCAATTCTTCATGGATCCCATCATCAGAAATCAAGCATGACAAAAATTAATCGTGAAAATAGAAATTGCTAACAAACACAGCTAGGAGGACAAATCGCCAAACGTGAACTTTTCGTCGTTGAAGAGTTCTGTTCTGATCATCATCAGCAGTTCCACTTCATCCAATGTCACATTTTTTGATGAAAATGCTTAACTTGTTGATAAAAATCACTATATGTTTGCCTTAAAGATTTGAGGAGTTCCCTCAATTCCTCATGGATCCCATCATCAGAACTGCGTTTTGACAAAAACAGGACCAACTTGGATATATATACTTACAATCAATAAAATACTTACAATCTCTTTGCTAGGAGCGCCAATTTTTCCTGACGGAGTCAGTGCTGCTCTGCAAGCTAAAAAAGTTGCTCTTATGTCAGTTCGGGATCACCTGAGGAATCTATCATCCCATGTTTCCTTGACTTTGTTGCGTAATTGCTTTGCCACACCTCGAATGACCTATATACTCAGAACGTCGCCGTCATGGCTTTTTCTCAACGAAGTAAGGGATATAGATCGAGAGCTAAAGTTTACTTTGCAAACTGTTTTAAATGTAGACTTAAGCGAAATACAATGGGTGCAGGCCAGTCTTCCAGTTCGTTACGGAGGTTTGGGTATTCGTCGCATTGAAGAGTTGGGACCGACCGCCTTTCTTGCGTCTTCTTATGGGGCCTTGGATCTCGTCACTCGCATTTTATCTATAAATGGTGACAGTTTCCAGGTTCCATTCGTTTCTGAGGCGTTGGTGAGATGGTCGGCCACTGTCCCCGATAATGAGCGGCCCGAAAATCCTGGGGTCCAAAAACAGTGGGATGATATTTGCTGCAAGCGGGTGTATGACTCTTTGTTGTCTGGTGCCTCGGGAGTTGATGTGGCGCGCCTTAAGGCCCTTGCACAGTCAGAATCAGGGGCTTGGCTACATGCACTACCATCACCTCAACTGGGTACTTTGCTGGACAACGACACGGTTAGAATAGCAGTGGCTCTCCGGTAAGGTGTGTGAGTCCCATCGCTGCAGTTGCGGGATCATAGTTGCGGAAAATGGGCACCATGGTTTGAGCTGCCAGAGGTGCGCCGGGCGGATCCCGAGGCACCAATCTATAAACGAGATCATACGGCGGGCCTTGGTGTCGGCAAACGTGCCATGCGTATTGGAGCCACCTGGGTTGAGTCGGTCTGACGGTAAGAGACCGGACGGGCTCACGTTGATTCCATGGCGGAGGGGACGCTGCCTTTTGTGGGACGCCACGTGCGTTAGCACCTTTGCTGCGTCCCACTTGAGGCAAACAACACAAGGTGCAGGCTTGGCGGCAGAGTCAGCCGCCAAGCTAAAGCACACAAAATACTCTGCCCTGGAATCGAGATACGTCTTTGTGCCAGTGGCAGTGGAGACGGGAGGACCATGGGGCTCAGAGGCCCGCCGCTTGTTTAAAGAGTTAGGTCGACGGTTGCGGGAAAGGGGCAACGATCCCCGCTGTGGGTCGTATCTGGTGCAACAGCTCTCAATAGCAGTACAGCGAGGGAATGCGGCGGGCATTATGGGTACCTTTACACCAGGTACGAATCAGGGTGGGCTATTTTAGGCTGTTTTAATGAATTTTATATTTGTTTTGTTAATCAGTTTAGACCTTAGTTTAGTTATATTTATAATAAATTCAAATTGTATTTTCTTAAGTAAATTATAAAATAAAAATTAAACCTATTATTAGGATCAGAAATCAATAAAATAATTTTCCAAATCGGTTAAGAAATGACGGAGTTATGGAGTAAAAAAAAAAAAAAAAACAACCGTATTGATAACCTCCTCTTTTGAAATCTTGAAGTCGGTTAAATAAAAAACTTGGCTTACGCTACGTAAATTAATACGTATCAAATTAATTTAAATATCGACCCTGATATTAGCGTGTCTCTCAGATTTAACAATACTATAGAGGAAAATACCCTACCAACTCTTTACAGCATTAAATACGTTTTTGGCGAGTACAGCCGACTAAATGAATTCTAACACTTTTCGACCTTATCACAATGCAAAAAAAGTGCGGGGAAGTGTCTACTTAAGAAAGAAACAAAGAAAATTTTATTTGATAAAATTCTGTTATATTTCACAGCGCAAGACAATAATTATATACTAAAATGAACGCCACTCAGCATGGTATCATGAAAATCATGACGCTGATTGTCAGGGCATACTTTGCATCTCTTTGTAGTCGTGTATACCTCAGGTTTAGGTCGCCAATTGTCACCTTTGCTGGTTGAGAGTTAAAGGCGAGAAACCTACTTTAGTCTCTTAAGCTGATAGTGATAACACAGAAAATCCCTCTTAAGTTTTAAGGATCAAAAACGGGCATGTTGCCCTTACGCGTGACTCGGCGTGAGCTATATGCTTATTTATCACGAGTATTAAAAATATTGAAGACGCGACGCCATCTTGAAATGAACCATTCGTCTGTCTGTTTGTCCCCCTTGACACACGCTGTTTACTCTAACATTCTTCGTGGAGCCGACCCGTGACCCCTCGACAACCCACGACGCTCTTCAGGCTGTGCTTTTAAAATAACGATACCTCAAAAAAAGGTTTTTTCGATGGTTGGAAACAGTCATAAGTGTGCTCTCGTGCTAATACTCGTAAGTGCTTCATGCGATTCGTGACTCAAACTCGTTGTAAACCTTTGCTTTCCCATAAATATTAAACTGCGATAAAGGGGATGCATTGATTCTGTACACCGCGCCCGCGTGTAAGAGATACGTGTATGTCTTTGGAGATGTAATAGACAAATATCGATAAAAAGGCATCAGTTTTTATGAAGTTTTATTCATATTTCCTCTTGTAAGAGTTTAGATAAGGTATCATTTAATGTTGTTTTGTTTTAGTAAGTTGAGGAAAAACAGTAAAATAAAGATTAGAATTTAGTTTTTTATTTCTATCAAGAAACTTTTAAGCTCGCTTGTCTGAATCATATGTCCGAAAATCATCCCGTAGGCCCGTATGTTTTCCTAATCTGGTCAGTATGGCGCTTCAAACAACGCTGGATTTTCCAAAGAGCGAGACATGCGCCATGTTCACGAAAATGCCGATGTGGATGATGTGGCGAGGCGACGGGTTAATATTATAAATAAATAAATTTTAAAAATGCCTCGAAATGACTCAACACCTGGTTAGTACCAGGCGTTGAGCGTTCGTGGCCCAGCGGCGTTCGCGTACCGCGTTCGGTATGCGAGGTAAAGCCATGTGGGCGCAGGTCAGTTCTTGGGTGGGTGACCGCTTTGAGTGGTCAATAACTGAGCGCTCCCGTGCTTTGGAAGGCACGCTAAGTCGTTGATCCCGGCTGCTGTCTACGACAGCAGTCGTTAAGCCAAGTTAGAGGCCTTCGGGCGGCTTGAAAACTTCTAACAGTCAAGTTGCCCACTCACTTGAGAAAGGGGGGTCGAAATTGCACCACGTCGTAACGGTGGGTACTCCCTACGAGTACCCACCGTTACCCTACACGTGACCCCTGGGTGGTGCTAAAAGTGCAACAAAAACTGGCAACCGTACTTGTCTTCTCGAAGATCCCACGGTTCGTAAATAAATGCCATACGATTAAAAAAAAACTGACCAGGCGACTAAGGAAAATTTACTATGGAAAAGCTCACGCCTGTACTACCAGCATCACAGTTGTTCCCGGTTCCACGTTTTAAATTTCATCAATTTGATCGATTACCATCAACTTATGGAAATATCATTATGAATTGAAACGAAAGATTTAGTCACTACACTAGTTTTTAGAAAAAAATAGATACCTACGTGACTGTTTTCATGGTAAATTTTTGTCACAAATTACTACGGAACTGTGATAGAAAAAAGTCCATTCATTTGGTTGCTCCTCTAAAACGCGTATTCTAACTTTGTAGTTGCTCATGAAGCTCTAATATCATTACATGTTTTTGTTTATTACTAGCTTTTGCCCGCGACTTCGTCCGCGTATAATTCGTTCTCGCCTTAGAATGATTTGATTTCCCATACAATCTTTCTCAAGCTCAGGTGGACACCAGGAACTTAGGGGTAACATGTTGGAGAAGGAAAGCCACGAATAGATCGGACTGGAGATATTTGCTTGACCAGGCTAGCCTAGGACCCACCCGCGGCTATAACGCCTCAGATGATGATGATGATACAATCTTTCACCCTTCTTTATATCCCCTTAAGAAATTATTACAGTCAATATGACATTCCCTAGAAATCCTATTGTCAAAACGAATGATTAAGTGCTTATTTCGGAATATCAAATGTACCGATTCTAGACGAATGAATCTCGTCAAAAACATTACATGTACATTGTACAATGACAAAAGTCTCGCTACGCAGTTCTGCCGTAAAACGTTATCCCAACAGAGCGAGTTCTTCATGTAAGTATGATGACCGAAGGCCGGAAGCAGAGCGGCAAGGCATGCGAGAATAATCACACAGAGCGGGCTTCTCATGCAAGGCTGAGGGCCGAAGGCCTGAAGCAGAGAGGCGAGACACGCGAGGCGAAGGCCGAGCCTCCCGACAGAGTAGATTCTTCATGTAAGGTTGATGACTGAAAAGCCGAAGGAGAGTGGCAATGGCAAGGCATGCGAGGCCGAAGGCCGAGCTATGTCATCGCCGAAGATCCAGTTGCCATATTAATGAGGGTAAATTATACTCCATTCGTTCGTTTTCACGTGATGCCTAGACATAAAAACAGACAGACAAACATACACAAATTCTTAAAACTGTTGAAACGATAACAGAAACGATTCTAAGTATCCCCAGCCAACTTTTTTTCGAATATCTTCTAAAAAAAAAAACAAAAATCAAAAATTTTATTGCTCTCTTAATGTGACATAATATTACAAAGAAGTAATAAAATGGACCCCGTAAGGGCACAGCAATACTAACTTATATCTAATTATATTATTAATAAACAAGATATAGGTAGAACTTAAAAATATTACATTTTGTATACAAATCCCTCGCTTAAATTACAGACAGGATGGTAAACTGTAAAATGAACAAAAGAATACTATGTTTTTTTACTCACATTATCAAAAAATTCCTGTAGCGTGTAAAAGCTTCTTTGCACTAAATATGTACTTAATGATTTTTTGAATAGGTGAGTTTGCTCTATAGATTTTATAGTTAGTGGTATTTTATTATATATTTTTATACACATCATATGTGGACCAGAGTCTTATATTTTTAAGCTAGATGTAGGAAGGGCAAGGTTGTTGTTATGTCGTAGATTTAAAGGTTTTACGTGACGGTCTTTTGCTTGTAAGAAAAAATGATTATGGTTTTTGACAAAGGTACATGCTTCTAGGATATATAAAGATGTAAGTGTTAGAATGCCAAGTTTTTTAAAATGAGGCCTGCAACTTTGAGTTCGTTTTATATTAACTAGGATTCGGATGCATTTTTTTTGTAAAATAAAAAGGTCATTCGCATTTGTACTGTTGCCCCAAAGCAGTATGCCATATCGTAATATAGAGTGAGCGTAAGCATAATAAGCGGATGTAGCGGTTTTTAAATCTGTTGTCTTTTTTAGTTCGTATAAGGCATATGAAAAGCTGGATAATTTTAAGCTTATTTTTTTAATGTGGTCCTTCCAATTAATATGTGTGTCGATATTTAGCCTAGCAACGAAAAGGTGTCAATGCATTCTAATTTGGTTGTATTAAAGGAATAGTTTATATTTAAAGGTTGTTTTTGATAAGGTCTGAACTACATTAATTTAGTTTTAGTATAGTTTAATTCTAAGTTATGGTCAGTTAACCAGGAATCTAATTTGTTTAGGGTGTTGTCAAGATTGAGCTTTAAATCAGTTTCGTTTGAGCACGGAAAAACTACGGAAATACGAGTATCATCTGCGAATAGAACGCTTGGAGTTTCTAATATATTAGGCAAATCATTAATATATATAATAAATAGTAAACAGCTTAACACACTTCCTTGTGGAATTGATCCAGTCACGTCAGCTTTATTTGATTGTATGTATGTAATGTTTCTAGTTTGGTTATTATAATATTCTACCTCTACATATTGCACTCGGTTTTTGAGATACGAGTTAAAACATTTGTGCGCAGTTCCTCGCACTCCAATACCATGCAACTTCCTCAATAGAACATCATAAGAGACCCTGTCATACGCCTTGCTCATATCTAGTAAAATACCTACTGCATATTGTTTATTATTGATTATTTTTAATATTTGATCGATATATTTGTAAAGTGCTAAAGTTGTAGAGTGGTTTTTCCGGAATCCATTTTGATTTTCGTTGAAAATTGAATATTTTTCGCAAAATGCATAAAGACGTTTGGACATGGCTGTTTCGATTATTTTAGAGAAAGTTGGTAAAAGAGCTATAGGACGGTAGTTGTTACAGTCGGTTTTATTTCCTTTTTTGTGTACAGGTTTTATAATTGAATGTTTTAGTGGATCCGGGACGACACCATCAGTGAAGGATTGGTTTATTAAAAAAGTTAAGGGTTGGGTCAATTCGTCTGCACATTTTTTAATAAGGACTGGTGGTAATTCGTCATGACCAAAGCTGTGTTTATTTTTAAGGTTACGTATAATATTATGTACTTCGCTTATAGTAACTGGTTGTAGGTAGAAGGAGTTGGGAGTGGGGTTAAGCACGGGGCGGCCGAAAGCGTGCCTGTACGGGGTGCCGGCGGCGTCGCCGTCCACTCACTTACCTTTCTGCGCACTAACAGATATAAAAAAGTCATTGAAGTGGTTTGCAACTGTATTAGGGTTTTCAGTTATACTATTTTTACCCACGACGGAACGGAGAAGGTATATGCGTTTAGGGTGAGAGGTTGTTTGTTTGTTTGTTTGTTTGTTTGTTTGTTTGTTTGTTTGTTTGTGTGTGCACCTCAATATCTCCAAAAGGGCTTGACCAATTTGGATACGGTTTTCTGCAATCGGTTTGTGGTTCATTCGGGACGAACCCCATAATAATTGTTACGACCATAACTCGCCAGGGGGCGCTGCAGTAAACATTTTTTGCTTGAAAGTGCGTTTGAGCTGGTTTGAGCGCATTTTCTCCGGAACAACTTCACCACCGTGGATGATTTCGATAGTGCTGGGTAAAGAGTACATGTACTTGATCTCTGAGGATGATGGAGAAAAACACATAGTAGGGAACTGTACAGGGGTTCGATTACTTACTGTTCGTTTTTGGGCCCTTTTGTTTATGTTTGCTTAGCAGCCATTGTAAATGAACTTCCGAGGGTCTGATGATGGAGTAAAATAACATCACACAGAACCTTTCGAAGGAATATAGGTATTTGGCCGTGTTTGGGCTCTTTTCATTGTGTTTGCTGAGTAGTTTCTGTACATGGTATGTTAAGGGTCTGATGATGGATCAGATCAATATTGCAGGGAATCTTATTAAGCTGATCATTTAGTGAACCGTGTTTCGATTGTTGGCTAGTATGAATTGAGAAACCTCTTCACATGAACTGCTGAAGGTCTGATGATGGAGCAAAACAGCACCATAGGGAAGTTTGCGAGAGCACATATATATGCATTAACGTGTCGCGTTTCTTTTGATAGTGTTTTCTGAGTAGCTTCTATGTATGAACTGCTGAGAGCTGTAGGTATGATGAAACAGAATAACAGTAAGGAATTTTGTGAAACCTCATGGATAGAATACCGTGATATAGCTCTTTAAAAAGTGATGACTGAGTAACTTCTCTACCTATAACTACTCATGAACTGCTAAGAGCAGAATTTTTGCTCTTTATACCCGCCACGGAAGAGTAGGCGTCAGTCATATGTCCCCCAAACAGGTCTGCTTATCTAAATATTATGGCTTCGGTTAAAGTAGGTATTATTGTGTTATTAGAACTTATCGGCGATACACGACGTGAATATGCCATGGGACACACGACGCATGGATAAAACTATCGTGTTATGTTATAAAACTGGCTTAGTGCGAGTCGGACCGACGCGCACGAAGGGTTCCGTACCATTATCCATATGTTTTTAATGTTTGTTGTTATAGCGGCAACAGAAATACATAATCTGTGAAAATTTCAACTGTCTAACTATCGCGGTTCTTGAGATACAGCCTGGTGACAGACAGCGAAGTCTTAGTAATAGGGTCCCGCTTTTACACGTTGTTAAAACGGGACCCTGTTACTAAACGACCCGACGGGACCCGATTACGATGTTTCGGGGGTACAGAACTCTGAAAAAGGGATTTTGCACATTTATTCCAAAACGGGTTCACTAAATTATCTGCAGAGCAAAACGCAATTAATATGGTGGTTTACCCACGACGGAAAGGATAAGGTATAAACATTTAGGGTGAATTAAGGGCAATAGGCGCAGATTCTCCAAATCGGCTAAACCGATTAAGACTTTTTGCAATATATTTGTAAAAAAGTTAAAGTTAAAGAATGAATGATCCAAGAAGTGATATTAAATTTGATGTGCTTGTGATAGAGGAAGGAGGATGTGAGTGTCTACGTGGGCTCGCATATACTCGTAGTGCGCGGTCTGAAGAGAAGCTTAGGACCTTCTGCCCCACGCAGAACTCGGATCGGCTCTAATTTGAACATTTATCGATAGGATAGTGCACGAGAGTCCCGTGTAGGCTCGCGTACAGAGCGTGATCCTTCACGCTGAGGCTTTTAGGCACTTCGGGCCTTCTCACCTGCGCGGAGCTCAGCTTTTGGTCTTGCGTGCCTTGCCAGTCACCTTTGCGCTTTTGGCCCTCAAATTTAATTGTAAAGACTGTATAATAGTAATAGTGGTGGCTCGCCCTTTGGGTCTTCGGCCCTCTGGCTTGCGGAGAGAACTCTCTCAAAGGACGCTCCGAGCCTTCGTCTTCCAGGTTCTCTTGTAAACACTCGATAGGAAAGATCTACTTGGGCTTGCCCTTCAGGCCTCGGGCTGGCGCCGAGAGTGCTTTCTAATGGGACACTTTGGGCATTTGTCCCTACGCTGAGCTCTGCCTTCGGCCTACCGTGCTTGTTTCCGGAATATATAGCGTTAAGTGAGAAACAACCATTGTTTTTCTACCACGTTGGTGGCATACAAGCATACAGTCCGCTTGATGGTTAGCGGTTACCGCAGCCTATGGACGTTTGCAACTCCAGGGGTTTCAATGCGCGTTGCTGACTCTTTAAACATGTATACACTCCTTTCTTGAATAGCCGTATACTATAATATAATCCCTTGGGAAAACCTCGGGAGGAGCTCATTCTACAAGTGGAACGTTTGAGTGAGGAACGTATAGACATTGCTCTCTAAAAATAGTAAAATAAAACAAAATTAAAAATTTTGAAAAACCCACGACGGATTAACCTAATTCAAAAATTATAAAATAAAGTAAATCTGAATCCCCCGACTGGGGATTACGAAGTAAGTACATAGAGATGATAAATAGATTTCAAAAACGGTTGTATGGTCGCGAGGTATAGTTACAAAGTCAGAAAAATCCGTCGGGGGCTGCCATTGCCATGTATGTTCCCAATTTCATTAAAATATTAATAATAGTCAAGCTCGAGGTACATTACATACTTGAAGTACCTATAACACGGACTTCGTAATCTTACTTCATTTCAGGGCAGGCAATTTTATTGATGTAATGTAATTTTTTTGATTTTCTTACTATATTTTTTAGCAATTTTTCGTAACTCTTATAGTAATTATTTAAAATTGTATTATTTGTATTTGAAATCAATAATTTTAATAGTCGTTTATTCCTGCATGAGATTTTAATACCATTGGTTAACCAAGACTTCTTTTTGCAATGATTTACTATTTTAACTTGATGTTTTGGAATACATATGTCGAGAGTTTTTTGAATAGTGTGTGAGAATGAATTAAAATTTGTATTAATAGCATTCCCAACATTAAATATAGAGTTCCAATTAATATCTGATAAGTTGGATTTGAAGTATTGAATATTTTTTTCTGTAAATTTTTATTTTGTTTGTAATCCATACATCTCGTTTATGCATTTCATTATTATTATTAGGTATGGTATACATAACACCTTTATGATCGGAAAAGCCGTATTCATTAACAGAAACAATATTATCTTTGGAATGGAAATTAGAAAAAATTAAGTCTATACATGTAGAGCTCGTTTCCGTGACTCGTGTAGGTTCATGTACAATCTGCTGAAAGTTTTAGCTTTTCAAAAGGTCTTCTAATGTTGAAGTCGACGAGGACTTTTCTAGAATGTTTACGTTAAAGTCGCCGCCTATAACAATATTTTTCTTCTTATCTTTTATTGTAACAATCTGTAAGAGATTTTCTAATGATTCATAAAACAGGTTTGTATTTCTATGACTATTAGGCCAATATATAACTATCACTAACAAATTTAAACGAGATTCTATGTACAGACTTTCGACCATCTTCTAAGTGTACATCTAAAATGCTCCAACTGTCTATGCTGACGATTGGGCTGCTCAGCTCAAGTGATCTCTTATATCAAACAGTTTTTATGGTGTGAATGGTCAACAATTACGTAAAAAATAACGCACGACAAAATTAAATGGGACACCGACGATACAAAGTGTGCAATGAAACATCTGTTTTTGTATTTAAGCATATGAATAAAAACGATGCTAAAGTATCGCAAATGCATTTTGGTGTACACGCAAAGTAGAACTTGTCAAAAATAGCGTCAATAATCAGAAGGAATTATGATAATCGTCAACTTGTTTACAATTCTGCTATGCTTTAAGAAAAATTTCTTAACACGCTGTTATACTCCCAATTGGCTGAAACTTAAATAGTAGAATGGCGTATGAGGATTAAACCACCCCGTTTCATAGACCTTACTTGCATCCCCGATTTAATATCCCTTTGATGGAAGATCATCGAGACAAAAAGTACACTTGTAATATATATAAGTGAATCCAGATTATATACTATTAACATACAAATAATCTTAATCTGTTCAGCCGTTTTTGCGTGATTCAGTGACAAACAGCCAAACATCTAAACTTTTCCATTTATAATATTAAGTAGTAGGATTATAGTATATGTAAAGTGAGTGCACATGAAGTGAAAATTTTGAAGAGACCGTGGTGGCTGGCGCGCACACTGGGCAGCGCCGCGGCGCAGCACTTGCGTTTACTTTTTTTTCAGTTTCTATCTTAAGGTTTCACAAATTTTGAATGAGGAAGTTTTTCCTTTGTCGTCAAGTATATGCTTACCAATTTTCATACCTGTAACTCATGGATTATAGGAGTTCCCATACAAAATTCAACCCCTCTTTTTACCCCCTTTTAACCCAAATCTGCACAATTTTTATAGACTAAAACCTGACCGGGTATTTACTCAACAGATTAGTAAAGTTTTCATCAAAACCCGTTCAGCCGTTTTCACGTGATGCGCGTTCATATAAACAGACACACAGATTAACAGATAAACAGACAAACAGACAAAAAATCTAAAAACTGTTGGAACGTGTTCTGTTATCGATTCTATGTATCCCCAGCCAACTTTTTTTCGAATATCTTCCATGTACAGACTTTCGACCCTCTTCAGCTTTATTATATGTATGTATACTCGTAGATTTCTATGTGTAACGCGCATTTACGTTATATGGTTGTTACGTTGTGTCAAAGGGGAATCTGTACACCCCACAGATAATTACTGAGTAACTGAACATAGGTAGACCTTATCTCGTTGCATTAAGGCTCACGAAAGGTCAGTTAACTGTGATACTGATAGTCCTGCACTCCTAAGCAGCACCATATGTTTCTGTTTGGGCGGGGCCCGCTTATCTGATAACACGGCCTAAGATTATCTGTGATCTGATTAGTAAATCAAGAATCACGAAGAATTCTCCAATCAAATCCATTATTGCTCACTTTTGAGTTGTTCTGAAGTTACAACAATGAGCCACAGAAGTAACCAAAGCTTCGTTTGGACAGGCAGTTGCAGATGAAACGCAAAAGCAAGTTGCCAGCCCGGCAGTTGTAACGGTAACGAGCAGTCTCACGCGGCGCCCTCGGCTAGCCGCTACCAATGTAGTTTTAGCAAACTTGTTTATTTCACGTTCGTCCTCAATGTCGTCAAACATCGATCCATGTGCTTGGGTGGTTTCTCCCAGGTCTCCCCATCTGGCGTTGTGATATGATGGCAGAAAGTGCTTCGGGCCGTCGTTTTCAATCAAATGTTTTATTTCGAACCGATATATTGATCCATATATTGTTAGTTACAATTTAGCTTAGAAACTATGTTAATACTTACAATTACTTTACGCTAAGAACTACTTAACGTATGCCACAGTAGTCCTGACCTAATGTACCCAGTGCCACAATATGGGGCAAATCGCCCAGCAATCACCTTCAGAATGCCGTTTTGATTGTACCTAACGCGACTCATCAGTGATGTGATTTTTTTGCGCATTATCGCTTGGAAACCAGCCGTGTGAATTTTGGCCGCAGAACATTAATGTTTTGTGGTTTTGGCTAATATTTCCTATGCACTGCACCATTTTGGGAGTCTTAACAGCATTGTGAAGCTGAAGGCGTAGTTATATTGTACGCGAAGGTCGTTGTAGGCTTGTTTGGTATACCGGACCAACAGACCGCTAGAGTAAATAAACTCGGACAGTAGTGAAATATAACTACATCAGCAGATTTATCATAACCCTACCCAGTCTGGGATGGCTCGTGCACACATATCGCGCTCAGAAGACTGTTTTTTCGTAAGCTCTGCCATCAATGTTTCCCAAAATACCCATATTTGGCTCTTAAGTGCAAGCGAGCGTGTGTAACCAATTCATTTCCCATTTAATGTTAGTATGTCAAATAGAAAATGGACCTCCGGTTTTAATTTAAGAGGTGAATTAATCGAAACGTATACATATTTGAAGGTATTCGTTATATTAGCTTGGAGTTGGTATTAAACCTTCTTGTCTCATATTCAGTTGAGCGTCATCTCGTAATAACTCGGGCCTTAGTCTTCTTTTATAGTTCTAGAACCAATAATAAAACAACAACTCTACAAACAAGTAGTTATTAAGATTCCTGAAGCGACTTGTTCACTAGGAACAATCAGTAGTAGCCATCACGTACAAGTCCGACACCGCGGATTAGGTTAGCCTGAAGTGAAGCCGTATGCAAATGCCGACGCCTCGCCTGCCTCGGGCGCCCTGTTTGTGCGGTATGTGTACTACCCCTTACCTTACATACGTATGTTTAGCTATAGTTCTTGTTTCGGTTGTCGGTTACGTGTTCTGGAATGTTAAGGTGAAATATGCCGAGGCCGATTTGTGGAATTTTCGGTTCTTGACTTGCGTAGTCGTGTAAGTAACCATTATTGGCGGTTAAGAAGTCAATCCTGACACCTGTCGTTTCGGGTCGGTTCTGTTGTGTCAGTCGTGTGATTGACAGATGTCATGATTGACTTCTTAACCGCCGACCACTATAGTCTCAGAGTACAAGAGTAGACGTCAAATAATAATACCGCTACCCAGTGAGTGTGTCAAATTGGATAAGAGCGACAGAGAGAAATATATAATTTGTTGTCCTTGTCATAGTTCCGCTTTTCTTTATTTGCCTCATTGTCATCTAAACGTCATGTCAAATACTTGGAGGCAAATAAACGATTACCAGCCCAAATTAAAGAGGCTGCTTATGGTAACCCGCCAGACGTTTAAGATACGTTCTCAATTTAGCTGCATAAGAGCTTTTCTGTCCCCCTTGGTGAAACTTGTATAGGATCTCTATAGAAATCCTTACTCTGAGACTATAGTAGTTTCTATGGTAAGGCCATAAAATATTACGACGGACGTAGCTCGTACTCTACAATAATAACTACCAAATAGTTAAGTACACGATTATATAAATTGGAACCGAAAATTTCACGCATTGGCAAGAACAATAGGTCCGACTTGAATTCATTGTGTGTAATATAAAACCATGTAGTTAAAACATTATCAAACTACAGTAGTTACTTACCGGATAATATTATTCCACGTTTGCAAAATCATGCGAGTATATATATGAGAAGTAAAATTTTGTTTGACCAGTTCTTTTCGCCAGTCTTACAAGAAATCTATTTGTTGAATAAATCTTTCAGAATCAGAAAGTATAAAGAAAATTAGTGGTAACAACATGAAGTTGATGAGAGGTAACATTTAGTATATATATCCCATTTAAAATGAAAATATCCCACGAAATTATATAACTACCGACGTTCATTGAAATTCGTTTAGATCAAATATTGGATGAGAACCATTAAATTTGTTAGTTGTTCTCTTTGTAGAGAAAACAAACGAGCTGCACTGCACTCGGCTTTGACGTCAGGAGCCTTTGTTTGAAATGCTTTTGAGGTGCATTCACTAAGTCTAACAGAACACAAGAGAATATGCTACTTAGTTGCTGTTAAGTTCATGGGGATGTTGCGCTTTTGATCCTAGTTTCGTTTATGTGTAGCTAGGATGAAAATTCGTTTAATTCGACTTTACAATCTTTCATTCGAAATGTTATACTTACTCGATTTTTACGATGACGCATCAAATGGTTGAATTAGATACGCAATCTTTATTGTTTTAAACAAGTAAATATCTCCTGCTGTTGATTGGCACGCCTTCTTTGTTTTACTCGAGCCTTTATGTAAATAAGTACTAGATAACATTGTTTCGGCCCACCACAATAGATCCAAGTCGATAATCAAATCTTCACCGGCGAATAAGCTGTCAGTTTCCTAAGGCTATTGTCGGTGGTTTGATTGCGTTCTTACAGAAAGCGATACCGATGCATTGTTTGGCGCGTTTTACATAACGAGGCGGCAAACGCAGACTTTGTGCCCATTGTGGGGGAGTATCCAAACGTTTGAGATGTGGATTGAAAGGCGCCGCGCGATGACGAGGCGCGAGCCGGCCGCGGCGCGAGGCACGAGATGACGAGATTGAAAGAGTAGCTGTAGGCGATAAATCTCAGGGGGTCTCTGGGGGTTTGAGTCAGATAGACGGGCTGTCGCTATAGGCAGGTCGCTACATCGGTTTCTGGAGTATATTCAAGATTTAAGTCTAAAATCTCACCTGTGGGATCAAGCACCCAAACTAGTCAAGCCTGCCGAGCCAATTCCTGGATCAGCCACGTGAGATATAGGTAGTCCTTTGGGGTTGCTAGTAGTTTAGGGTTGAGTCGGAGATAATGGAAACTCAAGATGCAAGTATATAGTGAACGCTTTATTTAAAGAAATACCCTATTTTATACACCTTAGGTTATCGCATATACAAGCAATATGCGGTTATGCTGCAGTAAACTATGAAGTTACTGTTAAACTCTAAAGGTGACTAATGACCATACTTCACACGTGTGAAACATTAGACTCCCAGCATCGCAAGCGATGCACAAAAATATACCTCCATGTTGATCAAACTTATTTATTATTTAATCGTATGGCATTTATTTACGAACCGTGAGATCTTCGAGAAGACAAGTACGGTTGCCAGTTTTTTGTTGCACTTTTAGCACCACCCAGGGGTCACGTGTAGGGTAACGGTAGGTACTCTCTACGGACGTGGTGCAACTTCGACCCCCCTTTGTCAAATGAGTGGGCAACTTGACTGTTAGAAGTTCTCAAGCCGCCCGAAGGCCTCTAACTTAGCCTAATGACTGCTGTCGTAGACAGCAACCGGGATCAACGGCTTAACGTGCCTTCCAAAGCACGAGAGCGCTCAGTTAGTAACCACTCAAAGCGGTCACCCATCCAAGAACTGACCTGCGCCCACATTGCTTAACCTCGCATACCGCACGCGGCAGGCGAGTGCCGCTGGACCACGAGCGCTCTAGAGCGCTCTTGATCAAACTAGACCGGGAGTACACATAGGTATACATTCTCCCTACGGGCGTGTCTTACTTAGACAGAGTTGATGGACAAACGGTTCGCGGGGTGATTTATACAACATCTCACCCTTATCTTTGCTGTTTTTCAAAGACTTAGCCCATCGCGTTTGTTACACATATCTCAGCGTCGACCACATAAGCACAGAATCTATTCCAGGAATTGGAGTAATACGTACAATGTTGATGCTTATTCTCAGACTAGCTTATTCAAGAGAGGTTAGGCACAGCTGAACTCTTATTTCGAGCACTTTAGGCATGTGGTGTTGTATTTCAGCTGGTGAGTAGGCTCGCTAGAGCTCCCAAGGATGCGTTGTGCTGAGAGTGAGGGACTTGCAAATATGTCTAGCTGCCAACACAACGAGTTCTCGAGTCAATAAAGGGTCGGCAACGCGCTCGTGGTTTTTCTGCCGCAACCATCCATAGGGGTACGGTGACTGCTTACCAGCAGGCAGGCCGTAAGCTTGTTTGGCCGACGTTGTATAAAAAAAAACTAAACTGTTCCTCCATCGTCCGTCGGTCAAATCGAGCTTAAGGGAAATTATAATGTGAACGTAACTGTTTTAGCTATCCAACCAATGTTATATCAACGAGGTCACCTCAATTTTTTTTATTTTATTAAAAATGGGATTTCTCTTGGCCAGCATCTAGCCAGGGGGCAAAGATGAGGCCGACGATGAAGCGAGCTCACCCAGAAGATGCCTATATGAACTCGGAAATACAGACGCCGGCAGAGAATTCCAAACCTTAGAAGTGCGCATTATAAAAGAAGATGCAAAGCGCTTGGTTCGAATTAGAGGAATTTCGACCAGGTAAGGATGGTAGCCAGCCGTATGTCTGGATGTCCGATGGAAGAAGGGGGAAGGCGGTATGAGCTCATGGAGCTCCTGAGCACACTCACCGAAGTACAAGAGCAATTTGAATGCATTTATAGAATAATTATCGGTCAACTGAAATAACCTTACCCCTTAAGCAAGGCTTAATAGAGTAATGAAATGAGTGTTCACCGTTGGTTTTGGAAGCGGTGTGAAAATGAATTTTCCAAATGCTCGTATTTGTGCAAATGGCCCTCGGGAGTGGTTGGAAATGCTGGGCAAATCTTGCTTCCTGCGTGACCCCGCACTGCTAGAGTAAAATCTTAAGATGGATTTCACTTGGTGGAAACATAATGCTGCGCTCCTTACGCCACGGCAATAAAACAACAGATAGAAATGAAATGTGTGTCGCAGTTGCCGATTTGGCGTCGTAGTCACGATATTCCGATGTCATATATTGCCAACTGTGGCGCTGAAAAGATAGAACTAAACCCTTCCAGTGGTGTTTCCGCTCAGACCTGACGTAAGCACAGGCGCAGCGCAACACACAGAAACTCTTACATTGACAGTGGGTCATTCTCTGGTAGACTTTGTTTTAATATTTGTCTGACCCGACATGTCGTGACGCCACAGAACGACTCTAGTCACTATGTCAAGTGGGGTGTCATATGAAAGGGCTTGAATTGCATATTAAGAAACATTTTTTTAATAATTTTATAATAGTTCGGTACACCATATATTTTTTATGTGTACCGCAAGCTGAAGTTGCCAAATAATTCGGGACACAATAAAAAAATATGGCGTACCAAACTTTTTGGCAACTTTGGCTGCTTCGTATCTATTTGTCGCTGACTGTACTATGGATAAAAATTAGCGAACTATTCTGAATGTGTTAATAATATAATAACAACCATTTTAGGACATATGTGAGGGGATGGATGTCAAGGTATCTGAAACTGGTGTGCAAACTTTAACGGTCAAAATTAATTATTAAATTTCACAGTTTCAGTTGATTATGATTGGGACATTCTTCACGGTATTGACCCTCCACAATGATATTTTAAGTATAGATAGGTTATGCTCGAACATTACAAGCGCAAAAAGTGCTTCCAACATCGCGCCATCACACATTCGCATTTTGTTTTATTGTTTACAATACGCACACTTCATCGAAAGCGTAAAAGAGATAGCTTTATGAAAATAATACATAAGAAAGAGACAGCCTTCACCCGGAACACCAATCACCGCACGTTTGACACAGATTAAAGAAACTAATACTAGGCAGAAAGTGCAAACTGTTTCTACCTATTAATCGACGGATGATAGCGAGTGTAAGTAATGGTAATACCGCTATCGGGTTGTCGTTTGCGTAGCAGGCACGTCAAAGAATTACAAAATAATTGACTCGGACACGGATTTTTTAATAAATGTACAGAGAGCAAAACTAATCTTGTCAAAAAATGTTTCATGCCTGTTGATGTCAATCGATTCGAATATTTCTATCAAGCACAAAAACTTCTTACAGACCGACCTCGTGTAGGATACAAGAAAGGACACTTCTTCACTTTTCGTCACTGGTACTCAGAGATATACTTAAAAAAATTAACATTTAATAGTTACAGCATTATTTTCTTCTAAATAAACCCGAAGAAATAAATAGGCCAGAAAGTTGAAGTTGACTATGTAACCCATATAATCTAGAATTGAATGTGATTTAATATGACGCATCTGTTACATTAATCTATGTTCGCAGTCTGTTTGTCTTTATCACTCTCATTGCAAACGACACTAGGTAGTCTCTTTCTCTGAGACAGCATCTTCATGGCGTCATATTTGGTAAATTGAAGGATAAAATGGAAAAAATAACATAATTTCAGCTTACTTACTTGTGGTATGTGATGCCTGTTGCCTTAGTACGTTTGGATGTATAATTAGTGCACTTTCGCAACACGCATGGCGGCATTTTTAAGGTCACTTACGTCGTTGGCGGGAACTCGTGTCAACATTCGCCTTTCTCGCTTGCCCGGGAGTGACTGAAGCCAATAGGCGATGTTTAGCGTCTTTATAGCGGCACACTTTAGGTACGCGGGTAACGTATCTATACTTAAAATATCATTGACCCTCCATTGGTTTTTTATCATCATTACATTAGGTACATTATTATCCAGCTTTGGTTTCCGCGACCAAAGCCGTCACCATGTGTGTGCATGCATGTGTGTGCATGCATGTGTGTGTGCTGTGTGTGTGTTGTGTGTGCGCTGGTGTGGCGTTGGGTTTTGGGTAGTTTGCAGCGACCGCCGCCGCCTCCCGTGACTCGGCCCACTCGGCATGATTGCGTTGCCGGCGCTCTTTGAGCTGTCCAAATGATTGTTTTATATTTGTAAAGCGTCGAACAGTGCCCCTATTCCGATGACGTAATGTAGCATTTCAATTAGATCCACTATTGTGGCGTTTTATTTTTATAACAATGCTTTGTTGAAAGCAGTGATTTCTGTCTGATCACGCGAGGAATAGTTGAGATGTGCCTTATTGTCCTTAATAATTGACAGTAGGTAAAGCGTGAGATAAACCTTAGATAAATTATTGTGTTTGAAGACAACTAACTTAATTATTAAAAACTGTAATAGTTTCTACATATTTGACCAAACTAAGGACAGGTTTATTTTGATGTTGTCGCATAGATTCTCATAAAATATTGTTTTTAAACCTATTCAGAAAAGAGTCATTATTGCCCTCTAATGAGGGATCAAAGTCGTACTTTTCTTCCCTCATTTGAGGGCAACAACGACCCTTTTCATGATAGAAGGTGTGAAAAGCAGTATGTGCCACTCGGTAGCAAAATTATTTCATGTTTTAGCAGCGGGCCTATAATAGGCGGTGTGAATAGCAGTAAGCGTCATACAGTAGCAATTTTTTTTCCGCCTTAGGTGTTAACACTTGAATCCCTCGCTACGCTCAGGATTCTATTGTAGAATCTTTCGCTTTACTCAGAATTCAATATACCGCCCTCGCCGTAAATATATCATTTTGCTCCCTTGAAGCACAATCTACTATTTTTTTACAATACCTATGTTAAATGTTTATTCTCGCACGGTTCTTTAACGTCTTCAAATTTAATGATTAAATTACGAGTAACTAGCTCACGTTAACTAAACCTATGAGAGCGCGGCAAACTCATAAATCGATGAAATACGTATCGAATTGATATCTCAAAATCATGTTTCTGTGTCTGTTCAGAACGGCGTTTCAAAGCACGCAATATATTTGATTGCACGCCCTAACAAAAGCAGTCGGGCCATCACTAAACTATGTATAAACACAATTAGGTCTCGCAACAAAGTAATACCGGCGCTGCCTCGCTCGTAGCGGCTACGGCAGACTTCGTAGCACTTTCTGCGCGGCAATTGTCTTTGACGTCACTGAAGAACTAAGTTTACTTCAGTTGTATTGTTGTAGTAGAACTAAGTTTACTTCAGTTGTATTGTTGTAGTAGAACTAGTACAGTCAGCTACGAGAGCTGTTTCCCACTTTTATCTCCTTACATTTGTAGCCAGTTTACCAAATAAGTTTCATATTTCAATGGTATGTATTTCACTATGTAGCTACGCAGTTTTTTTTTCTGACACGATACCGTGACATATCTACATAAGAAATGTGATTATGATTACTTGATCAGGATCACAAGTGGTAAAAAATAGTTCGTCTTTTATATAGAAAACCCGTGAGTTTCAGACATATTAAAATATAATGAAACGGGTCACTCAAGTCTTGAAGGTCAATGTCGCTTGCCATGTTTCAGACCGGTTCACGGTCCTTAATCATGAGTACTTATCGCGGCGGCGGCTCGTGTAGTTGAACAAAAATAATTAATCAGGAACCACATCTGTGTTTACAAGCATTGGGTCCCAAGACAGTAGGTATAGTGTTTTAACCGACTTCACAAAAAAGAAAAGGTTGTCAGTTCAGTTGTATGTGTTTATTAGGTTTTTTTTAATGTGTGTTACCTCGGAACTCCGTCATTTATGAACCGATTTGGAAAATTCTTTATCTTTTTGATAGCATCTGCTTCTAGGTTGGTTCCGTTGTTCATGGGATCCATGAGGAATTGAGGGAACTGTTTAAAAAAATGTCGTTGACAAACCAAGCATTTACATTCAGAAAGTAGCATTTGGTGAACTTTAACTGGTCATCCAAACCTCAAAGTGTTTCATCGGTGGCGCTAAGATATTTCGATCAAGACAGTGAAGCGACTATGATGAAGTCAATTTAGGTAAATGATCCTGATGTTATCACCAACCTGGGCTGATGATTGAAGCCGGAGGGAAGGTAAGCAACGGAACTCCGTAACAAAACAGCGTAGCTTAGCTATAAGTATTTGGACTTATTGGAATTGTCATGAGAAGCACTCTGGCAATGATTTACTAATAATGCGAAACAAATTATTTTAAAATTAAAAAAACCGCTTAAAATATAAACTAAATAAAGCAAAAAATTCACAGATCTCGTGCACTACACGACCATCAAGGTACATTGAAAATGAACTCAAAAAAATAAAAAAATGCATTACATTTGCTAACGTTATGCCAATTTGGTTGATATATAATATATAAACATAGCTCACATACAAAATTCCTATTAAATTGGCAATTTTTTAAAGCGCAGCCAAGTTACGGTAACCACATAAAAAGGCATTTGCCAGCACTTTACTAATATTCACGCAAGATAACGGCGACTTCAAATTAACTCGACCTCCAAACTCCGACTATAACTATAACAAGAATTTTCAAAGTCGAATTCAACATGACACCCTAGGCCCCAGGAGAAGGATAAATTATATGATATCATAACCTTGATTATTTGTTTAATTTTCTCGCAATCGAAGTGAAAAGCAGATGTATAACTCATGTATAAAACTTATTTTATCCTCTACTCTATATCGACCCTTGCCTGCGGCTCGGGTCGATAAATTGTCTCGGATAAAATGGCTTGTTTTATGCAATCTCAATCAACTATTTTATTTGCCAAGGTTTTGGAAGATATTGGTCTTCCAAAACATCATTGACTTATCCACGAATTGCTATTTCCCGGGCACTGCAATAATGTGCTATTGTTGTCTCGAACTATAATTAATAATAATTTATTATAGAAACAATACATGTTTAATTTAAACAATTTGAAATATAAAACTAAAACTAACTACAATTGTGTTGATTTAAAAAAAAATATATCGTACCTACTAATAGTCGTTCTGACTTTTTGACTTCTTTCAAAAAGGTTAGGCAAACCCTTGACCCGATCGTCTTTGTTTTAGACTCCGACTAAATTGTCCAGAGGAGTTTTGATCAAAATTTTGATATCATTCTTCGTTTCCAAAATATCGAGTGCCAAAATGAAAAAATCGGAGGAAATAGAATTATTCTTTCACTAGTTCGGCCAAAACTTTTATCGTCTGGACTTTCTCAAATAATTCTCTTTGCATCTTACACATCTCGTAAATACGCGTCTTTTGAGCCTAGTTTGAATATCATACCTTCACAACTCTCTGAAATATAAGGGGATCGCACTATTTCGTGAAATGGGACCCTATACTGGAGCGAACGAAAAGACATTTTCAATGTCAAAATAAACTGATACTGAGATTTACAATCCAATCATGAGATGAAATTTATACCTACGATTTTATTACACGCCGAAATCTACTAAACATACTCCAATTTGTTGCCTGACAAATGATTTATTTATTATAATAAATAATTATAGGTAATTTACCCTATTTGAATTAACCCGTCATACACTACAATTAGTCATTCATATGAAACGTTAAACCAGAAATAATGTCACAGTTTTTCGCCTTATCACAATGCAATAAGGTGTATAATTGATAACTTACATTCGCTCCTAACTGCACAGTGTTCACACTTACACCGCATACATGGCAATATTTCCGATCCGGATGTGAAGTCCAGGGGCCTTTCAGCTCGAAGTACGGTTTTTTCTATGGAAATGTTAGTTTAACTTGTCTGCACCAGATGTCTCTGGGTGCTGTCTCTATCGCACTTGCATATTGAAGTGACAGGGAGGCAGCGGTCGTGCGGTTAGTTTTTACTAAATACACAACGGCGCTACGATCTATGTGGAGTATTTCACTGGTATCTCTATCTCAGTATATATATTGTACTTTGTGGTGAAGTCTAATAATCTAATTAGGTTGGTGCATTAGCTCGCCTGTAATCACGCGCCGCGCAATCGTGCACCCTCCATCTAATCTGTGGTAAAAGCATAGACAAACAAAATGGAACGGCGTTTTGAGAGCATGAAGTGGTGTGCACTGCAGGCATCAAATGCTCGATGTTCGATGCAAAAATAGTTGTGCCATAGACAATCTTCTCTATGATTATGTCGGATTAGGCCGTTCAGTGTTCAGTTGACTACCTACCTAATATGTATCTAACTAGCGAACATGTTAGAAGTGTGTTGTTATCGAAGCAAAGGGGAGTTTATACTAGCGACAGCCATTTTTCTGAAGTTGTCAAGTTTTCGGGTTTTCTATACATAGAACAATCCCTGCCTAATTAAATAAAAGTGAGTCTTGGCTTCCGACACGAGTTGTCACAATTGAGCCCTCTCGTTTTTTGTTAGCCCAAGATCGCACTGGTATGATTTGGCGACATCGTTCCACAGCTACCTGGATGGGACATCCGACGGGTGGTCTCTCTACTGGATGGCTCAAATAGACCCGTTTGGCGACGCGATCTTCTCCCGTATTTTCGACGTGGTAGCCGAGACAGCGCTGAAGGTGCGTTTTCGCCTCTCCAATGATGCGACCATAATATTCCTTAATTTCAACATAGTTCCGGACTCTGAAGCTTCCATTATTTTCCTTACGGAACCTAATATTATCCAGAGTTTTTTCTCTGATTTCTCTAGAAAGCTTTTGAAAGGCTGTATCTATTTTCCAGTTGTCAGTTACTCGTTGAGAGGGTTGCAATGAGCGCGTACCCGGGGTTGTCTTGTGTTTAGGAGTTGCTATGGCCACCTTCTGTCTCCATCGTCAGATGGGCTCGGTGGTACCATAATATAGCAAGAAATAAAATAATGTTTCCTTTCAGCTAATTCTGCTATCTCAACGTTTTAAGGTAGTTCCCCTCCAGGGTGCATATTTTTTTCCAGCCTGTATAACTGGTCTAAAATTCAGTTGCAAGATCTGTCCCGCACATACAAGGCTTTTAAATAAAATCTTGCAAGGATGACAGCAGTAGACGACGCGCTAGCTTAATAGTAGATTGTACACCTCGGGGATAGACTAGCGCGTAGCGAGGGTGTTTACTTAAGTCCTGAGGGCAGTGAGGGATTCAAGCGCGCCCAACCTAAAAACATCTTTATCCCCGAGGAGTGTAATCTTTTTTTCTTGTGTGTTTAGGTGAGGTGTCTAAAGAATATGTAGATTAAACAAATATACAGGGTGGAAAATTCCAAGACTCGATTTCTATCTAACTTTTTCATAAATTCTTAATTATTAGCATAATAATTTTATGGATTAATTTTCATTTAACTTTATTTCCGTGTGGTCAGATTTATAGGTAATGCAGGTTTACAACAAACTCATTAAACAAATAGATATTTGAAAAGGAAACACCGAAATACTAAAAAGTTAATAATACTTAAGAAAGTGTATCCCAGGATGACGCTGACGTGTTAATGTTGATAGTATCTCGGCGGCGCCTCACATCTCCTTATTAAATGATTGCCACTCAACATGAACAAAAAACATAAACAAAAACGTGTGTAGTCACAGGTTTACACCGGCAAAAAACTTCACCGGTATTTAGACTTGACTCCAAGGTTTATGTTTTATTAGAGAGAAATTACGATTAGAGATCGTACATTGCTTGGAGATTTTCATGGTTAACGTGTACATTTATTTATTTGTAAACGCCATTAAAAACAGTAACTGCCTTCTGTGGCAGTCACCTAAATTAACTTTATAGCAAGGACAGGTAGGCGACTGTTTGTAGACCAGTCATAGACATTAGACAAGTTTAACGATCATTCCGATTGCTATCTTTTAAAAAATTTATAACCTCTAAAGTATTCAATTTATACGTTATAAAAATAAACTGCAAATAATTAATGACACATTAAGTTTTAACCGTCGTGAAGTATCTGTATCGAAAGGTTTCTGTTATTTAAAAAATAAGTCTCAAGCTATTATATTAAAATGGTTATTTTATTGCGAAAAATATAAACGTAAAATTCATACTATATGTACAAAAACGGCCACCGCGGCGTTTGAACCCGTAACCTCAATGGATTCAATAAAATATAGCAATCGCATATACATAGTTAAACTTTAAGTAGTTTTTTTATCTTTTTAACTTTATGCACAATTTTATGGCGCGTAAATTATTTACAAATAGGCGACTACTGTTTATTTATAGGGAAAAATAACGAGGTATATAATGTCGAAATGATGTTTATTGTCAAGAAATTAAAAAGTCGAAATTGAAAATTGACGGAGTATAAAAATGTCAAGAAGTAGAAAAGACGAACTGATAATGGTCCAAAAGTAAAATTTTCCAGATTGGTAATTCTAAAAAAGTCCTACTATAAGTGATCTACAACGGCCCCAGGTCTAGGTAGGTTAGGTTCGTTAGGTATCTTGAGATGCCCGAAGGGCAAACTGCGCAGAAATAGGAGCACCGCGGAACGGGGCTCCGTCAATTTTAAGGCAGAGTGAAATTAGTCATTTCAATACTTCGACTAAATTATATTTAGACATTTTTATTCCTCGACCCTATAATAATAATAGTTTGTCATTTCTCTACATCATTTTTATAAAGCGTATTTAGACATTTTTATACCCCGTTATTTTTCCTTACCGACAATAGTCACCTAAGGGATTATTTATATCGGAATTCAATTTAGAATATAATTAGATTAATAGGTAACTGTATAATCAACAATTGCTTAATTTTTTACATGTATGTATTAGGTACAGTGTAGTATAGTGTAGTGTAATCTACGATTGTTTAATTTTCCTGTTCCACATAAAAAACTAAGCACTTCGTTCTGTTCCGGTTTCCTTTCACCTCGACGGATAAAGATTTCAACTTATCATTGGGTTATTATAGAAAGTGTGAAATTAAGTCCGATTTTGTGTCAAAACGTGTCAATTATACGGCATGTGTTGTATTAGCCAGTTGGATAACCGTCGCGTTTCCAAAAACTAAAACATTCGTTGAACAAAAGTGTCTAATCATGGCTTCCATTTACACCACTATACCCAGCCAGTGGTCGGAAACCGTTTTCCAAAATCAGACAGCTTAACAGAAATAATGGCAGTTTCCATTATCTTTGTTAGTAGGTATATTAATAAAAAACAGGCAATAATTACTTCCATTTGCTCATTTGGAGTAGCTGAACCTCAGCTGAACTATGTGGATTATGGAGTTCAAACTTACCTATCGTTTCAGCGAGCGGTAGCAGCCTTTTAGATATTAAGTATAAAGGAGTAACTACCTATTCAATAATTTGTTTATGTTAGATACAATACAGTTAACAATCAAGGTAGGTATGTACATCAACAGCAAATGTAGATATGATCAATTGATCATTTTAGTACTTTGTCGCACTAACGTAACAATACTGCGACAGTAGGGAAGCGTCAATATAGTGAAAGTGACAAGGTGCTATAATGATAATCTACATTTGCTTTTGACTATACTACATATCTTCTTTGGTACAGTCAGCGTCATATAGAACGTAGCAGCCAAAGTGGCGAAACAGTTCGGTGCACGATATATTTTGTAATGTGTACCGAATTATTTGGCCGCTTTGGCTGCTACGTACGTACTATATGACGCGGACTGTACATATGACCTCATTAAATAGAAAACAGCGAATGAATATAAAAGCCTCATTTCTATTTTTTCTAATAGTTTCCAACAGTTGCTCACTCCTGCGCAGCTGGCGGCGCCTATTCTGTTTGGTTGTTTGCCGCGACACGTAGTGCCCGATTTTATCTTTCACACAACACAATCTAACACGGCGACACCTACGAGTAGCCTTCTAAGTGAGCGGGGTTAACCAAGAATTGATGACTGGTAAATTCGAACACTTTTGTGAATTTGGAATCGTGACGCAACGTCATTGCGCGGCGCTTTTCAATTGTTTTAGGCCCTTGTATAAAGGCAGGTGAAGCGTGCGGGTTTCCTAGCTTGGATTTCACCAAACCGTTTGTAATCGTAAGCGTTAAGTAAAATCGGATTGTATGACAGATTTCAGGTGGATGATAGCTGCCGGCAGTTTTTGGAAACGCGGCGGTTATCCAATACAACACATGCCGTATTATTGACACGTTTTGACACAAAATCGGACTTAATTTCACACTTTCTATACGATTAAATGGACCTGGGTATATCCTAAAACTACGACCAAGACCACCGGGGGCAGCAGCATCCCTGGAGTGCGGTGGAGACACTGCGATCGCCAACCCGCATGCCAAGCGTGGCGATTATGGCATTTACCCCCCATGAAATTGGAGGAGGCCTATATCCAGCAGTGGACATATTTGGGTTGATATGGTGGTGGTGGTGGGGATAGCTGCCGGCGCCATGTATTCAACGTTGAACGGTCTGTAATCATAAGTTGGCGCAACCCAACCCGGCCCAAGTGTTTATTGTTAATTTACACAAACGTGAGCGTTTACATATTCGCCTGTTGGCCTGCAAATCGAAGTGAACGTTTTAATATTTAATGTTGCCGATATTCGTAGCGCCGATACCTTTCTTCCTCCTCAAATAAATTATCATAAAAATCGCCCACGTATTGCCTATATACACCATCTCAATTAGGTACCTACAACGTGAAGAACTGTTCGCCAATGAAATTATAATCAAAAACGCATTAAATAAATGGATGTCCGTTGAGCAAATTAAAATACGTCACAACATTTAATGCATAATTCGCAATTAAAGGGCGATAGGGCGTTATTAACTTTTCGCATTCTTGCTGAATATTTATAAAGCAATTTTACTAAAAGCAACATGATTACCTGTTAGGGGAGCACTTGAGTGCTGTTTCTACTTCACACATAGCTGTTGTTTTTGACGTACATATTCTCATATTGATTGTTAGTTGTAAGTGTTGTAGTCAGGTAAATTTTCAGGATACGGGAATTTTAAAAAAATGGGGCATTTCAATATTTTCGCAGAATATGGACTTTATTGGGTTTAATCGACTCCCAAACGCTATCGATTGTAGAAGATGAAAAACGTGTCCCCAAATTTACATACATAGACATGAACATAGAAATATTTAACTTAACGTTAATAGTTACATGTGTATCTTAAGGTTAGACTCAACATATTAATTAAAAATAAACATGTTAGGCTTGTGATGTTAAAAAGGGGCTTGCCTCACCATAATGTTGCAGCAACTTCACTACAACGCTGGTTTTCAGGCAGACCCTGACAACTACAATAATCATAAATCCATTGCTCGCTGTTGGTCGGGAACGAAGTGTCTCATGTTATGAATATGTATAGACTGTATAGTGTAAATCTTTGTGTGTTTATCTTGAAGTATTTTGTATAAGATGCGGGGTGATTAAAAAACAATAAATAAATAAAAGTAAGTACTGTTAATAATAAATAAAAAAAACAATATCGTCACATATAGGTCGGCACAGCTCAGGCAGGAAGTGACTGTTGTATCTTCAGAAGTTGTCGTTTAAATTGTAATTTAAAACTATTTAGGATATTTACATTTCCTAAGTGGTGGGGGTATATTATTCCAGCACTTAGTTGCTGTATATTTCAAACTTCTTCTGAAAGCGGCGGTATGATGACGTGGAGGTAGCAATTCGTCGCAGATTCTTCTAAGCATCATTCATTCGCATAAGGTCGTGCGGGAATACCAAAACTGTATCGTGCACACGCATTTTGAATATTTTGCACTATGCGGTCCGTGCGAGCCAATAACCTATAGAGGTACGTAGTAAATTTCGATATCGGTTTTGTTACCGCCATACGTAATTTTCTGGGTAATTCTGGGTCATTGTTTTTGAGTCGAATGAGCTCAACACGTTCATATTCTAAAAAAACCTATTTTTTTAACTCTTCATAAATGACTTTATAATTTAGTACCTATGTACGGACTGTATGGTGTTTTGTGCAGGTCAGACATGATTCCTGTTAACGGAATTGAATAAAACTAACGTAGAGCGCCGTGGTAACGAAACCCTGTGTTTCACACATTGCGAGTCTTTTCATCGTCAAATTAAATGAAAACTCTAATTAATATTTAAGAACAATACTGCAAAATACATTACCTTTGTGTAGCGCAGCCGGGGAAAAATTACTTAACATGGCCGGACCTATATAGGTACCGACACGTCTACAGTGTTCTACAGTCCCTGCCTACGTACTCGTATGTACTCTCCCATGTATACCGATTACACTTAAGTAGTAGAGTGCCTTCTGGCTATGTAATGTAGAAAACATTGACTGCAGTGATTACCCAGGCACTTCAACATGACAAGCTAATGTCTCCATCAGTATAAGTTTAAGTGGCATACGGAGGAAGAACCATCCCCTCTAATTAACAGATCCGCCGATAGCGCGCGCTTTTATCTTGCGTCCATTAGGCAAATATACAGCTTTGTAGACCACTAATCATACATTACAGTACTACCCGACGCGTAAACTGAATTAAAAATATTTTGATAGACAAAATTGTAATTACACGTTCCGAAAGAGCACCGCCATCTTGTTTTGTTCTCACGTGTAAAGCGGCGGGCTCATGTTTGTTGAATTACTGTAACTTGTTACGAATAGTTTTAAAGCGAGAATATGCTCTGGCTGATTTGTGGTATTAGTTTCGAATTTCGATCGAACGAACTTTCTGTAAACGAGTAGCAATTTAGTAGTTTTGCGAGCTGAAGCTCTGGAGCAGTCCGGAATAACAACTCCACCAAGCCACTGTTAGGACTAGGTAACTTTAAGTAAAGAGCATTCCCTCAACCAACGGCTTTCCGCGATCTTGACTCTGATCGTAAGTCCGCCTTCTTGGGGGCCTTCATAGGCTATTTAGAAAATTTCAATTTCAATTTATTTATTTGCAACCAAGTACAAAAACACATGCAACTTAATGCTAGGTACAGTACATGGACCCGGATAGGGCGCAGCAAAATAAGAAATAATGAAAAGTGCAGCCAATTCGGTAAAAATAAATAATTGATTAAAATAATTTCATAAAATTAATTTGGTCAAATTATAAAAGTCAAAATTTAAAAACATTAATATAAAACACAGTAAAAATAATAATATTAAATACATAAAAAGGTATACATTAACTATAATAATGACCATAATAAAAAACTTATTAGTTAAAAGTAATAATTCAATAAACAAAATCAATTCTATAAAAAATAAATTCATTAAAAATAATTCGGCAAATAAATAATTATGTGTTTGGAAAAAGAGGCGGACATAGGTATTAACACATTACACACTTTTTACAGGATAGGATTTACGAGTAAATTTTCGTTCACGCTATAAAAAGATTTATATTTTAATTTTCTTATGAATTTGTTATAATTTTGTTCGTCTTTTATATAATTTGGTAATTTATTGTAAATCTGTGTTGACATCGAATATGGTCCATTTCTATGTAGTTTTAATTTAGAAGATGTTTGAAGTAAATTGTTTTTATAGCGTGATTCATACCGGCGAGGTCCATCCCCGAGCGTGGTATACAACTCAGGGTGTTTTTTTACAAATTTACACGATTCTAGTAGGTAAATACAAGGTAGGGTTAAAATTTTTAGGCATTGAAAAATGGGGCTTACAACTATCGGTTTGCTTAATGTTACTCATTAATTAGTTATAGTAAGTAATTAGTTATAGTAAAAATAGATAGGTTTACATACCTGTACCTACAAGTTCCATAGTCTATCAAGTTCGTGTGTACTACGCTTATTGTCTATTTAATATAGATACAGAGCAATTTACTTCCGCTAATGAATGCGTTTTATCTTAAGTTTTCGATTTTAATTTATGCAAGCGGCCATTGTTGTAGTTTCAAGGCGGAAACAAACAAAAACTCGGTTTTTAACAATATACCTGAATGGAACGAGCAGAATGTTATCGGGGCGCCATAATCACCTCACTACTATCTATTGTTTACTTTTAGTGCGTATTTGGTTGAATGCCAAAGTGATGATGTATGGTCTTGCAATTCGTCATTAGGAAAGAGCTTGAGTAACGCCTAAAGTTCCTTTACCTGCTTTTTATATTCAATTTTATTTTTACCTTGTAACAGTTGTATTTTCTTATAATTGTCCGCAGAACTGTTAGACATGATGCCTGCGGCCACATTCTACTCATTCATCGTCAGTAATTCTCACTCACACCATGGAACCTCAGTCGCGCATTACGGTTCCAGAGCAATTCTCTCCCACGAGCGCTCCGACTGTGGGAAGAATTCCCTGTCGGGATTTTCAGAGGGTCTACAGTATGGGGTTCTCCAAGAAAGGAGAGTATACAGGGAGAGTGTTAGGAGTTGGCAATGAGAATGCCAATCCCAGTCACCTGTAGTTGCAGGCGCCCTTAGGCCACCGGTAACCACTTGCAAGCGTTTGCCACCACCGCAGTATCTAATAAAAACACAATTTTCCTATACTTGTCTTTAATTTCCCTATGGATAAGTAGGTACCCAAACTCGAATAAAGCACATATAGCACTGTTTGTGGATATCAATATCACAAGTCAAAGCGTCCTTTGTCCCCTACCGCACTAGGTAACGACATTGTCACGTGTAATGGAGTAAGTGCTTTGCGAAATGGCCGGAGACACGGCTTTTAATGCAATTTCGCTCCCTTTGTGAGTGGAAATTGGCGCAATCAATCCATTTGCACTTTGTTTCGCAACAGTACCGTGTAGGACGCTTTTAGAGACAACTAGATTGGTCCTTTTTCCCGCGCTGGACATTTTTTGTGCCAGTTGCGTTGGTTTTGCTGTTCTTATAGAAGTAGTTAATTTATAAATGTGCGAATTATTCAGCTATTGTCGGTAAGGTAAACTGGCGAGGTATAAAAATGTCGAAATGATGTTTGTTGTCAAGAAATAAAAACATCGAAATCAAAAATTGACGGAGTATAAAAATGTCGGAGTAGTATAACAAAACGGCTTTCGTCGACTGTGCAATCACGAATTCTTAAGTTCTTTGGTCATGTATCCAGAAATGTGGAGTCATTGGAAAGGCTGGTAGTACAAGGCCAGGTCGAAGGAAAAAGATCCAGAGGACGCTCTGCTACCCTACCCGATGGACGGACCTTTTGAAAGTAGTAACGAAGTCATCCGTCGTCGAGTGCACTCGCAATGCAACCAACCGCCAGAAATGGAGAGACATCGCAAGGGAAAGTTTGAAGTCCATTACCAACAACAAAGCCGGAAGCGAAGACCAACTATGTGCGGCATCCTAGCAGCCACGACCACTCTGACAAGAGTGAACGACTGAGAAGAGAAGAAGAAAAATATCGAGAAGCAGAGAAGACGAACTGACAATGGTCCGAAACCACAAATGTCCAGATTTGTATTTCTAAAAAATAGTCCTACAACGAGTCCTAGTGATTTACAACGGCCCCAGATCTAGGTAGGTTGAGTTCGTTAGGTATCTTCAGATCCCTCTCGCGGGTGCCTGCCTTGTCGGGGCGGGGGGGCTTAGTAACCGTGGACTGATCATCCACGGTGAAGCTAAGAGGCATCCAGGCCCGGCGCGCCAGGAGGGCGCTCCCAGCGGGCTTAGGTATGCCGCAGAGGAGGCGTTGAGGAGGGGCCGCAGAGGAAGAGGAGTGCCGGTATTGCGGTGAGCCGTTTTCCCTATCTACTGTGCTGTGGCCGAGGCGGGATCGCAGGGGGAGAGGCGTGTTGGTATTTCGGTGCGCCACTCTCCCTACCCCCTGCGAACTTGGCGGGGACGTTCCGCGGAAACGGTGTTGGTGCGGCCGCAGAGGAAGAGAAATGCTTTCCCTATCCTCTGCGCCACCGGGTGCCGGAAGTTTTACGGCACCCATGACCCCTCCCTCCTCGTAGCGGACTCAGGAGGGTCCGCTACTGTACAAGATGGAGGTCGAGGAGGAAGGCACGCAGAAACATCTGGCGTGCCTGACGTGGAAGGCCTCCAGGCATCCGCGGTGGAGCCGCTTGGGAGCGGCTGTCGCCGGCGGGGTCGCGGATGTGTGCGCAAGCGTTCCCGTGACCTCGCCACAACGCGACGAGGCGGCAGATGGGGGGTTTTTTAGTGGGCATACCGTGGGTCTCATCAGCCTATACGGGAGTCCCACATAACCACTCGGGTCACCCCATGCACCCGGGTGGTATGCGTAAAGAATTTTACCCTCCTAAACAAAAAAAAGGTACCTTCAGATGACCGAAGGGCAAAGTGCGCAGCGTCAATTTTAAGGCAGAGTGAAATTAGTCATTTCAATACTTCGACGAAATCCTATTTCGACATTTTTGTTCCTCGACCCTATAATACTTTGTCATTTTTTCATATCAAAGCGTATTTAGACATATTTATACCTACTAATTTTTCCTGATGGACCTAAGTCGCCAAAAGGGTTTCAAGTTAACCTCGCAGGCCAAGGGTGTGACAATTCGACCAAAATAGGAATTGAGTTTTGTATCCTGTTTTCAAAATTTTCACCTTAGCTAATCGACACATGTAATAGGTACCTACTAAATGTAAGTACTCGTACCTACCTAATTAACGTTTTATAAATTTGGTTAAAGTTAAAATTAAAATGAGTTACCGAGATAAGTACTCGATGAGGACTACCTTATCCAGTGTCAATGCACTAGCATTACCTATCTTTGGAAGTAAAGTGCGATTGAAAGAAAAAGTTACACGGCACTTTGGGGTCTCAATTGGATTCATCGCATTCGCATTGCATTCTAATTTCAATGCCATCGGGTGTTAGTTTGGTGGTTGTGGAAGCGAGTGCGGGAAACACATTAAAATATCAGTATTCGAACAGTTATAATATACCAGCCTAAATTATAGACCTAATACTGCATTTATAAGGAAGAGTAAGGTATAGTTTTAAAGAATACTTGTATATTATGTATATGTAGGTTATGTGATTACCTGCAACTACAACTACGCAATCAATAAAAACTCAAGTGCCGTGTTTTTTATTCATATGAAGGAAACAAGCTCATTTCACATCTTATAAAAGTACCTACCTATTCTACCTAATTAGTGAATTCATTAAAAAAAAAATATTTGCCTAATAATTCTTTTGAAATTAGGTATTATTAATTTACATTACCAAAATAAAACCGGCAACCGTACTTGTCTTCTCGAAGATCTCATGCACGGTTCGTAAATAAATGCCATACGATTAAATAAAAATTACCTACCTAATACTACTTACCGTTTTTCCGAACAAGTTTTAATAACCTATATTCACTTTTATTTTAAGTACCCTTCACACTCCCATGTAATCCTCAAACTAAACAAAGTTGGAGCCGATGCGACTGGCATTCACAATGCTTTCAATTCGACAACTCACCTTAAGTGATCCAGTATAAAATATGGCCTCCGCTTACGCGTGTGGTTAGAACTCTCGGCGACAAAATATACTTACCAGGTGTGAGATCCAGCGTGGTCCAAAGCGGCAGGTTCCTCGGTCAATAATAGGTGGACACTAGACGTAAGTATACCTATACAAATATTCTCCGTGGCCTTTTGTAAAAGCCGACCAAAGGGGGTCATCGAGATCGCATGTGCTGCACACACAGCATTCGACTACGGAACCCTCGGAGGACGGCAAATCTGGACGATCTAGAAATACCGCGATGCGAGGACTTCAGTGCGTTCATTTTGAGATCCTTGGTAGCGTAGCGTAGGAAACCTACGGCTGGGTATTTAGTACGTACGCAAGTTTTGTAAAAAGGGGTGTGTTGGGGACTCCCAATCGACTCGTCTCGCACCTAGTCGGATTTTTAATCTACACTGATTCGCCTAATATGAAGCGTTACGTTGTCACTCGCGAATAACAGCGGGCGCGCGGCGCGTTGCGACTAATTAATGCGATTACTGCGCCCGAGTGGCGCGGCACTAATTTGCAAATTATCGCAGCTACCTACAAAGCGGGCTCTTATTCGCGCCGCTGCAACAGTCAGTATTACCTACAATCAGTACATTCACTTGTTTTTTGTCGAAGTTAAAGATTATTCGCCACAAGCATGATTTGAACTTTGAACCTGCATACATTTGAATCAACATTAATTATGGCATCCGGCAGCTGCATGCTAGCTGCAGGATACCTACCGTTGATTTTACCTTATCACAATGGAATCATATTTTACCTCACGGTTCGAAAAATTAATGCCATACGATTAAAAAAAAAACAATGAAATAAGATGCGAAAGTGTTACTTACCTTTGCTCTTGACTGTACTTATTTTCATTTAAAGTGAAAAATTATTCGTCTTTTCGAGCGTGATTTGAACCTGCGACTTGACCATCTTTGCGTTGTTCTTTCAAACTTGTATCGTGGAACCCATCATTCGGAGCGAAGAATTTTTCAATCATTTCACTTTTTAAAATAAGCTTTAAGAGTCCGCAGTAAGCTCGGTTCTCCATACAAACGTAGTTACGCTCTCATTTTAAAACGCCATGCTAGAATAATATGAAACTTTGTATACATAATGGGATCCGGCATATCTGTCGGAAATTAGTTTCTGTTGCTTGAAATTATAATGGAGAAAAAATACAGCAATTATTAAGGTACAACACGTAAAACAACAAGCAGCGAGATTTTTTTTCTATTACAATTTCTAGCAACAGAAACTAATTTCCGATATAGATATGGCGGCTCCCATTGTGTATACAAAGTTTCATGTAATTCTAGCATGGCGTTTTAAAAAGAGAGCGTAACTACGTTTGTATGGAGAATTGAGTTCAGCCGAGCGTACTGGCGACTCTTAAGGAGGCTATATATAGAGACGATAGCTAGGTACAGTTACCAGCATTAATTTATGCCAAACCAAAGGCAGCGAAAATATTTGACACGTCCTTACGGGCCTAGAAATAGAGCCGTGTCAAATATTTATGCGCACTTTGTTATGGTAGATATTGCAATGGCGCTGGTACATGTTGCAAATCACACTCTCATTCACATAACGTGCTATTTTAACCTTTCCGCCCCAACGGCCATCAGTTCTGCGTGCTATGTGCCCCGCCCACTGCCACTTAAGTACCGGACGGCGTAGCGTGGGCAGGCCCCCCACACGGTGGACTGATGACCTGGTAAGGGTTGCGGGTGTCCGCTGGATGCGGGTGTCGCAGGACCAGGACCAGGTCATTGTGGAAGTCTTTGGGGGAGGCCTATGTCCAGCAGTGGACGTCATTCGGCTGAATGATGATGATGATGAGGTATCTGATAACAGCTGAATTTGAAAATCAGAATTAAATAAACTCTGACACAACACACCAGCCTAAATCGGTGATTGATTTAGACATCAAAAATGTAAACAAGTGATTTGCCACCATAAAAAAATTACGTATGCAGTGGGTAATTGAAAATCACGTGTTTTACCTTTGGTACCACAGCTTTTGTACCACAGGGGGACCACGGGTATTTTTTAACCGACTTCAAAAGAGGAGGTTATCAATTCGGTTGTATGTTATTTTTTTTGTTTTTTTTTTTTTTTTTTAATGTTTGTTACTCCATAACTCCGTCATTTCTTAACCGATTTGAAAAAAAAATTTTTTGATTGTATGTATATATATCCAAGTTGGTCCCGTTTTTGTCAAAAGGCAGTTCTGATGATAGGATCCATGAGGAATTGAGGGAACTCCTCAAATCTTTAAGGCAAACATATAGTGATATTTGTGTTTTTGTCAACAAGTCAAGCATTTGCATCCAAAAATGTGACATTGGATGAAGTGGAACTGCTGATGATGATCAGAACAGAACTCTTCAACGACGAAAAGTTCACGTTTGGCGATTTGTCCTCCTAGCTGTGTTTGTTAAGCAAGTTCTATTTTCACGATTAATTTTTGTCATGCTCGAGTTCTGATGATGGGATCCATGAGGAGTTGAGGGAACTCCTCAAATCTGAAAGGCAAACATATAGTGATTTTTGTGTTTTTATCAACAAATCGAGCATTATCATACAAAAATGTGACATTTGATGAAGTAGAACAGCTGATGATGATCAGAACAGAACTCTTCAACGACGAAAAGTTCACGTTTGGCGATTTGTCCTTCTAGCGGTGTTTGTTAAGCAAGTTCTATTTTCACGATTGATTTTTGTCATGCTCGAGTTCTGATGATGGGATCCATTAGGAATCGAGGAAACTCCTCAAATGTGAAAGGCACACAAATAAGGCACCCTAACAGATGGTCGAGGGAGGCGATGGCTGAGATACGCGTCATACTCGTGATCGGGTGCTGTTTGTGGAGTCCGGTCTGTTCATGCTGGCAAGGGCAAAGTAAATACCTTAATACTAGTGTTATTTTATTGTATGTAGATTGACGAGAGACATAATCCTGTTCTGGATTAGTTTTATTGTTATTGACGCTTAGAGACCTTATACATCTCTAACAATATTAAGTTTACTTATTTTAATTTTACCGCTTAGAGATCATTTACATCTCTAAGGACTTTGAAATAATTGTTTTTAATCGTATTTGGACGCTCAGAGACCATATACATCTCTGAGATATTAAATTAATTTTATGTACTTTTTGTTTATTCGGACAGATCGTATTCAATACGTCCTTAATATTTGTAAATTTATTTTTATTTAATTGTTAATCAGTATATTTTTTTTATCATTATTATTAAGTAAGATTGTCAGTTTTTTTTAATTGTATAAATTCACGCTTTGACTTGTAAAAGTGCCCTTGTGGCCTATTTGCAGAATAAATATTTGATTGATTGATTGATTGAATAGTGATTTTAGTATTTTCATGAACTAATCAAGCATTTTCATTCATAAAAGTGACATTTGATGAAGTGGAACTGCTGATGATGATCAGAACGGAACTCTTCAACGACGCGTAGTTCACGTTTGGCGATTTGTTCTCTTCGTTTTGTTTGTCAAGCAAGCAAGGTTTTTCCATGATTTCTTGACGAATTGAGGGTACTTAGTCTTCTACCATTATAAACATACTTATAGCCATTTTTGTATTTTATTGTATGGAATCTAAGAGTGCACCATCTAAGATTAATAATCTTTCACCGGACTCCCCCATTGAAGTCGGTTTTTTTTTCTTAAAAATTATTTTTACCCGTTGACTCACCGTTTTAAACAGTGTTCGCCAGTGGGTCTACGGGTAATTTATTTTTCCCCATGGTCCCACGATGCGATGTGTTTGAAAATCTTCATTTCTGGCGCTTCGCTGGCCGCTGCCGCGGCACGCTCGCTCGACTCGCGCACTTTAGGATCGCAGTTCTACTAACACTCCTGCTCGCTCCGCTCGTCGTCGTACCTAACTATTCTGTAGAAAAAAATTAGTGAATAACAACATTTCAGTAAAAATTACGAACATAGACGAACCATGGTGGGACCATGGTTCGTAGACCCACTGGCGAACACTGTTTAGAACGGTGGGACAACGGGTAAAAAAATACCCGTGGTCCCCCTGTGGTACAAAAGCTGTGGTACTACGGGTAATAACCCGAAAATCATTGGATAAGTACTTTAAAAAATTACCGCGTTCAAAATTTAAGCGAAATAAATTTGAATTAATACCTAAAAATGACCACTCTGAATTAAATAACGTTTTTAATAACGTATTGGTGTTGTTTTAATAAAATATGTGGAGATATGATTTATGCTACTGGTAATGACAAGAGGTTTTAAAAAGGAAAACGGCTGAAGTACTTTGTGTCCATGGCCAAGAAAAAATTTTTAAAAAAAATTTAAGAGGGAAGTCAAGTCAGATTGACAGTTGTTTGTTTACATTTTTGATCTCTAATTCCATCTCACGTTTTATGTGACGTTTCAGTACATTTTGGCCATATAACGTGACGGTAAAAGCTATCATACTAGCCGGGCAGGACGGCTAGCATAACTTGGCGCGCGAGCTATCTCACGCGCGAGATAGACTATCCGCCTCTTTCTAATTGGTACACACAGAAAGAGACGGATTGTCTATCTCGCGCGCCAAGTTGTGCTAGCCGGGCAGACTTTAGAACCATCTCGATGATGGTAAGATTTTCGATTAAAAACGGCACTCAAATCAGTTTATCTGTTTGAGAGCTACGATGCCACAGACAGACACACACGCACATGTTAAATTTCCCCTCGTTTGCGTCGGGGGTTAAAAAACGATGCCATGGTACCCTATCGCACTAGTGACCACTGGATTGCTTATAAAGCCTGTTTTACCACCGGACTAAATAGGTACCTACACTAAATTATATTTCTATGCAATTCGTAGCTTAATTTGTACGAAAAACATACCTGAGCTTAGGGCTGATGGAATAAATGACAACTTAAAAGTAGCAAAACCTCCGACATTTTCATTTTAAAGTTCAATATTTCAAAAATGGCTGAACCGATTTTGATAAAACCATCGCTGAGAAACCTACCTACTTTGAAATAAAAAAAATCGGCTCACCTGTATCTAGACACGCGGCAGCGTGTCCAGCCAAGTTCACCCCAGGAACTGGCGGACAGCAGCCGTGTGTTATATTACACGAACCGTTTGGAGCCACTTTTGACCCCCCAATAACTCCAAATCTATCTAACATAAAAACATGAAATTTGGTACATATATTAAGATCCGTTAGAACAACTAGAACCCCATATTTCATAAATATAGGCTTAATAGTTATTGAGATAATAAATTCCAAAAACCGGCCAAGAGCGTGTCGGGCCACGCTCAGTGTAGGGTTCCGTAGTTTTCCGTCCGTCACATTAAGTTGACATATTAAGAACAGAAACACAAAACCCTAAAAACGGGCCCACAGAGGACGGTGATAACTAAAGAAAGAGTTTGGATTATACGGTTAAATTAGAAACTTAGTTCAGAAATTATTTTTGTAATTTTTTCAAAAACTATTCAACCTATCAAGTTCAAAATAATTTTCCTACAAAGTTTTTATAAAGTTCTACTTTTGAGATTTTTTTCATATTTTTAAAACTTATGGTTCAAAAGTTAGAGGGGGGGGACACATTTTTTTTTACTTCTCTTGCGATTATTTCCGAAAATATTAACATTATCAAAAAATGATTTTAGTAAACCGCTATTTATTTTTAAATACCTATCTAACAATATATCACACGTTAGGGTTAAAATGAAAAAAAAAATCACTCCCCACTTTACGTATAGGGGAGGTACCCTAATAAAATATTTTTTTCCACTTTTTATTTTACCACTTTGTCGGCGTAATTGATATACATATTAGTACCAAATTTCAGCTTTCTAGTGCTAACGGTCACTGAGATTATCCGCGGACGGACGGACAGACGGACGGACAGACATGGCGAAACTATAAGGGTTCCTAGTTGACTACGGAACCCTAAAAACCGGCATTTTTACCACTGACTGACTAGTAATCAAAAACCTAACCCACTTCCAGATGACCTAGAAAGCTGAAATTTGGCATGCAGCTTGGTAATTATGTGTATACACCAGAAAAAAATCAGAACACAGTGATTTTATTATTAGTTTTATTTATATTATTATTTAATGCTA
Source organism: Notocelia uddmanniana (assembly GCA_905163555.1). Taxonomy (NCBI): domain Eukaryota; kingdom Metazoa; phylum Arthropoda; class Insecta; order Lepidoptera; family Tortricidae; genus Notocelia; species Notocelia uddmanniana. Next base: position 8,667,228 of record LR991067.1, on the reverse strand, counting down.
GTTACCTCAGAACCATTTCAGAGTCATTTATTAACCGTTTTGGAAAATTATTTTTTTGTTTGAAACGGTATACTTCCGGGGTGGTCCCATTGCCATCGGGTCAGAATCCGATCATAGGGTCCTGGAGAAATCGAGGGAACTCTTCAAATATTTTAGGTGCACCTATAGCGGTTTGGGTATTTTGTATAGTAACTCGTGCATTCGCTCTGGGAAAGCACCATTGGATGAAGTTTGACAAAAAGTAATGATATCCCATCAAAAACATAAATGTGAAAATGGCAGCCAAGGTCACCGACAACAGAATTGAGATCTAATTGGGCGCCAAGTTCCGTAGATTATCTGAAAAGCTGCCAAGTTTGGCACTAGATTGTTTACAGTAAAACTAATTTACTGCGGCTTAATGCATTTTGAGCTTTAACTTGGCAGTTTTCTTAAATATCCAACAGCTTTTATGGTATTATAACATACTGCATAGAAAACTGCCAAGTTAAGGCTCAAAATGCATTAAGCCTCAGTAAATTTGTTTTACTGTAAACAATCTAGTGCCAAACTTGGCAACTTTTCAGATAATCTACGGAACTTGTGCGCCCAATTAGATCTGAATTCTTTTGTCGGTGAACTTGGCTGCCATTTTCACATTTATGTTTTTGATGGGTAAGATCTACGATGTCAGACACACACGTTTAACTTATAACACCCCTCTTTTGCGTTGCGCCTCGGGGGTTAAAAACCGGCCTAATTAATTAGCATAAGTAGTCAATTTTATAACACTGGTGGTTAAAACATTTTTATTTTTTATTTAAAATTTAACCTTTGTATAGGTTTGATGTTAAATGGCATAATATGTCATGAAATTAGCGCAACTGACACTGTCACATTCACATTATTGACAAATACCCTGAAAGAATTATTTTTCGTATGAGAAAATATACTACAATATAAGATTGACAAATGAATAGAAATATTAATTGGCATTCGCACAATGGTAAGCCAAACTTTATTATTAAACGCCTAGGCGGGAAATAATTTTAACTAAGTACCTATTACCTATTTTAAACAGTAGATCGTACAGTATCTAATCATCATCATCATATATTTAAGAGTGTAGCTCTTGTCGGTGGAGTAATCGCCATTCTGTTCGGTTCTCTGCCAATGCTTTGAGCTCCAGATACGACATAACATTGACCTTATCTTTGGCTTGATCCATAAACGCAGAGGATCTAATAGGATAGGTACAATAAATAAATATTAGGATTAGTTAATAGCATGCAAGCAGGTAGGTACATTAAGTCTAATACATTGGAAATATTTTTACAGGTATCCAACATACAACAGAACCAGAATCCAGATTTCTGACGAGCCAAATATGGATGAATGATTTAGAAGACGACATACAAGCTAACGGAGTCGAAATCATTGAACTAAATACCACTGATAATTCTCAGACGTCGAACGAAGACCCACCTGAAAATCGGCAGTACACGAGTCACCCGTGGAGTTATGCTGCAGGTTTAAATAACTCCGAAGATATCTACAAGGCGAATCGACAGGCAAGGTTAAAGAGGCGTCTCAGAAACAGAAACCGTTTTCCCGACGATGCCCGTGATAGCGAATTCGACAGTTCTTTCTACTTCGACAACACTTGGAGCCCCGACACTGCAGATGTCGAAGCATTCAACCAAACATGTTTCACAATACTCGATAAGCTTTCGGCGTTGGAGCTGGACAGTTCACCTGAAGATTTCCAAGAGCCGGGCGACGAGCCGAGGCCAGAAGTAATGACGGAAGCCGGATGGAACGGCAAAGAAGGACTCGGCGAAGAACTAGTCACTTATAGCTCTGATTTAGACAGAGAGAAACACACTATATGGATTTACTCGTTCAAAAACCGGCGCGTGTTATCAGACATCGATTTTGAATCCGTCAACATTCCAAGCCGCGAGAGCATAGTCTCTGCCTCTCTCTCTGAAATCGACGAGGAACTGAATTCGAGCAAGTCTACTCGAGTCCCGAGTCCTATTCCAGCAACGCATATACCAAGGTTGAATCTTTCTCTCGGTGCCACACTGCCGAACGTCACAGAAGTTACCGAGCCCAAATCCTCTGAATCTTTGAATCAAATACACGTACCTATAACACAGAAGCCCGCTAACAACTGGTGTTTAGATAAGTCAGAAAGGGCAACAAAAACTGAAAATAAAGTTACTAATGTCGTTAACTGGATGGCACTTTCGCCGAGAGAAAGGAGACGGCACTCGCGACGCAGTTGTGAAGTCCCGATTCAGCTTCAATCGGTGACTGAAGCTTCTCAAGCCGAAGAGAAAGACCAAGTCCGAGAACGAATGGAAACAGAAAAAACAGAACACGCAGTTTTTCAGGCGGAAATGCCAAACCTGGAAATTTTCGAGATAGGAACAGCAGATGAAACCAAGTATTCTAAGGTACCTTCACAAATAAACTCTCAAAGATCTTCGATTAATTCTAACAGGGAAAAGTTTCCAGCTAATGCAACCTACTTAATTTCTCCATTCCCGAGACGCGTAGATCTTAACCTTTCTTTTAAACCGGAACATGAATCTGAATTTACTAAACTCAAAAACGCTGTTAGAGGCGCATTGAGTGACAGAGGTAACTATAAAGTTCAGAGACCTCGCATCACGATCGATAAGCCGTTCCTCGTGTCGCCTATTATAACCAAGCCGATTGAGAATCTAGACAGCAACGATTGGATCGCCGTGCACGAGCAGAAATCGTGGCGCCAGGATAGAAGACAAGTCATGAGCGCGGGTGACCGATTAATGATCAGAAACCTGGCCTTACTCAAGCCCGCGGAGTGGAAGTCATATTCCCCAATAACTGGGAGCAGATTATCTATACAGCTCGAATGCGACTTGGAACCGAAGAAAACATTTTTCCAGCGGTGCGTCAGCTGCTTCAAATGTTGTAAATAAAGGTTTAAATCAAACAACAAGATCGTTTCATTGGCGAATTTATTAAATTCAATCACAATCAACTTCCAGTAATTGAAGTACTTAAATTAAAATAAACCTTACATAGATCATTATTCATTAGGTACCCGGCAAAATATTACGATATGGGAAAACGTCAGCGATTTGCGCTTACACGGCACACATTCATAAATATACAACAGCTCGTGATCAATACGATCCCATCTTTTTCCGTATCATTATTTTTCCTGCATTTTCTAAACTTTTCCTCTATTTGCTCGTCTTGTTCACTATTCGTTCCTATATTTTGTGGTCCAGTTCAGTGATGCCTTGATCGTACTTTTTTCCTTGACTATTCATCACATAACGAATTTTTCGTCGATTGGATGTTTCATCATCTCAAATGTGTCAAGAACTTTGATCTATTGCGAACACATTGTAAGATTAATCGAATAACCAAGCCAAGACCAAACGACGTATACATACAACGACGTGTACATGTAACGAACAACAATAATGAAAAAGCAATCCAAGTTAATGACCACATAATTATAGAACGAGGTGAATTAGTGAATAAGACAAACTAATAGGACACGAGCATCGAAAATTTCAGAGTCAACTGTCCAAAAAAGATGATACCATCCGCATCCATAGGTTTAACCTGCGTATAAGCTGGCACAGGAATGTAAAATCCATCTGTAAAACTGATCCCTAACAAAACAAGCTTAATACCGCTGATATTCATACAAAAACTTATGTTACTGCGAAATGCACCCATGGCATCACATTACATATAGAGAAATCACAATTTGAATCCAATGGATCATAATTTGTGTATAATACAATTAAGCTCCAAATTCATTACAATGGTTTTATAACTGCATAGACTATTTTTATGTGAGTATTTGTCTCTATAGCTACAACTTAACATTATATAGATCTGATCATAAATGCTTATATAGCACTGACAGGTTGAATCTATTATTGCTTAAATGTTGCTCTGGTATTCAACAATGAATAAGGGTTATCTATTTACACATTATTCTCTCTTTTGTGCCACCATGATTATGACAGGACAACATTATTTAATATACGATTTAGTAGGACCAGCCCGGCTAGTATGATAGCTTATACCGTCACGTTATATGGCCAAAATGTACTGAAACTTCACATAAAACGTGACGGTATAAGCTATCATACTAGCCGGGCTGACTGGGAAAAGTTAAGTAACTGGGAATGTACGACTTACGCGACACCGTGCAGATCCCGAGCAGATCTCCTACCGGGAACGCCCGAAATAACAGTTAGTATATATCTCTATTGCTCGAATGTCGCAGTCCGATAGAACTAGAGATATTCAAAAGAGATCTGGTTCCATAAATAATGTGTTAGACGCAGTCGCATGTATAAGACCTAGACTTTTGTATATTACAAGTTGTAGATAACGCTACGCGATTTTGTCGGGTATCCAAATCCGAAGTCCAACTCATTTTGCTGTACTACTGCGTCCCGGCATGGCTCGATATAGCCCGCTTGACCAAGTACCGTTATACACTAGATCCGGCACGGTGAAATGTAAGTCATCTTTAAAAATACAAAAAACAATTACTGAGACCGGCTCATTCTTAACACTAGTAATGCGACGTTATGTACCTGCTATTACAAAGGTTCCACACAGTTTTATAATTGAAAACAATTCTGTTAAACATTTTGCAAGTCACAACGAATTTATTTATTCTTAGGTATGTAATTCTCTTTACCATGTCATCAGTCCACCTTTTCAGTCAGGCCTACCCGCGTTACGCGTTCCGGTAGTTGGTCGCCACAAAATTGAAATACCGTAAACTAGTCTGCTGGATGCGGCTGGCGTAGGACCGGTCATTGTGGCAATCTTTAGGGGAGGCCTATGTCCAGCAGTGGCGTCCATCGGCTGATATAATGATGTATTCTCTAGTTGTATAAAAGGTATTTGCATCGATATTACGGAAAGTCAAACGAAACTTTCGTTTCGATGTCTGATACTTAAATGATGCTTTTGGTAAAGCCTGCCAGCTTAACAAGATCTCATTCGCAGGACGACTGGACTCCATCATGTATCAATACAATGTATAAATCCACTTTCACAACATTAATGGAATCGACTGGTTCATTCATCAGCGAAGCGGTCGTATGAGGCTTGGACTAAATGTATTCGGAATACCACGAACCTGATAACTGTTAAAAAACGACCACGGCTGTTTATCTATGTACAACGAAACGTGACCGTACGGCTGGTCATGGTTGACAGATTTGCCATGCACTGATTGCCTATTGCTTTAACTGCCATATTAGTTTTCTGACGTTTTGTGTCCTGTCAAAATAATGTGAACAGATGGCGTCTCCTTGGCGCCTCGAGTCTGTACTAATTTTTGCTCATTTGATACATAATTTGTAGTATTGATCAAAAATTCATTTGGAAACGCGTTTAACCCTTGTTTGAACAACAAATAGTATTAAGTGAAGAATTTAGTGCGTAGTTTGTGCGCGATATCTATCGGCATATCTATGCCAGTTCTCTGTTTGCTCAATGTACTACGAGTGCTGTGTTTGTAACACTTTGCGAAAGGACGAAGATATACCGTTTCCCGGTTCTGAGTTAATAGATAATAGTTAAAATATAAATCAGTTGGTACGTGAAATGTTGTTTTATTTCATATAACTAAGATACGGTACTACAAAGTTTACGGTATTTCAATGAACACCAGCATTATTTTACAACGGACGTTGATGCTCAATTGAAATACCGTGCGCTTGTACACAAAATGAAATTCAAATGAGCTATATATATATATCGTTGAATGAAATTAACCTTACGTTCCGTTACCACGAATCATCATTTATAAAAAAAGAAACGTCATCCGAGAGCGGCCGAGTACAGATTAAATATACTTGCTCCAGTCAATATCTTTTGTTCGTGAGTTGGTGGTCTGAACCCTTACTAGTCTGTGGAAAGGAAACGACTATGGTCTTTTTTATTTATGCATGTAGTGAGTGCCTAATTTAGTAATTATCCATATTACGTTGCATAACGTTTACAGCTTTACCCCTATATATTTTTTAAAAACCCAGTCAATTTAGTAATTATCCCTATTACGTTGCCTAACGTTTACAGCTTTAGCCCTATTTTTTAAAAACCCAGTTAACGTGATCCGACTCGAAATTGAGGTATATGATATATACGTAGTGTATGATGTATGTTGTACACAAAACGCAGGTAAAAATAGTAGATAGTAATAGAGGTTAGTAGGATCCGCACCATTCCGCCCCGGGTAGTGAGAAGCGTAGGTACGTTACACTGCATGCATTTATTTAATTGTTATTAGATATCAGCCCAAATAGCGTCGAGATGTCACAGCGGTTATTGGAAGCGCACACGCACAGCGCCAACCATAGAGATATGCATCTCTAGTAAACATGGAGCTTGTCTTGTGTAGCCTAATCCATTTTCTTAAACATGTGCATGTATAAGGCTGGGTTGCACCGACTTACGATCACAGACTGATCAACGTTAAATATGGCGCAAGCAGCTGTCATCCCATAGAAACTTGTCAAACTTTCCATACATTTAGATTTTAACGAACACTGCTTACGATTACAGACGGTTTGGTGCAACCCAGCCTTATACTCACAAACTAAATAAACACTTTAAGTGAATTATGTAGGTTGGTTTCTTATTTGCACACGCAAATAGTCAGCGTCTTATTTGGAAAGCTCAGAGCATACTCAAAGGGTGGTTATTCCACTCATCCAATATCTTTGTCCAATATACATTTGATCAAAGAAATTGGATGATTTCATCAAACTTGGGAGGGACCCCGACATTTGATCAAAGATTCTGATGACATTTAAATCAATATGGCTACGCATGAAAAAATAAAACTTGGACAAAGATATTAGATAAGTGGAATGGGCCTCCGTCAAAGAAATTTGATCAAAGATTGGACAAAGACATTGAATGAGTGGAATACCACCCTAAATCCCTTTGGGTACAGTAGTGGGTCGATTCCTTATTTTGTCACAAACGCAAAAGGTGTTTTATTAGGAAAGCTCGGAGCACACCTTAACCGTCGAACGATGCATCTTAAGTAATCTTGAGTGTCACTAGGTTAGTCAGGTGAGCTCTTCTGGTTCGTGTGTCTAGGCGAGTCGGGAAAGCTCCCCTGGTCCGTGTGTCCAGACGAGTCAGGGAAGCTCCCTCTGGGGTCGAGTGACGCTCTAGTAAAAGCGAGTGTGTCGTGTGTACGGGCGAGTCAGGAGAGTTCCCCCTGGTCCGTGTCTAGGCGAGTCAGGAAAGCCCCGCTGGTCAGTGTGTCCAGACAATAGGAAAGCTCCCTCTGGCATCGAGTGACGCTTTAGTAAACGTGAGTGTCGTGTGCATAGGCGAGTCAGGAGTTCGGCCCGATCCTGGTGTGCGGACGAGTCAGGAGAGTACCCCCTGGTCCGTGTCTAGACAAGTCAGGAGAGATCCGCCGGTCGTGGTATGCGGGCGAGTCTGGAGAGCTCGCCTCGGTCCTGGTGCTCGGGTGAGTCAGGAGAGCTCGGCCGGGCCGGTGGTCCAGACGAGTCAGGAAAGCTCGGGCTGGTCGCGGCGGATGTAGAAGAGGATGTAGGGCTTGCAGGCCTGCACGGCGGCGGCGTCGGCGGCGCGCACGGTCTGGTCGTTAAAGTGGAACCACTGCCCGGAGTTGTGCGCGAACGCGGTGTAGTGGCCCGAGCCCGCGCTGAACAAAAACGAGAGACGATTACAGCCAGAAGTCGCGAAAGCGAAATTAAGGTAAACGTCCACAGGCCCGCATTGCAATGCGTCCGATGTGTGCTATGCGAGCCTGAGGCCGCTTACTTTTACTCGGCTTCAAAAATTTATTCGACAAAGATGCCTTACAAAATAACCCTTACAATAAAGCTAGCATTAGTTAAGACTGCGCAGTACGTTCGGTTCTCCATACAAACGTATTTAAGCTCTCATTTTAAAACGCCAGGCTAGAATAACATGAAACTTTGTATACACAATGGGATCCGGCATATCTAGGTCGGACCATAGTTTCTGTTGCTTGAAATTATAATGGAGAAAAAATACAGCGATTATTAAGGTTTTCATACAAGCCGTAAAAAACTCAAAAAGCCGCTGTATTTTTTTTCTTTTACAATTTCTAGCAACAGAAACTATGGTCCGACCTAGATATGCCGGATCCCATTGTGTATACAAAGTTAGAATTAGAATAAGAGGGTAAATACGTTTGTATGGAGAACCGAGCCAGACCGAGCGTACTGCGCCCTCTTAAGGCATAAGTTTAGTAGAATTGCTAAGGAACAGACGTGCCATAGTGCCTTTAGCCCCTCGCTCGCACTCGCGGGGCTTATGACGAAACGTAAGTGATGCATGTAATGCGTCTTCTTTCTATCGATAGATTTATTTGTAAGTAAAAATTGTTTGTTCACATACTCCTACAATAGTAAGGGTGATGCTCAGATGCTAATGGCCCTACAATAGAAATGCTAATGCTCAGATGCTAATGGCCCTACAATATTAAGGCTGATGCTCAGACGCTAATGGCCCTAGAATAGCAAGGCTGATGCTCAGACGCTAATGGCTTTACAATATTAAGGCTGATGCTCAGACGCTAATGAACCTACAATAGTAAGGCTGATACTCAGACGCTAATGAACCTACAATAGTAAGTCTGATGCTCAGACGCTAATGAACCTACAATAGTAAGGCTGATGCTCAGACGCTAATGAACCTACAATAGTAAGGCTGATGCTCAGACGCTAATGAACCTACAATAGTAAGGCTGATGCTCAGACGCTAATGAACCTACAATAGTAAGTCTGATGCTCAGACGCTAATGAACCTACAATAGTAAGGCTGATGCTCAGACGCTAATGAACCTACAATAGTAAGTCTGATGCTCAGACGCTAATGAACCTACAATAGTAAGGCTGATGCTCAGACGCTAATGAACCTACAATAGTAAGGCTGATGCTCAGACGCTAATGAACCTACAATAGTAAGGCTGATGCTCAGACGCTAATGAACCTACAATAGTAAGTCTGATGCTCAGACGCTAATGAACCTACAATAGTAAGGCTGATGCTCAGACGCTAATGAACCTACAATAGTAAGTCTGATGCTCAGACGCTAATGAACCTACAATAGTAAGGCTGATGCTCAGACGCTAATGAACCTACAATAGTAAGGCTGATGCTCAGACGCTACTGAACCTACATTAGTAAGGCTGATGGTCAGACGCTAATGGCCCTAGTACAGTAGTGAAGGTCTCACCCCGAGCCGTGGTGCACGATGACGGCGGCCAGGTCGTACAGCTGCGCGCGGCGCCGCTCCAGCACGAAGCGCGACATGTCCAGCGCGCGCAGGGGGAACGAGATCAACGTGTCCACCTTCGTTCTGTACATTAACATTAATAATAATAATAATCACTCAGGCATATTATTTCCGGTTGTAGTCATCTTGCTAACGGCGAGTACTTGCACAGACATAACTTGGTGGCCAGGATTATTCACCAGCAGCTTGCTCTTTTATACGGTCATGTGGACTTTGAAGTCCGTACTATAAGTACACACCTGCGCCATTTCTCGAGAATGGTCATGCAACGCTCTATTGGGATCGATCTGTCATCACGGACAGGACTATTGTAGCCAACAAGCCTGATATCGTGCTGACAGATCGATTGAAGCGCCAGGCAATACTCGTTGACGTTGGATGGTGATCCCCCATGACGAGAACCTCGTGAAGGCTGAGAAGGACAAATCAAGCAAGTAACCTGGCACACGAGGTAACCGCCATGTGGGATGTTGATTCAACGATCATTGTCCCGATAGTCGTCTCCGCGAACGGTCTAATAGCGAAGAGTCTCGACCAACATCTCAAGACTCTCGTTAGATGGCTGGGTCAAGGGTCAGATACAGAAGGCGGTACTCCTGGACACGGCGCGGATAGTCCGGAGGTTTCACTCTCTGTCGCCCTAACCACCCGTAGCTTAGGCCCTGCCTCGCTGCCGGCGGCACCCTAGGTTAGGTTTTTTATAATGCTTTTATATTTTGTATGTATGTTTATATATTTTACTTTTATAAAGTTATTGTAATAAACCTAGCTTAAGTACGAAATAAATACAGAGATAATAATCGTATGTCATTTATTTTCGAACCTTGAGATCTTCGAAAAGACGAGTACGGTTGCCAGTTTTGTTGCACTTTTAGCACCGCCCAGGGGTCACGTGTAGGGTAACGGTGGGTATTCTCTACGGACGTGGCAACTTGACTGTTAGAAGCCGAAGGCCTCTAACTTGGCTTAACGACTGCTGTCGTCGACAGCAGCCGGGATCAACGGCTTAACGTGCCAAAGCGGTCACCGATCCGAGAACCAACCTGCGCCCACGTTGCTTAACCTCGCATACCGCACGCGGTTCGCGGGGCACGAACGCTCATACCTCCTTTACATCACCATTAACACTACATTATTGGCGAGGCATGGAAGAGCAATTCATCATGGAAGAATGACGTCCATTGGACCTAGGCCTCCCCCGACATGAGAAGGAGACTATGGCAGGCTGATTATTATATGCTGACATGACACTCTGGGGCAATTCAGTAGTGGGGGTGTCATAAGCTTAACTCATCACTGCTATCGATAGTTGGGGGTCGTCGTGTAAGTTGGTGTGTGTAAGTACAGTCACGTAGGCTGTGTCACGATCCGAAGTATCAGACATAGTTTCATTAGACCATGACTGAGTATTCATTTTAAACGGACGTCCGTCAAATTAATACGAAGCCTGTAATTGCCATTTCAGCCGAGGCTGATAATAGTTCTTTTCTCAAAAATGGGGGGGGGGGGGGAATTCCCCGATTACTCTTGACCATCTTGGTCGTTTTTGATAATTCTTCTTTTTTGTTCAAAGCAGGTACCCTCAAAGTGGTCCCATATTAATTTGATGAAGGTCTGATGATGGGATCTAGTAGGAATCGAGGGAACACCTGAAATTTGATACGCGCGCATATATCGATATCGGTATTTTCTGTAGGTAACCAAGCATTGGCTCTCGGTAACCACAAATTTGGTGAAGCGGAATAGGTGATGATAACAGATGATATATGGAACTCCTTAATGATATAGGCACTTTACAGATTTTGATGAAATTTCGTTGACGTAGCAACGAATGCTCATCAAAATACACATTTTGTGGTGGAACTTATGATGAGGAACGGAAAGTTAGTATGAGTTCCCTGAGGAATCGACGGAACGTTCTCAAATATCATATAAAGTGACTTGGTTATTTTCTGTAGTAACCACCTCGTTTGCTATCGGAAAGCAGTACAGTCGACTACGAAGAAGTCTATCCACCCATACTTACAAATATAGGTATCCATGTCTTTATTGACTTAACATTAAGGTCGTAGATACATATTTTTGTAACTTTGGGTGGAGAAGTGGGAAGGATTTGTGAATTTTTGGCAAAGTACAAAATTGGAGTGGATTTTTTAGGTTATAAATTACTGAGTCTTTTTAGTGCCCATGCCAATTTCTGGGATTAGGTAGCGCACCCCGGGCATCCAAACTGGACTGGGATAACGCTTGGATGATGAACACATACCTAAAGTAGTTATGCCAACGGAACCGTTTGAGGTGCAAGCACAGTACACGAGGCAAACGGCGCACTCGAAACTGCTTAGTAGACTTCTGCTTGCTCTCACAGCCGCCACAGAAGTAACGCTCCGTGTCTGCCAATTCCTCCACCTGTAACACAATTTAACATTATAAAGGCGACGCATAAAAATGCCATAATGTTTAGAAACACAATTACATCGTAAAAATGGCTCTGTAGAACAGGATACAAAGCGTCGCTCGAGGCGGGGATCGGCGAGTGGACCCGAACACGTCCGAGCACGTGACTGATATTCACAATGCCTACTGACGTACGGAAAATTCGTCTCAGAAGAACCAGTATTGTCAGTACATAAGGTCGAGCTTCGTCTTGATTACCCATAATTGTAATTATTCAATAAAACCACACAATCACATTACATTATTTTAATACGTTGTCAATTATTATTAAAGATAAAATGTCTACTAAAGTTAAATGTCTTGATTATCTTATTCACTAAATCACTAATTAGTCCGCACTATAATTATAACTTGATGTAATTATTTTAGTCTGACTATAATGCACATAGTTGTCACGAATCTCTAGGTCAAGATATAATAAGAACTTATGGTGAGGAGAGACAAATAATCACGTTATTTGACAGCTTGCCATTGGCATTGGCGTGTCATTGTACATTATGACGACCAGAAAAAGTTGAAGATCATTTTAGACAATTTACTAATTTGAGTTTTCTGGTGGCTAAGATAAAGTAGGTTTTAGCTTGGTTTAGTTTTAAATTTTAAGATCTTAGTTATAAATTGAGCGTATCCGTTTCTACTCGATTATGGGAGCAGTAGTTATTATGAACATAATAAATAATAATAATAATAACTTATGTCGTTATTTTGACAGATTTTTCGGGTCTGTGACTCTAGGGTATTATAAGAGTCAATATGTGTAGCGGATTGCACGATAAATAATAAAGCTAAAGATATTATTCTCCCCATCTCGTAACTACCCTACCTTATCCCATCACGCAGGACCGTCTGGATGTCAAAACCTCACTGGATACATACATTATCAGTCGTTTTAATTGACTGCCTAAAAATAAGTTACAGACATAACATTAATGATAATAATGATACATCCATGGAAAAATCCCGTCGGAATTTAAAAATAAATAAATATTAGGGGACAATTTACACAAATCGACCTAGTCCCATAGTAAGCTCAATAATTCTCATGAGATTCTGGAAATATCAGACTACCTTCCCGTAGTCCCGTAGTCCCGTCGTTTCCCGTAGATTAAAAAGGCGAAATTATCCCTACGAGGGATCACTGTCAGCATTTAAGGGATTGAGTGGATAGTGGGAGAACAAGTTTTCTTTACTGTACGTCACGCTTCGCACAAGCGATACAAAACATGGACTTACCTGGACGAAGCTGGCGAGGCAATCTAGCAACGGTACTGGTGACGCTGCATCAGGCAGCTCCAGCGACAGATCTAGGAACGGGTCCAGCTTCTTGCTCTCCGCACCGCACGCTAGGCAGCGCACCTGTTGAACCAGAAAGTCTATATTTGTTCCTTAAGGGACCGTGCGGTCGACTGAACTCGATTCTCTACACAAACGTAGTTTCGTTTACATTTTAAAACTTCGTGTTAAAATAACATGAAACTTTGTATACACAATGGGATCCCCCATACCTAGGCCGGAAATTAGTTTCTGTTGCTAGTTTAAAAATTACCAAATTACAACATGGTACAATTAAAAGTGAAAACACCCATAAATACGTGGAAAAAAAGGGATTCCTTAATCATCAGTCATCTCATCACTGTCATCAGCCATGGTTTCAAACTTTAAAGAAGTTAATATATGTATTCGTGTATGTGTGTCTGTGGCATCGTAGCTCCCAAAAGGATAAACCGATTTGGGTGCGGTTTTTAATAGAAAGTCTTGTTTCCGGGGATAGTTGTTCAGCTATTTCGTTTGTGGGAGCTTTAATGTAGAATTTTTAATTTAGGTTGTACAGGACATGTATGCAGATATGCTGCGAGGATGTTAAAAACGCAACCAGTTTCAATCCACCTATCATATTCATTGGTCCACATAGCTTAACATTGGTGGAAACGGATATTCGTAGCGTTATTATTGACGGAGATGTCCAACCAGGGTGCATAAACAAGTGGCAGTCACCTCGCTTTGCAGCGTGCCTCCGAAGACCGCGGTGACGATGGACGCCGCCGGCAGACCCGACTCCACGCGCGCGGGAGGCAGCAGTTGCAGCAGTTCCGTGTGTAACCTGCACAGATAACACAAGAGCCGTCATACATTGTGGTATGGCGTTTCGAAACTTACGTTCCGATCCACTAGAGTCACTAGACTGATATAGTTCTCTAGAAAAACGGAGCTTCTATGCATCTTAATTAAATTTTACGGACTTTTGTATGGACTATGGAGATATGATATAAACCAGATCCAAGCAGAAAAGTTGACTTTTAATCCCACTAGTTCTGATGTACAGTTCTGTAAACAGAACTAGTGGGATTCTCATCCCATGAGTTCTGTCAATCAATAGTTCTGTTGAAATAGACCAGCGAGGTATAGGTAAAATCATAATATGTGCGTTGCCTTTTTCGGATACTTTGTCGGCAACGCAAAATATAAACTTACATTATTTAAATTCCATTTTGTATAGGTTGTCTCTATACAGCTGTACGATTTCGTATTTCGATACGAACAAATTTGTTAAGAATTTAGTTTTGACTGAAAAGCGTCCATATCTACCGAAAAGGTACTTACGTGAGTGTGCTAAATTGTTAGCATATAATATTGTAGACCCCGTCGTGACTAGCACGACGTTTGATAATGTTAAGGCGGTTCCTGTGTTACGTTTTAGTAGCGTGGGCTTCGAAACGGGGTCGGTGCCGGCGAGTAATTTAAACTGACCGATAAGACAACGCGTGTTACCACCGGCCCCGAACCCGTTGATAGATGTAACACTAGTATTAATATGGTTCATCAAAATATACAGGGATTTACTAGTAAGGAACTTGAAATTGATTTGTTCATACAATGTTCAAATATTCATATTCTATGTATAACGGAGCACTGGCTGAAAGATCATGAATTTATGTTTAATTTTAGCAATCATAGTGTAGTAAGTTCATACTCTAGAAAGTCATGTAGGCGTGGAGGATCCTTGATTATGGTGAAACATAATTTGAAATGTAAAGAGCGTAAAGATATTGTTGACATGTCTGTCGAGCGTCACATAGAACTCTCTTGTGTGGAGTTAGACCAATTTATAATTATATGCGTATACAGGCCCCCATCGGCGGATTACAGTCTATTTGAGACAGTGATGGAAGAAGTGCTCAGCAGTATTTTTAAGAGTACAAAATGCGTTATTGTTTGCGGTGATTTTAACGTTAACTTACTTGAGAAATCGCCCATGAGTGTGAGTCTAGTGAATACTTTTAAATCTTTTAACCTGGTGAACTTGTTTTGTGAGCCAACTCGCATTACAGCAACCAGCGCTACATGTATAGATAACATTTTCAGTAACAAGGATGCGATTAGTAAATTTATTATAAACAACTTAAGTTCTGACCACTGTGGACAACAAGTCGCCTTCAGCGGGAAAACTGATAAAGTTCCACGACACACTATGTGCAGACCTATTTCTGAAAAGAGCTTAGATTTATTCAATCGTAATATAATGAAACGATTATGTTATCTTCCACTCACTCAGGAAAGCCCTGACCGTTTGTGTACTCGATTGTTTAATTGTATCAAAACGGAATTCGATGTCTGTTTTAATTTGAAGAAGATTCAAAGCAAGTTCAAGACTAAATTTAGCGACTGGGCTACGACAGACATTCACGAGAAGAGGCGCCGACTCTATGACTTGTATGATTCAAGAACTACTGATAAAAGGCCGGAATTTCTAGAGTATGTTAAGAACTACTCAAAATCTTTTAAGTTAATGTGTGTCGCTGCTAAAGCCGATTACTTGTCAAAAAAGATCCAGAACTCTAGTGATAAGATTAAAACTGTATGGCAAGTTATCAACAATGAAACTGGGAAAAGTAAGTTAAAAGATGCGCACTTCAGCCTGCGAGTCGATGATACTCTAGTGAGTTCTGACCACGAAGTAGCAGATCATTTTGAGCGGTTCTTTACTAATGTACCCGTCGAGACCACGAAATCTTTGAATTCATCACCAGATGTCGCTGAATCGTTATTTAAAGAAAATGTAACAGAATGTACAGAAATCTTTAGCTTCACTGACGTGACCCCCCACATTATAATTAAAGCATTTAAATCATTAAACTTAAAAAAGACTGAAGATCTTTGGGGCCTTTCTGTAAAAGTATTACATTCCATTGTAGAATCAATCGCACCTTTCTTAGCTGATATTTTCAATAAATGTATTGAAACTGGAGTTTTTCCTAACCTGATGAAACACAGTAAAATCATCCCGTTGTTTAAATCAGGATCAAAAACTGACCCTACCAACTTCAGACCAATCTCAATACTACCGGCATTAAGCAAAGTTTTTGAGAAACTTATTCTTAATCAGCTGATGTCCCATTTTAATCGCAATAAACTACTCAATAGCAATCAGTTCGGGTTCACTAGAGGTCGCTCCACCACTGATGCCGGTGTGGTACTAATTAAACATATTTTTGATGCCTGGGAAGAGGCTCAAGATGCTATTGGAGTGTTCTGTGATCTATCAAAGGCATTCGATTGCGTTAATCACGAGAATTTAATTAGAAAGTTAAGCCATTATGGGATAAGAAACGGTTCCCTTGACCTTGTTACATCGTATCTGTCGGAGAGAACTCAACGGGTAGTCATCAACGGGACTCAATCTGCAGGGACAACGGTTGCTCTTGGAGTTCCTCAAGGATCAATTCTGGGCCCATTTCTGTTTCTAGTTTATATTAATGATTTACCAAACCTTGTAAAAGATAAACATGATATAGTGCTATTCGCAGATGATACGTCGCTTATCTTCAAGGTAGGCCGCAAAGACAAAAACTTTGACGGTATTAATGAGGCACTAGGTACTGTTGTGAACTGGTTTACAGCAAATAATTTGCTTTTAAATTCCAAGAAAACAAAGTGTATCAAATTCACTATGCCTAATGTCAAGCAGGCAAACAATTCTAAGATCAAATTAAAGTCTGATGAAATTGAATTTGTAGATAGAACAGTGTTTTTAGGTGTCACCTTAGATTCAAAACTGCAATGGCATGCGCATATTGCCACTCTGGCCGGCAAACTTAGTTCTGCGGCCTATGCAGTAAGACGTATTAGACAGTTAACTGACGTTGAGACGGCCAGGCTGGTATATTACAGTTACTTTCATAGTGTTATGTCCTATGGAATCCTGTTGTGGGGAAAAGCGGCTGACATCCAGACCGTCTTCGTGCTACAGAAACGAGCTGTACGCTCCATCTATAAACTTAAGGCCAGAGAATCTCTCAGGGAAAAATTTAAGGAGGCAAATATTCTTACTGTGGCATGTCAATACATTCTTGAAAATATTATGTATGTTCGAAAAAATATTCAAGAATTCAAACTCAACAGTGATATCCACGACTACAACACTAGAAGTAAACACAAGATTGCAGTGAAGGCCAGTCGTCTCCGGAAGATTAGCACGTCGTTTGTGGGGAACTGTATACGATTTTATAATAAAATACCCATCGATATAGTTAATTTTCCATTCAGTAAATTTAAGTCTCATATTAAACGTTATTTGTTAAGCCAGGCCTATTATACTGTCAACGATTTCTTAAATGACAAAAATGCTTTTAAGCCAGTGATAGTTAAATCCTGTTAGTTTTAATATACATATGCTTCACTTAGCATATTTCCTTGTATAAATAGCTCTGTCGTTTTATTTTATGAAACATGATGCTGTTTCTCGCCGAAGAGTCATTTTAATCTTTCACATTATTAATGTCCGGCAGCCTGAATATGTCATGCTCGCTTAAAGGGCTTTGCTTACGGCGGCGTCGTTGATCGGGTCGCCACCTTCCCTAACAGATGGTCGAGGGAGGCGATGGCTGAGATACGCGTCATACTCGTGATCGGGTGCTGTTTGTGGAGTCCGGTCTGTTCATGCTTGCAAGGGCAAAGTAAATACCTTAATACTAGTGTTATTTTATTGTATGTAGATTGACGAGAGACATAATCCTGTTCTGGATTAGTTTTATTGTTATTGACGCTTAGAGACCTTATACATCTCTAACAATATTAAGTTTACTTATTTTAATTTTACCGCTTAGAGATCATTTACATCTCTAAGGACTTTGAAATAATTGTATTTAATCGTATTTGGACGCTCAGAGACCATATACATCTCTGAGATATTAAATTAATTTTATGTTGTTTATTCGGACAGATCGTATTCAATACGTCCTTAATATTTGTAAATTTATTTTTATTTAATTGTGAATCAGTATATTTTTTAAATCATTATTATTAAGTAAGATTGTCAGTTTTTTTTAATTGTATAAATTCACGCTTTGACTTGTAAAAGTGCCCTTGTGGCCTATTTGCAGAATAAATATTTGATTTTGATTTTGATTTTGAACAGCCGTTAAGCAGTATAGATGAGAAACATGATGAATTAAGACCGTATTTTAAACTTATAATAAAAGATTTTATCAATTTCGTGCATCAAATATGACTTTATATATTCTGATAGTGATAATGTTCAAAACGAACTTATAACATTTAATTTAGTATATTTTGCTAACAGACAAAATATAGGTTCGTGAAAATTCTATACAAGTGTAGAGCACTTAGGCTTCGAGTTCCATAAAACAAACGGGACCTAGCTCAAAGGACTAGTGTGAACCGCGTATTTCGTAGTTCTGTTAACAAGAGTGTTCAACGGAACTACTGATAGGCAGAAAAGTTCTGGAAACAGAACTGTACACCAAGACTAGTCGGAGTAAAGGGAAGTCGTGGCAAAAGTTACTAGTCAATAATATGTTACCTGTCAAGCATATATCGCAGAAACTCGTGTGCATCCTGTTGCTGGTAGCCGCGGAAGCGAGGCACCACCTTCCAGATCACCAGGAACAGACATTCCGGGGAGATGGCTCCCTTTCCACCGCAACCGCTGTTCAGGTTTATCAGCACCTGTATCAATTCAAATATGAAACACATTAAAACACTTTTTCTCAAAAATGGCCGTAAAAGTGGACGTTACTCGCTACATGTTGGAAGCCGAAGTGTACACTGTACAACCCTCTTATTCACAAACCGACTCTTTCTCACCTGTCACCTCGCACCTCGCCCGTTTCTGTAAGGAAACTGTCAAAATTTGACAAATGAAATTTGAGTTTCCATATAAAACCCCGGTAGTTTATGGTCAGTCACAAATTAAAAATAAATCAAACATTGCAGGCTCGCCCCGCGCGACTACAATGTGATATATAAATTCCACTATTTGTCGAGCCCCAGACTTTTTGAAAAGAAAAAACAATTATACAAAAGATGGCACAGGTCGTATACAGGCAATTTGAGTCGTATTTTTCTGTTGAAAATACGAGGTTTATGTGTTTGAAATAATTTACGGAATTGGGCAGAAAAACAGAAAAAATACACTTGCGACTCTGTTAAAAAAAAATGGCGGGAGAGAATGAATATTTTGACGTTTTAGTTATTTTTATCAAAACTTAATTCCAATTTGGTATTTTTTCCCGACCTTTTTGAAAAGCATTATATTAGCCTCGGCTGGAATGTCAATTGCAGGTTTCGTATTACTTAAACGGACTCCCAAGATCGTCCGTTTAAAACTAATACTCAATGTAATGCGACAATAATGTACCATTTTCTCAAAAGTAGGAGTTACGTTCGAGATAATTATTACATTTTCACAAACTAGGAATTACGTGTATCGCGAATTTGCGGGTATCGAGGATTTTTACTTCTCATGCTTTAAAAGTTCGTCTTTACGCTCTGCATAAGCGCCTTATAGTCGCTTTTTATGCTCTAGAGCATAAAGTAAAACCAGCCCACGGTCGCCGGGCACAAAAGTATAAATTGGATGAAATAACTATAATTATATTAATTATTTGTTTAATTTTCTCGCAATCGAATTGAAAAGTAGTGTATAATACTCATTTTATCCTCTACTTTATATCGAATATGTCTCGGATAAATTGGCTCGTTTTATGCACTTGCTGTACAATCTACTATTATATAGGCAAAAAACTTAAGAAAAGGACCTGTTGTATGTAGTTGTGACATGTTCGGATACACTACATATATTAAATGTGTAGCACAAATTTGTATAACAAATGTATATTCAAACACGTCACAACTACATACAACAGGTCCTTTTCTTAAGTTTTTTACCTATACAAGAAATTGCCGGCGAGTTCGAATCTCAGTCGAGCGGAACAAGGATTGCTTGCCTCATAACTAATAGTATATAACAAACTCGGCAGGCAATCCCTTCCTTTCCAGCTATTGCAGAAATGTACTATTTTGTTAGGGCACTGCGGTATACTGTGTGAAGCGCTCGTGGCCCAGCGGCGCCCGCGTACCGCGTGCGGTAAGCAATGTCGGGCGCGGTCAGTCCTTCGATGGGTGACCGCTTTGAGTGGTTACTAACTGAGCGCTCCCGTGCTTTGGAAGGCACTTTAAGCCGTTGATCCCGGCTGCTGTCTATGATAGCAGTCCTTAAGCCAAGTTAGAGGCCTTCGGGCGACTTGAGAACTTCTAACAGTCAGGTTGCCCACTCACTTGACAAGCCTTAAGGTCTA
This sequence comes from Notocelia uddmanniana, assembly GCA_905163555.1. NCBI lineage: Eukaryota > Metazoa > Arthropoda > Insecta > Lepidoptera > Tortricidae > Notocelia > Notocelia uddmanniana. The sequence continues at coordinate 8,646,844 of LR991067.1, read as the reverse complement.
GTTTCCCCCTTGGGTTGGAAGGTCAGATGGCAGACGCTTTCGTAAAAAACTAGTGCCTACGCCAATTCTTGGGATTAGGTAGCGGACCCCGGGCATCCTTCAGGATGCAACTGTACTGGGAATAACGCTAGGAGGATGACTGCGATGCGGCGAGTTGCAAATCTGCAGCAAATGGATACGGATTTTTTCCACAGTGCGCGCACATCCACGAGGTTCCATACTTCGCAGTTTTTGGGGAAAAAAATACGCAGCAGAAATTAGCGGTGCGCGTTTAGCCTTAATCCACAACGTCATCGGGAGGATTTTGAACGTACCTAAACGACTGGCCAGAAATTGCTCCGAAAGGCCACGAGTGAATTCTTAGTTAGACAGGTAAGTTCTAAATGGAAGAACGCTCAAATCACATTTACCTACACTCAAGAGCTAATAAAATTACCCATTTTGTAAGGAAATTCAATATAGAGTGTACCCATTTTATTTGGTTTTGAGTGTAGAACCTCCGAAACATTTTATATGTGGAAAAACCAAAATAGTAAAAAGACAAATTTAAATATTTATAACGAATCGGGGCACTCACGTTTTTAAGAGGAAACACTAGGGCCGTTTTTCCATACAAACGTAGTCCCGTTTCCTCCCTGGATAATGCCACTAGAGGAATATATTTTTCCCATAAAATCTATGGCTGCTATTGCCATGTCCCTATGTTTCCCATTTTTCATAAATTAATTATTAAAAGAGATATAAACGTTCAAAAACCAAGAAAAAAAATTGGCCAAATTTCCGCGTTCAGACAGCCAGCAAACAAATTTGCAGAGATTATATAAAAAAAAAAAAAAACATAGGAACACGGCAAAAACCTTCCTGTTATTTTTAATGAAAAAAGTCATTACATCGGTCCAGTTTTGGAGAAAGAAACAGGAGACTACGGAACGTTGATTTTGTCTACTTTTCACAGGTAATTTTGGCCCGAGCAGCAGTTGTCCCTATCGCACTCTACGGGTGGAGGCGCGAGGTTGGGCGACGGCAATAATTTTATAAATACCTATTTTTCAATTCTCTCGCCCGTAGTGATTCCTCGCTCAACATGTTTCAGACCGGTTCGCAGAGCTAAAACGAGTCACCGCCGCGATAAATACTCACGATTGTGGACCACGAACCGGCCTGAAACATGCCGCGCGATATTCGACCTTAAAGACGTGAGTGACCTATTTCATTATAATTTAATGTCTGAAACTCTGGAGTTTTCTATAAAAATTACAAAAAAAAGTGGAAAAAAGTTTCACAGTCTTCATAAATGCCATAGCCAATAATCACTCTATAGATAGATGTCATCCACGAAGCGAGCGCCACTATTTTTCGATTGAGTCCGTAATGCAGTCTCCTGTCCTGTCTCTCCTGATTGGTCGATGTATCGTAATGTGCGTATGCACTCATTGCTAATTATTGTGTATAGATAACTAAAAACAAGAACTGAAAGTTTGCGAACTTGTACTGTAAGTGATTAGGAAGAGAGGCGCGCGACTTCGTGGATAACACTCCCTATACTTTACTAAAAAAAAGTAAATTACCTTTCTCAATTCCTCCGCCATAACAACATCAGTCATCTCCTGCCGCGTATAACTCCTCGAGTGATACACCTTCCTCCCATTAGTCTTCGGCTCCAACACCGGCAGCTGACTGAAGTAGCAACTAAACTCTTGAATGTTACTCAAACTCTGTAGCACCGCATTCATAAAACATGTGTTCCCTAAATTTTTTAATCCTACTACTTTTTTCTCCCGACTCTTGCCATTGCAGGGGGAGCCCTTTTTCTCTTTGCTCTTCGCCATCCCATTCTCTGTTGAGCTACTGTCGTCAGAGTGAGATCTTTTGCGTGACCTGGGTCTTAAGCTACGTACTGTTTCTTCTGGTGTCTGTAAAGAAAACATGAATTTTTATCCCCAAGAATAGCTATTACATATCATATCCACCATACAACCCTATCAGCCCAAGGACGTCTACTGCTGGACATAGGTCTCCCACAATTTAATGGGAGTAAATGCCATAATCGCCACGCTTGGCATGCGGGTTGGCGATCGCAGTATCTCCACCGCACTCCAGAGAAACTGCTGTCCATCCCACGGTGATGTTAGTCGTAGTTTTAGGACATACCAGGGTTCTTATCATATCAATTACACGTGATTATGTTAACCTCTTCGTCATCACAGTGGATTCCGTAAGTTGTGTCTCACACGCCATAGTCTTTGTAGCAAAAGACTGAAAATGAACCTTACATAATACACCTTTACCTTTATATTCACTTGGTGTGAAGTCATGTTCATGTCACTAAATGTGACTGACTTTACATGAAGTCAATGGCGGCGAAAAGGTTAACTACAGAAACCCTCGTCCACAGAGTTATTAAAAAAAAACGTGTGTGCGAAATATAATTTTATAACAGTAGCTTCACCATGACAAAAACATCGTTAGGAAACAGGTCTAATCCTAACAGGTTCTTTTTCCCTATGGGTTGGAATATCTGGTAGCAGTCGCTTTTGTGAAAGTTGTACCTATTCCAAATTTTGGTTTTACATGCCAAAGATGACCTTGGGCTCCTATAGGACAGTGGCGGCTGCTGACTACGAGAACCGGTGGTGCGCTAATTTATGGATTTATGAAATACTATAATATATAACTCAAAAATTGCAACACAACTACATTTTCCTACTAACAATCAAATTTTATATGTATTAAGTACCTCAATCCGTCGATTTTGATTCCTGGAAAATGGTTTTAAATTAAGGCATCCTTGGCGGCCCAGCCGATTTTATTTCTAATTTATCAATCACTAAAAGCTTTAATATTGTTTTTAATATTCTCGATATTCAAGTTCACACTTATTTTTTCCATTAAACACATAGTCACACTCACTTTACAAAACAAACAATAAACACGAATTACGAATAATGGCGCGATACGAGAAAAGTGAAGTGCAGGCCATGTTATTAACCAACTAAGCAAACTTGACAATTGAAGCGCAAGAAAAGGTTTATATTTTGAGCGTTAACTTCACTTGGTCGGGTATAATCGCCGCCGGTCCCTCGTGTGGGCTCCGTGCGCCGCACGAGATTTACCTTTTTCTTCATTCAGTTTGTACGGAGTATCTTCCGTCTCACGCGCCTGGCGCTCTAACGCGATTCTCATAGAAATTGTACTGGCTAGTGCGTGCGCTCCACGAAGCGCACGGAGAGGTTTTTGAGACTGAGCGAAAAATAATTTTATAGACTACGACATAGCGTAGTGGTTTCTTTGCATTTTTTAAATGTAATTTATGTATGTATATTACAGATTATTGAGATTGTTTTATTGATGACGATGGTATTGATGGTGTTAAATTTTTGGTAGTGCAACGCACGAGCGCACTCAAGGTACAGCCGCCACTGCTATAGGATACAACTGGGAAAACGCTAGAATGATGAATGATGACAGTATTGTCTTTTTCTAAAGTTGCTTAACCATTGCACCTACTACTACTACTAGACACAGCTATTGACCAATACAAACCACTTTCTTTCATAGAGGTAATAAACCGTCAAATAGCTGTATGTAGTGTTGCAATCTTGGTATTAAATCGTCAGAACATACTTTATGATAATGACTAGGGTCCTACATTAGATCCTAACACTCTGCTCTGCATATACTCATACACTCATCCATCCATCCATCCATCCTCATAATTTGTTACAGTTGGCAGTGTGAAACCCTTGAAGTTGCAGACTCTGCTATCCATAATTGATGATAAGAACCAGGCAGGCCATGCATTTTTATGCCACTATCAATGTATAAATCTTTTAAAACGATCACTATTATATGTCTAGTTTACTTACTTATTCATACTCCAGAACAATCTACAGCTTCAGTCAACAACAACTGTATAATTCATCAAACTTAACATACTATAAATATAAATGTACCTTTGCATTTTTAGTCCGTTTATCCGAGTCTGAACCATCCTGTTGTTCTGCGGTGTCAACCCTGGCTTCTCCGCTGGAACTAGGTTCTTGAACTATAGATGAGTTGGATGAGCAACTGTTTTGCCCCTCGCTACCATCTTTACTGTTTTCTTCATTGCCTATGTTACTATTCGCGTCTGTGTTCACATCTTTCCTAATTTGCATAATACTTTGCCTTATTTTATCTATTGTTTGCGATTCTGTGTCGTTTGAGACGTAGTCATCACATTCATAGCTGAAAATTAAGTTTATATATGAAATTTCTTTTTCTGTCAACTTTATATATGCTACTTAGTTTGTATAGTCTGATTGCATGTATACAATGAAGCAAGATGAAAAAAATATATGCTGACCCCTAGCAGTTGGCACTTGGAATCATGGCCTATGTGGCCCTAGAGTAAGGTAGGGTGGCCCCTGGCCCTCACAGCCATACACAACTGCTTATATTGAACAATATACACCATCAATTTAGATAAAGACTACTTAGATCCTTTCAGAAAAAGAGATGGGAGGATGAATTTAAAGATATTGCTAGAGCAATGTGGAGGAGAAATGCCATGGATAGAACCAATTGGAGAACTTTGGGGGAGGCCTATACCAAAAGCAACCAGACAATGTCTGAGGAAAAAGGAAATCAGTAGATCCTTTAACAGTCAGTGAAGAGGATATCATGAAATAAATAGAAAAATGAAGATGATACTCACCAATAAACCGAGAACACATCGCAACTCATGCACAGCTGGTGACCAGACTTCTCCGCATGCTCCTTCGCGTGGCCGCTCACATACCGGCCACAGTTCACGTCCCCACAATGCAGGCACAACCAATTCTGTTCCTTTGACGCACATTCTGTAAATCAGATTACTATCAGTAGCTATTTGTAATGATATAAAATTATATTATGTACTTCATTACACTTAGATCCAAGCCGGTTAGAAAATAAATGCACTTGCTGTTAAACTCTGATTGACTGTACAAGTGTGAATTTATCACTTATCTATTCATTTAATCATTTTGATATCTTGTGAACTAGATTTTAATAACCGAATTGCATATGCGATAACTACATTGAAATGATCCATACAAAAAAGTTGTCTTGATATGAAAATTGGTTGAATGCATGTGCATTGCATTGCAACCAGATTAGATACCGCAAGTGGCAGTATTGAACAGTCAATAAGATCTATTCTGGGGCAGTTCTATGTGATAATACCATTACAATATTGCTGTAGTAAACTTCAAAATGTTTTTGTATAGCATTCCATAGATTTTTCACGTGCCTGGGCTATGAATTATGGAGACTTAAGAACACAAGTTATAATAATTTTAAATGGATTCTACCCTATACAATACCTAGACTGCTGCTACAGCTATGACGCGCTCAGGAAATAGTACATCAACACAAGATATCATATACAAATTGTGGATTAGGGCATGTACCAAAAGGAAAATTTTAGGATTACTTTCGTTCATCATATTGTCATAAAGCAGATAAGAAGTCATAAGGTGGGAGAGTGATTGCTGTTCCGTACTATCTCTCGCACCTACGTATTATGTATGTACTATCTCATCGCGAGACTATTGACGTGTTTTCCAGCTCTCCATTCTGCGCAATACGAAATTAACTAATATAATATTAGGCTGATCTGATCACATATTGTATAGCGATTCTGACTCATGCAGTTTTGACTAGGAAACGATTGTTTCCGAGCAAAATTATATACGCAACGAATCTATAGTTTGATATAATGACGAAACTAGCTAGTCGCATACTATTATCATAAATCATAACATCGCAGCATAAAATAACAATATTTTTAACGCTTCGCGGCAGGTAACGCGACATTCTCATCAACATCATTCACGGTCATTCGAGTACCCCGCGCCCCGCCCGTCCCGCTACCCAATCCCCTCTGCGTCCACGATAACAGCTGATTATTAAAACTTCGCTGTATTGATTTTTCAAACTAACCCTAATAATTGCGACGTGGAGTCGCATACACTACGTCTATTTCAAGGCAGAAAACTATGTTGAAATTTTATTAATGACTAATTCATTACCTGAACAATCCCAGTTCTTTGTGACTGAGGTATCTTCTGGGATGAGGTCGCTGTCCACCTTGACGTTATCTAACAAATGGGAACATTCCATTCTTCATAATAGGTATGATCTAACCGTATAGAAATAATGTAAGCTTAATTTAGAACTCATGGAAATGAGATAGATTTCTATCGCAACTGTCTCAGAGTTCACAAAACGAATGAGGATCGAGCTAGGGACGAACAGCAAAAGCAAACACAACAATTAGAATGTGTTGCCACAATGAAAATATGACGTGAGGAAATATTCAAATGAAATAATCATTTCTATATTAAATTAATAGATTTTGTTCCAGAAAAACTTAATATGAGATAACTGATAAAAATATTGCATCGCATACCGAGGGTCTACTACGAACCGATAAAGAAGCATCTCTTTCTCAGTCGCTCGCATACGCAAGTGCGATAGAGTGAGATACTTCCTTTTTGGGTCGCGGTCACAGATATCAGTGTTGCCACATAATAACATGATTCTATTACTTTGGAGATACGCATTCTACCAGTCGCGCGGGATTTTCAATCTATTGTCACAAAAGGTCTGGTTACACATGCAAGGTTTTTTGCTCATGTTACGCGTATTTTCCAAGTAAAATTAGAACTGGGTACAGTTTCCTTGGCCTTGCGAAGCCTGTCGAAAATGGGCTACTTAAATCATGACCTTCAAGCATCTTCAAGTTTAGGTACAATCTGTTCTGATGAACAAGGCATTCAAAGGGTTAAGCCTCTAAACACTCAAGTTTCATTGATGGTCATTATTCAGATAAAAAAATAAAACAAACTGTACATTTTAGTGTATATTATCCTTAATTACGTCTGCCACCATATCCCCCCTGGGTAGCTGGCTGCGTCAGCTGCAGGCCGTTGATGTTGTTGAAGTCTAGCATCTTCAACATCTCCTTTGTGTCGGGATCAACTTCAATGATGTCATGCTCCAGGGCGGACACCTCCGGGACATAGTTATCACGTCGCTCACGCTCCTCCTCCTGCAGTTTGATGGAGATTCCACGGACCTGGGAGTTTCTGAGACGCCTCATCAAGTGGGTGGCAAACCTGAATAATAAAATAGAATATTAGGATCGGTCTTATTTTACGGAGTTAAAAAGTGTAAAGGGAGTAGTCAGCACAAGTAGTTAAGCGGAATGACACATTCAGAATTGTCTACACAGAGCCCCATTGGTCTGTGTGTAAATGGTTCGACTAAAATGAGGTTGTTTTAAGCACTAGGGCCCTCATAACTACTTCTGCTGCTGTGAAGAAATGAATGTTTATGATTTATTTAAAAGTACACAATGATAAGTGAAAGGTTTATGATATGAAATAATTTTAGTATAAATCCATTTAAACAAATTAATGAGATAATATAAAAATCATTCAACTTGAAACCTTTCCAGTCTGCAAAACATCAAGTTGATATATCAATTAAATTATTTGATTACAATAGGCTTCTACAATCACTTTATTAGTTTCATAATGATACAGTGTATAAATGACATTCCTTGTTTACAATCCTGTAGTAAACAGGAAAAAATACATCAATCAAGTAGAGGACTACTTTTAAAATACATGACTCTGAAATCATATTGATATTTTTCAAAGTATATTTCATACTTTGCAGAAATTCAATACAAATTGATAGGTTAGGTATGTATGCTTCATACCAAACAAATTAATAGACACACATATATAACCAGCTCATGACTACGTGGATCAGAGTAGTGTTCTAGTATACATATGTAACTATTTATGACTTCGTTAAACAAATAATGGTAATTATAAAACATATTCAACTTGTCCTACTTAATTTGGGTGTTAAGTGTAGAAATTGATTAGTTTCATAAGTCAGAGTGCAGTGGTTAAAATAAAAGACTATAAAACAAATCAAGAAAAATGCTAATAGGAAATTGAAGGGATATTTAAAATATTAAGGGAAAACATGAAAAAATGCTAATTACTCACCCGGCGATCTTGTTACGAAGTGGCTTCGTAGGAATGATAGCTATTTCCTCGCATATTCTCTTATTGGTGTCAAAATCAAGGGTTAACCTTGTGTAGTACTTCTCAATAATGATTTTCGCTGCCTTCTTCACGGTCTTAGTCCTGACGCGACCCTGGAATGTGTCAGGTTATGTGGTAAATATTGCCATCATAAGAAGGATTTTCACACAACGCTTCGGGAAAGTAACATATGTAACACATATTTGAGAGATTGGAAAGATTAAAACAGATTTAACAGAAATGAAATATTCACCATGGTTAGGAATTACTGTTGCCGTCTCTGACAGTTTACAGAAAAGAGTTTATAGTCTATGGTTCCTGAAACGTCAAATAGAGCGCAGAGTATAAAATATTCACATACTTCTGCCATGTTCACATCATCCGATAAAATATCGGTGTCGGTTCCGACACCGATATCTAACATTTGTGCACTGTCCGTTAATATCGGTGCATGAAGTAAGGATAAACCTAGGGGCACACATACAAACTGTGTGAAAAAGATGAAAGCATTGACAAGTACACACACACACGTTGGAACGAGATACAATATCACATCTCCTGCCCGGCTAGTATGATAGCTTATACCGTCACGTTTTATGTGACGTTTCAGTACATTGTTGCCATATAACGTTACGGTATAAGCTATCATAATAGCCGGGCTGTACCTTATCTTATCTTATCTTATTTATACGAGGGCCCTTGCGGATGCACTTTGACCCAATGGGATCTTTTGTGCAATTGCCCCCTCCTTTATACTTACTCCAAGCTCCTCTCCAACATTTCCACAAACCGGATGATGGAGCTCAGCGGGAGTACTCTGAATTCCTTTGGTTCTGGATAGCCATTACCAAAGTCATTCATTCTTTGTCTGGCAAGGGCGTGACATTCACACAATAAGTGTTCCATTGTCTCGTCATCCTCGCCACACATTCTACAATCTATGTTGTCTGATAGTCCCATCTTGGCCAAGAGATCCTTGACCCCAAGGTGACCTGTAAACACCCCAGTTATAATTCTAAGTTGCTTTCTGCTGAATTTCCAAAGCTTTTTGGTCCAGCTTGGGTCCACTACTTCGATGAAGAGCTTTGAGTGCCTTAAGCCCGCCTCAATCCTCCACTCCTGTTGGTGTTTGGCTTTGGCGTAGTCCTTTAAGGCCGATGTTATGGTTCTCTGCGAGAGTCCCACAAACGGTTCTGGACCTACAAAATGGCCTGTAAATCCCATTCTTGCCAGTTCATCTACTTTTTCGTTGCCGATGAACCCCTCGTGCCCTGGTATCCATACTAGTTGCACTTTGTTATGCCTTCCAAGCTTATTCAAAGCTTGTACACCATTGTAAACTAGTCTAGAGTCCACTCTCGGCGCTGTAAGCGCCTTGAGGGCTGCTTGACTGTCACTAAGTATATAGATAGTCTCTCCTTTGGTTCATCTGTCTATATTCTCCTGTGCATAGGCAACTATGGCATATGTCTCCGCCTGGAAGACAGTCGCGAATTGCCCCATGCTTACACTACTTTTATAGTCTTTTGCATAGATGCCTGCTCCCGTACCGGATTCCATTTTTGATCCATCCGTGTACCAGATATTGTCTTCACCACCAGTATCTAGTGATTCCAGACCTTCAGCCCACTCTGCCCTCGAGGGAACTTTTATATTGAAGTTCCTGTGGAACACAAACTTGGGTTGCATTTTGTCGCACCCCATGTGTTTGTTATTCTGTCTAAGAAACTGTCCGTTTCCATGTTTGTGTGTTTCGTCTTCGGCTTGCTATCGCTCCACAGCCCAAGAAGCCTCAGTCTGTAGAGGGATTTGCGCGCTTCCGACTTAATCACTATATGAAGCGGCGGTAGGTCCAGTAGTACTTCTAGCGCCACCGTTGGCGTGGTTTGAAACGCCCCTGTTATAGCCATGCATACTGTTCGTTGCACCTTTATTACGTTGTGGCTCAATATGGTCGCAGAGAAATAAACGCAGGTTTTTACCGTTAATTAAATATATTGAGTACAACTATTTACTCTTCAAGGAACATAAAGAAAAAGCGATAAATTATATCAACTTAAAATGATTGACAGGACAACTTGTCACCAGTCAAGTTTCTATGGCCAAAGACACCTAGTTAAAATCAATCAATCGGTGTAGGTTGTAAAACCTCTAAGCAGTACCTACACTACTCCCCCACCGAGACCGTAGTTACGGTTGATACTCTTGGAGATATGCAGGGAATCGGACGCGTCGTCCAGAGCGTGTTGCCTGTGGTAGAACCCGATCTTGGGTTGCTTCGTTGTCCGTAATGGCTGTTGGGACCGTGTCCTCTCTAGCTACATACGCAGATTTCAGTCGATCTATAGAGACTGTAACTATTTTTCCTTTAATTTCTATATCAAAGGTTTTCGAGCTGCGTCGTAGTTCTTTGAATGGGCCTTGGTATGGTGCTTCCAGAGGTTTTTTTTTTAATTTTTTTTATTAAAAATGGGATTGCTCTTGGCCAGCATCTAGCCAGGGGGCAAAGATGAGGCCGACGATGAAGCGAGCTCACCCAGAAGATGCCTATTCACTCGTGCCTTAAAAAGGTCCAGGTTATATGAACTCGGAAATACAGACGCCGGCAGAGAATTCCAAACCTTAGAAGTGCGCATTATAAAAGAAGATGCAAAGCGCTTGGTTCGAATTAGAGGAATTTCGACCAGGTAAGGATGGTAGCCAGCCGTACGTCTGGATGTCCGATGGAAGAAGGGGGAAGGCGGTATGAGCTCATGGAGCTCCTGAGCACACTCACCGAAGTACAGTTTGTAGAAGACGCACAGACATGCTACTTTGCGTCGATGTGCTAAGCTCTGCAGCTTATTTCCCACTACCGTACTGCCGCCAATGAGCCTCCTGGCTCTGCGGTCCACCGAGTCGAGTGCGTCAAGTTGGTACTTAGCCGAGCCATCGCAAAGGTGACTACAATACTCCATGCAAGACCGGACTTGGGCTTTATATAAAGATAGAAGCTGCCCAGGGGTGAAGTATCGCTTGACCTTATTTAGGATGCTCAGCTTTTTGGCCGCTGTTCCGGCTTTGGACTCGATGGTAGTGCCGAAGTTAAGGTTTGAGCTTAACGTCATGCCAAGCAGCTCGAGATCGTTGGCTACAGACACGGTTGTACCTCGGAAAGTAGGAGCCAGATTGATTGAGCTCCTTTTTGCGGTAAACAGACACGCTTGCGTTTTGGTGGCGTTGAAACTAACCAGATTGTTATCACCCCATTGGGAGACAAGACTTAAGGTTGAGTTAATTCGCTCTACCATTCTCTCTCTCTCAGACTGAATTTCATCACAACCAGCCCCCGTGCTGAACAAATATCTCTCCATGACCGTACTGTCATCTGCGTATGCGACCACTCCTGGTAGAAGAAGGTCGTTAATATGAAGCAGGAAAAGGGTCGCGGAGAGAACAGATCCCTGAGGAACACCGGCATCAATGGCCGTGAGGTCCGACGAGCAGCCATCAATAACTACTCGGACTGACCGCCCACTCAGGAAATCAGATATCCAGCTACAGAGGCCAGAAGGAATACCGAATGCAGGAAGCTTGCGAAGCAGACTAGCATGCCAAACCCTGTCAAAAGCCTTCGAGATGTCAAGAGACACGGCAAGAGCCTCACCGTGTTTCTAGATGGCCTCGCCCCAGTAGTGCGTAACATACACAAGAAGATCCCCAGTGGAACGGCCCCGGCGAAACCCATATTGCCGATCACTGAGAAGGTCGTTAGCTTCAAGGTAAGTCAGCAGCTTACTGTTCAGAACTCTCTCCATAACCTTACAGAGTATGGAGGTAATGGCGATAGGTCGATAATTGCAGGGATCGGCACGACTACCTTTCTTGGGCACTGGTTGCACATTGGCAAGCTTCCAGGATGCCGGTACGGTATTCGTCTTGAGAGAGAGACGATACAAACGTGTAAGAACAGGAGACAACTCGGGACCACAGTGCTTCAGAACCCTTGCAGGTATACCATCAGGCCCACTAGCTTTGTTGACGTCTAGACTCTGCAGTGCTCTACGGACCTCTTTGTTATGAATCGTGACCTCCGACATCGAGGAGCCACATTGAGGTATTGATGGTGGTAGATGAGAGCCAGTGTCCAGACGCGAGTTACTGGCAAACAGAGAGGCAAAGAGATTGGCCTTCTCTAATGCGGTGAAAGCCAGCGAGCCATCAGGCTTCTGCATGGGAGGAAGCAACGGACGACAGAAATTGGTTTCGATCGATTTAGATAAGGACCAGAACTGCTTACTACCTGGGGGGTAGGTTGCTAGTCTGGCCCCTATTCTACGAATGTGATCGAACCGAGCCTTACGGATCCCTTTTGCAAGATTTGGTGGCTAAGTTGAATGCCCTCTTCTTAGAACGAACCCTTCGAGCTCGAATTTTGCGGTCACGAGCTTGAACCCAGGCCTGGTAGGCAGACTCTTTGCGGGCCTCAGCACGCGCGCAGTCCGCATTATACCATGGCCGGGCTTTGTGACCGAGCGGGATGTCTGAGAACGGAATAAAAAACTCCATTCCCTGCCGTATCACGTCAGCAATCGCGTCAGCGCAGAGCGAGGGGTCGTTCGAAGAAAAACACATTTGCCGCCAAGGATAAGACGCAAAGAAGTGCCGCGTCTCATCCCAATCTGCTGACTCGTATCTCCAAACTCTCCTTGTGCCTCTGGGGCTGTCATCAGGAGGAGATCGGATCGATACGGACTTCACCAGACAATGGTCGGATGACCCTAGGGGGGCGGAAACCGACACGGAGTACTGGTCTGGATTAGTTGTCAGCAGAAGGTCAAGGCAATTGGGTGTATGTCCGTCAACATCAGGCACCCGCGTCGCAACGTTCACCAGCTGGGTGAGATCTAGCGTCAATGCAAGTTTGCGGGCCTCTCTCCCAGCGTGGTCGGTTTCCTGGTACGGGAACAGCCACTCACTATGGTGTGCGTTAAAGTCCCCCAGGAAGACTAGTTCCGCCGTGGGATACCGCTGTTGGGCAAGATCTGCCGTCTCTATAAGATGGTCAAAAAGTCTGGTTGTCTCCTGGTTACCTTTGTGCGAACGGTAGATACAAGCATAGACAGTTTTGTCTATTCCTGTATCCACCAAAATCTAAATTGTAGAAAACCCAGTACCTTCAAAGCAACGGAGACGCAGACAGCAAATGTCATCACGCACGTACACACAGACCCCAGCGTGTTTCCTGAATCTGTGTTCAAGTGAGTACCCCGGGTAGTTGAGGTACGACGTGTCTGACGGTGTCGCTATCTGCGTCTCCGTGAGAAAGAATAGGTGCGGCTTCTCGGTCTCAAGGTGGTGATGGACCGGATCGATGTTGGAGTGCAATCCTCTGATGTTGGAGAGGTGCACTTTAAATGGGAGGAAGTGCAGCCGTTTTTTTACTATATTCTTTCTCTTTCTTTGCATAATTTTAAAGTGATTATTTGTGGGAAAGTAAGGGAAAAGTCGAGGTGCAGCCCAGTTTGTTCAAAAGGAACCGAAGAACTACACCGAACGTTGGGGAACTCATTTGGAGCCCGCGGGGACGCCCTAACCCCCCCGAAATGGCCACCGGGTCCTCCCCTCCAGTCGCCAACTGGCACGGTGGAGCATTTCGGGATTTTTCGCGCGTTGTGTGGGGCAGCCTTTCACACGCGGCTAACGTGCTAATTGGGCCCCCTACTACCGGCGGTCGGCCTACGGCTTAAGACCGTGCTTAGGATCCCGCTAGCCTCCAGCATGAGTTACCCGATTCAGTGCAGCCCAACAATTTCCAGACCAGACTTGGGCTGCGCAACTGACATCTCCCTTTACTTCCCCAAAGGCACTGGTACTCCCACATACTCAGCGGAACGCGGTCGCTTGGCGCTGGACTTCGGTGGGAGGGTGGTCGCGAACCAGGCGGCCTTTTGCGACTGCTTCAGGCCTACCACACCGCTTTGTGGGATCTGCAGCCGCCGCCAATGAGGCGACGTTGCCCGGGGTGGACCGCTAGGAGGTAGATCCCAACCACCCCTAAAATCTTCGCTCAGGACCTTGGCGGAGAAAAACATATTCAGAACAATTTAAGTCCTTAGGAATGTAAAAGGGGCGGCTGGAGCTCGTGTGCCAGGATGTGGGCTGAGGAGCAAGTTTGCTCATATGATTCCGAAGGCGGCTGGCAAAATCAGCAGCATCTAGCACGGCGTCTGGAGTAGACGACGAGAAGAACTGACCTTCCAGTTGCGCAAACCATACCGCTGGTTCTTCAGGCCAAAACGGTGGCACGCATACGCCAACCCGGAAAACATCCTGGGTGCTTGACGTTGGATTTGCACTGGTTGATGGTGTATTTACTGTTTGCACATTTGTGGGTTGCATCGCATCACTAAAATTTTCATCATCGTTCGACATCCTTGTTTGTTCTTAGTCGGGGTCACCAATGTGGCTCAATATGGTCGCAGAGATATAAACGCAGGCTTTTACCGTTAATTAATTATATTGAGTACAACTATTTACACTTCAAGGAACATAAAGAAAAAGCGATAAATTATATCAACTTAAAATGATTGACAGGACAACTTGTCACCAGTCAACTTTCTATGGCCAAAGACACCTAGTTAAAATCAATCAATCGGTGTAGGTTGTAAAACCTCTAAGCAGTACCTACAAGGTCATTTCTGCATGTGCTCTTTAAAGTCCTTGGCCACCATACCAGGCTTCCGTACAGTAGAATGGGCCTCACCATGATGGTGTAAATCCATTTCAGTACCTTTGGGTTCAAACCCCATGTTTTGCCATATGCCGATCTACACATCCCAAACACTCTCAGTGCCTTCGTTATGGTGAGATCAGTATGCTTTTTCCAATTCAGTTCTTTATCCAGCGTGATGCCTAGATATTTCACATCATTGGACAGTTCTAGCACCCTCCCGTACAGTTTTAAAGACTGTATGCCTCGAAGAGTCCTTTTCCTACTAAATGGTATTACTACAGTTTTGCCTGGATTGATGGACAATTGGTGACAGTTGCACCATTTCTCCACCTTCTTCAGTGCTTCATTCATGATTCCTGATACTGTGCTTGGAAATTTTCCATTAACTAGTATCACTAAATCATCCGCATATCCTACCGTGCGAATAGGACCATTATTGAGTTCTTCCAGGATTGAGTTCACCACCAGACTCCGTAGAGTCGGCGACAGTACCCCACTCTGGGGACACCCCTTTGTGGCCGTGGCTATTATCTCATCTCCTAGAAGATATGACTTTATTAGTCTGCCGTTTAGCATATTGCCTATCCATTTACATATGGTTGGCTCTATGCCGTTTCTAGCAGCCGCTTCGCTAATAGCTTTATACGTGGTGCAATCGAACGCTCCCTCCACGTCTAGGAAAGCCGCCAGGCATAGTTCTTTATTCTCTATAGCCTGTTCAGCTCTGGTTGTTACCAGGTGCAGTGCCGTTTCTGTTGACTTCCCTGGCTGATAAGCACATTGTAATTCGTGCAGTGGATGTCTTTTTAAAGGGCCATCCCTTATGTGTCTATCTACCAGTTTCTCTAAAGTTTTTAGGAAGAATGATGATAGACTAATTGGCCTATATGATTTGGCTTCGCTGTAATCCGCCTTGCCTGGTTTGGGTAGGTAGGTTACTTGTACCATCCTCCACACACGCGGTACGTGTGCGAAGGCTAAACACGCCCTGTACAATCTACTCAGATGCGGGATTAGTACATTGGCGCCTTCTTGTAGTAGAATGGGGTAGACTCCATCCGGGCTTTATACGGTTGGAATGTGGAGAATGCCCACTTTATCTTTTTATGATCTACTACCTTTTTAGACGTGTCCCAATTGTGCCTTGTTGTTTTTGTGGTTTGTTCCAACGCACTAATTGTCTCCCCGTCCGTTATGCTCTGGTGTATTTCTGAGCCCGAAAAGTGTGTGTTACACATCACCTTAAGGGTTTCTAACCCCGTTTTTGTCATTTTTCCGTCACAACCTCTTATGGTTGTTAGCGGGGCCGACTTCGTAGTAGCTCGTAGTCGCCTTTGTCAGTCTCATTCCTTCTGGTATGGACTCAATTTGATCGCAGTGGTTTATCCATGCTTTCCTCACAGCTTTACTAAATTCTGTGAGCTTTTGTGCATAAAACCCAAAGTCATTAGCTGACTTTGCGTCATTAAATACTGCCCTAGTTTTAAGTTTTTGTGATGAAAAATAAAGGAATGTTCAAATATATCATGTAATATTATTATAGAATAATTACGACAACAACATGTAATGTAGAGTTACATTAATGACAATTGTGACAGTGAAAATATAACAGTACTACTGTAGCCAAAGCAACGGATAGCATAGACTATGAAGAACGGTATACAGTCTCTTCACACCTAGTTTCCCTCCTGAGCTTTGCTATCTCTGGGTTCCACCAGGGTACCTTTTTGTCCAGAGTTCTTTTCTCCGGGCAGTTGTTAGTATAGGCCGTATATACAGCTTCTACTATCTTGTCCGCTTCAAATTCTATATCAATAATAGAGTTTAGCTTACCTTTTGGGTCACCTAGGTCCAACTTCAGGTCACTTCTAAAAGCCGACCAGTCAGTATTCCTGGGATTTCGTTTACGTACCGTAGCTATTCGTGTTTTAGTTTGGTACCTAAAGCAAATGTATCTGTGGTCCGAAAGGGAAATATCATCAGATACATGCCATGAGTTGATACTATTGCTAGTGTTGTTAGTAGCCAACGTTATATCAATTACCTCTCCCCTTCTAGAATTAACGAAGGTGGGTTCATTGCCTTTATTAAATAGTTGTAAAGAAGAGCTCACCAGAAAGTCCAGCACTTTTTCTCTTCTCCTGTTGACGTCCGAGCTGCCCCAGACGACGTGATGCGCGTTCGCGTCGCAGCCGATGACCAGGTTGTTGTTCGCCCGGCTGCCATACGCAACCAGATCCCGCAGCTGTTGTTTGATGGGATCCGCTGCCTCATAGGGAAGGTAGGCTGATGAGAAGATGAGCTCTCTACCCTCCCCTTTATTCTGGATCATCACCGAGGTGAGATCCCTGGAACAAAAAGCATACAAAGGCATAGCATTGATGCCGTTTTTGACATATATACATGTCCTCATATTATTGTTTGGACACAGGTAAACGATCGTTCCTCCTGTACCACCTAAACCTCTTATTTCATTTTTATATACATATGGTTCTTGAATAAGAGCAATATCGAACTTGTCGCATTTCAGCTGCCGCGCCAGAAGGGCAGTGGCTGCCTTATTGTGTTGTAGGTTAATTTGTACACACCTTATTCCCGCCATTGGCCTTTTCTAATTTTTCCGGGGCTTACTGAGGTCAGCAGCCACCTTGTGGACAGTCTCGTCACAGGACATGGGCGACAAGGTGCTCTCCAGGAACAGTTCCGACATGCCTCGCAGATCCTCCGAGCCAGTCGCCGATAGCGGTGTTGACTTTCGGGTCATATGAGACATGTCGCTCTCCTCTCTGGATCCCACCTTATCCCCTGCCTCCGACAGCGACTGCCCTACATCCTTGGCTCCCTCAGTCGCCTTGGCCTCTTGGTTTCCGGTCAGTAGCACCTCCAGAACCGGTGCTACGCCCTCGGCATCCCCAGGTGCCCGCCCCCCATCGTTCGTCACCACACCAGCGTCCCCCTCAGCCCCCTCAGGTCTCTTGCTACCTGAGGCTGTACCTTGCTATCTAATTGATAAGTAAATTGTTTGTTTAATTTCATATAATACGGCACAACTTAGTTCACAGTATTTCAATTGAACACCAGTTTCATTTTACATCGGACGTCGGTGTTCAATTGGAAATACCGTGAGCTTCTACACAAAGTTAAATTTAAATTAGCTATATACATATATATATATAGCTCATTTAAATTTAACTTTAACTATTTTAGTTAGTAAATATTTTTTAAAAATATCGATATAAGTATAATTATTCTTCTTTCGATAATAATATTTCATTTTGACGTTCGTGGCCCTGCAGCGCCCGCGTACCGCGTGCGGTATGCGAGGTTAAGCGATGTCGGGCGAGGTCAGTCCTTGGATGGGTGACCGCTTTGAGTGGTTACTAACTGAGCGCTCCCGTGCTTTGGAAGGCACGTTAAGCCGTTGATCCCGGTTGCTGTCTATGATAGCAGTCGTTAAGCCAAGTTAGAGGCCTCCGGGCGGCTTGAGAACTTCTAACAGTCAAATTGGCCACTCACTTGACAAGCCTAATCCCAATAAGGTCTAGTTTCCCCCTCGGGTTGGAAGGTCAGATGGCAGTCGCTTCCGTAAAAACTAGTGCCTACGCCAATTCTTGGGAATAGGTAGCGGACCCCAGGCATCCTTCAGGATGCAACTGTACTGGGAATAACGCTAGGAGGATGATGATGATTTCATTTTGACCTCATCTCACGGCTACATTTACACAATAATTATATATTTTTGGTAATTCGTTGAAAATCGCAGGATACAACCCTTTTGACAGAAAAATGAGGAATCAACCTTGAACGCATCTCTACAAGTGCTCGGCTTTAATTTCATTGCTGGTTTTCAATGCATGCCAAGTCTGGTGCGTCAAATTAAAGCCGCAATGGAAAAGGAGCATTAGACACAGAGTCGCCCGCTATTGTTTATATAAAATTATACAGCACATAAACAAACGCCTCCGACGACAGACCTGACACCGACATTTTAACGGATAATGTGAACAGGGAGCCGTTGTCCATACATTTTTATCGTGTCGGATCCGGCACAGATATTTTACGTATGATGTAAACTTGGCCTAAATATAATCATTGAGTTGTCTATGGATGTGATTGTTATGTTATCTGTACCGCATCCGCGCCATCCGCTCTTCTCCGGTCTGCTCTGCCATTCCCAGTCCCAGTTTTAATTTACTTCGCTGAGATTTGTGCCGTTATTGTGAAATTCACAGTAGAATACTAGTGTTAAAACAGTTCTTGCAACTGTAATTCGTGTTCTTAAGTTTCATTAAGGCGTTACCATTACTTCTTTATCCACCATGTTTTGGGGTAAGTGACTTTAACCGGCGGATTCGCCACCACGTGTTTCCCACCAGTACTATATTTCGAGTTTAACTTTATTTCCCTCAGGGTCTCAGTTCCCTGCGGATGTAAATGGAGTATTGACTTGATCAGTCTCATTAAAATCATCATTTTAGCGTAGAAGCATGACATGACATTGGGCAAAACCTCATACCTACCTACACATATTATAAACTACTATTGTGTATCACAAGCGTTGCATATGAATTCGTAGTCATAACGAAGCTTTAAACAGTGTGTTGGGTAGTATACATCAAGAATCTATCATCAAAATGCAAAAATATCCGAATTAAATTACATGTTATGTCCTTGAAATATATTTGGAGTACTTGGGGTGGTCCTATCCCTTAAAATTACATTATGTGTATTATTTATGTACATTATTTCATTTCATTCTTCAACATTTTTAACACGAATATATTTTTTAATAAAATGTTTCTCAATCCCCTATAGGACTGATTATGGAACCCAATAAACGGTACACCCAAGTGGTGGAAAAACCGTTCCACATATCCCAGGCAGCTATGGATATCTCCACGGGAGACAATGACCCATGTCAAGTCATGGTAGTGGTGGATGGAAAGAATTTCCTGGTTTGCACACTCCAGAAGAACAAGAGCATCCAGGTGCCCCTTGATCTTTACTTCAAATCGGGAGACTCTATTTCATTTTTAACAAACGGTAAGTTTTTGTTTGCTTCACTTCTGATTAGGAATAATGTATAAACAGTCAGCTGCAAAAAAACTGACCCTTCTACCCACTGGATACTAACCTTTATACCATACTCTGAAATTTGTCTTTATAATTGAATGTTTTGAAGTCTTCCTAACTCTGGATATCAGTCTATTTGTATTAACCCCTTTCCAGGCCGCACCGATCTCGAAATGACTTCAACAAAAAACAAAAGTGGAAAATAATTATGTATTGGTGATTTATTTAACACTTTCATTGCCACGCTCATAGGCCATAGTCACATTCCTCATATGTAGCCCGTAGGTAGCAGCTACGAACTGAGTACCCGACGATTGGGTTATTGGACCAAAATGTGTTAAATTTAACCTAAGAGACTTATGAAAATGCAATCTAATTTGAGCCTTAAACTGGAGAACTAAGATTAAAATTTTATTAACACATGTAGTTGATAAATCACACTATGCTTGGATAAGGGTTAAAATATATTATAAAAATGTGTTCATAGCTTAACATTGTGCATCATGTGCTACATTTGTACAGCATGAAAAGTTTGGCTGTGATAGATATAAATTTGTGAAAATTTAGTCTTTGTTCCATTGAACCATGCCATATCCTACTGTACAGTCAAGGGCACCAATATATATATAATTTTTTTAACTTTATTCCATTGAAATAAGGTCCATAAAAGTATACATATTTATCAAATGCCTTAGTTCACAATCATACTAATTATGATAAAAAAGGTAGTGAAATTAAGACTTTATGATTAGTGGCACCATAGTTCTAATTACAACAAATTTTTCCTCGTAATTAGTATGATTGTGAACTAAGGCATCAAAGTGTACATTGCTTGTTTCTGTCCTTTCACACTATTCTAATTAGGTATAGATTTTTATATCATTTTGGAAGTTTATAAATTGCAACATTGAGTGCTGTATCAAATATGATGGTTGGCCTAACTATGTCATTCTAATGTGTAATTTAAAATAGAACCTTACACATATACATGAAGGCTGATATGTAGTGATAGGAATAGGTAGAGTATAAATACCTAAACCTAAACACAGTAGAACATAGTCATAAACTGGAGACTTCCTTACGGCTACATTTTTTTGCATGGCTAAAGTCACGGGAAGTTACTAAATAATTAATATTGTTATAAATACAATATAAAACAATGCATTCTGCCCCAATAAAATAAAACAGCCAATAACATAAATGGATTATTAGATATTTATTTTTTGTAACTTTGTTTACATATATTTTTTTTTTTTAAATTGAAAATGGGATAGTTTCATTCATTTTTTTCTTTCGGTTCTTAAATTTAAATACAAATACTATATCAGGGTTTCATATACAAATACAAAATTATGTATCGTTGGTATCTGGATCATATTCATGATCATGTGCATATTGGAAACTTAAGTAATTTTAAGGTTCACAACCGTTGATTTGAGGCTTTTATTTTCTTACATTTTATTATATAAACAAAAGCTTAAAAAACGTATAATAATATATGATCTTACTTTGAAACTTGGTAGTCTTGCAGTATCTGTGGTGTTTCGAGTATCCAGCAATCGTCAAATCCAATCAAAGCAAAGTCAGTGTCCAAATTCAGACCAGCTAATCAGGTATAGCAGGTGAAATTCCGGTAAACAAGCCAACGCCAAATATTATAAAAACACAGTATTGACACGTCCGTACGTACACGACAAAGAATTTTATGCAACTGTGCTGTCAACTTATTATTTAATCCATAACAATCAAAATTAAAAAAAGTCTGCTGCGTAAAAAAATGTCTTTAGTGACATTTGGACAATTAAGACGAATCGATTGACGTAAGACTCATCAAAATCTTCCGACGTGTTTGGTCTCTAGAGTGCCACAGAGGAACAAATATACATACATAGACCGTTAAACACATTACCCTCCTTTGCGTCGCGCTGTCGGGTAAAAAGGGTATCACAAATGATAACGACGTCTGCTTTCTCTTTTACACGATAACAAGAGAATTCACAAGCAATACAATAGATAAGACTACTAAACGCTAATTAAAGCCCTTAACATTTTCCCCCTTACTCGAAATAAACGTATCAACTCAATGTCTTTTTCTCTTCAGTTAAAGCAAAAACCTAGTTGACTAAATCAACTAGTTTTTCAACTAGTTGATGTTTTCTAAGTTAACGTTTCGTTTCGCTGAAGCGAAAACCGTCAACGACCAAAAAAATAATGTTATATTTTTACTAAACTAGTAAAACTTGTAGTGTGTTGTTACTACTGACTGACTTTTGAACACCTCTGGGACAAAATAATGTTTTTTTTTTGTTTACTGACTTAAATCCGGAAAAAAATGTTATCGCAAGGAAGTCTCCACTTCATGACTTTGTTCTACTAAGTTTAGGTATTTAATTTATACTCTGCCTATTCCTATCACTGCTGATATGATATCTGTGTGATTTCATAAAAATAAATATACTAATAAATTCATATTAGATGAATAGTCTTACGCAAATCAAACTAGCCATATAGAAGCCCTCAATGAGGCTTGTTTATAGGTGCATGTCAACTGCCAGCAATATATGTAATAAATATAGAAAGAAAGATAGAAATCCATTTATTAACATATAAATACTTAAATGCAAGGAAAATATTCAAGATGCAGGAAATATATTCACAGTCATCAGATCATCAATTCATCACACTAATATTTGCCCGGATTTGGATTCAAACCCAGGCTTGCTAGCAACGTGTCACTACAATATCACATTTTTTCATCCATAAACCTAAAATTGCTAAAAGTGGCCCATTAAATTAATTTTCGTATGCTCTGCCTACCCCTTATGGGAATATAGGCGTGAGTTTATGTATGTACTATGCTGAGTAAAGACCTCTTCCCTCATTCCACTCCACTGCATAGTTCAACTATTAAAAGCTTGCTCATTATGATTACGCGCAGGAAAGTGCAATGTCCACTTGACTGGTTACTTGGATCCCGAGTTGGAAGATGATGAGGAGTCATCAGAAGGCGAGGAGGAAGATGAAGCTCCCACCCTGGTGTCTGCAGCCAAGAGGAAACTAGAAAGCAGCAATGACAAGGCTAGCAAAAAGCAAAAGGTACTTATATTACATTTTGGATGCCAACAACGGATATATCCCCACCGTCAGTTCAACGCCAACGACGGATATCGGCGTGTAGCGTGTTGTCAACCTACATGCATTTCAATTGCGTTTGTCAATCCGATGTTATCTTTTATTCATTATTTTTTTATTTATTCTTATTGTCATTATATTATTCATGTGTTTTAATTTTTATTAGGGTTCCGTACCCGAAGTGTCCAAACGGAGCCCTATTGCTTTCACGTGTCCGTCCGTAAGTACATCCGTCTGTCTCTCTCTGTCGCATGTCTTCAAATTTTCACAGTATAAGCAACTTGTTGACTCAAAGCCATACAAATTGTTTAAAAAAAAAACTCCCACAACTAAAAATCAACAAATAAACAAGTAAGTATCAATCAAGAAAGATGTGTGCGAAAAAAAATGACCGTGAGATTTTTATTAAGGGGTTGACCCTTTTTTAATTTGTATCGTATAGGATAGTAGTGTTAAATTAAGACAAGGTAGTAGTAGGTATGTGGCACAAAACGCACTTGGCTGGTTTAAAAAAAAGGATTTATACAGTACCTATAAAACTGAACTGAACTAGTTCCACTGATCAGTGGCATATGTTATAAAAATGGTTATTACTTAGAGCATACATAACTGGAGTAGCCATTAGTATACGAGGGCTGTTCCGAAAGTTTTTAGCTGCTCTCACTCTAATTTCAATAGTTATGAGCTGGGATAAAATCGTTAGTAAGCAGCAAGTATTTTTTTCACAACCTTTTTTTTACCAAAAGGCCTTTTGTATGGGCTTTTAAAAATTTGCGAAAATAGTACTATTTTTGATACCTAAAAATAGTTTTGGCATCGAAATCCCTAACAACTGTGGTGGAAAATGCCCGGGATGACTTTCTAACTTAGTTTTGCTGATTTTAATGTAAAATCACTAAATGATTTTATTTAATTTAAGTTTTTTTTTGTGATGATGACCTAGACTAGTCCCTAGTCTCGCGACCTAGACTAATATTCGACACACCTGCTCATTGTCGCTGATTTTCATGCAATCGAAACAGATTACGTGGGTAGAGACAGGGAAGATTCATAGTTTGGGGTTTATAAAATTCCGTTTAGTTGTGGTGACGAATTAATTAATATTGGCCCGCAACACAAAATTGGTATTTTGACCCGTTCATCGCATATTCGATAGGGCTGTTGACACGTCGTACTTAAAACACAATAAAATAAAACCCAAGCGACTTTCATCAACAGTTTCACCCCAACACATATGTATCGAAATTACCCGCATAATCGTATCATTAAAACATATATCGCATGAATAGAGTGAGAGCAGCTAAAAACTTTCGGAACAGCCCTCGTACTTACCCCTCTGCCAAAAAATAGGCACAATGTGCAAAAAATTATTAACCCTTAACCACTGACGTGCTTTTTTCTTACATTAACACTGACGTACGAATGACATTCGTCTGTTATAATAAGTGGTCTACTTTTTAAAATTTATATCAATTATTATGTTTTTAGGTAATAGTTATTTTAGTACATATCTTATATATATATAAAAAAAAAAACATTTTTACAAAGAGGTATATTTATTTGTCAAACAATCATACATGTACTGATATGAACAAGATAAAATTTAAAAAATCTGCAAAAAATCGAAAACGAATATATTTAAAGTTTTTATAATTATTATTAGACGTAAAAAGGATGATTTTAATAGAGTAAAAAACATTTATTTCTCTAAAATAAATTACAATGAGTTTTTAACGGCAGTCATTGCACCTAGGTTTTGAGCACTGCAAGCATACTTTATTACTGGACGGCCACAAGCTTGACAAGGGTAACGAGTTCTGTGCCTTTTTTACTTGAAACATATATGTAAATTATAATTATATAATTATAAATGTGAGTGGAATTGTTTAGTTTCAGTGTTTGTCTGTTACAGTTCTACAGTCATGACCTTTCCGATAACACGCTTGAGCTCATGCGAAAAAAGTTACACTAACACTGACCTTACGAACCACATACGTCAAGAACACAAATTTAACTATTTAGAAATATGTATGTATGTATGTAAATACTTTATTGTACACAAAACACAGGTAGAAATACAGACAAATTCGGTTATATCGGTACAAAGGCGAACTTATCCCTTTAAGGGATCTCTTCCAGTTAACCTTTGAGCAATTGAGTGACACAGGAACCAAAAGATAGACAAACTAACACGTGTACAAAAACGTATTTATATATACAGCTATTGCCTATATACTACAAAATAATACTATATATACATATTATACATATACTACCGACTAATAAAAATAATAAATATATACATGGTACATAAATATAAATATATAATCAGTATCAAACCAAATCACAAGTCATTGGAGAGCCAGAACTTTTTCAACTTATCCTTGAGTGATGCCACAGACTGGGACTGTCTAAACGGCAACGGTAATCCGTTCCACAACTTAACCGCTCGCACCGTGAAAGACCTTGAATAAGTACGCGTCTTATTAGACGGCATTGCAAGAGTGAGGTTAGCACTCGACCTTAAGCGGTGACCGCTGCCGTCAGCCATATATGCAAATCGCTCAGTCAAGTAAGGCGGGGAAGTAGGATTGTACAGTACGTTAAAAAGCAACGACAGGATGTGCACATCTCTACGCCGACGGATCGGCAGCCAGCCGAGCTGAGAACGGAATTCGGAGATGTGGTCGTATTTGCGCAGGCCAAATATATACCTAACACAAACATTTTGTAGTCGCTCAAGCTTACTAAGCAGTTCCTCTTTGACATCTAAGAAAGCAATGTCACCATAATCCAAGAGAGGAAGCAATAAAGATTGGGCAAGAGTCACCTTTGTTTGAAAGGGAAGAAAATTTTGCAGTCGCCTTAGGGAGTGGAGGGAGGCAAACATTTTCTTGCTAATTTCGGCGACGTGGGGAGACCAGGAAAGCGTCTGATCCATGGTAATACCCAGATTCCTCACGGTGCTGGTAAAAGGGATACTAGTTTCACCAAAAACCACATCCGGGCACACCATTTCCGAGAGATTACTTATATAGTAAGGACTACCAATGACAATTGCTTGCGATTTCTTAGCATTAACTTTTAAGCCGAAATTACGCGCCCAACAACGAATAGATTCTAAATCAGTATTAATTTTATTGACTAGTGACGGAAATTCATCAATACCAGCCGCTGCATAGATCTGCAGGTCATCCGCATAAAGGTGATAGGATGAGCTAAGGGACTCGGTGATGCTATTTATGAAGATCGAGAATAGAAGCGGAGAAAGCACCCCTCCTTGAGGGACACCAGCGGAGAGTTCGCACCACTCGGACACCTTGTCATCAACCCAAACACGCTGGCGTCTACCAAAGAGGTAGTTACGAAACCACGATAGACAGTTTTGTGATACATTGAGCCTTTGGAGGATGCCAAGAAGTATATCAAAGTCCACTGTATTAAACGCGCTACTGAAGTCAAGAAGAACTAAGATTGTGAGCTTTTTACACTCAATATTAAGGCGAATGTCATCGGTGACCTTTACCAAAGCAGTGACAGTGCTATGCCCGGGGCGGAATCCAGATTGGTAGGGGTTGAGCAAGGAATGTCTATTAAGGTGGGAAAGGAGACGACGATTCACATAATGCTCAATAATTTTAGATAAAATTGGTAGGATGGATATGGGACGATATTCAGAAAAATTTACAGGATTGTTTGTTTTGGGGAGAGGTATTACATGGGCATTCTTCCAAGAAGAGGGAAAAACGCCCGAGGACAGGGAAAAGTTAATGATATCGGAGAGGATGGGAGCAATGAAATCCGCCACGAGCATAAGCATGTCCACGCTGAGGTTATCTTCACCGACAGCCTTCGTCCCAATAGACTTGAGGATAGCAAGTGTCTCTTGCGGCGAAATGTCACCGAAATCAAATGGAGGAATGTCGGGGCGTGTGGAATTGGCAAGAGAAGATAAGGTTAATTGTTTAATGGAAGGGTTAAGAGTAACCGGGGAGGCACTGAAATAGTTATTGAGAGCATCTAAGTCAAGGACACTAGAAGGATTTAGTTGATTTTTGCCCACGCCAAGTGACTTTAAGAATTTCCACAACTTTGCTGGAGGGCACTCCTCTATAGATTTGTGGATATAGCGACGTCTAGCATTTCTACAGATCTTATTGCAGCGACTACGTAAAGAAATGTATTTCTGGTGGTTTATATCCGTGGGATCACGACGGAAACCAACGCGGGCCCTATCACGTTTTGCCATAAGCGCCTTAATATCTGGCGTGAGCCACGGGGCAGGATAGTGCTTAACACGCGTCGGTTTTAACGGAGCATGCTTATTAAAAATCGCAAGCAATATGTCATTGAAAGCCCCTACTTTCTGGTCTATATCAACAAGGCGCTCAACACTTAGCCAATCAACACAAGAGATGTCCGCGTGAAGTGCTTGCAGATCTATAGAAATATCGTACACGTTTGTTCTTATCTGTTTTGGTCGCGTCACTGCATGTTAGGAAACTACTAAAACCGGCGTCAAAGACTACCCACCAGGAAAAAAAAATGAGCGAATAACAGTTTGCGCGACGTACCTCATTCGTATGTCAGTGGTTTAAAACTACTTCATTAATCGATTATAAGTCAGTCTCGAAATCGTTTTCGGCGTGAAGGGCTCTGTGAAAATACCTTTATCTGCTGTTTAGGGTAATAAAACGTTGTACTTTATCAAATTAACAAAAAGAGTTATGATAATTTAACATAATTTTTTGCGCAATTCAAGTTTTATTTCAAATCGTAAATCGGGCATTGATTACAAAATCGATTTAAAAACATTCGTGCTTGACCATTAGGGCTAGCTGTGAAACGTCACCGTAATAAGAAATAAGGACTACTGTTCATGAGAATTTCTTTGAAACATGGTCCTAATCGACTTTGGTCAATTTGGCAATTTGATAGTAACCCAATAATGGATCTAACGTGAACGAGATTAAGGTCGACTTTTTTGGTAAGATGCGCTGATGGCCACTCCAGTTGTGTATGCTCTAAGGGTTATTATATTTAATGACAGTGTCACAGTCCACACATATTTGTGTTCAATATTATTAAATTCTAAATAGCCTTCTAACAGATGTTAAATTTTAGAGCTGGTAAGTTCAATAATGTCTATATTTCATTGTACAATTTGATAAAATTTAACAGAAAGACAAGAAGGTGGAAGCAGAAGATGACTCTGAGGATGATGATGACGACCAGCTGCAGAAGATTCTTGATGGTGAAGACTTGGACTCGGATGAAAATGACGAGTCTTTCAAAGTGAACACAACTGCTGAGGGTACTGACAGGTAATTGTCATATTATATCATTGTGTGTCCATGTCACTGACGTTATTGCACTGTTGATGAATAACTTTTGAACCATATGTGACTGGGAATACACTGACATTTAATGAGATTGCATGATAGAGATGTGAATGTTGAGATGGATGAGTGGTGTGACGAGAATGGATCAGAAAAGGAGTAAGTTTATAGAGGAAGCAGCACTGTAACTAGCCATACTGTAGCACCCAGAATAGGCGCGAATTACACACAGACTAATAATGCATAAAATGAAGGCGCAGCGCAGGCGCGGCGTCGTGTCGTTTGAGTATGATTCACTGACACGTTGCCTTTTTTTATGAGAGAGTTTTGAAGCGGCATCATGCCTGCGCTGCGCCTGCGCCGCGCCTTCAATACGCCTGTGCTGCCTCGCGATCAGTCGCGACATAAAAAATGTACGAAGGCGACGTGTCGGTGAATTACATTCAAGCGACGCGACGCCGCGCCTTCACCTTAGTCCGTCTGGGAGTATTTCGCACCTAAGAACTAGGAGGGATGAAAATCGTATGACAAGAAAAGTATTAGGCATGAATATTGAGGGAAGTAAGAGGCGGGGTAGGCCAAGAAAGAAATGGATGGATTGCGTGGAAGATGATATGAAGAGGAAGGGTGAGATTGACTAGATGACGGGCGATAGAGACGTATGGAAGAATAAAACTGCTGTGCCGACCCCAAGTAAATGGGAAAAGGGCACGGAAATGCTGATTGACATTGAAAAAGCTGTAATATCGTTTCCAGTGATGAAGACGAGGAATCCGATGATGAGGAGGAAGCAGAAGACGAGGAAGCTGAAGAGGAAGCTGAGGAAGAAGAGGACGAGTCCGAGGAAGGGGAGACCACTCTGGACACCAGCAAGGAGGAAGCCAAGACAGACATGTCCAAGCTGAGCAAGTCTGCGAGGCGGCGTCTGAAGAAGAAGCTACAGAAGGAGGGCAAGGAACCACAGGTCAATGGAGTGGATAAACCCAAGGTAAAGATATTTTTTCCCAATTCCTAATTGCAATGTTTTTTTTTTTTTTTTTTTTTTTTTTTATTACCACGTCGGTGGCAACGCAAACAAGCGTACGACCCGCCTTTGCACAAAAGATCCCATTGGGTCGAAGTGCATCCGCAAGGGCCCTCATATAAATAAGGTACGACCCGCCTGATGGTAAGCGGGGTCACCGCAGCCTATGGACGCAAGCAACTCCAGGACTGTCACATGCAGTTGCGGATCCTTTAAAAATATACACTCCTTTCTTGAAGAATTCTATACTGTAGTCCCTCTGGAAAACCTCGACAGGGGAGCTCATTCCGCAACCGGAGCGTCCGAGGGAAATTTTTCGAAAACTGTACCATACTCGACCATTCAGGTTCCAAGGTATGATGATGAATGCCCAGCCGATGGCGAGTGGTGTGATGGTAAAAAGCGGCCATGGGCATAATGTCGGACAGTTCTTCGGAGCACAATCTATTATACAAGCTACTGTAATTATGCTTTAAGGTTCCTTAGTTAAAATTAATGTTGGGGCACAGGCACAGAGAACTAATTCTAATTTTATTCATTATCTATAGAAAGATGCCAAGGGTGAGCAACAGCAAAAGGCTGATAAGAAAAAACCTGAGGCCAAGAACGAGGCGCAACAAAATGGACAGGTAGAGAAGAAGGAAAAGAAGACCATCAGTGGAGGAGTGTCCATTGAAGACCTAAAAGTCGGAAACGGTCCTGTTGCCAAGCCAGGCAAAAATGTTATGGTGAGTTCGTAGTGGTAAAATGATTTGGGTTTAACAATGTCCCTCATGATTGATTTATTTTTTCTGTCAACAACTGGATAAAATAATTTTAATAAATTAATTTAAAAATATTTGAGCAGCTGACAGCCTATCCAATTGTGCTAATTCCACTGAAGTTTTAAACTATTTTTTAACATGAACCTGAAATATTTTAAGATTGAAAATTGCATATGTCATATTTCACCAGGTGTATTACGAAGGTCGGCTCAAGTCAAACAACAAGATGTTCGACAGCTGCCAGAAAGGTCCCGGGTTCAAGTTCAGGCTGGGCGCCAAGGAGGTGATCACCGGCTGGGACGTGGCCATCAACGGAATGAAGGTCGGCGGCAAGAGGCGAATCATATGCCCACCCAACATGGCGTAAGTTGTTAATTTAAATTGACCCATCAGAGATGTGCTATATACATATAAACTATGTTTCTACTTTCTATACAAGTGTTTTATCAAGCATGCTAATTTTCAAATGTACAAGTTTTCCTTATAAAAGATTTATTTAAGGAAATACAACGAACTAATAAATAAACAGTACAAATAAGCTTAAAATAATACTTAAAAATAAACTTAATATTAAAGAACTAAAAAAAAGTGTAACCTATGTCGCCTAAATCACCGCTGCTGGGTATGGTTCCCAGGAGGCTGGCTGCGTTACCTCGTTGCACCGCAATGCCTATTCGTTGGCCGAGGAACGAGCCAGCCCTCAGGTCACCAGTGGTGTTGATCAATTTTTTTTTTAAAGCCTCGTAAAGTGTGTGGGCGCCTGGACCCCACGGACCTAGCGTTTCTACCGCAAAAGCCACGAATAGAAAATTGTCGCCGAGACATTCGTACTTTCGGTGCTTAGCGATCTCGGCAGTAGCAGCCGCCCCGCCAGCCCTGAGCGATGTAGTGCAGAGGTGGGATGGCGCCAGAGTATCCACGCACGTGGCGTCCCAGACTAAGGGTCGACCACCCTCCCAAGGCACTAAAGTCATGCCGTCGGGTCTCTTACCGTCATTACGAGCCAGCCCACTAGGTTCGAGGGTAGCAGGCACGTTGACACTAACCAGAGCCCGGCGGATGGTGTCGTTCAGGCAGGCATGGCGGGAAAGACGACCAGCACTCTTCGCGCATGAAAGTCCGTGCAGGCCCAGGCGGTCCACCTGAGCACCACAGCAGCAGCGATGCGGCTCCACAATGTTACAGCCCAAACGCAGTCCAACAGCCAATCTAAAAGATTGGTTATCTAAAAGTGTGGCGGAATGTGCTGATGGGAGAGCATGGAGCCAGTACCCTGACTCCCGTTCAGAGACTGCCAGAAGGCGTGCTTTGTCTTGGGCCGAGTCACATGTGTCTAACAGGTGACTGTGGACTGTTCGGCTAATGGGTTCATCCCAGAGTTTTTGGGACTCCGCCCCGTACGGTGGATCCTTATCCGGACATGCGGCTCTCCAGGCGTCCTTGGCGTCAGACAGACAAGCTACCTCAAAACCACGAAGTGACGGAAGTAGAATTTTACCGATTAGAGGTAGCACGCTGTTCGCCGAGGAAAGAAAAGCTGGCAGAGCCACACTGGAAACCTGCCGTACGCCAAGTCCACCATACCTGATAGGCAAAGTGGCCTGTAAATATTGACGACTGTTAATTTTTTTACTTTCACCGAATACGAACACGGCCGAATATTCGGTCCAGCTTATGCCGAACCGAATATGCGGCCGAAATATTCGGTTCAACGTAATTCCTTCATCAATTGTTCTAAGACATGGTTAATTTAGTGCTAAAACTCTTGATCTATCAAAGTGAAATGTGGAAAATAAAGAAAGCTAAATACAATAACCCAGTGATTAAAAAAATCACTTCAAATCAAAATCAATTGTGGCAACTTGTAAATAAAAACCTTTTAAATTCTTCATTAAATATTCTGCTGCTGTTCAACCAAACATTCAAAAGTACTCCGAATATGCCGAATACCAAATAATAACAGAATATTCGGCGCATCATATAGTTATAATCAGTAATTCTTATTTTAAGGTAAGGGAGTTCCCAGTAGTGAACTTCCCAATAAGATATTGTAATATAAGAGTTTGAGGTAGGGGACCACAGAAGATTATCCTTATTTATTGTAATATTTTCATAGGTATGGTGCTAAGGGTTCGCCACCGGTCATCCCGCCAAACTCAACGCTAGTCTTCGAAGTGGAACTGAAGAATGTTAAATAGGTGTAAGAAGTGGTGTTAGCGTGTCATGGACACTTTGTTTTGGATACAGCTAAGTTGTTGAATGTTGCCATGAATGAAAGGATTGTTTGATCATGATTTAATAAAACAAGGTTAATTCTCGTTATTTGTTTCCTTCTGACTGGTTTAGGAAGAAGCAACCTTGTTTTATTAGACCAGTGTTTGCTCATGTAAGACCAGCATGAAGTATCTGCAATGTTCCTAGCATGTTGCAGAAACTCCATTCTTGCGTTAGACTGTAAGCTTGTAATAAGTTAGATGTAAGAATTCTGCTGGACATAATTATGAGTATTCCATTGACTTGTAATTCAATATTTTATGTTAATTTTAATAACACTAAGTAATGAAATAGTTTGTAATAGTTGCCATTTGATTGTAATTTTATCTTACCAACCACACACTTCATTAGATTGTCATTTACCAAATTATGGCAATAGAATGGCAGGAATAAAATTTCCGAATTCCAGAATCATGGTTTTATTTCATAACATAATATACAGAAATCAATAATATTTTTTTCCAGTTTGATAACAAGAATAATAATTTAATGAATAGATAACCCACCACAATAACTTTCAAGAGTACAACAAAACACTGTTTAACCTGACTGACTAGCAATTCATATTTGCCCACTAAACAAGTGAATTAGAGTTCTGCAGATAATTTCATACAAATAAAGTTTTTTACCACAGGAGTTAGTTAACATGCACATGACTACAGTTGCCTGATTAACCCTTTGAACACCATCATATTTTAATGAAGTAATCACTCAGACGCCAAGGTATCAAAAATTGATGTAATGTTTAAACCAATAAAAACAATTCGTAATTGATTTATTTCATGATCAAAGTACACTCCGACCTTTTTAGTGGTGGGCACGACAACCCGCAATGCGGTGACAACTGCTTGATACATCAGATAAAATATCCAGCTCATTTTGCCACGGTCTAATAAATCAGTCAAATGTATTAGGAATGCTACATCACCCTGCAGTAGTGTGCAGTGATTATCACTCAACCGAGCTATATTTGCACCTCATTAAATTTGTATGTGGTGCCATAGGTGCAAACTTAATACATAAGAATATGTATTAAGTTTGTATTTGATAATATCAAATACCAAACAGACGGTAAACTTAAACTAACAGATGCTTGTAATTCAATAAAAAAGGAGAAAAGATCAGAGGATTTTAAAACCTTACCACCACCAGATGAAACAATGCTGTGCTCCTGACACCATAGCAATACAACAACAGAAAACGATATATGTATGTCGGTAGTTTTGCAGACATCATGTCGTAGTCACAACATTCTGATGTTGTGGAAATGCCGATGGTGAAAAGGTTAAAATCAATACATAATTGAATGTGTCTGGTATAAATAATATACTCAACATATTATTGAAATAAGTTAACCTTGAAATATACATAGTATTTATTTTGTCTGGGTATAATATCCAAAGAGTAAGGTTACTTTTGGTATACAAAGACACATCACTATTAGGCGCACGTAAGCACGTATAAGTAAATAAAGTATCAATAAATTATTCTGCTTTTAGACGCTCATTGCATTTCTCTTTATCATCTTTTGATAGTTCACTTTCTTTATCTTCAGCTTTGTTCTCCGATTTCTTTTTTCCAAAAACGCACACCCCTCCTTCACAACTGAACGGAGCCTCCGTTTTCACTACATTCCCTTCCGCATCCTTGACAGCCCAAGGGTTCCAGAAACGAAGTACGTACGGCTGAATAAATCTATGCCAGATGAACAGCAGCACGGGAATAATGAAACAAGGTACACACACCATCTTGAGGGACGAATGGAACTCTAATTGAATACAGTCACGTATTAAAACAGCAGCAGAATCGTCTAAAATACGTGAGCTAATTGCATATTCAGCAATTTCGAGGTTTCTGTGACGTATGTTTTTCAATGAGCAGTTCCTTGTTGCAATAGCAAATCTTATAGGCAAAATAATTTGCGATTCTTGATTTTTTTAACAAATTATAATTAGTAAGAATTTCGAATACTTTACGACTTTTATCTCTAATTTCGTGTCAATGTGATAGTTATATGCAAAGAATATAATACTTAGTTCTGTATTGTCTGTCAGACTCAGATCACTCACTCAGACTTGTAATGTCAATGTCATTGTCAAGTTAAGCGTGTCACACACAGGCGCGGCCTGCCGTAGCGGCCAGTTGTAATCTATGATTATGATGATGTCGTCCCAGACGTGTCCGACGACGGCGACATCCTGACAAAACGTGGACAAAACAAGCTCGGGAGATTTTACGAGCATGGGCACGAACGTGACTTGCAAAACCAAATTTAATTTTGAAAAAAGTTATTTTTTTTTAATACAAGAGGTAAGCTGCTGATACTCTAAGGAAGCGTCCTTTAAATTTATTGCTCCTATTACAGGCCACACCCTGTGTATGTATATAAGAAAGAATTTGAAATAAAAAGAAAAAATAAATAAATATTCGTTTATTATTTTTCAATCAACTTTTTTTTCAATTTAACCTCTGCTTTGAGGATTGAGTAAACTTACGAGTATACTTTACTTACCACTAAGTTCAGCATATCGTACCGAAGTATTACCTACTAGTTAAGCTTCCTATCGTTCGAATGTAAAGTTGTCGGACTTGTGGTTGTGACTCACACACCCTGACATTCATCATCATTCTAGCGTTATTCCCAGTACAGTTGCATTCTGAAGGATGCCTGGGGTCCGCTAACTAATTCCAAGAATTGTCGTAGGCACTAGTTTTTACGGAAGCGACTGCTATCTGACCTTCCAACCCAAATAGGAAACTATACCTTATTGGGATAAGGTTTGTCAAGTGAGTGGGCAACTTGACTGTTAGAAATTCTCAAGCCACCCGAAGACCTCTAACTTGGTTTAAGACACCCACCAGACATTCGCATATATCTTAAATTGTAGAATAAATAACTTTGATTTTGACCCTGGCAGATTTTTTGCCGACACAAAAGCTTAAAATTTTACTAAAGACCGCCGAACCTTCAAACGATCGGAAGTGTCGGAACGGTGCTGGTGATGGTAAGTTGCTTTACATGCCGTAGACTGGAGTTCCTTTCATCGCTGGCATACTTTTCTTTATTTATTTTTATTGAACATAATAAACATAATAGTAAATAACAAAACTTAGTACTAAATTGATTACACCTTATTCATAGGAGCGTTTAATCAACGCGCGTTATTCGCGTTAATAAAAAGCAATAAAGTAGAGCTGACGAAGCGAATGAGCTCATTACGTTACAATTTATCGTAACAACTGACAGAGACGCAGCTATAAGTTTGAAACTATTGTCTTATTCTAACAATAGCTGCTAAGCTAGTTCAACAAGATAGGTTTTGTGAAGATAGGTTTTACGGTCACGTTTTACGTGTCACGTTGTCGGACATAAATATATAATTCGTCCCTCTCGTGTAGGCTGGTGTCGGCTGTTGCGATAAATTACCGTTAGTAATTAACGCGCGTTTAATCGATCTAGTGAATGAGCGGATAATTTGACAGTGAACTTAGATTAGACATCGCACTTATTTGTATTCTAGGTCGATAGGTCAGTTAGGGACCACGAAAAAAAACTACAATAGGTACCTATACATACCTACTGAGACCAAGAGTGTGTTTGCGACCACTAGGATGAGTTGTATACTACCCACACTGCGCCTTCCAGTACGTGGTCGCCATTCGAGGACCTTTCCGCCCCAACGGCCATCGGTTCTATGTGCAATGTGCCCCGCCTACACATTAATCAAGTGATCGTTTGAAAATAATCATAATCAAATGTTAAGAAAACAAATTGTTAAATTCGGTTTAATTGTCTTAATGTGTGATAGGAACCAGTTACGTGCTGGAGCGTCTTAGTCCAGTTTTCCAAACCGGAAACCATTTGACTAAAGCTACTTAATCTTGATTGTTTTTAATATGATTATATGTGCGTTTGTTTGACACAGTTTATTATAGTGGTTTGTTGAAAATCTAATTCACTTTAAAATAAAATCATCATCATCATCATATCAGCCGAAAGACGTCCACTTCTGGACATAGGCCTCCCCTAATGAGTGCCAAAATGACCGGTTCTGCGCCACCCGCATCCAGCGGTCTCCCGCGACCTTTACCAGGTTATCAGTCCACCTTGTGGGGGGCCTACCCACGCTGAGCCTTCCAGTACGTGGTCGCCACTCGAGAACCTTTCCGCCCCAACGGCCATCGGTTCTACGAGCAATGTGCCCCGCCCACTGCCACCTAAGCTTAGCTATTCGGAGGGATACATCGGTTACTTTGGTTCTACTAGCTGCTGATAACCTCATTTCTGATGCGCTCGCGCAGAGGAACTCCCAGCATAGCCCTATCTATTGCTCTTTGGGTGGCTTTGAGCCTTCTTATGAGGCCCATACTGACACATGTTGGTTTCAGTACCATTGACCGATAATGTTTAAGGTATACTAGTGACACTGTACTGTTGCTAAACTATTTGGAAAAATATTGGCTACGTAGTAAAGCAGTTCCCATCGTGACATCATTTAGTTTTATTTTTCTTATCGTATTTTTACATTGAATGATTTTGCTTCAACTCTTGTGATGACCTAGTGAGATATTATTCTCTCTTATGTGACCCGGTATTCCGTATATCGTCGGTATCAAATACAATCGTAACAGTAACTTAAAGATGTTAAAAATATCTCAATTCGTTTTAACACCCGACTATAGGGCCTTGTTGAGATATCAGTGAACCTCGTCGATATTTGTTTAATTTAGCTCGATCGACTGATGGTGTTCCCTCGCGCTATCGACTTTCGATCAGGAAAGCGCGTAACCTCCTCGCAATTCATGTGTCTTAAACTTTTAGCTCCGTTACTAACGGAACGAAAATTGAACACGTTGAGTGTAGGACAACAACAGAGTAGAACAACTCAAACAAGCGGCCGACAGAGAAGTATTCACTTAAAAAGTTGAGTGTATAACTAGTCGATAAACCCTCACCTGCGGCTCGGATCGATAAATTGTCTCCT
Organism: Notocelia uddmanniana; assembly: GCA_905163555.1. Taxonomy (NCBI): domain Eukaryota; kingdom Metazoa; phylum Arthropoda; class Insecta; order Lepidoptera; family Tortricidae; genus Notocelia; species Notocelia uddmanniana. The sequence goes on along the minus strand of LR991067.1, from coordinate 8,609,451 downwards.
ATAAAATGGCTTCTTTTATTCACTTTTTGTAGAATCTATTAATTAACACTATTACGGTAGCTTGGGTTTTTTAATATACCAGTAGTACCATTGTCATTTCTTTAGCAAGTAAACCCTGGACTGGACATTTGTCTTAGTATAGCTTGGATGCATAAATGTGTCATTAGTTCCATTAATGGTACAATCCAATGGTACTAGTGCAATAAAGGGATAAAAGCAAGTACTTATCTGGTATATCTACTTAACTTACGTTTACAGGGCGTCTTCCAAACAAGCTAGATCATATTACTATACGATTTTTTAACGGTTTTACCTACCCAGAAAAAGGAGCACTAAATGAAGAATGCTTCACAATCTTTACAAACGCTACATTGCCTAATATGCGAAACATTATGCGAATATGTACATCATACTAAGAATATCTAAGTAAGTAGTAGATTTTGTATAAAAATATCGCCATTATATGTATTGTGGCTTGAGTCCTCTTTACCATCGAGTGCAATTTAACCCTTTGAACGCCATCATATTTGAATGAAGTGATCACTCAGACGCCAAGGTATCAACAATTAATGTAACGTTTAAACCATTAAAAAAAATTCATTTTCATGATTGTTTTCATGATCAAAGTACACCCTTACTCCAACCTTTTTAGTTACATAGACATAGATAGTGGTTGTTGGCGTGGTGGGCACGACGACATACGACCACTTTATAGGCTCTTGGCGTTCAAAGGGTATTCAATTACTTTGGCTAGATTTTCTATGCCCAATAGGACCAAAAACATGCCACTATGTTGTTCCTGCAAACCAATGCTGTAAGTAGTTAAAATAACTAAAATACGTTCGTGTAAATGTAAACCAAAGTTAATTATGTAATCGTTCTAATTTAAATATCTTTATGATTGAGTTGGTAAAGGCTTAAGCCGGGTCCACAGCGCTATGTTTTTCGTGTTCGCAAACATCAAACATGTTTTTCGAACACAAAATAGGCGTGGCCTCAATGTTAAGGCCAGTCCACTGCACCAAAAATCCAACAAAACATGTTTGTAAAACATGTTTGATGTTTGCAAACACTAAAAAGATGGCGCTGTGGACCCGTCTTTATACGTACATAATTATGATTTATACCTATTATCGCCGTAATTTGACCAGTTAACCTAAACTTAACAGATAATAAAAAATGCTCGTTTATCAGCACACTCAACTCCCACATATTCACACACATGTAGGGTCGATAGGTCGGATTGCGACCACTTGGATTAGTTGAGGAGCTGAATGGATATTTTCAACGAATCCTCAAGTCAATATTGTTCGGAAACGCGCTTGTAATGGCAGGCCATACAGTACAGTGCCGTATTCGTCGCACAAAAAAAAACTATTGTTCATAATGGATTTCCATTCAATAACTACCAAATAAAATGGATACGTCTTAATGTCTCTTAGGGTCTGTAAATGTTAATATCTTTAATTGAAAAACTCCGTTCTTCAGGTGGTCGCAAACTGACGCTGACTACTTAAACCTAAAAAACCTGAAATAAAGTAACAAACCTAAAATGTTCTCCTAGATATAAAAAACAAGTTAAAACTAGTTAGGCACTTACACAGAAATTCAGATACGAGTGTACAACATTACTCTAGCACCTAATACCCTTCTTGTCCTTAGTAACATGAAAAAAATAATCTGAGATCTCAGTCACAGCACACAAATTAACAGAAAATATCATAAAAATATATTACTCTAGAACTTTACACATGACTAACTGTCTTATTATAACTTAATCAACTTCGTAATGATAACTTGATAACGCGTAATAAATAAATCTCCTCTAGACAAAATGACATTGACAGTTAAGCCTCTCACAGACTGACGCGGCCTGGCCGCGGCGGTTAATAGTAAACTTGTCATTAGCTGTCAAATTTACTATTGACCGCCACCGCAGGATGCGCCAGTGTGATTCAGGCCTTATACTTAAAATTATTTGACATGTCCGAGATGTATCAATCCATTCAAAAATTTACGTTACCTATAGTGGTCGGCGGTTAAGAAGTCAATCCTGACAACTGTCATTCCCATACAGTTTATAACCTCAAAGTGACTTATAGTGGCGGTTATAAACTGTATGAAAAGGACAGGTGTCAGGATTGACTTCTTAGCCGCCGACTACTATAGGAAGATTCAAAATGTAATGACAGTTTTATATAAAATGTCGGACATTTTAAATAATTTCAACTATACTTAATGAAACTAGAAACATTAAAGTATTACAAGAACAAAAAAACAACTGCGTCAATGGCAAGTGTCGAATGGCACCGTGAGTAGAGACTATTGAGTACATTACTTGACTACTGAGAGGGTCACTGCATCGCGTAGTCGGCTTCTACGCTAGTGAGGGCGCGGCGCAGTGACGCCGGTAACTCCGGCACTTGGTAGATCGGGTCCGAGAGAGGCGGCAGAGGCAGCGCGTCACCAGACTTCTCGTAGCTAGTGTATGACAAGTACAGCTGCGACACGTGCTTTATCTCGTCCTCCGTCATCGATACCCGCCGCAGCAAACTCCTAAAGTCCACAGTATCACATTTTGGACAGTCGTCGAAAAGCATTTTCTTCTCGTAATTCTCTTTAGTCTTTATAGGCTCCACGAACTCGTATTTCTTTTGTTTGTTGTGGCGGGTCCGATCCTCGCCGCTGTCGGACAGCACCACTAGTAAGCTGCCGGGGTGCGTGATTGCGCCTGTCCTGGCTATCACCTCCCCACCGGCCTTCATGAGAGAGTGTCGTAGTTGCTCAGAAGGGTTCCCAAAGTCGTAGTAAATGCACCTGGACTCTGAACTGCTCAACGCGCTGTTCTCGATGAGTAAACTGTACTTCAGGCGTATCCGTTTCGGCCTCGAGCTGTACTTCAAATACACGTGGATAGGTATCTCGATAGACGCGCAGCCGGACTCTTGAATCTCATATGGCGGCTCTTGGAGAACTGCAAAAGATTGTATAATTAAATAGTGATGCAATTTTAAATAGTACTATCTCACATTATACATAAAACAAAACTCTAGGCATCCGACGATTGCAGACACGCTTAATGTAGTGTGATAAAAGAGATAAGGAATTTATGAGCCGGTAAACAAGTTTATGGTAATTAAGATTACTGAGTCTGTTGCCTATTTGCTCATGCTCAGTAGCAAATAATTATTACCTAATTTGTTTACACCAACAAATGATATTAACATTTCTAAGAATACATAAATCCGTTTACGAGTCACGCTGTGCTCAAAGCTTAGCTCTTCGGTTACTCAATCTCAATTTTCTATTATATTCGGCTAGATGCTGGCCAAGAGCCATCCCATTTTTAATAAAAAAAGAACGCTTTTTATTATTCATTAGACCCAAGGAGATGCCATGATCGGTTTCTGAATACGATTTTTTTATTTTGAATAGACAATAAGAAAGCCTTTGACACTGTCGCACACTTTACTCTTGTATTTTTAATGAAATGGATTACATTAATAAACTGGATTTCCAAAATTACTATCTTCATAGACAAAATCCAAGTGTAACAGTTTGAGATCGCTTAATTGTTATTTACAGAGTATCCAGAGCTCCGGCTTCTCATCGGCGTCCCTCAAGGCAGTATATTAGGCCCTACTTTGTTAGATATGTTAGAACGACGTCAGTACCGCGTTTGGGGTAGACGAACTCGGAGGGTGGGTGCAGATGGAACACGACCTTGTGTACGAAGGCGCTGATGTCGGCGCCGGCGACACCGCGCACCCACACGCGCCAGTCAAGCGCGCGGCCCGCCGTCGACCGGCGCGGCTCGCACGCGTGACCCACCTCCAGCCAAATGCGTACGCACATCTGCAAATTGACAAAATCTGGTATTAAAACGTTTGGCCGGCACGGTTCAGCCACCAATATTGTCAGTTCGGTAGCAGATATTTGATTGAATCAGGTGCGAGATTCTTTGATAGCTTACTAGAACAATATTATTTTGCCTTTCTACACTGTTGCTAAAGAATACATAATAATAGGTATATTACATATGTCACTATCACTGGTAGTGGCCATAGCACTGCAGCTAACCATCAAGCCACCATGGAGCTTGTTTACGAAATTTGTACCTGGGACAGTTGCCAATATGGTTTCAAGTCATAAAAAGGACGAGTTCGCTGAATGCAAAATATTATCTGAATAGACGCTTGAGTCACGTGCTAGGCATTTTACAGAAGTATGTTGTTTATACAGTTTGCAGATGTTTGCAAGGCAACAGACCGAAAATTTGGTCGACGATAGCCAAAATCAAGCTGTTGAACAGCGATTGAATAAGTACATGTGAGTCGGTATAATTTCGGAAATTGAAGGATGATTAAAAATTGTAAGAATATTTTATTATATTGTATTTTATTTCAATATGTAATGTACCTACACTCAGTGTCGGTAATTGACCGTAACACATTTCACGCACTCCCCAAAATCCCGGGTTCGGGACAACTATCCACCGCCACCACCTCCACCATATCAGCCGAAGAACGTTCACTGCCGGACAAAGGCCTTCCCCAATTTCATGGGGGGTAAATGCCATAATCGCCACGCTTGGCATGCGGGTTGTTCATAGTTTTAGGACATACCCAGACAACTATCAAGCAACTCATTATTTATCTAGCGAAACACTATTATAAGGTGAGTGAATGCATTTAATTGTCTCAAATCGAGGAAGTAGCGACACTGAAGCGACACTAATACATCAAAATTGGCAATGGCCTTGGCCTTTCAAGCGTTTAATGACAACGGTGACTATATAGACTACGTTACCTAGTTCGTATCGTAACTAGCAAGTTATGGGTTGATTTTTAGGTAAATGGGCACAAAGACAAAAATATGATGTTCACTACTTATGATAATGTTAACTACTTAATATTTACAGTTAATGTCTAATTTTTACGGATACGCGAATTGCCAATTTGATCAAGAAAGTGGTTTACCACTTTTCGACTCTATTATTAGTAACTTAAGGTTCAAAAATGATTATCTTCTTGGCTTATTGCACCTATTATAACTGGTGTACTGGCAAGTTGGCACTTTGCATGTGTACATAGATTTGTCATTTAATTGGTTTATTCTCGACACCACGTCACACTTGCGTATTAAGTATACATACATACATACAATATTATACATGCAAGCTATTTCGATACAAAATCTGGGAGTCTGAGTAGGTAGGTACTACTCTATCATTCGATACCACACACAGTCATTAAGGCATTTTTTCTACTCCAGCATTGTAATCTGTCAATTAAATGACTGACAAAGTATTAAAACAATAAACTTTTTATACAAATGCAAGTCTCATAGGCCATAGACAAATAATTATATGACTAGTTAGTAGTTAGTGGGGGAATCAAAATGGATTTCCATAAAATTATTATACAGCTATTTTATTTTTATTTTTCTGCCTCTCTATGTCTCTGTATTCTGCCACCATATCGATTTTTAATTTAAATCAAATTATTTTGTGTTCAAATGCAACGATACATAATTAGGTCATAAAATTCTCGAGTCTTTAATAAGATATTTTTAGCGCTCAGATATTGTTATGCATGAATTTTTATTGAATGATCTGTTTGATTTTTATGTCAGAATATTAACGTGATACTAACAATGTGCCTAGAGTTACATGAGTACCTATTGTGCATATTACGTAAAGTTTGTTCAATTGTCTCGCATTCTTATTAAAAAGGGGTTCAACTTACCTTATCGCAGACAGCAGTGAAATGTAAAAAATGATTGAAAAATATGTACGGTTTTACGACATATTTCTGTTTGATATTTTTTTATTACCAGCCAGCTAGTTGGCAAACCGAATTTAAAATAGTTTTACGTACCATTATAGATTAATTACGGTCTGAAATCATCCACCAGGGTACCAAAGGATAAATAAACTACTTACTAATAGGTGTGGTATAATATATCACTGCAGTTTAATTATTTATGTTTCAGCGATATATGAGACAGCCGTGTCAGCATTTCAGCAATGTCATCATCATATTGCAGATATCGACATAAGTACTTAGTCGTGAATATTTGTTTTTATTGCAATAGCAAATAATATATGTACTTAGTCAATATAGATAGAGAGGGTCACTGCACCGGTTGGCGACCAGCGATGATTTAATTTATTATGTATACCTGTTTCGACCACTTGCTTAAAGGATATTTTCTCGTTTCATTTCCAAAATTCTATTTTATGTATACATCTACTAAATCCTAAAATTCCTTTGATGGTGGTCGAAGACTCATTGGTACAACACGCGTAGTGTCAAAATCTAAATTGCGAGGTAAACTTCTGTTTTTCAAAATATACGTACCCTTCTAAACCTTATCCAATCTTTGTTTTTCGTATTTTCGATTACTATTTCATGTTTAACCCGGCAATCTAATAAAACGAAGTAGGTTAAACCTAATTACATTATCGAGTCTTCCATAAAGAGCATAAAGTATTTAAAGAATATTTGGTTATTTCGGGATTTTGAGATGAACCAGCTCCGAGCCATGTTTTTATGTATTATATTATTGTTTACAAACATTCGGCAGGTTATTCGGGACATCTTTAGCTGAACCAGATATTCGGCATCTCTAATTTGAATTGGTCATTTTACATTCGACGGCAGAAAAAAGTTAACTTTTTCCCCTTTCCTATGTATATCACAATGGACAAAGTAAAGGTGTTAACTTACATTTGAAGTTGACTGTACTATGATCGACTTTATTTTGGTTCTAACTTCTCTTTACTTACTCTTAAATCTTCCATGTCATAGAACGTCCACTGGTCACTCACTACTAACGTGTCCATTAAAATGGAACCCATCCAAATGTAATTTTAATAATGGTTCTTATTACAAGTGTAGGTACCAATACCTACGTACAACCTACTAGGCAATTTCATGCCAATGAAAATTATTTACCTACGTTTCATGCTTGCGTGGTATATAACTATGTATAATAAATTAATGTTTCCAATTGACTAGTTTAATGGCATTGGTTCTGCTTATGGCGATAAGCAATCGGCTGTCACCAGAAAAACCAGCGGGGTTCACGTCGGAAATAACTACAAAAGTTATAAGTGGATACTTCTCACGTTGCCTCTTTGTTTTCATCAGTAAATCGCTATGAAGTTAATTAACATTAATAGGAATATTTTAGTAGTACTATCTGAACTTAAGCTTGGACGAAATAATGTGTTTATTTTTTTAAATATGACTTCCGCATCGAATCGAAGTTATTACCCACTGTCATTAGATTTCGTAAATGTCAAGCAACTTGTGGTCATTCACAATGCAATCACAGAAAATATTTAAAAATAATCATTATCAATTTAAAATCATCATAAGTAAGCAAAAATACACAGATTTCAAATGAGAGCAAATGCCAATACTTGAGATGCAAATACTTTAAAAAAGCTGTAATCGCTATAGGTATGTCTATAAAATTCAAGGTTTTTCCACAATTTCTCCAGGTAGCCCAATCGAGAACCGGATTCTTGATCTAAAGGTTTTGATAATTACATAGTGGATAATTTTTATAGTTAACAAATTTTTAAGCCAATTTGTAAAATAACACGAAAAGTTAGAACGAGCTTTAGGTATAAATTAGGTAATTACATAATTTTTATGCCGATTCGTGAATATTGAATTAGAGCGCAATGTTTTAACTTCATCGTGGATGATATGTTGGCCGAATTATACTATCAATGTTGTAGAAATTTATTTATTCCGCGACTTTGTCAAACGTGAATTAGCTTAGAATATTGCCAATATTGAACGCGAGTAAAAATATACTGTAATATCTCTGCATTCTTAAATTAATAGACAAAGCCAAAAATTTTGTGTCACGTGATATTTGCTTTAAAATGTATATACGTTTTATGTCATGATAGATCTAATATTGAGTTACAGTCTGTAAAGATAAATTTACTACAATAAAATAAGATATGCAGTCATATATTAGAAATGCTTGCACATAGCTTTACCAGCGTATTCCTGATCATATTTAGAAACTAAAACATCAGGTGAAGTTCACTGGATTCAGGCTAGTTTCAGAGATATTAGCATTTTTTCAGAAATCATTTTTTATTCGTAACTCAGCGCAGAATGCGTTTTTGCGCACGATGTTGTTATTATGTGGACACACACACAGCCATACTTCAAAGTGATATTCTCATGTTTTCGCAAAACAAATTCTATAAAAAAAAACATTCCCGATCGAAATTAAGACATGGTTTCACCAAATAAAATTTACTTTAAATGTTTAATAAGTAGCATTCAAAAAACCTAAAATATTTTTTTTTACGTTATTGACCTAGTCATATTATATTTTTTGGTACTTTTAGCCACAGCAATGCGTGGTTAAAATCTTTCGGGTTCCTCGCGAGCACCCTGTATATCTTATTGTGTAGGTAAAACACAATTATCTGTGCATATCTAAAATTTTGCGATATGAGATACTCTAATACATTATTCACAACATAATTAGCATTTTTTTCGTTTACGACGCGAATGTTCCAGGTTTCTAAAAACAGAATATAAATAAAAGTATTATTCGATATACGATAGTTTTTTGGAACTAGAAATTCTACATATTTACAGAGTATTTGGCAAAAAACTAAATACTTTAATATATATGGCCAAAACATATCTTAAAATTTCAATTTTTTTTGAGAATTCATCTACTCTAATGCTATAATAAGAATAAGCTATTAATGTTCAACGACTGGTCTAAGGATCCGTCATCAGATCCTGGCTTGATGACAATGGGACTAACTACATCTGCCTTTGAGAGCCAGTGGTATGATAATAATATATGGTACCACAATGCCCTTCAACCAAAAAATAGGAATATTCCTATTTTTTGGTTGAAGGGCATTGTGGTAGAAGCTAGTACCTAGTAGTAGTAGGTAGTACCTACGAGTACCATATTATCACACCACTGGCTCTCAAAGGCAGATGTAGTTAGTCTCATTGTCATCAAGTCAGGATCTGATGACGGATCCTTAGACCAGTCGTTGAACATTAATAGGTTATTATAGCATTAGATATACAACAGGTGACTTAAGTTTTTCACCTATATTTATCTATCTATCTATGTATATTCACCGATTACTCGAAGACTAATAGACCGATTTCGAATATTCGAAATCGGAACTTAAGTAAGTCACCGGTTGTATGTAGTTGTAGCGTGTTCGAATAGACATTACAAATTTAAAATGTGCAACACAAACAAAACAAACGCCTATTCAAACAGTTAGCTCTCTGTCTAACACCTACACTGTGAGAGAAACGGAGAGAATAACGGTTACGAAAGTCACATCAGAAAAGGAACTTCCCCTATATGCCTGAAATATAACAAAATATATACTAGTGGCTCTGTAAGCTGTAGACCTAGCAAAAAAAATATTTTTTCAAATTTCTTAATTTCCAAAAACTACTTCGACAAAAAATCTATGTAATTATCGAACCTGCTCACAAAATTTCACGAGAATCGGTTGAGAAATGCGACCTGTAGAGGACAATATCCGGACAGACAGACAGACATACGTTTTTTTTTGTCGAAAGCTAAAACTGAGACATTTCGCTCGCTCGGTCAATTATAGCAGCCTGTGTGGACTCTGTTGTTCCATTACGCAAAATAAATCCTCGGCAGGGCATTCATCCTCACACCTTAGAACCTAAATGGTCGCGTACGGTACGGTTTCAGAGGAATTTCCTCCCTCGGACGCTCCGATTGTGGAATGAGCTCCCTGCCGAGGTTTTCCCGTCGGACTACAGTATGGGGTTCTTCAAGAAAGGAGTGTATAAATTCTTAAAGGGTCGGCAACGCGCATGTGACACCCCTAGGAGTTGCAGGCATCCATAGGCTGCGGTGACCGCTTACCATCAGGCGGGCCGTACGCTTGTTTGCCACCGACGTAGTATAAAAAAAAATATATATATCGTAAGATGCCGTTGCCGATGCCGGGATTCGAACCCGGGACCTCTAGCTTTGGAGGCAGTGTCACTACCAACTAGGCTAAACAGGCCGTCTGCATGTAACAGGAAGCCTGGCATAATTTTATACTCACAGCTTTTAAGAATATTCTCCTAAAAGATTGATCATCCTACCTACACTTTAAAATTGAGATCAACAATATCAACATCCAATGAACATCAACCACTTAGTCATATGATAATGATAACAGTACCGATTGCATCTGCCTTATATGAGTCAAGTGACTTGTGAGTTGTGGGAGCCAGTGGGTACTGGGAAGATAATAATATATGGTAGATATTTCCGACGGGTTGTATCTAGCTTCCATCACAATGCCCTCCAATTACGGAAGGTCAATGCGCGACTACGTGTCATCAATCATCAGTAATTCATAGTAGTCGTCACGCAACTGCTTTCAACCCACTCAAAAGCATATGATACCAGCGAGCCAGGACTGCCAGGAATAACCAGACGTGCGGGGCGTAAGGCGATGCGTGAGTGCATGGAAACACTCACGTCTGAAGATACACTCCTAAGGAATATCACGTCTGTGTTTGGGAGACTTCCTTGGCATCGCCTGCCCGTAAATGGCGCCTAATGGACGATTCTCACTCGAACTTGAGAGGTATTTTATATGGCGATGGCGATATTTTAGGGTCGGCAATGCGCATGTGACACCCCTGGAGTTGCAGGCGTCCATTAGGCTGCGGTGACCACTTACCATCAGGTGGACCGTACGCTTGTTTGCCACCGACGTGGTATAAAAAATATGGATTTAATTATTTTTAAAATGGCGGAGCCATGGGGCTCGCGAGGTCTATACATGTAGCTCATAGAGCAACTATTAATATACTTTTTATAAACTCGAGAACAAGAACACAATAATAATGTACTCGTATTTACAGTCAGCTGCAGAGAAACCAGACTCCTCTGCATACAAACTTTAATAGTTAATGATATGCTAATATACCTAACTTAATTTGGACTTGGTAACGCTCATGTCGTGCTCCTTGTGCAGTATGACGCTCATGTGATTTTTGAACCGATTCAGTGGGTCCCAAGATACAGGCTCAGCCTAGTTTGGGGTCCAACGGATAATGTTTGTATAATTTGTCATCATGTCCTTTTGTGTAATAAATAAATTATTATAATTATTTATTATTATTAAACTTCTGTGCAAACGTGACCCACGTTTCTCTGCAGCTGACTATATGTTCAACAACTGCATGTGGTCCCGTCAAGCTAGTACAACTAAATACATCAGATATTAAATATTGCATCAACTTCAATTACTAATATATCGTAAAGATGCCTCGTAACAATTTACATGAAATCTTGCTCTTACTTTGTTCTCCGAGTACCTACTATGGCGCTCGGAAATTAGATTCCCGTGTCAGCTAAATCTTCTGCACAATGACGATGAGGCGGCTTAAATACAGTTCTCAGAAACAGTTGGTTTCGAAACTGGAATGTGCATTTCTTGCACAAGCATTTGTGCAGAAACGTGAGAACGCCACCAGCACCGTCATTGATGATGGATGTCCACCCCACAGAGAGAGGAAGTCCTGAACCTACCTACGGCAAACTGAGTGTCTAGGTTTCATTGATCAGAGGGCCTACTCCGAACTTCGTATCGTGTCGTCCCTTTCCGTCATAGTGTCACGAGTGGACTAGGCCCTCAGCCTAGCTAGTGACGTGAACTTATAGTATAGTACATTTCGGCCTTAAAACGTGACGTATCGCCTTTAGCACAACATAAATTATTTGTTCGTTTCTGTAGCCTTGCTATCAAGACGAAAGTTTTATGTTGGACATAAATGCGTTTCGTTTGTTCGCTAGTCTGGTAAAATACAAGGTAAAGTAAAGGAATTTAATGCGATCCATTTTGCAAGCGTTTTCTTTGAATTTCTATACAGTTTGACCGGACTGCAAACCTTAAGTGGATCACAAATAAAAATCCTTGACTATACTTCACATTTCTACTCACGTGTAAACTCTACCTATAAACATCGTGCCTATTTATTTATCTCCGAAGTCACGTCGGTTAGTACTCTGTTTTCGATCTAATAATGCCTAGTTAGTTCAAATGACTATGCTAATAAACAGAACAAACATCATCACATTATATTTCTCTATTAATTATTGTGTGCTTTTATTTTTTATCAGAATTTACCTACTAATTGATGTAAGTACTTAGTGCTAGTGATAAAATAATCGAGAAGTAAAAAAATATAAAACTTGTAAGTGAATTGCTCAGGTTTTCCTTAACAATGTCCTAACTACCTACATAAAATAATTCTATACAATACAAAATCGGTTTGAAAAACGCCTCGGCTCCGTATGGCTGGTAGCTGGCAGGCAGGCAGGAAAAAATAGTCTTCAAGTTTTGTGTTATCTATGATGAGGAGAACTGACGAAGATTCTTAAATGTTCACCAACCCAGCTGTATTCTTCAACATGCTTCCCTCTCGAAGTTGTTCTTACCTAATTGCAGCGTTTATCCTAGGTAAAACGATTTCGCTGACAACCTCGAGAGGGACTCCGTAAATAGCGATCGGTTCCGGAACAACGTGATTATTGTACATGTTCTTAATTTTGCCTATGTTCATCCGGCGGAGGTCGACGCGTGTTGAATTTACAGTAGATAATTTACTCGCCTATAATCCTTATTATGGGGGTAAGTAGGTACCAAATGTGGTGCAAAATCGCTGTTAAAAAGAAAGGAAAATGGACATTGTGTGTGTGTAATATGGTACACTCAACAAATATTAAAAAAAAAACTGGCCAAAGGGAAATAAACTAAACCTCACATCCTAAAAAGATTAATAATGCATTACAATTTCTACAATGATTCATCAAGCTTATCTTGACTCGAACTGTTGTTTTCGGGAGGTACGAATATATCCAATATTACGTAGTACAAAATTAAAAATAGATCAAAACAATAAACAAATATTGTAAATACTATTAAAAAGCATTTAGCAATAAGCATGAGCATGCTTACGACATCAACAATAAACATTTGAACAACGCGCACTTGATCCATAATTTCCATTTATTTGATAAGAGCGATAAGGAACACATACGACAACACATGTTGACGTACACGTGCCGTCAAACTACTCATATGTAGCAATACGCCGTTGAAAACTCGATTAGTAGGTAGCATAACATAACTAACATTCTCAGTCACGGCCGGTCGGCTACACGCGAGATCCGCAACCGGCTTATCGTCACCGAAGTTTGCTTTGGCATAAATACTCACCGACTTGTCATGTTGAGCGATGCGACCTTCAGTCATTTTCTAAAATATGATAAAACCGCCGTTGTTCCTGCGGCGATGGGTGACACGGGCGAGCCACCGAGTTCATACTCGTGGCGTTCACTAAGTTTGCTAGCACTAGTGAGGCATGTAGGCTTCGCGGAGTCGCAGCATTCGCGGAGGTCAACACGGCTGCCGCCGGACGAGGGCGCGCCCGCGAGTTGTGTTTATCACTGAATCATTGAATGACCGCGCGGCGGGAGTGCCGCGGGGCGCGGGGCGTGACGTCACGTGCGCCCGCGCAGCGCAAGTGACAATTTGACAAACTGCTCCCTCCAAAACTTGACGTCTAACGTTCCGTTGCGCGAAGTTTCGTTTTGATTCATTGCTGAAATGTAAAATAATTAATGAAAATAATATTTATAGTTTACTAATGGAGGAAAGAAACAAATTAAAACTAAATTAAGGTCTAAATCTAAATTACGAATCAAACCTTTAAAAATACTTAGTACAATTACTTGCCGTTGAATATTAGATTAGAGAGACTTTTTACTAAGTTGTAGTTGTATAGTTGTCGCATTTATACAAATTTTTAAAATATTCAATCTAACGAATAGGCATACAAACCTTACATTAATTAGTAATTGTCCATACTTGTCTTAATTTTTATTATAGCAGGATTACCACGCACAAAGTAACAAACAACTGTTTATAAAATTTCTTTCAGGCGTAGTTTTTTGTTCACGGTAAAATGACAGGTCCTAAAAATAAACAAGAGTCCATCGTATTCAATCTGCATGCAGGCCCCTATACATACTACAGAACTTTACAAGTCTACAATTCAACAAAATTGTACGATTTTCCATAGAAAAGGTTGTCAATTTTGTCAAATTGTATGCTTGTAAAGTTCTATATTTAGTAAGTTAGTAGTATTTTTAAGACCTGTCATGAAGGTAGTAGAAGATCTATGAAGACTGTGAATTTTCGTTTTAGTTTCAACCAAGTTTAAAAAAGGGGACTTTTTTTCCTCAAATCGAGCTAGTCCCATAGTAAGCTCAATAAGGCTTGTGTTATGGTTATTGAACCTTGTTCCCCAGACATTAGTTCCGAAATGTATACATATTTATGATGCTGACTGTACATATATACTCAAATACATAGAAAACCCAAGTCTCAGGAACAAATGTTTCTGCTCACCACAGAAACAAATGCCCTTACCGGGATTCGAACCCGAGACCTCTAGCTTCGGAGGCAGTGTCATTACCAACTAGGCTAAACAGACCGACATTCACGAGTTTACTATGTTTGGACATCGTCAACGGTAATTTTTAATAACTAATCGATGCACGGAACACAAACAGCTTATAATATTATTCTCTGTAGTTCGATGCAACCGACAAGTGCCGGTGAAACCGAAGATCAACGCCGTCTGCAATTGAAAAGCAATGTTTTACATAAGAACAAGTTTTAAATTGTGTGTAAAATTTAATGTATTTTTCTTGAATAAAATATAAAAAAAAGAATAAGTAATAGTACAAGTATTACTTATTTATTTGGTATTATATTATTCCAAAGCTTCTGCTGTCACAGAATAAGTACCTAAACACTGCTGTTTATATGTTTCGATAGATTCAGGAACAAGGCTGAAACCGATTCTGAAAATAACTTTTCACTCGCACCCACGAGTATTAAAAAAAGTATTTTCTGGCCCGTTTAAAAGGAGAAACTCACTTTTGCTCCCTGTTTTTTTTTTTCATTTTTACCCTTTTAGCCCTTGTTTCGGTCCCTGGCAAATTACAGGGAGCAAAATCGAGTTTTGCTCCTTGTTTTTTTTTTCATTTTTACCCTTTTAGCCCTTGTTTCGCTCCCTGGCAAATTACAGGGACCAAAAACGAGTTTTGCCATAAATGTAGATTGTATTACATGGGAGCAAAATGCCTTAACTATTCTTCTAGGCGGAAAAGTTATCAACTTTCATAGGCGTTTCAGTATTTTTTTTTGCTTTTTGACAGACAGTAAATTGTTACTGATATCACTGATATTAGACTACGTTTAAATAGTGTAAAACTTCATTTTTAACAATAAGACATACATAAAATTTAATTGTATACTCGTACCTATCGATTGTCGTATTTTTCCTCTTATTCAAATAATCCCCAAATGAATTATTGCTTAAACTGCCTGAATTTCCATCGGATGATTCCTCGGCACTGTTACAATTAGATACGAGTACACTATGCCTTTCCTATACTTAGGTATAGGTACCATAGTCCTTGTATGTGATTCCCATCCCATGACTTTCGTCACTTGCAATATTATATGTTATATGACAGCAATATTTCTATTTCATAGTTGTATTTAACTGACAAGGTTACTTTCTGTCAAATGAGCTACATATTGGATGCTAGTTGAAGTCAACAGATTTCATGCGATAATAAAAGAAGTCTTAATCATTGAATACTGATTATCTCATTAACAGGGTGTTATTACGTGGCACAGTTGTTTTCCTATTTTTTCCAAAAACTTACATAAACTGTTAATTAGTTTTATACTTAAGTCTACTTCTAAGGACGAGTACTATTAGCTCTGAAAGTATTGGTATCTAACTTGGAAGCACCTTATACAGGATGTGGCCTGTAATAGGAGCAATAAATTTAAGGGACGCTTCCTTAGAGCATCTGCAGTAACCTCTTAGTTTGAAAAAATAATATTTTTTTTCAATTGGGAGAAATTTTAATCTATAGTTATGACCTCCAAGTAATGGATCTTGGCACCCAGAGATTATAGCGCGGCAGTCAATGCTGATTTTGAGGTTGCTTCAAGTTATGACTCATTATCGTTGTCGCATTTTTGGTTTAAAAGATTTTTTTGGGATTTTTTTATTTTTTTAAATAAATTTTTAGTGTTTTTTGAATAAATTGTTATTAATATCACTCCAGTACAGTAAAAAAGTACATATATGCTACATTTGCGAAAAAAAAACTAAAATCATTAACTTAAAATCATTTGGAAATAATTGCTGGAGAGCTCAATAGTGTATCGTTTATTTTTTTGCTCCTATTACAGGCCACACCCTATACAATACAAGACATTTCATAACAAGCTTTGACAACTCCCGTCATCATTCCCCTCATACACAGCCAGATGCGAGTTCCTCATGATCTCCAGAACACGAATTTGCCAGTATTAAGAAATGCAAGGGGAAACAGATATAGCTGTGACGTCATCATACAGTGAGAAACTGAATAAAGTGAGGTATTTGTCTCCCCCCTCGAGTTAGCACTGACAACTTGAGGAGATATGATGACGAGCACAGGATCCTAGAGTGGTATCCCCAAATCCCCCAAATAACCTGATAAATGACCATTAAATTTGAAATACTTTCTAGCTTTAGTTACCCTAACATTTGTTCGACTTATCGACTGGATTAAAAAATATTTCTGAATAAATCATTAATTGTATTGTTTTTATATTGTCGAATAAACTTAGGGTTTATTCGACAATACAACAACAATACATTTATTGATCGCTCGAATATATAGGTAGTACACCAGCGACAACGGTTCACAGACCGAATTTCGAATGGACATATTCGAAATTAGATCTTTGAACCTCGTGCATAGCGACCCACTGCATTCGTCACGGAGACGTCACATAATGCGATTTTCCATTTAGATAACCGATAAAAGTGATATGATTATGAAACCATCAAGGTTTGCAAAAATAAAATTTTCGCGGAAATGTTGATTAAAGATATCTATAAAATCTCTCGATCTGTATCATGCCTGAATAGTAGCAATGAAAATAAATTCAGAATTTCACAAAGTCATCAAGTTTTACCATTTTACACTTCGGGTTAATATCTCATTATAATAATGATACAACTTATACAAGGTGTTTAATAGTAATAATCAGTCAAAGACTTATAAAGTACCTAAATATAAGTGACATTTTAAATCCCCATAACATCACGGCCCGACACGCACCTGGCCGCTTTTTTAGGTAGGGTGTGTTGCTAAGAGTTACAAATACCATATACGCCACAATCATTTTACCGTTTTAGAATTTAGAATTAGGTGTTTTTATCTTGATTTAGTCGAAAAACCGGCAAAGAGTCGGACTCGCGCACGAAGGGTTCTGTACCAGAAATCCCCCCTTAATTATTATTATTATTTTGATTTTAGTATTTGTTGTTGTAGCCACAATAAAAATACATAATCTGTGCAAATTTCAACTGTCTAGCTATTACGATTCTTGAGATCTAGCTCGGCAAGTGGTAGCCATGAAAAAGGGCTAAAATATCACGTTTTTTGTGTGGAAGCCCCCCTTAATTATTATTATTATTTTGTTTTTAGTATTTGTTGTTATAGCGGCAACATAAATCACACACACACACACACAAATTTTCACATCTGTGAAAATTTCAACTGTCTAGCTATTACGGTTCTTGAGATACAGCCTGGTGACAGACGGAATGACGGACGGACAGCGAAGTCTTAGTAATAGGATCCCGTTTTTACCCTTTGGGTACGGAACCCTAAAAAGGGCTTTTGTTGAAGAAGAAAAAGAAGAAAATAGTTTATTAGCGCAACTAATCAAAATATACAAGCGAAACTAAATCCTTACACAAAATAATATCACCAAAATAAAAACAGTAAAGTAATAGTACATTACGATGCAAGTGCAGAAAACAGGAAATTTGCAACGAGTGGTGATAAATTGAAACACGACCGAAGGGAGTGTTTTAAATCGACACGAGTTGCGAATTACCTGTTTGCACGTGTATCGTACAACGTTTTACAGTACATATGACTCTTTAAAGTTTCGATATATGCACGTAATCTGCTGATTACCGCACTCGTGCGGTATTAATATAGCACCATATGTACTGTAAAGTTATTTAAGATAATTGTGTCAAAGGGTCTTCACTCAGGTTGGTGCCACGAGGCGAATCACAGGACACGCTTTGTGACGCTGATTTTCAGTGAAGCCAGTGGGCTACATGGCACTGACGTACGAGTATAATATAAAATAATAATAAAAATAAAACACATAGGATTAATAACCATTTTATGCAAGAGGAATCAGAATATTGCATTTTTAGGTTTATTCTCAAATGTATACACATAAAGATTATAATATAACCAAAAAGAAGAAACACATACGACCTTATACAATCCATTTACCATTTTGCAACATCCTTCAGTATGCGGACGAGCTTGTTCTGTACACTTCATCGCAATCTATTGACAAGACCACAGCGCCCACAGCCAACCTCAATACAGCCATTAGCTACCGACTACGCACACCGACTTACGATTACAGGCCGGTCAACGTTAAATATGGCGCCGGCAGCTGTCATCCCATAGAAACGTGTCAAACTTTCCATACAATCGGATTTTAACGAACATCGCTTACGATTACAGACGGTTTGGTGCAACCCAGCCTTAATCAATGGTTGGATGAACATGGACTAAATCTGTCACCATCCAAGAGCTGCACAGTGACCTTTACTCGTAGAAAATGCATCCCCAGATTAAACATCCAATATGGCGGCGAGGCCATTCCTAGTAGGGAATCAGTCAAATTCCTGGGAGTCATTTTGAATAGTTAAATGTGTGGCATCCCGCACCTTAACAAAATGTTTGCGGTTCATACTGGGTATGAAGTCCTCTCCGAATGATGCTATGCAGGTGGAATGTGTAGACCCTCCTCTTGCTCTCCGCAGACAGTATCTAGCTGATAGGTTCTACATCAAGGCAAGCTCTTCCTCCAGTCACACGTAGTGAGCAACGGGTGACTGGAGGAAGAGTTACTAAAAATAGATATTGGGACTATAAGGACTTACAATTACTTAGAATAGTAATAAGTATATATATAAGGACTTAGAGAGTCCATATTAATCTTCTCCCCTAGAGTTATACTTGATTTTGGAATACTTAAAGATGACCCAGGACCCAATACAAAGTTTAGTAAAGCGGCCCTAGTAATTACCTATTTTTATTGACGATTCCAAGCTAGATTCAGTTCGGTCTTTCGGGGCAACTGTCTGGATATCAAAACATAATAATTATCCTTAACAATTTCTGTGCACTCTTATTATCATTACAGTGATATTGAATTGTTTATCATTGACTTTTAACAAGAAATTCCTGATAAGTAAATAAGCTTGTATACATCACTAACACAAAGAAATTCACTTTCGTTCGAAGAAAGCGTGACATATCGTTGTTTTCTATTGCTTCCCAGTTGATGAAATTATTATAGAGTTTTACTACAAAGCCAGTGCACGAGGTCAGTTTTTTTATACCACGTCGGTGGCAAAACAAGCGTACGGCCCGCCTGATAGTAAGCGGTCACCGCAGCCTCATGCGCGTTGCCGACCCTTTAAAAATTTATACACTCCTTTCTTGAAGAACCCAATACTGTAGTTCCTCGGGAAAACCTCGGCAGGGAGCTCATTCCACAGTCGGAGCGTCTGAGGAAGCAAATTTCTCGAAAACCATACCATACGCGACCATAGTAGGTTCTAAGGTCTGAGGATGAATGCCTTGCCGATAGCGAGCGGTGCGATGGTAGAAGGCGGCCGTGGGCATCATGTCGAACAGTTCTTCGGAGCACAATCTATTATACAAGCGATAGAACACGCACAAGGAGGCAAAAGTTATTCCTTAAACTTAACGATTCGTTACGTCATTATTTGCTGCATCAGAGAAAGCATTTATTTCTAAAGTTATTATCCTTCTTAAAGATATTCGTATAGGTATAGGGGTATAAATAAATATCGCGTTAGAACCCGTAGACGAATATTTTTAAGAATGTGTACAAAACGCGAGAGTTTAAAGTGTTTTATGTTGTTATCCTTTTAGAAATAAAGACCATAATTAATTGTACCGGATAAGTACGTTAATACTCGCTTTGCAGGGCGCCATGACTCTCATCGAAACATGTATTATACTGACTTAATTAACTACAGGCATATACAATATCCGGGCGGTTACATACACCAATGAATCAGTGATCGTAACTTTTGTAGCATTTTCGATGCAGCGTAGTGGTGTTAACGGAGTTGGTATTGACAAATACAATTTAAACAACGCTAATGAATCATAAGAATTTAAATCATTTATCCCAATTCCGTTAACACAACTCCGCTGCACCAAAAAGCTACAAAAGTTACGATCACTCATCACTGCCAATGAACCCCTGGGTTCAGCTTCTGAGCTGCCTATATAAGTTTTGGCATCTAAAAGCCAGACACTTCTAATCTCCAACCGGAGTGAAAAATTGATCACCTCGGGCAGGATTTAAACCCACGACCTCTGGAATCCATCCATCGCTCTTACCAACTCCAAACTCAACATCATATTTTTCACAAAAGTTGGAAATTATAACTTCGCTAAGCGGACGATGGACGATTTCGCTTCTAAAAACATTCTCAGACTTTTCCAGTTTACAATTTACAGGTTATGGGGTTGAGCCTGAAATATAAATAGAAAAACATTTATTCGTGATAATTGTGTAAGTAACAAAAAACGTCAAGAAAAGGAAATTGACACGAATAGCTGCTTACTATGGATCAATGATCATGCTGGTCTAGAACAGTTACATTATTGTATTTGGTAACATTTATCCTAAGGCAA
Organism: Notocelia uddmanniana; assembly: GCA_905163555.1. Lineage (NCBI taxonomy): Eukaryota > Metazoa > Arthropoda > Insecta > Lepidoptera > Tortricidae > Notocelia > Notocelia uddmanniana. The sequence goes on along the minus strand of LR991067.1, from coordinate 8,588,529 downwards.
TCTTCAATGTGCCGAGATGACGTACATATATATATCACAGTGCTGTTTTAGCAATGATGCTTATATGCAATTACCATGAAACACATAAGAAAACATCACAAATATACGGAAATAACATATTCAATGTGATTTTTGAGTTTCGTTCTAAAATGGTAAAAAAGGAACCCTTATGGTGCCGCTCTCTCTGTCTGCCACGTTGCTAAATATCTCAAGAACTTCTTACTCTATGGATTTGGAAATTGTTATAGACAGCTAACTCAGACACACACAAACATGTTTTATACATGTTTTTTTTAAATAAATTTTATAACTATAACAGGTTTAATATAATTATATCTCTATCTAAATATGAATTCTAGCTCCTGTAAAAAAGAGCCAAATTCCTCTATCGTGCGTTCGTACCCGTGTAGAGCCTACCGTGAGCCCGTCGATGGGTAATGCTATTGTAACTGAATGCAACTAAGGGAGGTATTCCACTCATCCAATATCTTTGTCCAATATACATTTGATCAAAGAAATTGAATGATTTCATCCAACTTGGATGGGACCCCGACATTTGATCAAAGATTCTGATGACATTTAAATTAATATGGCTACTTATAAAAAAAAAAAAAACTTGGACAAAGATATTGGATAAGTGGAATGGGCCTCCGTCAAAGAAATTTGATCAAAGATTTGACAAAGATATTGAATGAGTAAATAGAATACCACCCCGTATTAAACTCATCCAATTTCTTTGTCCAATATCTTTGATCAAAGAAATTGGATGATTTCATCCAACTTGTATGGGACCCCGACATTTGATCAAAGATTCTTGGATGGCTACGCATGAAAAAAAACTTGGACAAAGATATAGGATGAGTGGAATGGGCCTCTGTCAAAGAAATTTGATCAAAGATTGGACAAAGATATTGGACGAGTGGAATACCACCCTAAAAGCAAGAAAGTCGAATCTCGCAGGTTCTAAGACTATAATAAATTTGCGGCGCGGGCGACTCATCTTTTGAAAATACGCAATAGCGTTAAGAATGAGTTATCTTATTAAAATCTTATTTTTCCATTGTTTGCTACCGGAATTAAGCAACCATGTAGCAACAATATGTGAATAAACCGATTATCAATATAACAACAACTAGCACTTAATTGATCCTATCATTTCCCAGTAATCATCAATTGATTATCTTCCGATGACAAAAAAAACTATATAAATAGCCAATTTGATTTCTATGTAATTAGTATCTTACAAAACTAACATCCAAAAGGACTTTGCATAGAACTTCATAAAGGAAACAATATTATGAAAGGTAAGTTTTGGGGTGTTCTTGTAGCGAATGTTTTCTCTCAGTGCGTAATTTTGTTTCCATATCGGTTGGGCGTTTCTTTTCTAAACCCTACCATTTTCTTATTATACTTAGAGTTTGGAAATTATTGGATATATGCGACACATTTCCGACTCTTATCGGGAGTTAAAACTTAAAGAAAGAAATACGGCTGAAAATCACTTTTAAGAGAATATAAAATAAGCAGCATCTGTTAACCCCGCGAGAAGAGACCCAATCCTATTTTTCTCGTTAGCATTCCGTCCTTTATAGCTTATTTAAATAATAACAAACTTTTACTTTAAAAGGATTCAGAAACTTTGCAATCGAGCGACATTAGGCAAATGTCAATTGGCAAAATATCAATAAGAGCAGTAACGTTTTGTGTTCTGATACTTCCCGTTCTCCTTAACAGTTTAGAAACAATATTCTCCTATTTCACTTCTTTGGTTTTCCTTAACATGTTTTTGCGAATAAATGTACTGAGTACGTGCTAAATACCTACAAAATAGCGCCATTTTGACAAATAAGAATAAGTTTTATTTTGACGTTAGCTCCCACTGACAGGACAGAAGTGACAGCAATAAGGGCGGCAGACTTTAAACGTAAAATCCAAAGAGGCCACATATTTCGGAAAATTAATTAATTGTCGCAGTCAAATAAAAACTATCCTATGACAAGGCCAGCATAATAATGTAACTATACAGCTGAATTTTGTTGAATCAATTCAGCGATCCTGCGATCCTTCGGGACACAAAATCCTCTCTATATGATACTGGCTGGAATTTTTGAGATTTATTATATATACAAGACCAAGACCACCGGGGAATGGGCAGCAGTATTCCTAGCGTGCGGTGGAGATACTGCGATCGCCAACCCGCATGCCAAGGGTAGCGATTATGGCATTTACCCCCCATGAAATTGGGGGAGGCCTATGTCCAGCAGTGGACGTCCTAGGGCTGATATGGTATTATATATACAAGGTGGGCCCTGTAACTGGAGCAAATATTTAAAAGGACGCTTCCTTAGACCATGTGCAGTAACACCTGGTGTCCAAAATTTTCGTTCCGGAGAAATTTTGATCTAAAGTTATGACCTCCGAGTAATGGATCTTGACATCACGAGATTATAGCACATCAGTCAATGCAGTGTTTGAGGTAGTATCAAGCTATGAGTCATGATTGTTTTTGCATTTTTTTGTTTTGAAGGATAATTTGGTATTTTTTTTTTAATTCAATATTATCGACTTTTTAAAATAAATTGACATTAATGTCACTTCAGAAAAGTATTAAAAATACACTTAAGCCATATTTGACGAAAAAAGGCAAACATTTTTTTTTCATCGTAGCCCGCATGGAAATAATTGGTGGCCCGCTAAATAGTCCACCGTTTAATATTTTGCTCCTGTTACAGATCCCACCCTGTATAGATAACTAATACAGTCGGTAGGTAATATCCTAGTGCAATTTCTTTATCGCTATCGTTGATAGATCGATATATATCTTTTTCGCTACGTGGTGTCCTGATATTGATCTAATCTTATTTTGACATGATAGTAACCAAAATTATATCTAAATGTAAAACTTAAATGCCCATCGCTCATCCTATTAATAAGTATTTTCAAAATATCAGTTTCGTTTTAAGTAAATATTTTTTTAAATGTCAATAAAATTAAGGTTTAGGCATTATTTTCGTTTTATTTATATTGTTATTGCTGCTAGAATAAACGAAACCAACGAATATGTTACGACATTGTCGGCCTGTTTAGCCTAGTTGGTAGTGACACTGCCTACAAAGCTGGAGGTCCCTAGTTCGAATCCCGGTATAAGGGCATTTGTTTATGTGGTTGGCATAAGCATTTCTGAGACTTAATTATATATACCCATAACACAAGCCTTATTCAGCTCACTATGGGACTAGTTCGATTTGTGTAACAAATTACTATAATTTGTAAAAAAGAAAACTATTTGAGGAAGTTTTTATACAGGATGTGGCCGGTAAAAGGAGGAAAATTAAAAACGTACACTATTCCGCTCTCCAGCAACTATCTCCAAGCGGTTTCAATTGAAAGAAAGGTTCATTTTGTAAAAAAATATGCAAATATAGATAACGTGTATTTTTGACCCTACCTGGAGTGATGTTAATAACTGTCATTTCAAAATCAATAAAAAAATGTTAGTTATTTAAACTCGATTTTAAGCGATCTTTGTTTTTATCTATATAACAGGAACTAAACGAAAACCCTTGCTCATTCCAGGCGCAGTCCTCGCACTCTTTTGTGCAGTAGCATTAACCAGTGCTGAAATAAACGAAAATGGGTGCCCAGTAAACCCTTACGTAGACATACTTAAACCGCACCCCATCTGCAACAAATACTACCAATGCGTCCAAGGAGACCTCGTGGAACGCAAGTGTGCCTCAACCACCGCGTTTAATGTTGAAACACAGGCGTGTGACTGGCCGGAAAATGTTGACTGCGGTGATAGGCATCCAGTAGTCCCCGACAGCAGTGAAGATTCTGGGAACAATAGCAACGAAGACAGCGGAATTGGCGGAGATAATGGAACTGGTGAGGACAACAACAGCAGCAGCGACAGTGAAAATGAAGATGGTGATAGCGATAACAACGGAGGCGGAGGAAACGATAATCCTAGTGAAGCTCCTAAAATCTGCGCCGCTGAAGGCTCTGATGGGATTTTAGTTGCACACGAAAATTGCAACAAATTCTACAAATGCTCTGAGGGTGTGCCAGTTGAGTTGAGTTGCTACGGTAATCTTCTGTTTAATCCTAAGACTGACCAATGCGACTGGCCCGAGAATGTGAACTGTGAAGACAGGAATACAGAGGGTGAAAATGACGGTAATGGTGACAACGGTAATGGAGGTAGTGGTAATGGAGATAATGGCAACGGAGACAATGATAACGGAAACAACGGAGGTGGTGGAAATGACAATCCTAGCGAAGCTCCTAAAATCTGCGCCGCTGAAGGCTCTGACGGTGTTCTAGTTGCACATGAAAACTGCAACAAATTCTACAAATGCTCTGAGGGTGTGCCCGTTGAGTTGAGTTGCTACGGTAATCTCCTGTTTAATCCTAAGACTGACCAATGCGACTGGCCCGAGAATGTGAACTGTGAAGACAGGAATACGGAGGGTGGAAATGATGGTAACGGAGACAACGGTAATGGAGATAGTGGTAATGGAGATAATGGCAACGGAGACAATGATAACGGAAACAATGGGGGCGGTGGAAATGACAATCCTAGCGAAGCTCCTAAAATCTGCGCCGCTGAAGGCTCTGACGGTGTTCTAGTTGCACACGAAAACTGCAACAAATTCTACAAATGCTCTGAGGGTGTGCCCGTTGAGTTGAGTTGCTACGGTAATCTCCTGTTTAATCCTAAGACTGACCAATGCGACTGGCCCGAGAATGTGAACTGTGAAGACAGGAATACGGAGGGTGGAAATGATGGTAACGGAGACAACGGTAATGGAGATAGTGGTAATGGAGATAATGGCAACGGAGACAATGATAACGGAAACAATGGGGGCGGTGGAAATGACAATCCTAGCGAAGCTCCTAAAATCTGCGCCGCTGAAGGCTCTGACGGTGTTCTAGTTGCACACGAAAACTGCAACAAATTCTACAAATGCTCTGAGGGTGTGCCCGTTGAGTTTAGTTGCTACGGTAATCTCCTGTTTAATCCTAAGACTGACCAATGCGACTGGCCCGAGAATGTGAACTGTGAAGACAGGAATACAGAGGGTGGAAATGATGGTAACGGTGACAATGGTAATGGAGATAGTGGTAATGGAGATAATGGCAACGGAGACAATGATAACGGAAACAACGGAGGTGGTGGAAATGACAATCCTAGCGAAGCTCCTAAAATCTGCGCCGCTGAAGGCTCTGACGGTGTTCTAGTTGCACACGAAAACTGCAACAAATTCTATAAATGCTCTGAGGGTGTGCCCGTTGAGTTGAATTGCTACGGTAATCTCCTGTTTAATCCTAATACTGACCAATGCGACTGGCCCGAGAATGTGAACTGTGAAGACAGGAATACGGAAGGTGGAAATGGTGGTAATGGAGACAACGGTAATGGAGATAGTGGTGACGGAGATAATGGCAACGGAGACAATGATAACGGAAACAACGGAGGTGGTGGACATGGTAATCCTAGCGAAGCTCCTAAAATCTGCGCCGCTGAAGGCTCTGACGGTATTCTAGTTGCACATGAAAACTGCAACAGATTCTACAAATGTTCTGAAGGTATACCCGTTGAGTTGAATTGCCCTGAAAATCTTCTGTTTAATCACAACAACGACCAATGCGATTGGCCTGAGAATGTGAACTGTGAAGACAGAAATAATGATGGTAACGGAGACAACGGTAACGGAGATAATGGCAAAGGAGAAAATGACAATGGAATTAACGGAGGCGGTGGACACGTTAATCCTAGCGAAGCTCCTAAAATCTGCGCCTCTGAGGGTTCTGACGGTGTTCTAGTTGCACACGAAAACTGCAACAAATTCTACACATGCTCTGAAGGTGTACCCGTTGAGTTCAATTGCTTCGGTAATCTTCTGTTTAATCCTAACACCGACCAATGCGACTGGCCAGAGAATGTGAACTGTGACGACAGAAATACAGAGGGTGGAAATGATGGTAACGGAGATAGCGGTAACGGAGATAATGGCAACGGAAACCACGGAGGTGGTGGAAACGACAATCCTAGCGAAGCTCCAAAAATCTGCGCCTCTGAGGGTTCTGACGGTGTTCTAGTTGCACACGAAAACTGCAACAAATTCTACACATGTTCTGAAGGTGTACCTGTTGAGTTCAATTGCTTCGGTAATCTTCTGTTTAATCCTAACACCGACCAATGCGACTGGCCAGAGAATGTGAACTGTGACGATAGGAATACAGAGGGTGGAAATGATGGTAACGGAGATAGCGGTAACGGAGATAGCGACAACGGAAACAACGGAGGCGGTGGAAACAACAATCCTAGTGAAGCTCCTAAAATTTGTGCCGCTGAAGGCTCTGACGGCGTTCTAGTTGCACACGAAAACTGCAACAAATTCTACACATGTTCTGAAGGTGTACCCGTTGAGTTCAATTGCTTCGGTAATCTTCTGTTTAATCCTAACACCGACCAATGCGACTGGCCAGAGAATGTGAACTGTGACGATAGAAATACAGAGGGTGGAAATGATGGTAACGGAGATAGCGGTAACGGAGATAATGACAACGGAAACAACGGAGGCGGTGGAAACAACAATCCTAGTGAAGCTCCAAAAATTTGCGCCGCTGAAGGCTCTGACGGTATTCTAGTTGCCCATGAAAACTGCAATCAATTCTACCAATGCTCTGAAGGTACACCTGTTGAGTTGAATTGCTACGGTAATCTCCTGTTTAATCCTAACAATGATCAATGTGACTGGCCTGAAAATGTGAACTGTGAAGACAGGAATACTGAGGGTGGAAACGATGGGGATAGCGGTAATGGAGACAGCGACAACGGAAACAACGGAGGTGGTGGAAACGGTGATCCTAGCGAAGCCCCCAAAATCTGCGCCACTGAGGGCTCTGATGGTGTTCTAGTTGCACACGAAAACTGCAATCAATTCTACAAATGCTCTGAAGGCGTACCTGTAGCGTTGGAATGCAATTCTATTCTTCTGTTCAACCCAGCCAATGACCAGTGCGACTGGCCTGAGAATGTAGACTGTGGTAGTCGCTACAGATTCACTTCATTCAACAAGCACTTCCGATTTAGGATGTAAATTTCTAAAATACAAAATGTACTCAGCTTTTGAAAAAAATATTATAATGTTTGTTATACTGGAAATATATACTTGCATTAAAGCGCTGTTTTTTCTTGCTTATCTCTCGAAGTCTCCATTTCATGATTGGCCAATTTTGCTTTTATTCAGATATTTGTTCCGGGCTAGAGGCAGCATTTTTGAACTACCTCTCACGAAATTTTACATGCGTATTCCTAGATTTAATGTGTTTTTTTTCTTCGAGAGCTTTTTTATTCAGTGGAAAATGAGGACAAAAAGGGGGGAAATTTGCCGCGGCATTAAAAAATAACCTCTATTTCAGGCACAAAGATCCATATTTGTTTCACATTAAATTACAGAGATAAAAAATAATAAAGTAGGTGTTAGTATTGTTAAAATTATTAAAAGTATCCGAATTTTTTAAACTGCTAATAGAGTCTGAACCCTCGGAAAAAAGACGCTTTTTGAAAGAAATAATTTTATACAAATCGATCGAATCAAATGATTTTAAATATTAGGCAATTCTACAATCACCCCGTCATAATGCCAACCTAGTGCCTCAACAAAAGGCTGCCCAGCTGTCCTTCGAACATCCTCAGAATCTTAGTCTCACTTCCTCTCACTCATCTCAGCCGTGAGGCACTTATGAGTTCGCTTGCGCAACAGATCGCGATAGGTCATGCGCATTGTGCATTCTACCTGCGCGTCTAATCGCTGTACTAGTAAACAAAGATAATACATTTTGTCTATCAAAATGGCTAAGTGTGTAAAATGCAAAAAAAACTCTGGATTGCAGTGCAGTGTCTGCAACAAATGGTGGCACGGTGATTGTGTAGCTATAAATAATAAACTGCTGATTGCGCTGAAAAATAAGCAAGAATACCACATTAACGAACAACTCTTCAAAGAAATACTCCTGCAAACTGTCATGAAGGACTAACTAGCGCGTCAGCTGAGAGAACTCTTCCAGGTGGAACTAAGGCGCAGCTTACAGTTTTACTCAGATACACTTGTTGATTACCAGCTTAGACAGAGACATATGAAGAAAAAAGGGTAGAAAACTAGAACATTGATTTGGAAAATAGTTATCAAACATGAACAATACACCGAGCTGCTAGAACAAAAGGTCCATACCATAGAGCAAAGCCAAATAGGAAATCTCTGGAGATATGTGGTATACTAAAACTAACGAGGAAAAAATGAAGGAGAACCTAGGAAAAATCGCAGAATAGATAAGCATGGACTCCAATGACGTCATACTGACAAGCAAGGCACCTCATCGTCCACAGTGAAGGTATCACTTCTTGAAGGACATCGAGACAAATTGGCTGGACAACGCAAAAACCGTCAATCTGACAGGACGCGACATCGGGAGGGCGGAGGACAACAGGAATTTTTAACACGGCATTTTCAGTTCATTCCCAGTAGTCCCGTGGAAGTAGTTCCGTGGTGGAACTAGTGAGACTTTTTTTCCCAATAGTTCCGTCAACGGTACAGAGTGGTAGTTAGGTACGACGACGAGCGAAGCGAGGAGGAGTGTTAGTAGAACTGTGACCCTACAACGCGCGAGCCGAGCGAGCGAAGCGAGCGTGCCGCGGCAGCGGCCGGCGAAGCGCCACAACTGAACATTGGGAACGGAACTATTGGGAAAAAAAGTTTCACTAGTTCCGCCATGGAACTCCTTCCACGGGACTACTGGGAATAAACGGCATTTTCATGTGCGAAGCTTTAACACCTACGACGGCGTACCTCTTATGGAAACCGAAACGGAGCTTAAAGAATCGAATATGTTCAAATCTGTATGGTGTAAAAGAGGTTGCATTCTCATCAAGAGGGACGAGCAAGGTGAAACATACCAAATCAAATTGATGAGTTATATTGACTACTGAGCATCGGTATCAAAAGCGGACTGAACTTTTCATACTGGCCCCTATAACGACGTTAATGCTAGTCAAACAGGAAGATAATTACAATGGATAAAACATCCAACATTGAAGAAAGTATCTTTAACAGTTGGAACCATTACATAAGTGCAATTCCATGTCTTATGCTTAGTTTTTTTATTTCCTTGCATTTATTCAGAAAAGCATTACACTATTGCCTCGACGGGAATTGCGATTCGTGGACGCGTATCTATTGATCAACAACTGCAGCGATTATTATGGAAGCGATTATTTGTAAACATTATAATATGGTAGTTACAGTGGTCGTATTCATTAAAGTTTCACTATGTTTTGCCAATCGGCATACATTATTAAATAAAAATATTTCTTACTAGCTTTTTCCCGCGACTTCGTTCTCGCCTTAGAATGATTTGTTTTCCCATACAATCTTTCTCAAGCTCAGGTGGACACCAGGAACTTAGGGGTGACATTTTGGAGAAGGAAAGTCACGAATAGATCGGACTGGAGATATTTGCTTGACCAGGCTAGCCTAGGGCCCACCCGTGGCTATAACGCCTCAGATGATGATGATGATACAATCTATCACCCTTACTTACACCCCCTTAAGAAATGATTTCAGTCAATATGACATTCCCTAGAAATCCTATTGTCAAAACGAATCATTAAGTGCTTATTTCGGAATATCAAATGTACCGATTCTAGACAATGATAAAAGTCTCGCTACGCAGCCGTAAAACGTTATCCCAACAGAGCGAGTTCTTCATGTAAGTATGATGACCGAAGGCCGGAAGCAGAGCGGCAAGGCATGCGAGAATAATCACACAGAGCGGGCTTCTAATGTAAGGATGAGGGCCGAAGGCATGAAGCGGAGAGGAGAGACGCGCGAGGCTGAAGGCCGAGCCTCCCAACAGAGTAGATTCTTCATGTAAGGTTGATGACTGGAAAGCCGAAGGAGAGTGGCAAGGCATGCGAGGCCGAAGTCCGAGCTATGTCGTCGCCGAAGATCCAGTTGCCATATTAATGAGGGTAAATTGTACTCCATTCTTTCGTTTTCACGTGATGCCTAGACATATAAACAGACAGTCAAACAGACACAAATTCTTAAAACTGTTGAAACGATTTCTTTTATCGATTCTAAGTATCCGCAGCCAACTTTTTTTCGAATATCTTCCATGTACAGACTTTCGACCCTCTTCTAAGTGTACATCTAAGATGCTCCAACTGTCTATGCTGACGATTGGGCTGCCCAGCTCAAGTGATCTCTTATATCAAACAGTTTTTATTGTGTGAAGGGTCAACAATTACGTAAAAAATAACGCACGATAAAACTAAATGGTACACCGACGATACAAAGTGTGCATTGAAACAGCTGTTTTGTATTTAAGCATATGAATAAAAACAATGCCAAGGTATCGCAAATGCATTTTGATGTACACGCAAAGTAGAACTTATTGCGAAAAGTTTGTGCTAAAAAATAGCGTCAACAATCAGAAGGAATTATGATACTTCGGTTTTGACAGAATGAATCGTCAACTTGTTTACAATTCTTCTATGCTTTAAGTTAAATTTCTTGACACGCTGTTATACTCCCAATTGGCTGAAACTTAAATCGTAGAATGCCGTATGAGGATTAAACCACCCCGTTTCATAGACCTTACTTGCATCCCCGATCCCACTCGAGAACCTTTCCTCCCCAACGGCCAACGGTTCTACGTGCAATATGCCCCGCCCACTGCCACTTAAGTTTGGCGGTTCGGAGGGCTATGTCGGTTACTTTGGTTCAAAGATACTCCCAGCATAGCCATCTCCATTGCTCTTTGGGTGAATTTGAGCCTTCTTATGAGGCCCATAGTAAGCGACCACGTTTCAGTGCCATATGTCATCACTGGCAACACACACTGGTCAAAGACCCTCGTCTTGAGACACCGCGTAATATTGGACGAAAAGATGTGCCGTAGCTTCCCGAACGCAGCCCAGCCGAGTTGAATTCGACGATTAACCCCTTTCTCGAAGTTGGAGCTACCTAACTGGACAGTCTGTCCTAGGTATAATATACAATCATCTACAATTTCAATTAAAAGTGTCCGATTGTAACGGGAGTTGGTGCTACGTGATCGTGCTTTCAAAACGAATGATTAAGCTTATTTCAGAATATCAAATGTACCGATTCTAGACGAATAATGCATGTGAGGCTGAAGGCCGAGAGTCACACTGCCTAGACATGTAAACCGATAGACAAACAGACACGAATTCTTAAAACTGTTGAAATGTGTTCTGTTTCGATGCCAAGGGCCCTCCAATCGCTCCATTGATTTATCCAATATCTTCAATGTACAGATTTTCGACCCTCTACAGCTATATTATATGTATACGGATAAGCATAGATCCAGGGGCCTTTCAACTCGAAGTACGAATTTTTCTATGGAAATGTTATTTTAACTTGTTTGTACCAGATGTCACTTGGTGCTATCTCTATCGCACTTGCATATTGAAGTGACAGGGATGCAGCGGTCGTGCGGTTAGTTCTTACTAAATACACAACGGCGCTACGATCTATGTGGAGTATTTCACTGGTATCTCTATCTCAGTATATATATTGTACTTTGAGCATAGATCTAAGGTGCTTCAACCGTCAATGTTGACGATTGGGCTGCCCAGCCCAAGTGATCTCTTAAATCAAACAGTCATTATAGTGCGAAGGGTCACCAATTACGTAAAAAATAATACACGACAAAATTAAATTGTACACCGACGATACAAAGACTGCATTGAAGCAGCTGTTTTTGTATTTAAGCATATAAACACAAACAATTCCAAAGTATCGCAAATTTACACGCAATAATAGACCTAATTGCTAAAAGGTTATGCTCAAAAATAGCGTCATCAATCAGAAGGAATTATGATATTTCGGCTTTGACATATCGAAACGTCAGCTTGTTTACAATACTTCAAATTCTGCTATGACATAAGTTAAATTTACTGACACGCCGTTATACTCCCAATTGGCTGAAACTTAAAGCTTAGAATGGCGTATGAGGATTTAAATCACCAGTTTCATAGACCATATTTGCACCCCCGATTTCATCCCTTTGAGGGTGATTATCGGGACAAAAAGTATACTATAAGTGAATCCAGATTATATACTGTTTAGTATACAAAAAATCACCTTGATCTGTTCAGCCGTTATTGCGTGATTGAGTAACAAACATCCAAACATCTAAACTTTCGCATTTATAATATTAGCGGCATTACAAAGTTATGTATGTAGTTTTTGAATCTAGAAAACGGTACTGAAATTAGGGTTTAGAGTCACAGTTAATTAATGGAATAAATCATAATGGTGTTCAAAATTTGAAGAGACCGTGGTGGCTGGCGCGCACACTGGGCAGCGCCGCGGCGCAGCGCTTGCGTTTACTTTTTTTTTCAGTTTCTATCTTAAGATTTCACAAATTTTGAATGAGGATGTTTTTCCTTTGTCCGCAAGTATATGCTTACAAATTTTCATTCCTGTAACTCATGGATTATAGGAGTTCCCATACAAAATTCAACCCCTCTTTTTACCCCCTTTAAACCCTTTGCACAATTTTTATACCTGACCAATTTTTACACAATGTTTATATCAAAATCCGTTTAGCCGTTTTCACGTGATGCGCGTTCATATAAACAGACAAACAGATAAACAGATAAACAGACAAAAATTCTAAAAACTGTTGGAACGTGTTCTGTTATCAATTCTAAGAATCCCCAGCCAACTTTTTTTCGAATATCTTCCATGTACAGACTTTCGACCCTCTTCAGCTTTATTATATGTATAGATTATCAACTTACAGTGAAATTATATTACGTTGGAGTTTGAGTTTAAATAAGAAATCTAGACACGCGGCAGCGTGTCCAGCCAAGTTCACCCTAGGAACTGGCGGACAGCAGCCGTGTGTTACATGTTATATTACACGAACCGTTTGGAGCCACTTTTGCCCCCCAATAACTCCAAATCTATCTAACATAAAAAAATGAAATTTGGTACCTGTATTAAGATCCTTAAGAACAACTAGAACCCCAAATTTCATAAATATAGGTTTAATAATTATTGAGATTATAAATTCCAAAAAACGGCATTTTTACCACTGACTGACTGACTGACTAGTAATCAGAAACCTAACCCACTTCCAGGTGACCTAGAAAGCTGAAATTTGGCATGCAACTTGGTAATTGTGTGTGTACACCAGGAAAAATCAGAAAACAGTATTTTTTTATGGTTTTATTATTATTATTTATGCCAGTTACCTCAGAACTTCGTCATTTATTAACCGATTTGGAAAATTCTTTTTTTGTTAGAAACGGTATACTTCAGGGGTGGTCCCATAGTTATCAGGTAAGAATCTGATCATAGTGTCCTGGAGACATCGAGGGAACTCTTCAAATATTTGAGGTGCACCTATAGCGATTTGGGTATTTTGTAAAGTAACTCGTGCATTCGCTTTTAAAAAGCACCATTTCGCGAAGATTGGCAAAAAGTAATGATATCCCATCAAAAACATAAATATGAAAATGGGAGCCAAGTTCAATATTAAGAATATACGATGCTTGGTTGTCGTCTTCACCGACAAAAGAATTGAGATCTAAATGGGTGCCAAGTTCCGTAGATTCTCTGAAAAGTCCGGCATTACATTGTTTACAGTAAAACTAATTTACTGCAGCTTTATTCATGTTGAGGTTTAACTTGGCAGTTTTCTATGCAGTATGTTATAATACCATAAAATCTGTTGGATATTTAAGAAAACTGCCAAACTAAAGTTCAAAATGCATTTAGCCGCAGTAAATTAGTTTAATGTAAACAATGTAGTGCCGGACTTGGCACCATTTCAGAGAATCTACGGAACTTGGCACCCATTTAGATCTCAATTCTTTTGTCGGTGAAGACGAAGAGAATTTAATAAAAAATACTGAACTTAGCTTTATTTAATGATTTAAGTCGTAAACCTTAAAATTCTATAAGTAACATTTTTTTTATAATGACTTTGAGTATAATTGTAAACGCACAAGTTGAGTCGATGCAATTTCAAAACGCATCGTCAGAAATGTCATCATTATCAATGTCAACTAAAATATACACAACTTGTCACCGACTCCGACTCGCGTAAATATTATACACAACTTTCAGAGTTTTCTGTTATAATATCGTAAAAAAATCAGTGATTCCTGTGATGTAAATCATGCCTGTGGAACTGTGTTTTTTTGCATGTTGCACTTTCCTCGCTATAGTGAGGAGAAAAGTTTTGTGTTACACATGGGTGCAAAGTTGTATTTTACTTCTCGTGTGTTGAAACACTCGCTACGCTCAGGATTCAATTTTAGAACCACTCGCTTCGCTCGTGGTTCAACTATAGAATCCTTTCGCTGGCTCGTGTTTCAATTCCACACTCGCGGGTAAAATACAACTTTGCACCCTTGTATAACAAATAACTATTGTCAGGTTTTATTGAGCATATCTTTTATTATTGCAGAATCTTAATACGCGTATCGAGACGCTTTATGAAATCTCAAAGTGAATCGATCTCACAGACAGAACACTTAAGGGTAAGCAAACACATCAGCGAGTCTTTAGTATTTATTTATTTATCAATCTCATTGAGGTTATTAAAATAAAAAACTTAAACCTTTCGCATCTTATACTTTTTTTATTGTCTACCTAAATAGCTTGCAAAATTTCTTGTCCCTTGGCCGGTGTATGATACTTAGTCCTACAACTAGTTTATTTTTGACATAGGTAACATACCAACTAGTAGAACAAGTGATATACTTATCTCGAACATAACGAGATGCCAGCTTTACTGCCTATGGGAATTTATGTATGTTTCAATTCAACTAAAAATTTATTCATTCACGAAGATATATGCCTCATTCTTTGGCAATTTTGTTAAATTTGTAACCAAATTTCCTTGTATTTCCTTGGATCGCTTAGTATAGTCAACTGCAAAAGTATCTGACAAGACGAGCCGTTCCAAAATATCTCGTCAAATGAGAAAATCTTTTAGATATCAGTAACCTCGCGTCAAAGAACAAAGTAGGTACGTCGGGTCGTCGGCCTCATAAGTAGTTGGACACTTTGGGACTTTGTCGCTTTTACCCGTTAGACATTAGGTATGACAGTTTAAACATGACGTTAAGCGACAAGGTACAAAGGTGTTCAGCCCCTTGGGAGGCGGACCGTACAACATATCAATGCCGCCCCGCCAAGTCAGGAAGTCACCTAAGTGGATTTATATATATATATATATATATATATATATAGCGGTTAGTGTCTGACAGATATTTTTGAGCGGCTTATTCCGTCAGCTACTTTTTCAGCTAACTCTAGTGTTAGGCTGCACGTCTAATAACGTTGAGAGTATTGGCCAATATTGTGTTTGTTCAGCGATGTAGTGCAACCAGCGTTGTCGGGCCAGTCACAGACCTGAAAAATTTAATCATCATGATAAATGACACACAATGGTCCACAAAACACGGGCTTATTTGACTCGAGGTCGAGATATTGTTATTGATGTTGTGCGGAGTGGACTCCCTTAAATTTTCTCGTTTCGCTAATAATTGTAGACAACCTAAATAATTTTGTAAGGTTTGGCAGGCGTAATTCCGATTGTGGGCGGCTAATGTAATACCAATATTATCTTCACATAAAGGTACTACTACCTTTTGCTAAGTTACAAGGGAGGTTACAGGGAGTAGGTACCTAGGTACCAGAGACGTACCCGGATTTTTTTTATTTTTTTTATAGGTGCAAATGTACAAATATATCCAAAAACTTTAATAATTATTAGTTGAACCTATGTTTGCCTACATGTAAGTATTTATTACTCCTTATGATCTCAGAATTGCATATTTAAAATAAAACAACATAATACACATATCAGACTAAGGTAAACATGCGAATGTTTGAAACCTTAATGTCGAATTTAATAGGAGACAATTTTTGTTCGTCTCTATTAATTGATAAAATCAGGCGTTACTTTGCGGAAGTCCATGACAAGCCTCTTGAACAATAGTTCTTTAATATTCCGCTAAAATATTTTTTAGCGGAACACATTTTTTAGCGGAATAGCAAAGAAATATTGTTCAAGAAGTTCGTCTCTATTTTTTTGAATTAAGATTAAAAGTACCAAGTTTCAGTGTCAAAGCAAAGGGCGTTTATCTTATTTGAGGAAATATTTTACAAACTTCGAATCAAAGCAGTCACTGTGATATACTTTTGTGAATTAGGTTCCTTATCAAAATATTGTACAAGTTTATTGCAGCTAGCAGCTGGCGTTCTCCTTAATTTGTATTATCGCAGTATACATTTTGATTAAATTATTAATCAAAATCACGTTATCATATCGGACCTACAAGTAAGAAGAGGAAAGAACTTAAAATTGCGTTTTAAATTAGAATTACTCCATTCTCATCTCATTCGGATGGAGTAATCTAAATATATAAAAGAAGAAACTGACTGACTGACTGACTGACTGACATATCAACGCACAGCCCAAACCGCTGGTCCTAGAGATTCCAAATTTGGCACGTAGGTTCCTTATAAGGTCTAGGGGTGCACTAAGAAAGGATTTTTCAAAATTCAACCCCTAAGGGGGTGAAATGGGGGTCCGAAGTTTGTATGGGGAAACAAGATTAGCTGGACTATTTTATTCGAAACTTCACAGGAGTATTTCTAACGATAAATGAGTAAACACGTGTTTCAGGTTTTTTGAAAAATCAACCCCTAAAAGGGGAAATGTGGTGACAAATTCTGATAATCGACATGGGTATTGTTTTTATGGTTTATTAGGTCGCTGATAACGAAAATAACAAGGATTTTAAAATCCCACGTGAAGGACGTGAAATACCATCCCCTCCTGTTGGGGTGCGAGGGGGATGAAATGTCTAAATATTAATATGGGTGTCGTTTTTATGGTTTTTTAGGACGTTAATTACGAAAATGGCATCGGTTTTGAAATTAAATATTGTGGATGAAAACTTTTGAAAGTTTGTGAAAAATTGCAAGAAATAACTGACTGACTGAGTGACCAACATATCAACGCACAGCGCAAACTGCTGGTTCTAGAGATTCCAAATTTAGTATGTAGGTTCCATATAAGGTCTTGAGGTGCATTAAGAAAGGATTTTTCAAAATTCAACCCCTAAGGGGGTGAAATGGGGGTCCGAAGTTTTGTATAGGAAATCAAGATTAGTTAGATTATTTTATTCGAAACTTCACAGGAGTATTTCTAACGATAAATCAGTAAACATGTGTTTCAGGTTTTTTGAGAAATCAACCCCTAAAAGGGGGAAAGGTGGTGACAAATTCTGAAAATCGATATGGGTACTTTCTATGGTTTATCGGGTCGCTGATTTCGAAAACAACAATAATTTTAAAATCCCACGTGGAGTACGTGAAATACCATCCCCTTTGTTGGGGTCCGACGGGGTTGGAATGTCTAAATATTAATATGGGTGTGATTTTTATGATTTATTGGGTCGTTAATTTCGAAAATGGCGTTGATTTTGAAATTTAATATTGCGGGCATGAAAACTTAAAAGTAGGTGCCAAATTGCAAGAAGAAACTGACAGACTGAGTGAGTGACATATCAACGCACAGCCCAAACTGCTGGTTCGAGACTCGAGAGATACCAAATTTGGCATGTAGGTTCCTTATAAGGTGAATTCCCTATGAAGATACGACCTTTCTTGAGTCAATGTATTGTAAGTGGTTTTATTAATTAGTGCCGCCCGATACGATTTCGACAACAATCGATATTTGAGCGTTCGAGAGGACTCTTAATACGACTCCTAGGTAAAATTTGGCAAAAGTGGCGGCCATATTGCTTTTCTTCATTTTCGTCCCGATTTCGTTCAAAATCGATATCTGAGCGTCCGAGAGGTCCCCAAATACGACACCGAGGTAAAATTTGAAAAAAGTGGCGGTAATATTGATTTTCTTCATTTCCGTCCCGATTTCATTCAAAATATAAATCTGAGCGTCCGAGATGTCTCTTAATAAGAATCCGAGGTAAAATTTGGAAAAAGTCGCAGGCATATTGATTTTCTTCATTTTCTTCCCGATTTCGTTCAAAATCGATATCTGAGCGTCCGACAGGTCTCGTAATACGAATGCGAGGTAAAATTTAGAAAAAGTGGCGGCCATATTGATTTTTTCCCCTTCGGTCCCCGATTTCGTTAAAAATCGATATCTGAGCGTCCGAGAGGTCCCCTAATACGAATCCGAGGTAAAATTTGGAAACAGTAACAGCCATATTGATTTTATTCATTTCCAACCCGATTTCGTTCAAAATCGATATCTGAGCGTCCGAGAGGTCCCCTAATACGAATCCGAGGTAAAATTTGGGAAAAGTGGTGGCCATATTGATTTCCTTCATTTTCGTCCCGATTTCGTTCAAAATCGATATCTATGTGTCCGAGAGGTCCCCTAATACGAATCCGAGGTAAAATTTGGGAAAAGTGGTGGCCATATTGATTTCCTTCATTTTCGTCCCGATTTCGTTCAAAATCGATATCTGTGTGTCCGAGAGGTCCCCTAATACGAATCCGAGGTAAAATTTGGAAAAAGTGGTGGCCATATTGATTTCCTTAATTTTCGTCCCGATTTCGTTCAAAATCGATATCTGTGTGTCCGAGAGGTCTCTTAATACGAATCCGAGGTAAAATTTGTGAAAGTAGCGGCCATATTGATTATCTTTTTTTTCGTCCCGATTTCGTTCAAAATCGATATCTGAGCGTCCGAGAGGTCCCCGAATACAAATCCGAGGTAAAATTTGGAAAAAGTGGCAGCCATATTGATTTTATTCATTTCAACCCGATTTCGTTCAAAATCGATATCTGAGCGTCCGAGAGGTCCCCTGATATGAATCCGAAGTAAAATTTGGAAAAAGTGGCAGCCATATTGATTTTCTTCATTTACAACCCGATTTCGTTCAAAATCGATATCTGAGCGTCCGAGAGGTCCCCTAATACGAATCCGAGGTAAAATTAGGAAAAAGTGGCGGCCATATTGATTTTCTTCATTTTCGTCCCGATTTCGTTCAAAATCGATATATGTGTGTCCGAGAGGTCTCTTAATACGAATCAGAGGTAAAATTTGTGAAAGTGGCGGCCATATTGATTATCTTTTTTTTCGTCCCAATTTCGTTCAAAATCGATATCTGAGCGTCTGAGAGGTCTCTGAATACGAATCTGAGGTAAAATTTGGCACTCCATACATGCCTGTATGCAAAAAAGGTTAATGTTACTATATAGGCGTGTGGGGTATCTCCAAGTCCATACTTGCTTTTAAAAACGACATAGAGGTTTCGATATTTTCTTCCATTTAAATCAACAAGTACGGTTGCAAGTTTTTGTTGCACTTTTAGCACCACCCAGGGGTCACGTGTAGGGTAACGGTGGGTACTCCCTACGGACGTGGTGCAACTTCGACCCCCCCTTTGTCAAGTGAGTGGGCAACTTGACTGTTAGAAGTTCGCAAGCCGCTCGAAGGCCTCTAACTTGGCTTAAGGATTGCAGCCGGGATCAACGGCTTAGCGTGCCTTCCAAAGCACGAGAGTCATTTAGTAACCACTCAAAGCGATCACCCATCCAAGAACTGACCTGCGCCCACATTGCTTAACCTCGCACACCGCACGCGGTAGGCGGGTGCCGCTGGGCCACGAGCGCTCTAAATTCTTGATAGTTTGTGCCAATTTGCAATTCAATCGGTCCAGTAAAAGCAACTTGGTTGTAACAGACGGACTGAAGTAAGGAGTGCGAATGGAAGTGTGGCCAAATTTTCTTTTTGGATGCTCCAATGGGAACTGGCAAAACCTACGTAATAAATTTAATTTTAGGAAAAATAAATGTTACACGTGATATTGAATTAGCCGTATTTCTGTACTTCAAAGGACCAGAGTTTATGACCGCTGCGCGCTGCTTGGTCGTTTACAGACCTATCGGTGTTACTGTAGTACACAGATACTTTTACTAAGGGCCATTTAAGACATGCTTTTATTTCATCGGCCCTTTCCCCTTCGGCCTCTCGGAAATGTATGATAATAGTTTTCGATCCTTATTTTTGGCAAAATCAAATTAAATTCAACAGTTTGCCGGTTCTCAGAATGTATACTGACTTTTCATCTGTTCATCTGTTAATGAATCACAATCACCAAACTTCGTATACCGAAACCCCCAGAATGTAACAACTACTTTTCTGGAGACCGCATCTAAATCGGTTCAGCCAAACGCGAGATAATCGTGGACAACCATACGAACCTGTTTTTTGTAGACGGTCAAAAATTTCGCTTAGTACGCGGGCGAAGCCGCGGGCAAATGCTAGTTTATAATAAATGGAAAATGGGAAAGTTTAGGTACCTACTTAAATTAACTAATGATTAGCACTGGATTTTTTAAATTATAAATTTAGTTCTGACTTTTCTTTCCAAACGAGTTCTTTATGAATTCTATAATTTTTTAAAGGGACAATGTACACCCAGTTGCAGTACATAGGCTGCGGTTACCGTTTACCATCAGGCGGGTTTTACGCTTGTTTGCCAACGATGTGGTATATAAAAAAAGCTCACCTGTAACACTCTGTTGAAGTGCAGGGTAGACGGACAAGCCCTGAGCACCAGCTCTCCCCACACGCAGTAGTAGAAACCGTTGCAGTCACCTTCCACGGGCAGGAGCCAGTGAATGTGCGGGTCTACTGGACAGCCGTTCTCGAGGAAACCGGGCTGAGGTGTTGAAGGCTCAGCGGTGGTTGGTTCAGCGGTTGTTGGTTCAGCGGTGGTAGGCTCAGCGGTGGTTGGTTCGGCAGTTGTAGGCTCAGGGGTGGTAGGTTCAGCGGTGGTCGGTTCCGCAGTTGTAGGCTCAGCGGTACTAGGTTCAGCAGTTGTAGGCTCAGCGGTGGTAGGCTCAGCGGTGGTTGTTTCAGCAGTTGTAGGTTCAGGGGTGGTAGGTTCAGCGGTGGTCGGTTCCGCAGTTGTAGGCACAGCAGTAGTAGGCTCAGCGGTGGTAGGCTCAGCGGTGGTTGGTTCAGCAGTTGTAGGCTCAGGGGTGGTAGGTTCAGCGGTGGTCGGTTCCACAGTTGTAGGTTCAGCAGTAGTAGGCTCAGCTGTTGTAGGCTCAGCGGTGGTAGGTTCAGCGGTGGTCGGTTCCGCAGTTGTAAGCTCAGCGGTAGTAAGTTTAGTAGTTGTAGGCTCGGGCGTAGTCGTCTCCTGTCCTGGGATATTCCTGTCTCCGCAATCTACATTCGCCTGCCAGTCGCACTGTCCAGTTTCAACGTTGAAGTACAGGTCGCCCCAGCAAGGCATCTCCACGGGTTCGCCGTAAGTGCACATGTAGAACTTGTTGCAGTCTTCATGGACCAGCAGTTTTTCTTGAGACCAGTCCGAGGGGCAGTCGTTGGCCGCTACGGCCACTACGGCCAGTAATAATGCTGCTACTACACCTTGAACGTGGAATTAGTAGTAAGGGCAATATATGCAGTTGCGGAATGACAAGGTTCGTCACTTTTCGACTTCTTGCGACCTTAATGCTCCTAAGGTCGAAAAGTGACGAACCATTCATTCCTCGATTATACAATCTAAGCGTTAAGACAAACTGACGGCACAGTGTGCTTGAGGCCAAATTACATTTCTATGGATTTCGAGTCCGGTTTCGACACAGTAAATGGCGTGTTGAAGCGAGCGAGTGAAACACATTGAAATGTGATTAAGATCAAAAATATAGAATTAGTTCCCACACAAGTGGCAGTTGAGATGAAATGTATCTGTCTTAACCCTTAAAGTGATTACTTTGTCGACGTCATTGACGAAAATAACCAGTAGTGGATCCGGATATTTCAGGAAAAATAGACTTGACACGTTTGGTGCTTGACCCCAACGAGCTTAAAATTTAGTTTAATAAGTCCCAGAAGGGCTCAGAATGCTTTTGGAGGGAGTCCCATTTCTTGATCTACTACTGTACAAAATAATCGCAACTTTTCAATGAAAGTGAATAAATTCTAGTTTCCTATAATATTTACCCCTCATATTGCGTTTGGTTTGTTGCTTGAAACAAACTTGCAGTGATTTGTGACAGAATGTTTTATATACCTTTCCACGTAAGTAGGTACTTGACGACTGTGAGTATTCCACCAATTGATATCAGTGCGTAACAAGGCAGCTAATCGACTATTGATACGGGGTACGAAAATAATGGTATCAATAATTAATTACCTAAAGTGTTAGTGATTTTATGTATTACAAAAGTAATATGCTATTATCCTTATTTTACCGAAAATACTCGCATTCTGCTTCATATTCGGGGATAATAATCGACGTTTAAGTTTTTGCTCCTGTAAAAGGAGCAAAAAATTAAAGGATCTTGCGGTAAAGCGAATGCGATCCGGAGGACGTCGCACCAAAAAACCGTTCGGTATTCATGCGGGATAGCTGAGCGGAGGCGGCGTCTATGACATACGAGTATAAGCCTATATTATTCAAAATTTAGTATAATCTTGGAATTATTAAAATGTTTCCAAAATTTATTGATATAACAATCTAAGTAACTTGGTAAATCACATACAAAAAACAATCAAGAAAATAATTACAAAATAATTAAAAACAAAACTAACCTATTTTGCCCAGTCATAAAAAGAAGACCCCGCCCAGCATTTCCGTCTGCGGCATGGATCCCATAATGCTGGCGGCGTTACCTCTCTGTATTGCTAAAGAAATACGTTTGGAGAGGTAAGCGCCAGCCCTATGGTCCCCTGAAGCGTCGACGAGACGTTTACCCATTGCCTTCATAAAAGATTTCATATCAGCTGACCAGGGACCCAAAGTTTTCACCGCAAGCGCCGCAAACTCGTAGTCTTTAATTAAAGACGAGTATTTGCGGCGCTTCAACACCTGGCCCAGGTCAGCTGCGCGCCGGCTTTAGAGCGAATCTCCTGAATGTGGGACTGAGCAAACGTATCCTATCCACGCACGTTGCGTCCCACACCAAAGCTCTACCCAACATCCACCGCACATATGGGGCACCATCAGGTTGCTTACCATTGTCTCTTGTCAGTCAGTTCGAGAATAGCACGCAAAGACACGCTGGCAAGCGAACGTCGAACAAAAATCGTTTATAGGTAGTGCCGTGGCGGTACAACAGGGCCGGCGCTTTTTATACATGAGAAGCCATGCCTACCCGACTCATCGACGCTTTTGCCAAAGACGCATGGATGTGAAATACAGATTCTGGTCCCAAGCCTCAAGGAACAAGCGATTCTTAAAGTGCCTGGGTCCAGAATGGTTGCCTATCTGGCTCGGGACTCGAAACTCGGGACTGGAAGGACGATTTTTGAAAATTTATCAATGATTGTCTGTCTGCCAATCATGAGGAACAATGGCGGCTTCTGAGCCCAGAGAACCATCGTCCAAGTACCATAAATTGAATTTAGAATTTAGTAATGAGATGATAGGGTGAATTACTAAACTAAAAATGGCGGGTCTAACCTATCTAAAAGAACTGATTAATGTTTCTTATTTATTTAGAATTAAATTAAATGTATCCCATCAAAAATATTTTATGTAAAATGTTGCCAAGACGACCACATAAGGTTTGCCCTGTGAAAAACATATCTGATCTCAAGTAGAGCCAAGCTTCTGAATCTACACGGCCTAACTCTACCAACCCTAACTTTAACAAATTCTACATATCAGTAAATATGTATGGCTTCGCCGTTTCGCTACCGTCGTGGAGGTGATGCGAATATTTAGTTTCTGATCTGAAGTAAGTAACGAAACAGCCTAGCCATACCTATTTACTGATATGTAGGATTTGTTGAAGTTAGGGTCGGTAGAGTTAGGCCGTGCAGATTCAGAAGCTTGGCTCTACATGAGATCTGATATTTTTTCACAGGGCAAACCTTATGTGGTCGTCTTGGCAACATTTTACATGAAATGTGTTTGGTGGGATTTCAGTTCTTTTTGTAAGGCGGAGGTTCTTGTAAGTACTTATTAATAGGTTTTTCAGTTACTGTCTACAGTCCCGTGTAAACTTTCATGTCTTAATTCATAAAATTGGTGAAAGTCTCATATAAACTTCCACCCCCCCATTTTAGGGAATGGGGGGCGAAAGTTATAAGTTTATGATTTTTTTGTTGGTTGTATACTAAACTTAGATTACATACCAAATTTCAGCTTTCTAGCACTTCAGGAAGTAGCCAAACATTTTGATGATCATCAGTGTGTCAGTGAGTCTGTCAGTGACGAAATCGGTGTATTTTAGATACCAATAAAATCTAAAGTATTAGAGCTATTCTATTGAGACTTTGTACGTTTAATTAGTCTATTATTGACATCATATCCTGAGAATATGAACTATCTGGTACATCGGAAACTAACTTTATGAGGGTTCATAAAAACGACGAAACACTTTGAGAAAAGGTAGGTGGTGCCCCTGCGCTTCGCTTGGCTCGTCTTGGCGGGGGCACTACCGTGCCCCCAGATCTACTCTTTTTTAGGCTTCCGTAATCCGCTAGGAACCCTTATAGTTTCGCCATGTCCACCTGTCTGTTTGTCTGTCCGCCTATCTGTCCGAGGCTTTGCTCTGTGATTGTTAGTGCTAGAAAGCTGCAATTTGGTGTGGATATATAAATCAAAAAAGTCAACAAAGTCGAAAAAATAAAGTCTAAACAATTTAAGGGTACCTCCCCTACATGTAAAGTGGGGTTGAATTTTTTTTGCTTCAGCCCTATTGTGTGGGTTGGATAGGTCTTTCAAAATGAATAGAGGTCTTCATCACATCATATTCACTCTAAAAGAAAATAATTTTTAAGAAAAAAAAACCGACTTCAATGGGAGAGGCCGGTGAAAGATTATCATACTTAGATGGTGCACTCTTAGATTCCATACAATAAAATAAAAATGGCTATAAGTATGTTTATAATGGTAGAAGACTAAGTACCCTCAATTACTCATGGAATCATGGAAAAACCTTGCTGGCTTGACAAACAAAACGAAGAGAACAAATCGCCAATCGTGAACTACCTACGCGTCGTTGAAGAGTTCCGTTCTGATCATCATCAGCAGTTCCACTTCATCAAATGTCACTTTTATGAATGAAAATGCTTGATTAGTTCATGAAAATACTAAAATCACTATTTGTGTGCCTTTCACATTTGAGGAGTTCCCTCTATTCCTAATGGATCCCATCATCAGAACTCGAGCATGACAAAAATCAATCGTGAAAATAGAACTTGCTTAACAAACACAGCTAGGAGGCAAATCACCAAACGTGAACTTTTCGTCGTTGAAGAGTTCTGTTCTGATCATCATCAGCAGTTCCACTTCATCCAATGTCACATTTTTGGATGCAAATGCTTGACTTGTTGATAAAAACACAAAAATCACTATATGTTTGCCTTAAAGATTTGAGGAGTTCCCTCAATTCCTCATGGATCCCATCATCAGAAATCAAGCATGACAAAAATTAACCGTGAAAATAAAACTTGCTTAACAAACACAGCTAGGAGGACAAATCGCCAAACGTGAACTTTTCGTCGTTGAAGAGTTCTGTTCTGATCATCATCAGCAGTTCCACTTCATCCAATGTCACATTTTTTGATGCAAATGATTGACTTGTTGATAAAAACACAAAAATCACTATATGTTTGCCTTAAAGATTTGAGGAGTTCCCTCAATTCCTTGTGGATCCCATCATCAGAACTGCGTTTTGACAAAAACGGGACCAATTTGGATATATATACTTACAATCAAAAAAAGAATTTTCCAAATCGGTTAAGAAATGACGGAGTTATGGACTAACAAACATTTAAAAAAAACATACAACCGAACTGATAACCTCCTCTTTTGAAATCTTGAAGTCGGTTAAAAAATGTGTCCCCCCCTCTAACTTTTGAACTATGGGTCCAAAAAATATGAAAAAAATCATGAAAGTAAAGCTTAATAAAAACTTTCAACGAAAACAATAGCGGATATGATCAGTTAAGCCATTTTTGAGTTATCGTAAAAAGTCTACCCTTCTTGTTAAAAGACGTATGAAACGCTGCGAAAGTATTCCCTTTTGCTTGTTATTAATTTTTTTAGAGTAATTTCATTGGGCAACTGCGGTACCCTATACAGAGCATGGCCCGACATGCTCTTGGCCGATTTTTCTTTACATATGTGGGGCAGCATAGCGTATTTCCAGCAGTGGATGTCCTTCGGCTGATAAGAAGTTTTTTTTTTAATTTGCCCTACAAAGTAATTACTTACGTCTCATATTCTTTCATAAGTGGACATTGTAAAAAGGAATGTAATATTAGCTATTGAATATCCACAAACAAAGTAATAATATGAATTACCAGTGTGTTACATACATTTAATATATGGTATGTTTTTCGGACGATTCGGAAAATTCTTTTTTTGTTTGTAACGGTATACTACCGAGGTCATCCCATTATCAAGTCAGAATCTGATCATAGGGTTCTACAGAAATCGAGGTAACTATTCAAATATTCTGGGTGCACCTATAGCGATTTGGGTATTTTGTTAGGCGGCCGAAAAGGTTAAGCAAAGCAAATATAGGGGTCTCGGCGCCGAATATAACTTCGTTCCGTTCGGCGTTGAGACCCTCGGTCCGTGGGGTCCCAGGGCCCATGACCTCTTTAAAGAAGTGGCAAAGAGGCTAGTGGACACCACTGGTGACCAAAGGGCTGGCAGCTTCCTCGCACAACGCATCAGCATTGCTATACAGCGAGGAAATGCTGCCAGCATCTTTGGCACGATGCCGCGCGGTGATCCCTTATTTTAAATTATTTATTTTGTAAGTTTTTAATAAGTATAGGATATCAGTTGAAATTTGTGATGATGAAAAATGGATGTCATGTATAAAAATAAACCTAGTTACTTCAAAATTTCAAAAGAGGAGGTTATCAATTCGGTTGTATGTTTTTTTTTTTTTAAAGTTTGTTAGTCCATAACTCCGTCATTTCTTAACCGATTTGGAAAATTCTTTTTTTGATTGTAAGTATATATATCCAAATTAGTCCCGTTTTTGTCAAAACGTAGTTCTGATGATGGGATCCATGAGAAATTGAGGGAACTCCTCAAATCTTCAAGGCAAACATATAGTAATTTTTGTGTTTTTATCAACAAATCAAGCATTTTCATCCAAAAATGTGACATTAGATGAAGTGGAACTGCTGATGATGATCATAACAGAACTCTTCAACGACAAAAAGTTCACGTTTGGCGATTTGTCCTCCTAGCTGTGTTTGTTAAGCAAGTTCTATTTTCACGATTAATTTTTGTCATGCTTGATTTCTGATGATGGGATCCATGAGGAATTGAGGGAAATCCTCAAATCTTAACGGCAAACATATAGTGATTTTTGTGTTTTTATCAACAAATCGAGCATTTTCATACAAAAATGTGACATTTGATGAAGTGGAACTGCTGATGATGATCAGAACAGAACTCTTCAACGACGAAAAGTTCACGTTTGGCGATTTGTCCTCCTAGCTGCGTTTGTTAAGCAAGTTCTATTCTCACGATTAATTTTTGTCATGCTCGATTTTTGATGATGGGATCCATGAGGAATTGAGGGAACTCCTCAAATCTTAAAGGCAAACATATAGTGATTTTTGTGTTTTTATCAACAAATCGAGCATTATCATACAAAAGTGTGACATTTGATGAAGTGGAACTGCTGATGATGATCAGAACAGAACTCTTCAACGACGAAAAGTTCACGTTTGGCGATTTGTCCTTCTAGCTGTGTTTGTTAAGCAAGTTCTATTTTCACGATTGATTTTTGTCATGCTCGAGTTCCGATGTTGGGATCCATTAGGAATCGAGGGATCTCCTCAAATGTGAAAGGCACACAAATAGTGATTTTAGTATTTTCATGAACTAATCAAGCATTTTCATTCATAAAAGTGACATTTGATGAAGTGAAACTGCTGATGATGATCAGAACGGAACTCTTCAACGACGCATAGTTCACGTTTGGCGATTTGTTCTCTTCGTTTTGTTTGTCAAGCAAGCAAGGTTTTTTCATGATTCCATGAGGAATTGAGGGTACTTAGTCTTCTACCATTATAAACATACATTATAGCCATTTTTATTTTATTGTATATCTATCTAAGAGTGCACCATCTAAGTATAATAATCTTTTATCGGCCTCCCCCATTGAAGTCGGTTTTTTTTCTTAAAAAATATTTAGTATGTAACTCGTGCATTCGCTGTTGAAAAGCCGCATTTGGTAAAGTTTATCAAAAAATAATGAAACTAATTTATTTTTGAGCTTTAATTTGACAGTTTTCTTAAATATCCAACAGCTTTCATGGTATTATAACATACTGCATAGAAAACTGCCAAGTTAGGGCTCAAAATGCTGCTGCAAGCTGCAATAAATTAGTTTTACTGTAAACAATCTAGTGGCAGACTTAGCACCTTTTCAGATAATCTACGGAACTTTGCACCCATTTAGATCTCAATCCTTTTGTCGGTGAAGACGACAACCACACTTCGCATATTCTTAATATTGAACTTGGTCCCCATTTTCACAGTTATGTTTTTGATAGAATATCATTACACGTCACAAAGGTATGTAATTATATTACATCACATTACAACGTCTTGCGAACCGCATAACCATATTCATTTGACTTATTACGGTAAAATGTAACGTTAATTGATTAAAATGGCAGATAAAACATTTCCTAGTCGCGATTACGATAGCAAACTACAATCGAGAGTATTTGTTTATGACAATTGATATCAAAAACATATTTGCTAGATGTTTATCATAGTTACATATGTGTTGTTAGTTGTATCTAATAATGCCGAAGAGTGTGTCCATGCCCGGTTAGCAAGATGGGTTTTATGAACATGTTTTACGGCCTTAGCAGACTACAATGTTACATAAACCACCAGTGACCACCACTGTTGACGGCTTCTTTGGCTTCTTTGGTAGTGACCCTGCCTACGAAGCCGGATGTCTTGGGTTCGAATACCGGTCAGGGTAATGTTTGTGTGGTGAGCACGAACATTTGTTCCTGGGTCAAGATGTTTTCTATGTATTTAAGTATTTATTTATCTATATAAGGATGTATATCGTCGTCGAGTAACCATAGTACAAGCTGTGCTTTGTTTGGGTCTAGGTCGATTTGTGTAAGGAGAATCTTACACCAACCAATATTTATTTATTTTATACAACTTTTCATGCTAGCTGGGCTCGCTGGTCTCTATTGTACGATCAACCATATGTTTTATACAATATAAAATATTTAAATATACAAGACTCCTTTACTCTAACATATAAGGACGTGTACAGACATTTTTACTGTTGCGTATCGAAAATGGAACACTTACGCGATCACTTCTTATCAGTTCATCTTTCACAGACAGTTTTTGGCATTTATTTTGTTCCGATGTTAATGTTGAGAACTGTTCGCTGGTATATTATTTTGTAAAAAAATATAACTGTATAGATTTTTTCTCTATTAAAACAGAACCAAAATACTAACCGATATAACCCACTGAGTCGCTAAATTTTGAGGGGCACATTGCACGCACAAACAATGGCCGTTGTGGCAGAAAGGTTTTCGAGTGGCGACCACGCAATGGAGGGCGCAGCGTGTGTAGACCTCCCACAAGGTGGACAGAGTTGATAAACTGGCAATGAGCACGAGGGTCCGCTGGTTGCGGGTGGCGCAGTACCGGTCCAGCCTATGTCCAGCAGTGGACATCTTTCAGCTGATACGAGG
This sequence comes from Notocelia uddmanniana, assembly GCA_905163555.1. Taxonomy (NCBI): domain Eukaryota; kingdom Metazoa; phylum Arthropoda; class Insecta; order Lepidoptera; family Tortricidae; genus Notocelia; species Notocelia uddmanniana. The sequence goes on along the minus strand of LR991067.1, from coordinate 8,558,751 downwards.
ATGATGATGAAAGGTTCATATTAAACTTAGTCTTCATAACATTCCTTACCTAACTTTTACCAACCCAACAAATACAATCACTCCCATCAATAAGAGGAGATCTTTGCCCAGCAGTGGGACGGATGTGGCTAATGATGATGATGAAAAAATACAATGTCTCTGTTTGTCCGTCTGTCTGTCACATTGCCAAATATAAATTAGATTTATTTACAACGAAATGTATCGATTGGTCAATTAAATTTTTCAACTGTGATTTTTTCTTCAATAGTTAACTTTTTCAGTTTTTTTCAACATTATCAAACTATTGGTAGTTTGATGATGTTGAAAAAAAAAACTGAAAAAGTTCACCATCTCAGGGAGAAGTAATTGGATCAAAATGTCTGATTCAAACTGAAGTGTACGTGCTGATAGTGCTTTGCCATTAGAATGATGACCTGATTAGTGCCTAACCTAGGCCAGTAAGTACCACGCAAGTGTGTAGTCGGCGCAACAAGTCAGTGGGGTTGCGCACGTTGCTGGGAGCGGCCGCGAGCTTAATAATTATTTCCGCACAAATATTGCGACGTGTATGGTTGTACAAATAATCAACGCAAAACCACTTTGTCGTTGTGTTATTTTACTATTATTCATAAATTTAAATTATAAAAATGTTGAGATCAACTTAGAAAGTTTTTATGAATTTAATTGAAATGAAAATTTTTCTGCTCATATACTGGTTGTATATTAACAAATACAATTATCCCCTTATTTCATTAATTATCTAGATTTTTTTAGTCGCAATAAAAAACTAATTACTGGGAAAGACGTAACTTATTAATTAAGTCTTATTTATTGTAAACAGCAGGTTCCCAGTTTAAATAATATTGATAAGAAAGTTATGAATTCTCTTGAACAGGATTGAATTGATTTCTGTGTAGATATAGGTAAAAAGATACTACCTGAACGTGAGTTGAGAAATTGCCAATTCGAAGTAAACAAGTATTATAACATCACATCAAAACAAAGAGTTTTATCAAAGAAAACGGAACCTTCTTGCGGTTATGCTAGAATGGTTATTTAAACAAACAATAACTCTCCTCTTATTCCTGGAATTCGTCCCGTGGCACGGTCCGCTAAAAGTAGCCAGAGATCTTCCGTAACTTACACACTGTTGTTTATTTTTTCAATAACTAAAATACGAACACGCGAGCAAAGCCGCGAGAAACACTATTGTTTACATGCAGCCCTAGCGCAGCGTCAAATGACGTCACGCCGGCCTTCTTAACGTTAGAGCGAGACGGGCATAATCACCGCGCCGACACGCCCCCATTCTAAGTAAGTGCAGTATCTGTTACGAAGTAACTTGTATTTCATCTGTGTCTAGGCTGATTCCGCTAGAAGAGCAGGCAGTCGTTGGTGGTTAGAGGAATCCCAGAACAGATTAAGTATTATGACGAAGCATGGCGAAGGCCTAAGTTCAACAAGCACTGCGGGGCACCGAGAGTTAGGACAAAACTGAATGTCTTTTTATTTTAATTACCTTCCTCTTGTCACATACTCGGGCCAGCCCAACTGAGGACATACCTCCACCTTAACATAAAGACAAACCCGAACTGCAACCAAAACAATACTACTAGCTGCTATGTAGGTGTCTGTGTCTGCTGATACGAGTAAGGTCGGGCTTGGGTCGTAGAATTAGGGACAGTTGCATTTCTTTCTATCTATCAACAAAGCATAGCTTACTATTTAATTCGAATGGGTAGGAAACACTTTCGAGAGTTCTAATAATACGTGAACGTGACTCATCAATTAGTCATATACGTCCGTGTGCCATCAGGCAGACCGTTTGCTCGTTTGCAACCACCTTATGAGTTTCAGATCTATTGATACCCAAGGTACTCTGCAACAAAAACATAAATATGTGTCACCTTGCCAAGAATTGCACGTACTTACTTAGGCGCATTCAAGTTGATAATTACTTTGTATCAGACGATTGTGTGTGATTTTCTTGGTAGATATGAGACATGCAGCCTGATTATCAATTCGATCGAAAAATGCATCAATGTAGGGGTTATTTTTGACCACTGGCAACATTTTAGAGGAACGCGTAAAACATAAATAATTTATTTGCTTAAAATATGTTGGTAGGATATAAGACCAAATTTTATCACCAACCATTTAACTATTCTATTGCCGAAATAGAAGAGGTGGTGGACGAACCAAATATTATAGGTGAAACCAAAGCACATCGTCTTCGCTGGCTTAGCCACTTTGGGAGGATGGGAGAAGATCGACAGGTGAAGAGAGCATACTTGGTACTAGTATTCTTTGATCTGTGCTTGGGCCGACCGTCTGGACGGCCTCCTGTGGGTCACCCCAAGTGGCCCAAGTATCGATGGAAGGATTTGAAGAACACGGACCTGCGTGAGCTTGGAGCCGGTGCAAGCTGGCGAGAAATAGCGCAGGACTGAGCAAAGTGGCGTGCTCTTGTGTTGGAGGTCAGGACTAATTTTGGGTCATGCCAGCTTTGTTAGTTAGTTAACCATTATTTTAGTTAGTTAAAGTTATTCTATTCTATTCTATTATTTAACTACGAAGAAAAAGAAAACGGATTTATCGTGTTTAAGATGTATGGACCAAACGATTTTTATTTCGACTAAGGACATGGTCGTGGGTTGATATATGTATTGTTTTTTTTTTTATATTGAAGATTATCTCAGAATGACACCTATCTTAAAACTGTGCTAGTGCTAAAAATGCACCCAATATCACATGAATTTGTTACACCAGACCAGTTGTAAGTAAAGTACCGAGGGATTTTTTCGTCTAAACATTTTGAATTGAACTCGGTCTTGCATTATTTGCGCGAGCTCGCTTCTTTGCGCACTTAGCATTCGCGCAATTTCTGCACGGACGAGTATAATCTTACCAAGCGTAGCTATGGTAAGATTATACTCGTCCGTGCAGAAATACGAGTATAGGTGAAAAACTTTAGAAAATGACCTGATGATGATGATGATGAATGATGATGGTATATAGTTGTGACGTATTCGAATAGACATTACATATTTAAAATGTGTAACTCAAACAAAACAAATGTTCAAACACGTTTTCTTAAGTTTTTTACCAATAATACAAAACCGATTCCAATTCAAAGCCTAAATCTACAAATTGGTCTCTAAATACTCTAGCACCCATAAAAATTACAATAGAAATGACGAGTAACAGGTGTCCCCAATTTGAGGTTAAGATTATTCAAATATTATCAATATTATCCAAAGTCGGTATTATGTAGGTTTGAGTAAAAAAATAAATCACAGAGAAGTAATCGCGGCATCCAGCACGTCATTACACGATTAATATTAAAATGATAGAGTATCGGCATTATCAGTATTATAATCCCAGGATTAACAATTATCTCGTATTATCATTAATAACATAGAATCGGTAGTAAAGATAAAAAATGGGATCAAATGGTGTACATTAATTGTATGTCTTCAATTACGTATACATAGGAAATTCGGAGTACCTGCCTGGGGCTAATTTTTGTAAACAATGTTTCCTGCATTATTAAAAAAGAAAATAATAAACCAGTACACAGAAAAACTGAACGTGCGACTGAAATACTAACTGTCCCAATTATTCGCACAGTTAGTAATTCAGTCAGTAGGCGCGTTTTACCCGTGGTACCACGGCTTTTGTACCACAGGGGGACCACGGGTAATTTTTTTTACCCGTTGTCCCACAGTTCTAAACAGTGTTCGCCAGTGGGTCTACGGATAATTTACTTTTTCCCATGGTCCCACGGTGCGATGTGTTTAAAAATGTTCGGTTCTGGCGCTTCGCCGGCCGCTGCCGCGGCACGCTCGCTTCGCTCGCTCGGCTCGCGCACTTTAGGATCGCAGTTCTACTAACACTCCTCCTCGCTCCGCTCGTCGTCGTACCTAACTATTCTGTAGAATAAATTTAGTGAAAACAAACATTTCAGTAATAATTACGAACATAGACGAACCATGGGGAAAAATAAATTACCCGTAGACCCACTGGCGAACACTGTCTAGAACGGTGGGACAACGGGTAAAAAAAATTACCCGTGGTCCCCCTGTGGTACAAAAGCAGTGGTACCACTGGTAATACCCTTCAGTAGGTACGTTATAATTTTTTGTAGGTTGGGTTAGGTTAGTGTATGTTCGGAGCTTTTATTACTCCCTTGTATGAATGCATAATTCTCATAACATTCTCATCACCTAATCAAAGGATAAGAGTTCCCCTAAGTAAGCTTGCGGATTTCTACATGACTAATTTGTATTTATTACTTTACGTACGAAAGAGTAGTAATAATAAAAATTATATGCCTAATTTGTATTTAATGTAATAAAAACTTCTAGACTAAACGTTAGACTATTCGCCGAAACTGTGAATGAGCCAAAGGATCTGAAATATAAGTAGGTCGTTTCATTGACTGCTTCTCTAGTAAACAAAGGTGTAAGTATCATCAAAAAGGAGATGCAGATACGTCATATTAGAAATGTTGTTGTTGAGATTTTCGGGAGGGTTTGTGGCGCCGGGACGGCGGGCGCCGCCCGCTGCGACGGGGAACCCATTCTCGTCTAGTTCTGGCCACGATACCATCGAGTAACTTTACATGCTGTTTGTAACCAGCGATCTAGGGAATTGTAAGTAAAGTGATAGTGAAGTGAAATTATAATAGGTTGTAACGAAAAAGAAACGAAGAAAATAATTAAATAGATGATGACTTGTTGTGTTTAAGCCGTCTCGGTAGCTAAAAGTGAAAGCAATTTAACCGCATGTTGGATGAGAGAAAATTTCAGTGCCGCACTGACTGACCGCCGATTGTTTACCTAAGTGTTTTCAGTTCCGCGTATGAGTGATAGATGTTAGTTAAGTAGATATTTGTATTTAAAAAATGTTATATCTGGGATAAATTACCTTAACTCGTACTTATTACCCTCTATGCTTTCAGTGTTTAATGACACAGATTATAAATGAAATATTTCGCTTTCTAAAGTTATGAAAGTTTGCTTAAACAATTGTCCTTTTTCAAGTTCTGCCTACATAAATACTTCTTCGGAGATTTCTTAATAATAAACAGAAATGAAGATAACACTACTTCTGGCTGTAAGTCTCGTCCAAGATGCATTATGTGCCAAAAAAGCCCCGAAGAACCCACCTACTGATACTAGATCATTGGAGCAAATAAAGAAAGATTTGGAGAAACATGAAGAATATTTATTAAGCATTAGTAGAAATAACACCAATTCCACTCCGCTTGGGGTGAGCGATTTGGGCGAGAAGGTATACTTTCAACCGACAAAGCCTACGAAGAAATACAAGATTATTAGTCCTGACTTGTAAGTATTTATTCATCTAACTATAGATATGTTTTTTAAAAGGTAAGTGTAATGAATAGGTTATCACCGAAACTACTAATCTGAACTGAAAGAAAAACGTGACTTTTATAATGGAACCACATAAAAACTATATTCCGATAAAATTTACATAGGATTTAGTTGAAATAATCAAAAATTTCCTTTACAACAATTTTCTTTAACAAAATTGATTTGGTGATAACCAAAAACGGCGTTTATATAGTGTGTTTATTACCAGTAATTAGTATTATACGGTTTATCTGCAACAATATTTAACACTGGAAATAACAGCACAGTAACTGACACGCTCTTACTACTCCATCCATAGATTAAGTGAGAAAAGTTTTAAATTATTCAATAATATCAGACAGAGCTACACTGGGCCGCAATTCCATTTGTCTACATTAAGAGACATCCCACTGATATCGCTGTCAGTTTTGAAAGACAGATATTTTAAAATCGCTTTGACATCAATGAACGTTATATTTTGTTTAGTCCATTTATCGAGGAAGGCTTTAGGCTATATAACATCACGCTGCGACCAATAGGAGCGAAGACGCGGACGAAGTCGCGGGCAACAGCTAGTATATTATAACTAAGATCCTATTGTACTCTGTCTTATGCGAATAAAGATACTTACGTTCTTATGTCGCGTCGCTTAATTACCTACACAAGTAACTATAATTATCAATGTGAGTGGTGGAGGGTAACTGGTTTTTCTGCCGACAAACTGCTGTGCAGTTTGGCAGATATTTTAAACTTTTAAGATGATACTTAACGATTGTGATATTTTTTTTTTAAAGTATAGTTTTTAAGAAAAAAGACCGGTGCATTTAAAAAGTTGTTTCGTTATGCAGCCCGAGTCAAATCAAAATAATTATTTATAGAATTCAGTACAGAAGATATGCATAATTGAATTTTAATGCCTGTAAAAGTTAGCGGAATGAGTAAAATGTGCTTATTTGAGCCTTATGTTTCCCCGAAGTGCTATCCAATAATATAGGAATAATAACAACTATTTAATGTATTTTAATGATAAGAATTCATGAGGTGTATGGATTTGGATGAGATATAAACAACTCATTATTTAAAATGAGTTTAACTTACGACTACATACGACTTGCATTATGTTATGTACACGAAAAAATTTCCTCGCGGTGGTGAGGTGAAAAGTTATGTGTTGCGCACTGCAGCAAAGCTGTTTGGCATCTTGTAAAATTTAAACTATTATACTTTTGAATCTTTTTCAATCTTACAATCCTTCGCTTGGTCAGCTCTCAACACAAGCACTCGCGTCTTACAACAATTTTGCAGCCTTGCATAACAAATAACTATTATTAATTTGAACTTTGATTTGGTACGATCAGTAATATACTCGTATACTCGAGGTAGCCCGAAGAAAAGGTGGATGGATTGTGTGAGAGATGATATGAATAGGAAAGATGTGAATGAAGAGATGCCGCGTGACAGATATGTATGGAAGAAAAAGACATGCTGCCCCGACCACAAATAAATGGGAAAGGGGCAGGGGAATGATGATAGTATTAACAGTACATTAACCTATGTGTACTGTGTGTGTTCTGTGTCGTTCGTAATGACGCTGCCTACGAAGCTGGAGGTCCCGGTTTCGAATCCCAGTAAGGGCATTTGTTTATGTGGTGATGTATTTAAGTATATATCTATTAAATATATCGTCGTCCAGTATTCATTACACAAGCCTTATTAAGCTGACTATGGGACTAGTTCGATTTGTGTAAAAACTGTCCCCTAAAATTTATTTATTTATGTACATTATTTGCTGCTTCTGGAACTTCAGCTCATAAGAGATAACCGAATATAACGTTCATTGATGTCAAACACAAAAAGAATTTTTCAATTCGAACCAGTAGTTCCTGAGATAAGCGCGTTCAAACAAAAAACAAACAAACTCTTTACCTTTTATAATATTAGTATAGATTTATTTTTATTTATTTATTCAAAAGTAGTATCTTAATAGTAATGCATGATTGAATTAAATTAAACATTATCAAATTAATTAACATGCAGTCGGTAATAATTCTATAAGTACAATAATTTAGTTATTTTTGTTTTTAAGGACCTCTTGACGAGTAAAGGCCTACTCCATTTTACTCCACATTTCTCTGTTTTGGGGTAGTAGTAACTTTTTTAGTTCTTCAGCCCATCTTTCCAGTGGCTTTCTTTTACCGGGAGGTTCCGTCCATTTTTCGATTCTTGCCACGTGGCCAGCCCATTTCCATTGTTTCTTGCAATCAATGATATTTTAAGTATATTATATTGCTTGCAATGTGATAACTTTAGTCTTTTCCCTTCTGGCCGTATGACGTTGTTTATCTCTAAGTTTTAGGTTCATGATGCTCCGCTCCATGGCTCTTTGACAAGTTATAATTTTTCTTTTCGTATATGCATTATATATCCATGTTTGGCTTGCGTAGGAAAGACAAGGTAGGAGACACAAGTCCAGAATTTTCTTTTTTAGTCTTAAGGGTATGTTAGATTTAGGATTTACTTGTGGCTCCAGAATTTACTCCACGTTATTTTAATACGTCTTTCTAATTCGTCACAGTGTCTAGACTTTGACAGAGATAGTTGTTTACCTAAGTATATATATTGCTCTACACACTCTATCTGTCGGTTTTCGACGAAAATGGGTCTATGAGCTTTGTTGGACATGATTTTTGTTTTATCGATATTTAATTCCAAACCAATATCGCGGCTAATACAATTAAGTTCGTTTATCATCCCTTACAATTGTAATGCTGTCTCTGAGAAAAGGACTAGGTCGTCAGCGAAGCGTAAGTTGCTTAAGAATTTTCATTGTATACTTATGCCTTTTTTTTGACCAGTCGAGTTTTTTCATAATATGTTGTAAAATTGTGATGAATAATGCAGGAGAGAGGGGGTCTCCCCGTCTTACACCTCTTCGAATATGTATTTCGGCACCAGTCTTGTCCAATTTCACCCGACTAACACTCTTGATGTAGATATCTTGAATGAGTTCGATTGTTTCTGACGGCAATTCACATTCGTATAGAGCTTTCCATATACTAGCGTTGGTTATAGTGTCGAAAGCTTTGGCGTAGTCAATGAAAGCTAAGTATAGTGGATGTTGTTTTTCTACATATTTTTCAATTATTAGATCCAGTACGTGTATGTGGTCCATTCTTGAGAAAGATTTTCTGAACCCTGCCTTTTCTATTGGTTGGCGTTTTTCAGTAATTTCAGAGATGGGTCGTTCTAAGCACGAGGTAAAAAGCTTGTAGAGGCATGGTTGTAGGTTTATAGGTCGGTAGTTGGCAATGATTCCAGAATCGCCCTTTTTGTACAGTAAAATGATGTCTCATTTCACTCATTAGTTATATATAGTATGTAGAACTACGAGGGGCGGCTGATAAGTCCTAAGCCTATGGTATTTCGAGGTCGTATATGCGTTTATAGTACTGGCCACTAGAAAGGCCATTTAAAAACAAAATCATGTCATATTTGTTTGAATTTTTCTTGAGATATTCAACGGCAAAGTTCATGTCTGAAATATCAAGAAATATTACGAAAATTGAGCATCGTGCTGTAATTAAGTTCCTTACAAAAAGCACCTCACCGCAATGTATATTTGAAGAAATGGCTAGTATTTATGGTGGAACTTCTTATGCTACGGTCAAAAAGTGGAGTCGCTTATTTAAACTGGGTAGGCAGTCGATTGAAGACGATCTCCGTTCAGGCAAGCCAATATCGGTGGTGACTAAAGAAAATGTAAGAAAAGTCAGAAAATTGGTATTAGAAGACCGGAGAGTTAAGATTTGGCAAATAGCTGATACTGTAGGCATTAGTGAAGAACGGGTTGGGGACATGAACATTTGAACATGACTAAGGTCAGTGCTCGCTGGGTACCGAAAATGCTGACGGCGTTCGATAAAGAACGTCGTGTTGAAACTTCCCAGGCGTTTTTAGATCTGTGCGGAGATGGTATATATGAAGTTTGCTCACGAATAGTAACTGTTAATGAAACATGGATCAGACAGTATGATCTGGAGTGTAAGTCAGAATCCATGCAGTGGATTGAAAAGGGTGAAAGACCACCAAAGACGTTTAAAGTGCAAAAATCGGCTTCTAAGTTAATGGCCACTGTCTTTTGGGACTGTGATGGCATTCTCTTAATAGATTATTTGGCCAAAGGTTCTACAATAAATGCACTTTATTATGCCAATCTATTGAGAGAGGTGCGAAAAGCGATAGTTGAGAAAAGGAGGGGCAAATTAAGGAAAGGCATTTTGTTTTTGCAAGACAATGCACCCGTTCACACCGCCCGGGTTGCGAGGCAGGCTCTGAAGGAAATCAGCTTCGATGAAATCAACCACCCACCCTACAGTCCAGACCTAGCCCCTAGCGATTATTTTCTGTTCATTAATTTAAAGAGAGAGTTACGGGGAAAGCGGTTTGGCAGTGATGAAGAGATGAAGGCCAATCTATAGAATATTTTTAACGGCCTAAAAAGCATTGTATAAAAAATGTAAAAAATGCACTGAATTAGAGGAAGATTATATTGAAAAATAAACATAAAAGTTTTTTTTATATATTGTTTTTTTCTACCATAGGCTTAGGACTTATCGCCCCACGTACCTATCTCGTCACGTGGTGACATGCAAATGTGGTTATAGATTTTACTAAGCATATACGAGTAAAACGCATTATTCCTAAAAATGGTCACTTTTGTTACCGGTAAACATAAAGGCTTATGTGTTATAGTACGCTTGTTGTGATTATCTTTTACTATAAAGAGTTCCATGTTATTTCTCACAAACCTGCATGCCTCCAGTATGTATATACATGGAAACGTTAAGATTGTTTATTATTTAAATACTAACTTTTGCCCGCGACTTCGTCCGCGCAGAACTCGTTCTCGCCTTAGAATTATTTGTTCTCCCATACAATTTTTCTCAAGCTGAGATGGTTGGACGGTGGCCAAAAGGACACCAGGACCTTAGGGGTGTATTCTCTAGAAATCCTATAGTCAAAACGAATGATTAAGTGCTTATTTCGGAAAATCAAATGTACCGATTCTAGACGAATGAATCCCGTCAAAAATAACAATTACAATGCTAGAAGTCTCGCTACGCAGTTCTGCCGTAAAACTTAGTCCCAACAGAGCGAGTTCTTCATGTAAGTATTATAGCCAAAAGCCCTAAGCAGACCGGCAAGACATGCGGGCCTATCATCCCAACAGAGCAGGCTCCTTATGCAATGCTGAGGGCCGAAGGCCCCAAGGAGAGCGGCAAGGCACGCGAGGTCGAAGGCTGAGCGTACCAACAAAATGGGCTCTTTACGTAACTCTGAGGGCCGAAGGCCCGAAGCTGAGTGTTATGACACACGAGGCGGAAGACCGAGCATCCCAACAGAGCTGGCTCTTTAATAAGGCTGGGGGCCGAAGGCCCGAAGCTGAGTGTTAAGACACGCGAGGCGGAAGATCGAGCATCCCAGCAGTGGGCTCTATAAAGCTGAGGGCCGAAGGCCCGAAGTTGAGAGGTAAGGCACGCGAGGCCGAAGGTCGAACATCCCAACAGAGGGGGCTTTTCATATAAGGCTGGGGGCCGAAGGCCCGATGGGTGCGCCAAGTCAAGCCAATAGTGTTATACGCGATAATGAAGGCGTGGTGGAGGGCGGCAAGGCACGCGAGGCTGACGCCAGAGCGTAGTTTTACACACTATGTATGTATAGGTTATTTAGGACGACATCATGTGTCTATCTTTCTTTCTTTATCTATCTTTTTATGCGGTATAAGTGACTGAATATTAAGTAATCGGCAAAAGTAATAGGATAACAAAGTTACACATGTAGATTTTATATCTAGGAAACGGAACTGAAATTTGGGTTCAGGGTCACAGTTAGGTACTTAACCCTTAACCATTGACGTGTTTTTAGGTAATAACTATTTTAATACATATCTCATTTATTAGAATCTGCGAAGCAGTTTGTTGGCGTTGCGTTTCCTAAAATATTACTATAAAGCAGGTACAACTATAACTATACCTACAAAACTGCACTGCGGTCCCAAACCAAAAGGCCGCATGTCCCTCCCAGGCTCAGACTGACAGGATACGACCCATTGGCGACGTGGGATAGGAGTACAGTAGGGCTTATAAACTAAGTTACCATTATATCTTGCTTATAGTCTACAAAAAAATTCATAACAAGAGGCACGGTGACTGTGACTAATAAAGGAGGTATTAAGTAAAAACTGTTTGTGCTATTAAGTATGGGAAGATCAACTGATCTCGCAAGTGAACCTGGGACCGTTACTCTAATCCATACGTTACACAGTTACGATGTTGATAATTGACAGAATATTAACCTACGAGTAGCAACAATTTTTGACTTCCACTAAGTTTCATATAAACAATATATATATATCAAACACATACATCCAATAAAGGGAATAATTAAAATAACAACTATTATTATAATGGACTAATATTGTTTAATCAATGGGTTTACTATATTTATCTAATAATTCTCGTTTTATTTTTTCTTTCAAACTACCCATTTTTAATTTAGGATTTTGTAATAACATAGGATATTCATTGTAGATTTTGGGAATAATGTACTCTTTGGTTCTTCGTCCATAGTAATTTTTAGCAACAGGTTGTGATAATTTTATTATTTTAGAGGATCGAGTTACACGTTTATTTATCTTTTTTGCTTTGTAGTCGTCGATGTAGTAACTATTAATAACATTCATATAAATAACTTTACAATGGACTGGGAGGATCTTACAAACCGAGAAAAGTGCATCATACTGACCTTTATACTTGTTCCTTGCAGATCTTCCGACTAAATATTTTATTAATCTGATCTGAAGTTGCTTTATTTGGTCCAGATATGTTTTAAAAGTCAGTCCATAACAACCAAGTCCATAACTCAATAACGAATCAGCGAGTGCATGGTAAACAATATGCAGAGTGCGTTTATTAACTATTCTACTTAAGTGATAAAATAGACCCAGAATTGATCTTAATCTGTTACATACTTGGTTAATGTGGAGTTTCCAGTTAAAATGTTTGTCAATTACTAATCCCAAATACCTAAAGTTTTCAACTACTTCTATTTTACTACATGTACAGTTATTTTTATTTCTATGTAGGCACTCATATGTATGTCCTGTAATATTAATATCACTAGGTGTTATATTTTTTGCTTTCTTGTTATACGGTGAAAAGAGTAGCATACATTTAGTTTTACTTATATTTAAGATTATCCCATTGTCATGCGCCCACTTGGTAATATTTTCGAAATCATCCTGCACTCTGTTTACCATCTCCGATACATCCGTGCCGGCGAGCAACAGTGACATGTGATTTGTGTGTACCTACGTTTTTACTTTGTGTTCTAATTTTTGTCATGTATGTGTGTCTTCTGTGTGTCTGTGAATAAAGGTTTCTTTCTTTCTTTCTATGTACTGATATTAAAGTGATCAAATATAAAAAAATTGCAAAAAATCAAAAACGTAAATATTTAAAAAAATTGTTATTATTTTTAGACGTAAAAAAGGATGGTTTTAATAGAATTATACACATTTTTATCTCAAAAATTAGTTACATTGAATTTTTAACGGCTGCTTCGACTCCGGCTTCTTCACCAGAAGAATCACTTCGGTTAGACAAAATGTCATCATTTTCATCTGCCGAAGAATCATCTGACTCGTTGAGCCACGATTCTATGGCCTGATCTGCATTTTTTTCACTACTTTCAACTTTTTGTCTTTTTCGTGAGGTGTTCATACTCGCGCCGTTGGTTTTATCGATAAAACTTTAATTGTTAATCGTGTTAAAAAAGTTACACTAACACTGACCATACGAAGCACATACGTCAAGAACATAAATATAACTATTTAGAAATATGGTACACGCTCCTTCTTATCTGTTTTGGCCGCGTCACTGCATGCTAGGACAATACTAAAACCGGCATTAAAGACTACCCACCAGAAAAAAATATATGAGCTAATAACAGTTGACGCGACGTGCCTAATTCGTACGTCAGTGGTTAAGGGCTAAAGGGCTAAACTCTAATAGCTTTCAAATTTTGAAGAGACCGTGGTGGCTGGCGCGCACGCACACTGGGGAACGCCGCGACGCAGCGCTTGCGTTTACTTTTTTTTCAGTTTCTATCTTAATATTTCACAAATTTTGAATGAAGATGTTTTTCCTTTGTCGTCAAGTATATGCTTACCAATTTTCATACCTGTAACTCATGGATTATAGGAGTTCCTATACAAAAATCAACCCCTCTTTTTATCCCCTTTTAATCCAAATCTGCACAATTTTTATAGCCTAAAACCTGACCGGGTATTTACTCGACAGATTAGTAAAGTTTTCATCAAAATCCGTTCAGCCGTTTTCACGTGATGCGCGTTCATATAAACAGATAAACAGACAAACAGACAAAAATTCTAAAAACTGTTGGAACTTGTTCTGTTATCGATTTTAAGTATCCCCAGCCAATTTTTTTTCGAATATCTTCCATGTACAGACTTTCGACCCTCTTCAGCTTTATTATATGTATAGATATATCACTTTTAACCAAAATAGTTATGTCCTTAGCATACAGTACCGTTGCATAGTAACTCTAAGCATGTAAGTATCCAAATACAAACAACAACATACACATTCTAAATTTGCACAAAGCGTAAAAATGAGAAACAGAAAAACACATTTCAAAATATTTTTTCCTTCCGTTTCTTTTAAATTGACGATAAATAATTATTTAATATTATATAGTTAAGCTAGAATAGGTATTACTTGTTTAATTTCATCGAAATATAATATCTAACTGTAGTAACTGTCCATTACATCATATATTTCTGAATGCCCAGTAATGACCGTTCATACTAACTTTAAAAAAAAGTTGGAACTCAAGATCCAATATTTGGCCGCTCGATTTTCAAAATCACTTTTTCGCTAGAGTGGACTTCTGGGCGCAGATTTTGATCGATAAAGTAAGACTTTCCGAGCTACTGAGATATTTTTTGTCATAATTTTACAGGATTCGTGGATGGGCTCAAAACATAACAAAGAAGCTACACGCTACCCTAGAGTTCGTGACACGTCGGAAAGAACTCTTACCATACTTCAGGAGCGTTAGAAGCGGCAAGCGAGACGGAGCTGCCATCGTCGAGAAGGCTGCAACTGCGTTTTCAGAATTGCTAAGCAAACGAGCGGCGGCAGCCCAAGCTATCATGAGGAAGGCGGAGCAGTTACAGAGCAAGGAGTGTGCTCCCAAGGGTTACACGTTCAAATATAGTTATGTAAGTTTCGGTTCACATTGTATCACTCCATGCTTTTTTCCTAAATGTGTCGTTCTCTAGATTGTTAATGCATTAGGCGCTTATGCAGCGATACATTGTATTTGTATAGAAACGTTGTCTCAATAACGGTGTAAAAGCTTACCGTACTAAGGTCCCTTTTTTCCTAAAATTAGGCAATAATCACCATCATTATCGTAAGAGCTGGGCCCTTGTCGGTGCAGTTTTACTCTTCTGGTTTTAATTGTGCTCAATAAGCTTCTCTTTTCCTTTACTTTACTCTAATAAAGACGGCTTTGTTGGTTACTCAGTCTTTCCATCTTAATCCCTTCCGCCCTTCGCCAACACCACATCTCGAATGTGTCCAAGTATGCCTCGTAAACAGCGCATGTTTTACATCCGTGTAAGATAATAAACGATTTATATTTCTCTATAAATCTTTTACGTAGGTATATAATAAGGATATTCACTATCTTAGCAATGTATTTTTTATAGAAAGTCCACCACCACCACCACATCAGCCCTAGGACGTCCACTGCTGGACATAGGCCTCACCCAATTTCATGGGGGGGGGGGGCCTATTCCCCGGTGGTCTTGGTCGTAGTTTAAGGACATACCCGGGTCCCATATATATAGAAAGTCAGGCCATTGCAATTCTTGCTTTTATATCGGGTCGGGGGTACACCTTGAGTTTTCCGTTACGATACTTCCCAAATATTTCAGGCTTTGGAAGTCCAAATAACCTAAAAATAGCAAACAAGCAAGCAAGTGCTCTACGTTTCTTCCATCTATTTTTATCTCACTTTATTATGTTAACTTCTTTTGATAATAATATGTATATTAAATTATCAGTATAAGTACAACAATAACTCAACAAACTACGCTAAATTGCTTCTTGCTGCGAGCAAACACTATTATTTACAGATGTATCAGGAATACGTAAACAAGAGAAAACATTGTTACAGAAACTAGGCGAACCAAAGCAAATCCCAACGAAGCCTGACGGCAACGACTACTTCTTTGTGAAACTGCTCAAGTGCCGTAGCCAGAACTATGAGATGCTTCACAACAGCTTGCACTTCGATGCTATGATGTCTCTCAACTTCAGCAGTGTTCACGTCGCCACTGAAATATATGACTGCGGTAAAGGGACTGCGGTATCTTTCATTACCATCACTCGCTTGGCTTTATCCCATTAACCTAGGGTTGGCGCAACATGTCTTTTTCTTCCATACCTCCCCTTCTCTTTCGCCCGTCACTTTGTCACTCACATTTTTCTTATTCATATCATCTCTCACGCATTCTATCCACCATGCTGATTTGGGGCCATTTCGTGGCTGTTTTATGTGTTATGATGTTTAGGTTTTTGTTCTGTATTTTTGCCACGAATAAATGTATTTCTATTTCTATTCTATTTCATGTCTTTGGTCTACCTCTTCTTTTACAATCCTACACTGCGACGCACTTTATAGCAAGTAATAGTAACAGCGTATGTGTTTATGTCTATAGCGTAGGTAGAAGTGGCATAATTCATGGATTGAACGACCTGTTTGTACAGTCATCTGCAATTCTTACTTACATCAACAAAGCGCTCAAAAATATCTAATCCTATTCTACATGTAGCTATGGACCTGTTAGGGTCAGGTATTTCTTTGCAATTTGTTCGGTTGATGAAATGAAATTTCTTTAGAAACAATTGATCGTTTCAGACCCTGAAGTTCTTAAAGATGTGCATTGGTCAGAATCTCTGGACACCGTTTTCCGAGAGAACTACAGGCAAGATGCCTCGCTTGGATTTCAATATTTTTGTAGTGCAAAAGGATTTTTAAGACATTACCCAGGTGGGTGTTTTACCTTCCATTTAATTTTCTATATGTAAGGGTCATACAAAAACTCAGTTTCGCGTCTTAGCCTTAGTTAAGGACTAAGTATAGTATAGTCAGACATATAATGCGTAAAAACAGCGTGTCCTGACGACATTTTACGAAGCTACTCGTTCATGTTGAAAAAAGAACTCGCTCGCTTATATAATGGGTTGTGCTCTGAAGAACGGTGTAGGTACCCTAGAAGAACTGTTCTACATGATGCCTACGGCCGCTTTCTACTATCGCACCGCTCGCCGTCGGCGTACCTAAATGGTCGCGTACGGTACGGTTTCAGAGGAATTTCCTCCCTCGGACGCTCCGGTCGTGGAATGAGCTCCCTGCCGATGTTTTCCCGACGGACTACAGTATGGGGTTCTTCAAGAAAGGAGTGTATAAATTCTTAAAGGGTGTATAAATTCTCAACGGGCATGTGACAGTCCTAAGAGTTGCAGGCGTCTATAGGCTGCGGTGACCGCTTACCACCAGGCGGTACGGTCGGCCGTACGCTTGTTTGGCACCGACGTAGTATCAAAAAAAAGCTGTTTAGTAAGAATATAGACCACGGGCAAGACGATGTATTTTTTCACTCTGTATGGTATGCCCCAAAAGTACCTATTATAAGTTATAGTTATAGTAAATATGTATTTTTGTACAAAGCAGTGAAAAGTAATACAATGATCGTATATACATTTTCAGCTGCATCCTGGGAATCCATGGTAAAGTTAGACTTACCGCTAGACCAGGAAGACGAAGACTACCAGGACATAAGCGCAACAGGCGTGTACGACTGCCGGCTCCGGCCGTGGTACGTGAGCGCAGGTGGAGCCCCCCGGGACATCCTCATCATGCTAGACGGCTCTGGCTCCATGTATAACTCCTCCAACAAGGTCATTTCTGAGCATTTCATACTGAGTCTGCTCAGCGCGCTCACGGATGATGATCAGATTAATGTGTTGAGGTTCAATTTGACGATTATGCCGATTATACCCTGCTTTGGGGAGGATATGCTCATATCGGTTAGTATTTATTATAAAGCTAATAATTTTAACCAATAGTTAATTGCGAGTTTGTAGCATAACTTGTGTTAATATGAGCGTCTTCTTGCTCCGGCTTGCAGGTTGCAGCGATGCGCCTTCTCGGGATCAGTTTCCTTATCCTTGCATAACTGCTTGCACTAGCATTTCACGTATACGCTGTAACCGTAGGAAAAAATTTGTGTGCGTAAATACGTACATTTCTATCTTTCCGGCATTACCTACGTTATGGACACACGAAAATAATTCAGTAACTTACCTTATCACTATCAGATGTTGCTCCAGATTTTTGTCTTTTCTCCTTGATTTATTTGGATTAGGTTGTAAAATTAGGTGAAAGTTTTTCTTACTATGTCATTTTTGTTGTTCGGTTGCCATAACAACAAAAATTGACAAACTCACTTTTGAGCAAGGTGTTAATCAAATTTGTATCAAAAATGCGTACTGGTAGCATATTATTTCGTTGTTATAAATTTATTATTATGAAATTCGGGAACTTTGCAAGCACCCATAATATAAGAAAAGGTGAACATTGCTAAGAACATTCAGTTTCTCGCCGACTAGCTAACAGTTGAGTCGTATTATCGGGCCAGCTCCACCCTGCACTTCAAAAAGACTTCTCCCAAAACCTGCACATCTAAAAGTCCTAGCGCAAACCTGCACTTCTATAAGTCCTGGCACAAGTCTTTACATCTGTAAGTGTTTTGTTTGTTAATAATAAGTCCTTGTTATGTAAATACTTTATTTTATTATTTCTTCCTTTAATACAATTAACAATAGACTCAGTACGAGTAGGTAAGACGTGCCAAGCTCTGTCAACTCATTCCTAGCGCCGTCTGTACTCGTACAGACGCTATCTTGACAACAAGCTGTCAAACATGTCACACAGTTCATTTGATAGCATCTGTACCAGCTACGTTCCATTACAGTAAGTCCTAGTGCAAACCTGCACTTCTATAAGTCCTAGCGCAAATCTCTACATCTATAAGTCCTAGTGCAAACCTGCACATCTATAAGTCCTAGCACAAACCTGCACATCTATAAGTCTTAGCGCAAATCTGCACATCTATAAGTCTAGCGCAAACCTGCACATCTATAAGTCCTAGCGCAATTCTGCCTGCCTGCTCGCCTGCCGCTGCTTGGAACTCAACTAGTCTGTTTAACTCGCCTTTCAAGTACTTGGGAGGCGACGTAATTCGACAAGGTTGTAACACGGTACGATCCGAAGGCCATTCGTTATGGATACCTCCGCACCGCAGGGACATCGCGGATGTTATGTTGGACTTGTACCTACTAAAACCCCGATGGACCTCCTCAAAGCATTTAGGACGGTTCTGGGATCTCCTACGGACGCACCAATGTCACCTTGTGGGTCCCAGTATTTTACAACTTAGTTTACCATATTGCTGCGGTATTGCTACTGCTCTAATTTGGCATTATATTCGCCACATAGTCAAAAATAGTAGAATTAATTTTTAGTAACAATACTGTACGACTGAAACCTTGACTTGCAGGCGAACCATATCAACACAGCAGCGATCATGGCCTCAATGAAGTATCTCATATACAAGAATCAAACCGACATGACCTTAGTACTGACGCACGCGGTGCGCACGCTGCAGGAGCAACGGGAGCGGCCCGGGCGCCGCCGTCCGTGTCAGCAGGCTATCGTGCTCATTACCGATACCCTGAACGAGAATATGACTGAACTCATGAGCATGTTAGACCCGCATGGCACTATCAGGTAACGCGAGAGTTTCTTATACAGGTCATATATTCTATTAGGAAATTAGTACAACTATACAGGACACGGAACTTAGGTACCTAGTACCTACTTACATTCTGTACATATACCTCCCCACTTCTTCTTTTAATTAGGAGTTGACTACTCTGGTCGGTGGACCACTAGCCAACCGTTTCTGTTCTACTTCTGTGCTGCTACCGCGAAACCAAAACGAACGAAGTTCGAACACCTCTTTCTCTGTCTCACTTGCCCATTCGATCGACAGAGAGAGAGAGAGAGAGAGAGAGAGAGAGATTTTCGAACTTCGTTCGTTTTCATTTCGCGGTACCAGCTCTGTTCTCTGCTGCCTACACAGGATGTACAAATTTCCTTGTCGTAGTTTTAAATTGATATGTGTTTTTCTTATACATTAATGGTGGCAAGCAAGCTTGCAGCCGACCTGATGGTAAGCAGACACCGTAACCTATGGGCGTTTGTGACTCCAGAATAATCACAAGCGAATTGCCGACGCCGACCCTTTAATGACATGAGGAGTCGTTGCATTGACAGCTGTGTTGGCGCATCCTCGGGAGCTCTGGCAACCGTACTCATCACAAGGCACCTAACACCATATGTCTAAAGTGCAAGTACTCCCCCACTTGGGCAGATTCTTCTAATAACGAGATGACGTTCCACTGTGACCCGACCTCTCTTCCACTACTATATCAGCCCAAGGACATCCACTGCTGGACATAGGCCTCCGCCAATTTCATGGGGCCACGCTAAGCATGCGGTCGCATTATCGTCACCGCATTCCAGGAATGCTGCTGCCCATCCCCCGGTGGTCTTGGTCGGGGTTATAGGACATAACCGGGTCCGACCTCTCTATTGCTAAGATTACTTTTTTCTCATTCTCAGGCTCTATGTAATCTGGCTACACGATCCGTATGGCGTTCGAGACAACAGTTTTGCATACAGCACCCAAATAGCATGTACCAGAGACGGGTACTTCGCAGAACTCACGACACACGCTGATGTAACCGAGCAGGTGAACTTAAACAATAACTTGTATACACCGTGTTTTTCTTAAATAGATAGTTTTCGATAGTTTCACAGCAACAAAGTACCTTGAGAGCGTCCATCGATTATGTGAGGTGATTAAGGGATTTTACTATATTCTGCCCTTGTGATATGTTGTAAGATTTGGCTCGATTTCATAAAAAATCTAAGGAGGAATTTTTAATAGGTACGCTGTGTTTTTTATGTATATACATTAATAGGTACTTACCTAACCGAGTTGGATTCATTAAGAACATCTTAAAAGTCATATTCCATTTCTTTATATGAAACATTAAAAACAAGGAGAAGAAACACATTGAGAAAATTAACATCCGCAACGCAGGCTTTGTCAGGCGAGGTTCAATCATAAACAGCCGTTGGCCCATATACACACAAAACAATAAAGCAACAGGCTTCGTCAATTAACATAAAGGTGAATTTTCCATGTTATTTTTTATTTAAAGAGAAGTCGAGCGTATAATATGAACACGTGAATAAATTTGACACAGGTGTTGCGATTGCTTCGAGTTCTGGAACGACCTCTAGTGGCGCAGCGGAAAGAACGGCTGACTGTCTTCAGCGACGTCTACGCACATGTTGAGGTACAAAAGTACAAACTTAAAGGTATTTGTAGCAATCCATCCTACTTAATAATTCAACGTGAATTTTATGAATTAGCCGATGTCATCCTGCTTGAAAATCTATCGGCCCATCACCTGCCAAATCCTGCAACTTACTACCTGCTTTGGCCGCTTCGACTAAACTAGGCACTCGCACTCCTTCGAGGTGTATTGGCTCCAACGCGGTTGACATTGACACATATCGTTGTATGGCCGGACTTGTGTACCATGACGATAGCATGAAAATGTGACGACACTTACTAGATAGAAAGAATGCCGTAAATGGGATGCCGTGATTTTTTAGCAGTCAAATCTGGGTATTGTTAGATAGTGGCATAGTGCACATGCTGGACGAAAGTAGGTATGTACAATTATTTATTCTGTACATCAATTTTACCACGGTCCTTTTTATATCTCAGTATATTTGTTTATTCCTAGGACCCCAGACGCAGTGAAGTTCACTGGATAGAGAAGGAGAATCAGGAACAAAAAGACCGTTATATAGCCCTACGTCGTGACAAAAAGAAGCTGCTCGACGATGCGCAGCGAATGAAGGACTATATGCATACAGTCAAGCTAGTGAGCACAATTACTTATACATTTTATATTAAGCACCTGGGGGATCGACCTTTGCTCAGCGTTTTATGTATTTTACCGGATAAAATGAGTTTTCCTGGAAATAAGATCTATCTTGATTGATTTTTTACCCCTGTTAGTCCCTTTATTGTACATCTCGTCGAAATCGTTACAACCGTTTTCTAAAAACCCATTTACAATCGTAAAATATACGAATGATGCTACTGTAGTAGATTGGGATTCGTACTCATACCAATCATATAGAGGCAATCAAAGAAAATTTTCTCCATTTGGTTGATTGGTCCTAAAGCAATCCTCCCAACTCCTTCAGAGTTTTAAATATTGTTGTAAGCACGTTAGTTACTTGATTTTAGTTTCTCTGGCTTGTAAATGAGTCTCTGAGGCTTATACTTTCTAAATAAATTGCACTTATATTTCAAAGAAACATGCTAGGTCGGTATCTGTAATTTTTCGCATTTTAGCTTTAAAAAAATCTGTACCTACTACTGTACTCAAATTACGTTTTTCATTTTCAGGATGAATATGGACAATACTACGAAGGCTTGGATGTCGACTATCGCTTGCAAATAAGCGTCTCTGTACCTGTTTTTGAAAACACCACTACGGAGGTATGAACTGATCGATAATTGAGTACTATACAGACTTTTTAAAGAAATGCAAGGATCGACAGAGATGATAATCGATCGTATCTACTTAATGTTTAGGACTGTATTAGGGCAATAAATATACCACATTGTCAGTAATCGTTCAAAATCAAAGGATTGATTTTTCTAATTTGTTAGTTGATACCTACACCACTATGCATCTGTAATCTCATTGTTTTTTTTTTCAGAATGTCACGATCATACTCTCCGAAGTAAGTGTTTAGTGACGAGATTTCCAAATTAATTTGTAAATTGCTTCATGATAGTAAACTGATTATTGATCCATTTGAGGTTAAGCATCGCAACATGTGCTATGTTCGTAGCTTATGGCAGAACGTCACCTGAATTAAGGGATCAAAGCGACCATACTGCAATTAATTACCTACTCATATATAATACACTTTTCTCAAATATGCAATGAAATTTCGTCATTACTTGCGTTATAACAGGCTACAAAATTGAAGGCCTAAACCGGAAAGTAAATATTTATAATTTTAATGTCAAACATGGCGTCTGTTAAATTTGGTTTTTGAATGGTGTATTTTTTAATTTCATTGCATATGTTTGAGAAAATCACTGAGTATACAAATCTCGGCGAGAAACGTTGGGCTGCAGGGCGCGTATCCCTATCCGTACCCGTATCTGTATCTACTTGGGCTGCAACCCTTCGTTTCGCGGCCTCTATAGTAATGTACTATAATTAAGACAAATTGACTGTTATTTTTTTATTATTATTTTAGGCAAAGGCGAGAAAAGCAACTCGGACGGTAAGTTTTTCTTTTCTCTGTTCTAATATTCTATATCTTCCAATAATTTAGATTCCATATAAGAATTATTGAAACCCTTTCAGTACCCTGTCAATCGCCTCCTCGGTGTCGCCGGAGTTGACATACCTATTGATCATTTGAAGATGCTTCTACCCTACTATCAGGTAGGTACGCAGTCAGGCTAAATCTCACTTGAAGAAGTAGTTCAATTATACATAACTGGTAACCGAAGAGCTGGCGGTTTCCTCGCTCAACGTATCAGCATTGCGAGAGCCCGTTTTAGATTTAAGTTAGTTTTAATTTTCTTTATATTATTTTGGTTAAGTATTCTTGTATATATTTTCGTTGTACATAAAAAAACTAGTATTGTTCAATTATTTGATACAGAGAACAAATACAAAGAAAAATTTATTGTGATCTCGCACACAGCCTAAGGATGGGAACCGAATTCTCGCCACGGGTTTGCCCTACCAGCGCCCTTTGTCTTGCATTCTCAGCCACTACTATTAGCGACGCCTCTGTATTTTCTTCAAAGGTTCACATTCACAAAAAAAACTTACCAAAATAATTAGATTTGTGAAAAAGAATACTTGAATACTTTTTAATAATCACACAAAATCATGGTGTATAACAGTCTACTATGGATAATCAGCTAGATACAACTATTAACCCAACTAAATACACACACACACACACACACACACACACAAACTTGGAGGGGTCACCAAGGGATCGCTCAAAGACCATCTTCTTCCAACATTTTGAGACCAATGTAATCAAAAAATCTGTGGAATAATTACATTCGGAAGAATAAAATGGACAAATTATTAATGCAAATTAGGTACCGTAACGTGAGTAAATAGGTACCATTACAATGCGTGATGACGATGAGAGTACGACTTAAGTATCCAATTATCGAACTCAAGTGTTGTTCAGATGATACTTACAGTAAGAGTGCTTCATTATTTGCATTTGCATGTCAAAATTATCTCAATCTACTATCTAATATTTCATGTGAGTACGCGGTCTGCACTGGACACCTAAGTGATAAAGTTTATAAACTTCCGGTTTGATCGCTTGTTATAAGAGTAAGTAAAGTGTATCTTTTTAAGGCTTGACTGCAAGCTAAGGATCGTAAAAGCGTCTGGGTCAAAATTAATAGTACATTACTGCAGAGGCCGTGAAGTAAGAATTGCGGAACAGGGATGCAAAGGAGGATTGCAAACAAAACTGTTCCGGCCGAGGATTGTATAGTACTTTTTTCAAACATCTTAGGAAAAAAAAACAATAAAAAAACTACAATGTAAAAAAACTAAAAAATACAAAACGTCCAAAAATAGCAAAGCATCACGATAAATAACGGAAATTAAATAAAAACACGATAAATGCTACAAAATACAAGCACCATTTAAAAAACCTGAAAGAACTAAAAAATACCAAAAAACACGTAAAAACTAAAAAATATACCAAAAAACATGGAATAACAAAAAAAAAGTCGAAAAGTACAAAAAAAATACGAAAAAACTTTTAAAAAGTCCAAAAATATCAAAAAACACAAAAAATGCTACAAAATAACACGAAAAAACTAAAAAAAATACATAAACACTCGAAAAATTCGAAAAAAAAACAATATACAAAAATACAAGAACGATAAAAAATACCAATTTACATAACAAATTAAATATATATAAGTATACAAAATCGTGGCGCTTGGCTCTATGTAATATTTCCTTTAACAGTTGATTTTAGTAAGCAAATTTAAAAAGTTAGAGCAGCGGACAATAATGTTAGTTTCATACATTCTCCATACATTACTTCTTGGCCGCCGGCCAAGAAGTAATGTAGGGAGCCGTAAACAGGTAACTTCATGTCCTCTTTTCGTGACATTCATTTAGGCGCATGTTTGAGAAAAATCTAATCTCAACGGGGTCAAGTCATCCCAAATTATAATTAAAAGCCAAGCTCCCCCAAAGCAACATCGTGCTCGAAATATTAGGCTAAATAGTACATTAACCCCTAGGGAAAATATGTATACATATTTATGATTTACTTATTTTAGACCTTGTCATACAATTTATGTAAGTAAGTCTATGTTTATTTATTTTATGACCCAATCCCATGTAGATGTTTATCTCTACACTATGGAAACGTATCGTAAAAAGGAATATTTTGATAAAACGATTTCAAATGTCGGCTTATAAATAACTATCGTTCATTATTAGTAGATTGAGTATTCACATTCTGCGATGATAACAGCAGTGATTTCATAGTGATAACACCTATCGGGTGTACTCGTGTTATCCCATTAACAATGAATAAAGTATCTATTGAACATATCTCGTGTTGCGCCATGGTTTTGGATTGTCCTACTCATAATAACGCAAAACGGCTGAATGAATTGAGATGGCACATATAAACCTAACCTATACTTAACCTTTAATTTAGCAAAAATAGTCCAGAGTTTAAGTAAACCTCTGTGACGCTGAATAGTCCAAACGATTCTGCTCAAGGAAAAAACGCGAAAAATCGGTCGAAATGGTTGTTGAGCCGGTAAGGCGTTGTCAAATTAATTAAATTTAATGAAATATAAGGGAACATTTTTTTATACACATTTCGATCTAGTCCCATACTAAGCTTATAAGGCTTGTGTTATGAGTACTAGACGACGATGTATTTAATAGATAGGAGTATACCACAACAATGTCGGGTAGTTTATTTTTCAAAGGGATGAAATTGCAGGAAAAAGTACTACAGTAGGTTAAAAAAAAATACGGGAGTTCACGCGGTCAAGTATGCGTATTCGCTTCCATGAAATTAGGCACACTTTGTTAAGACCGCGGTAGAGCGATGGATAGATGCGTGCAAGACCGGGGGAATGTAGAAATACCTGGGGCAGGTCCCGGAGGACGTCCATCGGATGACATGATTATGAGGGAAAACCAAGTCGCAAGTGCAATTTCTCGTCCCTTTCAGCTTATTGAATCGCTCAAGTAATTAATGAACACCCCCTTTATTTATGTTACAGATGGGAGCTGGTGGTACACTGTTTATAGTTGACCACAGGGGAAATATAGTGTTACACGAAAATTTGAAGCCGACGGTAATGTCACAGTTTTGTACGAACGCTTTTTTTGGTTTGTAGTAGTTACTTTGAACAATGTGTAATTCTAAAGATACAACCGTTGGCATATTTTAAGATTTAGTAAGACTCTCAACAATTCAGATTTCAGTTAAGTTACCTATACATATTATTAAACTTCAATTTGTACTAACAGTTCGACGGAGATCTCTTAAAGCCAGGATATCGTACGGTAGACTTCCTCGATTTGGAGCAAGAAGCGGAAAATCGTCCGCCGAGAATGCACCCTGAAAAATGGATTAAGGTAGTGAAATAATTTCGTTATTACTATTATACATTTAACATGAGTTCTACGTGAAAGTTTTCTAAGATATACTGCTTTGATCATCAAAAATCCACATCCTTAAAAATTAAATCTTAACGACCCTTTGTTTAGGAATGAAGTCTAAACAGGCATTTGATCAATAACGAGTGGCCTTTTTGACCACTGTTGCTGGTTGAGACATGTCAAAATTGTAACTTTTTACCTAACTTATGAAACTGTAATAGTTTTTATCGAAGTTTAAAAACCCTAACCATTTCGCAAAAGTTCCGCAGCAGGGTCATCGTTAACCACACCGAAGGAACCGAAACACTTGCCGGGAAGTACATCTTCGAGCACGGCATGCGAGCTATCATCGAGGACCGCGAGTACCACTGGCGAAGAGTCCACGACCACTATACAGTGGTGGTGGCCTTGCCTCATCGCCGGCAGCCTCATGTTGTGCCTACGGCGACTAGGTTCACTCAGAGACTCGCTGTGGAAGCCATCAAGGGGTTTCGGGATCCAGACTTCGTTGTGCAACCAGATTGGTACAAATACTTGTATTTAAATTAGCTAGTAGTTTTTCAACCGAGCGTTATGCCTGAAATCAATATATTTAACTACTATGGTTAGGAAAGCGAAAGCTATAATGAAAGAGGAAGTTTGGTCAAATTTTCAGAAAATACGTGGTCAACAGTTCGGATTAACTCTTAAACGATGATGTCACTATCCGATGCACGGTGTCAGCCGCGTTTGCGTGACTTAATACCCCGGGGATCAGGACTTCTCGTGGTGCCTGAAGTAAGTTTAAGTTAAGTAGTACGTATCTAACAGGCTTATTCCTCTAACCACTAAAAGAAATCTCGGCTCCCACACACCCCGGGTTCACGCAAACATGGCTGACACCAGGCGTGGTATAGGATAGTGGCACGAGTAGCATCGTTTAACTAGACTGTGCGAACACTTCACTGTTGACGCGCAAACCAGACTACCGTAATTAGACAACATATCACGTGCTATGCGCTAGATTCAGTTTTTTGAAATTGACAAACAACTTGCCTTCTCTGTACATAAGTACTTTTAATTAGGCTAAGTTACACCAAACTGTCTGTATTAGTCAGCAGTGTCGTTAAAATCTGATTGTATGGAAAGTGTTGGAAAGTTCTTATGGAACGAAACCTGCTGGCGCCATATTTAACGTTGATCGGTCTGTCACCGTAAGTTGGTGCAACCCACCTTTATTCCGTGTTATTCCTGTCTGTAAAAAGATCTTAGGCATCTTGGAAAGGATCAGAAGCTGCTTTGATTTGAAGGACTTTTTACCATTGCTCTAGCTAGAGTGAATTGGATATCTCCAATTTCTTTTATTTTAAATTTTAGGTTATACTGTCGACACATCCACAAGAAGGTTGAGCCACCCGAAAAGGAGTTAATGGACTTCTTGAAACGTCGAAGTGTCGAGCCCAACTTTTCCACGAAAAAACTGGAACACATCTTCTCGCCTATATTTGATGGGTCTGGTGATATGTCAAAGTCTTATCAATGTAAGTACCTAAAGAGCTATTTAAGCGTATATGCGTATCTCTATACAAACTACGTAAGATTGCCTTCGTTGATTTGGGCAATGTGCTTAGTTTCTGTTAGGTACAATTATGACGTTTTTGTCTCAACGCATGAAATTTTTAGTGCCAAAATCGATGAAAAAAAATTTGAGTTGGTCTTAGAATTAGCGAAAGCGCACGCAAACGTCCACACCGTTCCGTTCGTCTCCAAGAAGTACGCCGCAAACCCCTCTCTGGTTTCCCTTCTTCTTTCTCCTTCCCTGCACTGTTTCCCCCTTTTTCTTCAAGTCCAACGTGATATAAATTTATTTGTTGCTGGCAGGTAACGAGGAACTAATGGCACGGGTGTGCTCCGACGCAATAGCAACTGAGTACTGGGCGACGCGTCACGACGGCCCGTGGGGAAACTGCACTGAGTGCTACTTCGGCTCTGTGACTGCCTTTGTCGTCACGGGTAGGTTTATTTTTACCCACGACGGAACGGAGAAGGCATATGCGTTTATTACCCACGACGGAACGGAGAAGGCATATGCGTTTAGGGTGAGAGGCTGTTTGTTTGTTTGCTTGTTTTTGTGTGCACCTCAATATCTCCAAAACGGCTTGACCGATTTGGATACGGTTTTCTGCAATGGGTTCGTGGTTCATTCGGGACGAACCCCATAATAATTGTTACGACCATAACTCGCCAAGGGGCGCTGCAGTAAACATTTTTTGCTTGAAAGTGCGTTTGAGCTGGTTTGAGCGCATTTTCTCCGGAACAACTTCACCACCGTGGATTATTTAGATAGTGCTGGGTAAAGCGTACATGTACTTGAACTCTGAGGATCAGATGATGGAGCAAAAGAACATAATAGTGAACTTACTGTTCGTTTTTGGGCCCTTTTGTTTATGTTTGCTTAGCAGCCATTGTAAATGAACTTCTGAGGGTCTGATGATGGAGTAAAATAACATCACACAGAACCTTTCGAAGGCATATAGGTATTTAGCCGTGTTTAGGCTCTTTTCATTGTTTTTGCTGAGTAGTTTCTGTACATGGTATGTTAAGGGTCTGATGATGCATCAGAACAATATTGCAGGGAATCTTATTAAGGTTATCATTTAGTGAACCGTGTTTCGATTGTTTGGCTAGTACGTATTGAGAAACCTCTTCACATGAACTGCTGAAGGCCTGATGATGGAGCAAAACAGAACCATAGGGAAGTTTGTGTGTCGTGTTTCTTTTGATATTGTTTTCTGAGTAGCTTCTGTGTATGAACTGTTGAGAGCTGTAGGTATGATGACACAGAATAACATAGTAAGGAACTTTGTGAAACCTCATGGATAGAATACCGTGATATGATATAGCTCTTTAAAAAGTGATGACTGAATAACTTCTCTACCTATAACTAATCATGAACCGCTAAGAGCAGAATTTTAGCTCATTATACCCGCCACGGAAGAGTAGGCGTAAGTCATATGTCCCCCAAACAGGTCTGCTTATCTCAATATTATGGTTCGGTTAAAGTAGGTATTATTGTGGAGTTAGAACTTATCGGCGATACACGACGTGAGTATGCCATGGAAAACATAAAACTGGCCAAGTGCGAGTCGGACTCGCGCACGAAGGGTTCCGTACCATTATCCATATGTTTTTAATATTTGTTGTTATAGCGGCAACAGATAATATAAATTTTGAAAATTTCAACTATCTAACTATCGCGGTTCTTGAGATAGAGCGTGGGGACAGACAGCGAACGACCTGACGGGACTCGATTACGTTGTTTCGGGGGTACAAAACTCTGAAAAAGGGATTTTGCACGTTTATTACAAAACGGGTTCACTAAATTATATGCAGAGCAGAGTGCAATTAATATGGTGGTTGGTTACCCACGACGGAAAGGATAAGGTATAAACATTTAGGGTGAATTAAGGGCAATAGGCGCAGATTCTCCAAATCGGCTAAACCGTTTAAGATTTAACAACAAACAAGTTCGTCGAAATTTAGAATGAATGATCCAAGTAAGTGATATTAAATTTGATGTGCTTGTGATAGAGGAAGGAGGATGTGAGTGTCTACGTGGGCTCGCATATACTCGTAGTGCGCGGTCTGAAGAGGAGCTTAGGACCTTCGGCCCCACGCAGAACTCAGATCGGCTCTACTTTGAACATTGAGCGATAGGATAGTGCACGAGAGTCCCGTGTAGGCTCGCGTACAGAGCGTGACCCTTCACGCTGAGGCTTTTAGGCTCTTCGGGCCTTCTCACCTGCGCGGAGCTCAGCTTTTGGTCTTGCCCTCAAATTTAATTGTAAAAACACAGGTGGATAGTGGTGGCTCGCCTTTTGTCTTTGGCCCTCTGGCTTGCGAAGAGAACTCTCTCAAAGGACGCTCTAGGCTTCGTCTTCCAGGTTCTCTTGTAAAACACTCGATAGAAAGGATCTACTTGGGCTCGCCCTTCAGGCCTCGGGCTGGCGTCGAGAGTGCTTTCTGATGGGACACTTTGGGCCTTTGTCCCTACGCTGAGCTCTGCCTTCGGCCTACCGTGCTTCTTTCCGGAATATATAGCGTTAAGTGAGAAACAACTATTGTTGTTTGTACCACGTCGGTGGCATACAAGCATACAGTCCGCTTGATGGTAAGCGGTTACCGCAGCCTATGGACGTTTGCAACTCCAGGGGTTTCAATGCGCGTTGCTGACTCTTTAAGCATGTATACACTCCTTTTTTGAATAGCCCTATGGGAAAACCTCGGCAGGGGAGCTCATTCTACAACTGGAGCGTTTGAGTGAGGAACGTAAAGACATTGCTCTCTAAAAATAATAAAATAAAACAAAATTAAAAATTCTGAAAATCCCACGACGGATGAACCTAATAGAAAAATTATAAAAAAAAATGTGAATCCCCCGACTGGGTATTTACGAAGTAAGTACATAGAGATAATAAATAGATTTCAAAAACGGTTGTATGGTCGCGAGGTATAGTTACAAAGCAAGAAAAATCCGTCGGGGGCTGCCATTGCCATGTCTGTTCCTAATTTCATTAAAATATGAATAATAGTAAAGCTCGAGGTACATTACATACAGCAACTTAAATTGAAGTACATAACACGGACTTCGTAATCGTACTTAATTTCAGGGCAGGCAATGGCAGCCCCCGACGGATTTTTCTGGCTTTGTAACTATACCTCGCGATCATACAACCGTTTTTGAAATCTATTTATTATCTCTATGTACTTACTTCGTAAATACCCAGTCGGGGGATTCACATTTATTTTATTTTATAATTTTTCTATTAGGTTAATCCGTCGTGGGATTTTCAGAATTTTTAATTTTGTTTTTCAGTAATTCCGTACAGAATTGTCTTCTGCATTCTCCCAGTTCTCGGATTTATGGGCCCACAGGAAGTCAAGGACAATATATGTAAAAATAAAGAAAACTAATAGTCCGAAAATAACTAATACCATATTCTTGCGTCGGTGGCAAACAAGCGTACGGCCCGCCTGATAGTAAGCGGTCACCGCAGCCTATGGACGCCTGCAACTCCAGGGGTGTTACATGCGCGTTGCCGACCCTTTAAAAATGTCTACACCTACTAGTATACTAAAAGAAGTCTCATTCCCACTTTCATTCCATATCTCACACTTGATTAATATATCATTTGAAAAAGGCATATTTCCCAACAGATTGAAAAAATCCATTTTAAAGCCCATTTTTAAGAAAGGAGATAAGTCTGAATTATGTAATTATAGACCGATAGCTTTGATTCCCATTTTATCAAAAATATACGAAAAAGCCATGTATTCGCGAATAGAAACTTACATAGAACAAAATAACATACTAAAATCCGAACAAAATGGGTTTAGGAAAAAAAAGTCTACCGCGTTAGCTTGTTTTCAACTAAACGATAGAATTACCAAATGCATTGACAAAAGCATTCCAGTTGGCGTACTATTTCTGGATATGTCAAAAGCATTTGACACGGTTTGTCACAAGCTCCTTTTAGCCAAAATATACAAGTATGGAATAAGAGGACCAGCCTACTCCTGGATCGAAAGTTATGTATCAGATAGAGAGCAATGCACGCAAATCAATAGAACTATCGATAGCACAATAACCACATTCAGCTCTAGCTATAAAACTACCGCATACGGCGTCCCCCAAGGGAGTATATTAGGACCTCTCTTGTTTTTATTATACATAAATGATTTACCAGATTCGATTAAACATGACTACGTCCTGTTCGCTGACGATACCACAATAATAATCGAAGGTGAACATATAGACGACTTTGAAAATGATATTAACGGGGCACTAAAAGATGTTATCCACTGGCTTAACTTTAACCACCTTGAAATTAACCTCGGTAAGACTAAATTCATGCAATTTTATTCATATAAGACTAAGCCCAAACAACTCAAAATTAAACATAACTCTGACGAAATCGAAGAAGTAAATAAAACAGTTTTCCTAGGTGTGACATTAGATACACACTGCAACTGGAAGGACCATGTAGAAATAGTCTGCAAGAAGGTGGATAAATTTATTTTTGCGCTGTGGCGCCTTAAAAACACGGTCTCATTACAAAGTGCCTTATTGACATACCACGGCTATATCATGTCAGTTTTAAGATACGGAATTATTATGTGGGGAAATTCCGTTGACGCCGATCGCGCATTCATTGCTCAAAAAAGATGCATAAGAACATTATGTGGCGTTAATCGTCGAGAATCCTGCAAACCACTATTCAAAAAACTTAATTTACTATCGCTACCTTGCCTTTATATTTTCGAAGTAGCAAATTTTGTTCAAGCTAATTCAGAACTTTTTACCATCATTGACAAAGAAACAACTAGGCCACGAAGAAAATATCGTCTAGCACTACCGGAAAACAGCAGACTCGTCCTTAGGAACAAAAGCGCGTACAACATGTGCGTGAAAATCTATAATAAAATACCGTCATCATTAAAGACATTATCAGGTCATGAGTTTAAGAAAAAAGTTTTTAAAATATTATGCGATAACTGTTTTTTACACTGTAAACGAATTTCTGGGACATACATTTTGACATCTGCTAAATATAATTAATTAATTTAGTGATATCAATTTGACTTTTGTATTGACATAATTTATTCTTTAATTAATCCTGATTGACTTTTGTATTGAATTCTATCTTGTTAAATATTACGCCTAACTTTATGACATCAAATATTATAATTATGAATTTATTATGACATGGATAGATATGAGTTTTTACTTAACTAATGTAATTTTTAGTTAAATTAAGAACCTATTTTAATTTTCACATGCCTGAAATGGCTGAATGTACCGGACTGGAACTGCAATATTATTATGTACCTAACACCTATTGTACACTGTATGTTCTTGTGAATAAACATTTCATTTCATTTCATTTCACTCCTTTCTTGAAGAATCCCATACTGTAGTTCCTCGGGAAAACCTCGGCAGGGAGCTCATTCCATAACCAGAGCGTCCGAGGACGGAAGTTCCTCTGAAACCGTACCGTACGCGACCATTTAGGTTCTTAGGTGTGAGGATGAATGCCCCGCCGACAGCGAGCAGTGCGATGATAGAAAGCGTCCGTGGGCATCATGTCGATCAGGTCTTCGGAGCACAACCCATCATACAAGCGATAGAACACGCACACGTTATATTTTACTCTTTCTGTTCACGTGGCGTTTGATTTTATATAAAATCGCCAAAAGTTTTCTCAAAGCAGCGTGCATAGCTTGTATCGTATGTACTCAAAGGTATAGCCACGACATCATGCGATGGCGTCGGTGGCAGCAGTGCGCCCGACATGAGAGCGAGTAGCCGCGCTCCGTTCTCTCGTATGGCTATCGCCACCGCTTGAAGACATGGCCGACACAATAGTGTAGTGTATACATGTGTGTTTTTAGAGAGTGGGCTGTCCCGCTGGCAACAATTCCACGTGACCGGCACCGAGCCGCCGCCGGACGGCGCGCTGTGGGCGCGCGGGCCGGCCGAGCCGTGGTACGCGCGCGCGGCTGCCGCGCCGGGCACGCTGATCGTGCACGCGCCCGTCGCCCCCATCCGGCTCAGGAGGACCACTATGACTGATGCGCTGCCACCACCGGTAAGAGCTAGCCAGAAGTATCGTTAAGAACGACTGGACAGTAAAACGTTTAGATGAAGGAGCACCACAGGCAAGGCAGCTCATCATGAAATTTTGCATACAATAATATGAAAGTATGGCATCGCAAACCTACATCAAATTCTGCTATGCTGCTATCTTTATTATAAGAGAACAAGAGCCTTTAACCCTTCCATATGCGTAGCTACTTTTGATGCTGACTTTACTACTCGTACTTAGTCGTAAGCTTCTATGACTTAAACAAAACCAAGGGCGAACGCGATGGTTGAGGTTAAGAGAATCTTTTATTTTCAGCATAATAATACCTATCATTTTTTGGTCGGTGAGAGGACAAAATGTGTAAATGGAGTAAGTACATTATACAATTCGAATTATTTGACCAAAATGCCTCATTTTCGTATATTAAGTCAAAGGTTCTAACGCTGATTGGGCGACCTCCAACCGCATGTCAATGCCTTCTTCGTTGATCGTGGTGGTCTCCGATTTCATCTGCCCAGCTATTTAACTTGCACTTTATTTATAGCTACCAGAGAGTTCAAAATGGCTGACAGCGGCTCAAGTGCTCGAACTGAAGACAGAAGACGAGCCGGCGATAATCGGCGTGGTGGGCTTCCACTTCCATCCCCAGTATTTGAAGGACGTACTTAAAGAGTTCACTGACTTTGACGTAAGAAACAATTAAATAAGTACATACCACGTACATAAGTATATCTGTATACATAAACCGGTCGCAATGGGCTTGGTTCCAATGTCTTGCAACAAACACGACATCAATGAAATACAATATCAAAGTTATTGTAGCTTAATAAATACTGGTTTTAGTTCCCGAAGGACGAAGACGAACTACACACAACATGCGACGGAGTTTACTGGTTGTGTTTGTTGGTGGACGACGGTGGTTGGGTTGTCGCCGCCGGAGGAGAAACTGAAGAAACAAAGGTTATATTTTACTCGTTCTGGTTATCCAACCTTTTCGATAATACCTGCAAAGATCAAAGCACAAGTATTGAACCTTCCTGCAAAAGAGGACCATTATAGCCGCGCAATCCCTGCTTATTGGTCTAATGTAAACACTACCACGCAACTTAAACACTTGATCCCCAGAAAGATTTGACCCACTGTACCTTCCTGATGAGGGCTTTTAAAGGCCCTACCAAAGTATAAGTACCTTAGGTCGCGTTATAGACAACCAGTTGCTTGGCGGCGGGAGACGCTGCTGCTGCAGCAGCTGACGTTCACACATTTTCGCACCGCGTGGCGTGTTTCAGTGCGTGCACTTTGCCGTCTATATTAGCCCCGCTTGTCCACGGCCTTACTCTCTCCATGAGATCATGCTATTACGCAATTACCGGATAGCAAAGGCAATTGCTTGTTATTTTCTTGTTTAGACGGTGCTGAAGTTTTATTGGTAGCGAATTCTGGCGTCTGTTTTGTACGATATTCTGACTGTAAAGGGTCCGGAGGTGCCGCTGCGCCGGCATCTAGCGACGATGTATCCGGCGGCCATGGCTGTTCTGCTGAAAGACAAGGTGTTCGAGTTGAACTGGATCCACGACTACCAGGCCGTGTGCTTCCCTCCCACGGAGGAGGAGATATCAGCTGGCCCCGTAAGTAATTGCTCATACATACATACATACATACATATAATCACGCCTGTTTCCCATAGGGGTAGGCAGAGATCACGGATTTCCACTTGCTACGATCCTGACATACAACTTTCGCTTCATGAACTTTCATAACATTCTTCATGCATGCGCGCCGATTTAGGGTACTCCTGACCTGGCCTTTCTGCAGAATGTCTCCGATTTGGTCGGAGTACGTTCGCCGAGGTCTTCCCCTTCCAACTTTTCCATCCACTCTTCCTTCATACACTCGTTTTGTCAATCTTCTTTCATCCATCCTCTCTACATGTCCAAACCATCTTAGCATACCTTTCTCAATTTTCGTCACTATATCTTCATTCACTCCACACCTCCGTCTTATAACGGTGTTTCTCACTCTATCTCTCAAAGTAACGCTACACATACTTCTCAGCGCTCTCATTTCCACTGCATTCACTCGACTCTGATGTTTCTTCTGCCACACCCAACTTTCACTACCATACATTAGTGTCGGCACCAACACTCCTCTATGCACGGCCAGCCGCGCCTTTTCTGACACTTTCTGGCTACTCATAAAGGCGTGAAGTGCCCCATTCACTCGATTCCCAGCTATCACTCTCCTTTCAATATCTCCTTCATGCTTACCGTCTCTCGTGAACAAAGTCCCCAAATACACAAACCCATCCACTTGCTCCAACCTCTCTCCATCTACAGCAATTTCACAAACTGTCATACACTCATCTCTTTCAAATACCATCACTTTCGTCTTGCTTACATTCATTTTCATTCCTTTTCTCGCAAATAATCTGTGCATGCTAGTTACCATCTTCTGTAGCTTCTCAGCCGATGACGCTAATAAAACCTGGTCATCGGCGTAGAGTAGACATTTGATAAGCAACCCATTCATTCATTCATTCAATTGCTCATTGACACCATAAACGTATCTCGGGGAAATAATCGCCTTTCCAAACGTTTCTCTGCTAATGTTTTGGGTCCTCATAAGTACGATTGTA
This sequence comes from Notocelia uddmanniana, assembly GCA_905163555.1. NCBI lineage: Eukaryota > Metazoa > Arthropoda > Insecta > Lepidoptera > Tortricidae > Notocelia > Notocelia uddmanniana. The sequence goes on along the minus strand of LR991067.1, from coordinate 8,522,096 downwards.
CTTTGACCTTTTTAATGTGTCGGTCTTCGCTGTCTCTTCTCCGGTCTACATTTTGTAAAATAATTATGGCTAAACTAGACTATACTGTTGTGCTAACAAGTTCATGAAGTTCCCTTTACTGATTTCAGTTATCTTGAGAAGACATATATCAATTTTTAAAGGGTCGGCAACGCGCATGTGACACCCCTGGAGTTGCAGGCGTCCATAGGCTGCGGTGACCGCTTACCATCAGGCGGGCCGTACGCTTGTTTGCCACCGACGTGGTATAAAAAAAAAATTGTCTTTTAATTATCAAAAGTTTGTTCATTGAAATACAAAAGCGATCTTCCCTATCCTGGATAGTAAATACTTAGTGTCGTTTCTATTTTCAGTTGATGCCCTCCATATTAAGATCTGTGTGGCACGCTATGAAAGCGGCAGTCCGTGTAACTAGCGAGGCTCTCATTTTAATAGCTATTTCAACTTATGGTAAGTTTAACGAGCAATATGTTAGAAATGTGCATTGTTGTGTACAGTCGCGAACCCAGGAAACATTATGGAAAATAGATTTATACCTACTAAGAGAGTAGAATATAGCTTTGAGATATACGAAATGATTTTCTCTGCTAAGCAATTCCCTGTTCTGACACTGGTTCAGTAATATTGAATTGTTATGGTTTATTAAAGAGGATGTTGGAAGGACGGCTGGACTGCCCATTGTTGAGGCAATGGGTTGGCATTGTGACGGGGAGGATGTAGAACTGCCTATATTTAAAATAATTTGATTTGACCGAATTGTATTAAAATAAGTAGTCCGTTTAAAGAGCGTCTTTACTGTTTAGGTAAGAAGGTTCAAATCCTAATAGCAGTATTTTTTAAGTCGAATTTTTTTAATAATCCTAATAATAATAACACGTACTACTTAATTGTTTCTCTGTAATGTACTAACAAATATGGATTCTTTGAGTCCGAAATAAATGGTTTAATTTTTTTATTTTTATTTTTTATAAAGTGGTAGTGATGGACCGTCATTTATTTAGGAAGTCTGGTCTCCGCCGAAACCCAGTTCGAGAGGGAGAAGCGCCGCAAAGCCACGAAGAAAAGCTTCGAGCGAGAAAACTTTGACCGGCTGTACGACGACCGCGTGCTCGTCAATCGGACGAGGATCGCTGCCTGCGACCGCTCGCGACCGCTTTACGTGTTGAATGTAGGTTCCTTGTGACATTACATTACCTATTTTACATATTTATCGTTCAACTCACAACAACAAGGAACTTTTTCTCGTGGATTGTACGATTTTATTGGATTTTTTGTTTCATGCATGGTATGGCAAATACGTTTTTCACACGAGCCCTCTTATTCCCAGAATTTGACAAATGACATTTGCCAGTTTCCATATAAAAACGGGTGAGGTGTGAGGTGATAGGTCAGGACGAGTCGGTTTGTGAATAACACCACTGCTATTCAGAAAAGAGTCATTTTTGTCCTCGAATGAGGGATCAAAGTTGTTACTACGTTTCTTCCCTTATTTGAGGTAAACAATTACTCTTTTCCTCATAGGTGTGAAAAGCAGTATGTGCCACTCGGTAGCAGAAATATTTGTAAGACATTTCATGTTTTTGGCAGCGGGCCTCATAGGTGGTGTGAAAATCAGTACGTGTCACACGGTAGCAAAATTATTTCCGTCTTGGGCGTAAACACTTGAATCCCTCATTACGCTCAAGATTCTACTTTAGAATACTTTAGAATAGCCGTAAATTTGGCTGCCTTGATAATCTACTAAAGTGCCTATGCTATGTTTCAGCGCGGTAGAGCCTCAAAAGCCTTCAGTCGGCCCGTAGACGAGAGTAATTGCGCATGGCCTATTGCAGGCGCTCTGCTGCCGCACTCTAATCTGGTCCTGCTAGCAGTATTCAAGCCCTGCATGGAAAAGAGTGTCTCATCAATCCCACCTGACCCCATGATCAACCAGAAGGTATCTAATTCTGTTTCTTCGCATCAGGGCCTCAGGGCCCTATTGTATAATAGCCCGACACAGGGGTACTGCCGCACATTAATCGCTCCTCCTGGCGGTATTCAAGCCCTGCATGGAAAGGAGTGTCTCATCAACCCCATCCGATCAACCAGATCCAGATGATATTCAGATGGATATATATACTGTGGTATAGCCCGACACGGGTGCTACTGCTGCATACCGATCTGCTCGCGTTATTCAAGCTCTGCATGGAAAGCAGTGTTCATCAATCCCAAGACTGAAAAGAAGGTCTGTTTCGGTGCGCCAGAGCATCAATGGCCTTCACTCGGCCCGTAGATGAGTCATTGAGCATGACCGGTCGCTGAGCAATGGTACCACACACCAATCTGCTCCTGCTAGCATTACCTATTCGAGCCCTGCATGGCAAGAAGGGTCTGATGACATTGAATCACACCCGACCCCATGATCAACCAGAAGGTAAGAAAATCTGTTTCGGCGCGCCGCCAGGGCCTCAAAGGCCTTCAGTCGGCCCGTAAGTGAGTTATTTTATTTCTCATAAGCAGGCCGCTGGAGCACTGCTGCCGCACATCGAATACTCGTGCTATATAGCAGTATTTAAGCCCTGCTTGCATGGAAGTGTTTAACGAACTCTACCTGGTACCGTGATCAAAAAGAAAGTCAAGGAAAGACTTTAAAGGCAACAGGAGCCTTAAATGCCTTTAATTGTCACAAAGACGAAGTCATTGCTCGGTGGCAGCACACCCTTCACACCGATAGAACATGTATAAAATGATAATTGTGTAGTTGACCTGCCCAGTAGAGCAAGAGATGCCAGTGTGCAATGCATGGCGCATTTTGTTCGAGTGCAATCGCGTTAATGAGGTACATACAAGAAGTTTGAAAGTTAATTTCCGACCTCAGGTGAAGACATGGGATGACAACGAGCCGAAGACCGTTCCATCAGCGGCCATGTTGGCGTGCGCGCGCAACGTTGTACCGCTCGCCACGCGCCCGCCGCACACCGCCTGCTTCCCACACCGATACGAAGAGGTACGAACAGCCACTTACAGCTTTATATTCTAATTTGTACCTTATCTCGTTGCAATAAGGTTTATTAATGGTCACTTAACTTTGTCGTTGATGGTACCAGGCCACTCCGTAGGTATTTAGTAAGCCTGGCTGACTAAAGTTGGGCTAAGTCACCACTCACTAGATACGAGTATGATTACGCCACAATACAAATAGCTACTGCCTAAGTCATGTGTTTACATTTTGTCCATTAGTAATGCCATGTAGGTACCTAATGGTATTCAATAGACTCCACTCTATGCGTGCGATGCGCCAAAAATTTACGTGGTCTACCCAACCATGCATCTCACTGAGAGTATCAAAGGACATTTCTGTGACCCTAGTGAAAAAGGGTATAAGTGCCGTACAAGTATAGGACTTGTACCCCTTTTCACTAGAGTTACAGATTTGCAAGCCCATGATGGTCAAGCGACAAGAGCACGATAAACCCCATTTGTCTTATCCACGATGGCTATCGATAATTAAAATGGTTATTTTTCTTATTGAAACTTCAAAACGCCCTGTTAGAAATTATTTAGTATGAACTATGAAGTTTGTAGGCCAATTGCAACAATTGACATCACGACTTTTCTACGGTCAAACAGCGTCTATTTCCCTTTATATTGCTGAAGCGTAATATTTACCGAGTATTTTCGTGAGTTTCGTTTATTGGTAATATGTAAGACTAATTTATTTTTATTGTTCTCAATTGTCGATATTGATCGTCATGATTTTATGCCAATCCAAGCCGTTCGCTTCGAGTTGGCAGCTCCCTCGTGACGTATTTACCTCCGCCTCCACCCAAGCCGGCTGTGATATGGGTGCCGGGACTGGAAGAAACTGCCAACTTGAAGCAAACGGGTAGTAGGTACTATTATCATACGACGTATTTCTTTTAACCAGGAGGCAGGCTACCGGCAATGCGGACCGTGGGTGCCTGACCCTGACCAACCGGAAGAAGGCGAAGAATCGGAACCGGAGTGCGACTCGACCGACATCGCCTCTATTTCTAAACTGCTCATATATTTAGCCTTCTCTGTACCGTTAGTCGTATAAGGGTCGAACTGAAAACTGAATATCATTGTATTTGAAGTTAAGGAGCGTTTTGGGGTCATAGCGTGTGTAAAGTTATTCTCATCTTCTCTCCGAAATTCAGGAGTACCCGCTTTTAGGTGATAATGACCCACTAGGTAATCGCAATGTTTTCAAGCGTGGCAAGGTAAATCTAATATTATTTTCCATAATAAAAATGAATTAAATCTGCCTATCATACGTTCGAAAAGTTACGTGATTACCCTGCCGGTCCTATAATTTACCCGAACGCAGTTACCACTTCTTGATATGTTTCATTTTGAAAAGTAAGAAAATGCAAAGATTTTTAAAAATACGTTTGCACGACCCGGAAGCGATCCCGCCAAAATTCGATCTAACAATCGATAAGGCCAATCTGGCTAACAAAAATGGAAAATTAGATTAAAGGAAGGTTTTGTTTCTTTCGTAAATAAAAATATTTTTTTTCCTTTGAGTGTGCCATCTCCATTGTTTAGAATACTTTCCCTTGTACCCTCTTTTTCACAAACCGACTGGTCCTCACTGTCAAAATGTTATTTGTTACACTTTGACAGCTTCCTTATAAAAACGGGTGAGGTGAGAGGTGAAGACGAATCGGTTTGCGAATAACACCGCTGGTGGCATTAAACAATACTAGCATGTATATACATACATATTTAAAGTTACCAAGATGAACTGTAATAGATGTTTTTTGAAAGGCTTTTAAATAAGTGGTTATTGAAAATAAAACAATTTCTCTCCATCAACTCTTTTTAATTCAAGATAACGTTTGGTTGTTATATCTATAATACTGATCATGTCTACAATCACAAGTTGCCATGAGCATATAATTTAAAGACCAATAATGTTAGACAAAACGGAACCCAGTCTCTGCCAAATATACTTTAAAAGCCGCCTTAAATATACTCCAGAGACTTTTTACATAACGTTATTTCGAAATTGGACTACGAGGGATCAGAGTTTCGTTTTGTCGATAGAACTGAGTCCATAAATGAAATAAACCATACATAAAATAAATTAAAAAATACTTTTTACTCCAACTAATAATTATAAGGAAATTTTATGTAAATAGTAAATAAATAACAATGTTTTGATTAACGTATAACTTAATTATGGAATAGCGTTATCTTGTATTAGTATAGATAACATCCTATTTTATTTAATAATTATTTATACCTTAATTAAATAACGAGAAAAATAAATTCTTACTTTTAAATACCACATTTGAAACAACACTAGCTTCATTAGGTTATTCATTAAAATATTAGAAAACATACATTTACAGAACAAATCACCAAAATTTAATCAAAGGAATATATATGCATTTATAAATGAATATACTAAAAGCATTTACAATGCATTTTCAAAAGAATACGGAAAAAAATTCTGTTTATCACATAAAATGTCATTTTATTAACTAAATCAACCAAAGTATAAAAACAATAACAGCGAAAACAATGACAACGTATAGGTATAATCCCTGGCACCAAAGTAGAACCAAAATGGCGGCATGCTCGCAGGTAATATCGGCCAACGCTACGGGTTCACACTTTCTCAACAAAATCGTGTGCCGGGCTGGCCGATTCTATTGGTAGATAATTTAAATAGAGAACGCTGTGAAGTGCACTTGAAAATGATCCTAGAGGTGTGAACCAGTAGCGTTGGCCGATAGTACAGTCAACTGCAAAAATATGGGTGCATACAACTTGCTCAAAAATATGTCCTATAGCTCTTATGTCGGCGGATTAAGGTTGCGGTACTATCAGCATCAAGGTTAACTGACCATTCATGAACCTTATTGCAACAAAGATAAGGTCTACCAGTGGTCAGTTAAATGTGATGCTGATAGTACGTATTTATGAGAGGATTAAATCGATACATATTTTTGCAGTTGACCGTACATTGGCATGGTCACATTGCTCTTAGAGCCTCCGCAGTATGGTAACTTCCACCTCGATTCGGATTACGCTCGAAAATCGACTACTGAGCTGCCGAGTGTACGGAACGTTTTCAAACGTAAGGTTAATCAATGTCCATTTTCTTACTAAAAATTACATTTATACCTTTCGTACGTTTGAGACGTTACGTTCGTGCACGGTTGCAGGTACTATTTTCGGGCCGGGGATTATATAACTGTATTATATTTCCTTGAATAAATCTATTAATATAGATAAAAATAGATATAGATATATCTTACAATTTCCGCATTACATTCAGTCCTATCTACCCACTATGTTCAAATGCTAGTATTATTTAAATTTTAAATTACGCAGTAACGTTCATTTTATATACCTACTCACGTTTCAAAAACAATATGACAGACAATTTATATCAATAAAAATAAAGTCAACGAAAAATATATCTTAAGATTATAGTAGTATTGTAGATACTTAGCAGCAAATTGTAACTATTTTTGCAAGCTTCTAGGTTTTGGTATTTATCGCACAATAAAGAAGAGATGGTTCATCCTTTTCTGACAAAACTTGATGGAAAAACCTCTTTATTAGAATTAACAGTGTACGTAGGTATATAAAATTACCGCAACTTATAACACCTAATAAAATATCTTATTTGAGCCCAACCCGACAGTACCTACTAGCCTCTAGTCTAGCAAGAATGATCACATTAAAAGTAAAGTCGGCTTCAAAAATATCTCTACGTAGTAGGTATTTTTGCAACAAACTGTACATACAAATAAACTTCCCCGTAAATACGCTTTGGAATCTCTCAAATCGAAATATCTCCTTATTCCAAAAATATTCGAGAAAAATATTTATTTATTGTGTGGCAATACATTCATTAATACATATGAAAAAGAAACTATGAATAGAAAAAAAACCAACGCAATTAGAACTTAATCATAATCACAGTAAATCTATGAGGGTTAAATTATTGGAGATAATCTAATAATCCATAAATCATGATTATTCCTACACTAATATGATGTAAGTATGATAAATGATGAAAATGTGATTAGTAAGACTGGGAAGACTTTTTGAGATCTATCACCTTTTCATCATTTTATCAACTAAGGGGAGTTAAACCCATATATTCCTTGCATTTCGTTTCCGTTTTGGCACCAAATTAATACCATATCATAATTCAAGAATGTTTTTTAAACATTAATACTGTTTATCAATTTTATTATCCCTATAGAAATCTAGATCACTGGACTATGAGCTCTGATGCTATTTTCATCAAGAGATCAAGAGAAAATCGTCTTTATTGACTACTGAAAAAGTATGTTTGCCTGAGAATAAAATATATCAATAAAAGTATATATTTTAATACTGAGAGTTACATCAGTTCATAGTTTCAAAAGTATATTTAATACTAAGAGTAACATCAGTTCATAGTTACAAACAACATTATTTAAATAATTGTAATTTCTTACATGTTATTAATTATAACCTATTCTGCTTAATATAATAAAATTAAAATTCAAGTAAAGGAAGACGTTAATCTTTGGTACGTAATTTATATCGAACATATCCCATTAATGGGACTAAAAAACATATGGTAGCAAATAAATATTAAGGGAAGGAATAAATTATTATATTTTCACAAAATTAAATATATTACTCATACCTGCCATTTAATGACCTAGATGAATATGTCTCATAAATAAAAATCTGAAAGAAAAAATAATATAACTCATTACCTATCATATGATAGCATAAGTAGTAGTTAGTGACATAAAAACAATTTAAGTGGAATGCATTATATAATATACAACATTTTTCATTTATCAAACTCTCTTAGATATATTACCCCAATAATCTTTACTACGTTGTTTGAAATGAATGATTATCATTAATTAAAATGATGGACCATTCTATTATACAACATGAGAGAACCAATATGAATCTGTATGTCTTCATTAGAAGTGCTATAAGAAGTAAATCGGCACAATCGTATACTTTTAAAAATGTAGAAGACATATTTCGTTATTTATAAAAGTCTGCGAAACCTACTACTCGTATTTTTAGTTTTAGATAATTGTGTTGTAAGAAATTATTAGAGACGCGTTTAAAAACAGCACATCTATACTCAATGCCACTATCTTTCGTGTATTTCGGTATTAGCTGGTAAAGAAATGTAAAAATAATAATTATATTAGTCTACAAGTATATTCACTGGCATGAGATTACCTAAACCACTCAAAATCAGTGACAACATCTTGTAACTTTTTATTTGTCGACATATGTATTAGTGCCTATTTAAAATATTGAATAACTGAATTTGAATTAACACAGCTTTAGTAGCTTCAAAAAACTCATTTATAACAATAGGAATTAAGTATCTAGAACAATATATTTCTTTGATATTCCGCTTGTCATGGATTTCCGCAAGGTAACGCCCGATTCTATCAATTAATAGGAATTAAGATAGTAAAAATGTAAACATAGTGGTTTCTAGTTTATCTAGTCTTGTCCTGAACAGCTACCATTTTCAATTTGTAATTTTTAACGGCAGTTTTCGAAATAATCTTTAGTTGATTTCTTTTTACTACGTATTATGCCTGCAACTGCGAGTAGCAAAAGGCGCGTGCGCCGTTACTGACACGCGACTTGCCGAATCCGATTCATTTGAGGATTCGCGTTTTGACAGCGACAGACATTTGTCAGACAGATATCTCACTGCCAACACTGCATCTAAGGGAGCTTTGGCAACCTTTAACACCTTTGACGCACCTTTTCTCGTTTCTTGCGCAAGCGCTGATTTTGGGCTATCCGCGCAGGGTATATGTAACTATTCTGTTTTGTCAGGCCACACCTCCTCTTCAATTAATTATGTAACCAAAACAAGAATTACATATAAATCGAACATCCGACTTATTGATTCTCCTGAGCTATTGGGTATGATTAATTTCTCAGTTTCTAAACAAAACTATCGAATAATAAATTTCCGGCATCTTGCCGTTAAGAACTATCGCACAAATCTTGGTTCCCGAAGTGTCCTCCCTAGAATTTGTAAGGTGCATAACAATAAGCTGTCAATTTTGTTATCTATTAGTTTTAAAATGTTTATGTAGAAATATTATAAATTATAAATAAAATAACTTAACTATCTCATTTTGACTAAGTGTGTTTTGTATGTCGGTAGTTGTAATCATTTCAGAATGTTTAGCTTTAGACAACGTGCATGATGTGTTTGTCTTTAATTGGATAAACACTGCCTTGTTTTTGTATATAATTTATTTCGTAAGTCACATAGTATTACATCTGTAGGCAACCCTTAAATAAATAAAAAAATAAATGAATAGAAACTGGTCACATGACCAGTCGTTATTAGTATAGCGCCTCAGAGTTGTCATTCTAAAAATGTAAAATTGTAACGTGACTTGTTGTTTCGTGAAATAGTCCCCAGTTTTACTTCCTATGATTAACTAGATATCGAAGTTGATATTAGAGTGACACTTAGGTAATAAAATTACACCTTATTTTACAAGCTTTCCCAACCTTTTTTACATCACACCTTTCGATATTATAAATGTCATTCCCCCTTTTATTATTTTCCGTTACAAACCAAAAAATCGTAAAGGCTTTTTTCCATGGCACAAACCCTGTTTACGTTCCTAGGTCGTTAAAGGGGAGCCAATGGTTGAAAACGCCTGTAATGAAGGCAATGTTAGTAAGTTGGATGGTTTCACTCTTCTTCGGATTCGGTGTCGGAGTCCGGGATAGTGTTGAACCAATTTTCCCAGTTAGATTGCGGGCCACCCGTCGGTCTAGGGCAAAAAATATACAATATTACAATGATCATTTGAAAAACCTGTGTTGAGGTAGAAACAACTGATCTAGTCACCTACGTGTGCAAGTATGTTTGGTAACGCGTTGTAATTGAGAAAACTGGCACTCGTAAATTAATAAGGATTTGACATGGAAGTGTATACGTGCGAATCGCGCCGAAACACACTGACGCAGCGCATCCAGAGCGGAAGGTGCTATGAATGGCGGACGGACTTATGCCGTTTATTTTGTCCCGCTTATCACGGACGCGCGATGCTTCCTAAATACAAATAGTTTATTTCACAAGGAAAAACATATTCTGCTACATTAATGCTGACTCCCACAATAGGCATTGCCTGTCCCGTGGGGAAGATAATACGATTAACTTGGACCGCAGAGCCACCCAGCAACTATGGCAAGTGCTGAGAAGACGCTCCACTAAATTTTGGCGTCCGATCGCTGCTCCGCTGCTCGTTGGCATACAGGGGCCTGTACCGCAAAACTTTACAAGTGTAAAATTTTACAAAATAGACAACTTTTTGTATAAAAAATTGTACAATTCTTTAGACTTGTAAAGTTTTAAGTCGACTGAGGCAGAAACATTTTTGAGTGGTGGGCCAGACGGCGTCTTAGCTTTAGCTTGAATCCGCTGCTTGAGGACGTGCCCTCGTCCCGTCACTCGCTGCAGCGTCTGCGTGCCCTCGTCTGCCTCGTCCCGCCACTCGCGTCGAGCATCACCCGGACAAGTGTACACTCACCGCTGCTTGGTGATGGGCTGCGGCAGCGTGGCGGTGGCGGGCGGCGGCGGCGTGCCCTCATCCCGCCACTCGCGTCGAGCACCACCCGGACAAGTGTACACTCACCGCTGCTTGGTGACGGGCTGCGGCAGCGTGGCGGTGGCGGGCGGCGGCGGCGTGCCCTCATCCCGCCACTCGCGTCGAGCACCACCCGGACAAGTGTACACTCACCGCTGCTTGGTGACGGGCTGCGGCAGCGTGGCGGTGGCGGGCGGCGGCGGCGTGCCCTCATCCCGCCACTCGCGTCGAGCACCACCCGGACCAGTGTACACTCACCGCTGCTTGGTGACGGGCTGCGGCAGCGTGGCGGTGGCGGGAGGCGGCGGCGTGCCCTCATCCCGCCACTCGCGTCGAGCACCACCCGGACAAGTGTACACTCACCGCTGCTTGGTGACGGGCTGCGGCAGCGTGGCGGTGGCGGGCGGCGGCGGCGTGCCCTCGTCCCGCCACTCGCGTCGAGCACCACCCGGACAAGTGTACACTCACCGCTGCTTGGTGATGGGCTGCGGCAGCGTGGCGGTGGCGGGCGGCGGCGGCGTGCCCTCATCCCGCCACTCGCGTCGAGCACCACCCGGACAAGTGTACACTCACCGCTGCTTGGTGACGGGCTGCGGCAGCGTGGCGGTGGCGGGCGGCGGCGGCGTGCCCTCATCCCGCCACTCGCGTCGAGCACCACCCGGACAAGTGTACACTCACCGCTGCTTGGTGACGGGCTGCGGCAGCGTGGCGGTGGCGGGCGGCGGCGGCGTGCCCTCATCCCGCCACTCGCGTCGAGCACCACCCGGACAAGTGTACACTCACCGCTGCTTGGTGACGGGCTGCGGCAGCGTGGCGGTGGCGGGCGGCGGCGGCGTGCCCTCATCCCGCCACTCGCGTCGAGCACCACCCGGACAAGTGTACACTCACCGCTGCTTGGTGACGGGCTGCGGCAGCGTGGCGGTGGCGGGCGGCGGCGGCGTGCCCTCATCCCGCCACTCGCGTCGAGCACCACCCGGACAAGTGTACACTCACCGCTGCTTGGTGACGGGCTGCGGCAGCGTGGCGGTGGCGGGCGGCGGCGGCGTGCCCTCATCCCGCCACTCGCGTCGAGCACCACCCGGACAAGTGTACACTCACCGCTGCTTGGTGACGGGCTGCGGCAGCGTGGCGGTGGCGGGCGGCGGCGGCGTGCCCTCATCCCGCCACTCGCGTCGAGCACCACCCGGACAAGTGTACACTCACCGCTGCTTGGTGACGGGCTGCGGCAGCGTGGCGGTGGCGGGCGGCGGCGGCGCGGGTGGCGGCGCGCGCCGCTGCAGCGTCTGCGTGCCCTCGTCCGCCTCGTCCCGCCACTCCGCGTCTAGCACCCACCTGGATAACCAGGGAACCATAATATATTTAAGCCCGCTAAGTGTTGCGAGTTTTAGTTTTGAGGCGTAAACTAGTCGAAACTGCCGGCCCTAGAAGCCTCGAACCTTTAAGACTCGAGCTTATAAACCTCAAATTAAAATGTTCGCGTCGCTGCCGTCGAGTAGAAAACACCTCAAGCTTAAGAGCCTCTTGGGCTCGACTCAAACTGTTTCGGTTTTTTTTGTTTTGTTAAAAAGAGACACCGTGAGGAAACCGGTTTGAACCCAACCCCAGGTCTAATTTTCCCTTCAGGTCCCATGGCAGTCGCTTTTGTAAAATTAGGCAATGAGAACAACTCTGACACATGGATATGGAGATAATGGATGCGATGACGATGATACTAGGTGTGATACACTTTGGATCGAAGTGTATAATAAAAATAATTTATTAATAATCACGTCTTGCTTCGTTCCGATCGTCTTACACACTGCGTCATCCGTCAACTCGTTCGCCATTCCAAAGCAAATAAGACCACATTCGAAAGTTTCTTATTCATCATGTAGGAGCCAGCACCTTGCACTACCATCAAATAGTGCTAATCCCACATATATTTAATGGACGGTAATAACTAGGGGTAATGTTTACCTGGAGTTGGTGGCAGATTTGCAGTTCTCACACTCGCTGCGGTAGTCGTCCGGTTCCTCGCCGCCCGGCGCGGCAGCCGAGTAACTGCATACGCACGATGGCTAAACGAACAATCCAGTTAAACACATCATAATAATGCCTGTATACCTACATCACTTAATGAAACACATGTGCCAGAATATTGAACAAATATTATATTTATTTCAATTGCATGTTAAATTTAGTTGCTTATAAGTGATTTATGTTATTGCTCCATTAATGAATTGTGTAAAATAACTATGCATGTATTATGTCATATCTTAGAATCAAACATAAGTTGACAAATTGGAAAATTCTAGTTTAGGCACTACTGCACCTGTAATAATAATTAAAAATAATATATATTGTATATATGGTTTTGACAATTATAAATTACATACCTACCTAGTTTATCCTAGCGAAACTAATAGGTGTCAAAAATGACACATTACTCACTTCAATCAAACCTAGTATCACATTGTCAAAACATGAAGTTTGAATCATGGAAGACCTAGGGTAGGTAATGTTTATTACTAAATGTGGCTTATTAATAAATCAAACCCGATACCTATTGTACGAAGCCTATTGTGCGAAGGTGGAGTGATGACCTATTAAAGGACGCGGGATTCCGCTGGATGCGGGTGGTGCAGGACCGGTCGTTGTGGCACTCCTTGGTGGAGGCCTATGTCCAGCAGTGGAGGTCCCACGGCTGATATGATGATGATACCTACTGTAACGTTTTGATGTAACTTTTCCCTATTATTACCTTATCAACTGTGAGTGGCAGGGTAGTTTGCGGTGGGGTCACCTCTGTCTTAGGCTTGGCCTTCAGAGGTTTCGGATCGATTCCGCCCACATTGTGCTCTTCACTGTGCGCTCTGTGAAAAAATATTCCAATCAACGTCGAATTGATAGATATCATGTAAAATAAAATATGATTAATCAAAATGCTTTCTCAAATAAGCGCTGCACGTTCTCCGCTCTCTATCTCAAAAACCGTTGAGCGCATCAAAAAATATTTGGTGCAAAATTTGTATGTTCTACAATTGTCTAATCTAGACTTGGAGGTGCCGGAGGCTAGGATGATATATCTATGAAACTAAACCTGAAGTTGCCAGAGGCTAGGATGATATATCTATGAGACAGCAGGATTTCTCCACGTAAAAAAACTTGGTAATAATACTAGACCTGGAGGTGCCAGAGGCCAGGTTGAGGTTCCTGGGCATGCTGCGGCCCGTGTCTGTGAGACGCTCGCCGGGCTTGTGGAACGAGCGCCGGATCTCGTTGTGCAGCGAGCGGTCGCACCGGTTGAACCCCGATATGGACGTGTCGAGCATCGTCGTGTCCACGGCGGTGGAAATGCGCGGGATCGTGCGGTGGCTGCGAACAATATGGCTGAGTTAGGTGATTGCTGCTTGCCGCACTTCGGTGGCTGAGAGCCAGCCCCATCAACCTCCTGGCTGTCGTGGCTGACTGGCTGACTTGGCTTATTGGAACAGAGTGTACTTGATAATGATCTCACACAGGTACTGCTAAACACACAAATAAATGCCCTGACCTGCATTCAACTATCGCAATACATCGGTAACTATCGCAATAGCCACGTAAATTCTCTGAGTGTCTTTATAAACACACGATGTACTTGAAGGCTTCTTAAGCTTGCTAGTGGTTTCCTAGAGACTAGAGCAACAGAACGCACAGCACGCTGCGCCCGCGGTCGCTGATGGCGCGGAGACAGCCTGTGAGCCGGATCGCTCTGACCATGTCGACAGTTCACTCACAGCGAGGTGGCGGGGCTGGTGCAGAAGCCGGGCACGTTCTTCGGGCGCTCCGGCTCACGCTCGGAAGTACACTGAGCCCACGGTAGCTGATGGCGCGGAGACAGCCTGTGAGCCGGATCGCTTCGACCCTGTAGACAGTACGCTCACAGCGAAGTGGCGGGGCTGCTGTAGAAGCCGGGCACGTTCTGCGGGCGCTCCGGCTGGCACTCGCACAGCATGCTGAGCTCGCGGTCACTGATGACGCGGAGACAGCCTGTGAGCCGGATCGCTCTGAAAGACGACAGTTCACTCACAGCGAAGTGGCGGGGCTGGTGTAGAAGCCGGGCACGTTCTGCGGGCGCTCCGGCTCGCGCTCGCGCAGCACGCTGAACCCGCGGTTGCTGATGGCGCCGAGGGAGCCTGTGAGCCGGATCGCGCTCGGGAACCCGACCACTGTTGACATAACTGTCAACTTAGAAAAGTCAAAAAAACCCCCGACATTTTCATTTCAAATTTCAATATCTAAAAAACGGCCGAACCGATTTTGTTAAACCATGTCTAAGAAGCATCGCTGGAAAACCTGCTTTCAAATAAAAAAAACGTATTCAAATCGGTTCACCCGTTTAAAGAGCTACAAAGCTACAGACAGACACACACATACACAGATACACATGTTAAACTTATAACACCCCTCTTTTGCGTTCCGCGTCGGGGGTTAAAAATCATGCCTGATACAAATTACGGGTGAGGTAGCACATCTCACTGCCGAATCGCAACACGCGCGACTCAGCGATTCCTGTCTCACTCGAACTGTTCGAATCAGAAAGAAGATGGTAAATTTGTCTACTTCGCGTCGCAGCGGCAGTTGTTGGAGCTACCCACTGACGGTACTTATATGGCATTGGTCAAATTGCTAGGCCTTTCAAATTGCTAGGGGTACAAACTCCAACCAGGGGTGGTTTACTACCGTGACGTCATCGCGCCGAGCAAAGTACATGCGGCCGCCGGGTCACACGTCGTGTGACTATTCAATGGTTGCGGCCCAGCGTTACGGATCGCACGCGCACGCGCTGCTGTACCGCTGTACGATCATAAAATAATCAGTTTCGTGTTAAATAATAATGTCAAAACCACAGCATTATTGTATTGCAGCAGGTACATTCACATTTATAATGGATTTTAGAGAAAAAAAAAAATGCGACTGTTTGCTTTTAGGCCATTTAAAGATACCTACACGAGTCCTACCTAGCTCCTGGATTAGCCGCTATGGACCTTAATAAATCACCTTCGCGGTGCTGCAGTGTAATGTATAGATATAGATATAAAATTAATAAAAAAATATCTTTATATAGTTACCCAATTACTGTCTTTAACTTAAAATTTTGAAAAAACTGACAGTTATCACTCAAAAAACTGAGAGTCATTGAGTTTGGTATTCATCAACGGTTGACATAAAAGAAAACAAAAATAAAAACGATGGCTCTAAGAAACCTCTTTTTATTTTTTAAAGTGATGCCTTTAAAAATTATATAAAACTTTGTATTCCCTGGTTACATGTATGGAGTGCCCCCCTCCCCCTAATTTAATATTTTTTCGTCATTTCACATCACTTTTACGTAGCGGTTCATACGAGTAGAACACACCTTCCTGCTAAATGTTTTAATTGTATTTATAGTGCATATAGTCTCCGAGTACATCGGCTGTCACATATAGGTACAGACGAAAAGACGGACGGACGGGTTTCGTTTTCACCATTTTGGCTAGGGAACCTTAAAAGCACTATTTGTAATTGTATTGTAAACAACACTACTAATAATAAAGTACGTATATTAAAATAGGTTCTCGCTGGTGGTAACCCTAGCGCTGAGGGCGGGGCCTCGAAAGAGCACGTTGCGTGCGATAGAAAGAGATGGCCACGTTTAGGCACGTTTGGCATACCTAAACGGGGGATTTGTTAACAGAGAACCTTCTGTACTTGTACTATTACTTATTCTGTGCTCCAACCTAATTTGCGTTTTAGAATAAAATAGAATAAATTGTTTTTGCACAAAGACACCGCGTACGTAGCCGCGTGTGTCTGAATGATTGATTGTTCGGATTGTCATAGTGTACAACTGGCCGCCACCGTAGGCCGCTCCAGTGTGTGACACGTTTTACATGGTAAAATGACGATAACCGGTGAGTCCCAAATTAGGGGTCAGCGTGTATCTCGAAACCTGTGGAGTTATCAGTTACATGTTGTCTATGGTACCTACTATAAGCTACGTGCCAGAAGAATTTAGAAATTGTTGACATTGAATTTTTAATAATTACTATACGTACGTATTGTGACAATATGAGATATGTATTGACCTGTATTGCTTTAAAGCTTATATTGGGTTGACAGTCACCATACCATGGATCCCCTAGAGGATGTAAGCAAGTACAGATGTAGCGAATAATGCTTTCCCATGGGACAAGCTCGGAATACTAGACCCAAAGTGGCTATAATTATCTGTGAAACTTTATTAGTCAATGTCAAATGTCAGAATGGTATTACATTGCCATTTGACATGACAGATGTTGAATAATAACACAGATATCAGAGTAAAGCAGATCCGCTAATTTAAGTTGAATTATTTCTATACATTGACAGGATACTGACAGCAGTGTCTCCGTCTTTATAACCGAAAATTGTACTGAACTGTCTTTGTGGTGTGTTAAGTTTATATGGGACTTAACATCCTGGTGTACTTTCAAATGGAGACAATTCGTTAACAGTCGAAAATGATCGTACTATCTTTCGCATTCTAACTCATTTTGGTGCACCATAAGGTTTAACGAGACAACAATATAAATAAATAAATATTAGGGGACATTTTTTACACAAACCGAACTAGTCCCACAGTAAGCTCAACAAGGCTTGTGTTATGGGTACTAGACGACGATATATTTAATAGATATATACTTAAATACATAGAAAACATCCAAGTCTCAGGAACAAATGTCTCTGCTCACCACAGAAACAAATGCCCTTACCGGGAATCGAACCCGGGACCTTTAGCTTCGGAGGCAATGGCATTACCAACTAGGCTAAACAGGCCGACAGATATGAGAAATCAACTGGCTTAATACTGCGAGTCTGCTTTTCTCTGATGTCTGTAAATATGGTAATTGTTTGACACTTCTTCGGGCTGGCCGTGTTTAGAGTTTAGTCGACGGGAAAGTATAATTAACTACATCTGTAAGGTTCATTAACTAAAATGTATGTCTATGTAATGTGATGTTGATGTGTATGTATGTGCAGGGCTCGGAACCGGTATTCTGTCCATAGAAAAATACCGGTATTTTTTTAGTTCTTATCGTTCTTTCGTCTACTATTTCATGTTTAATCAGGCAATCTAACAATATGAAGTAATAACCTAAATACATTATTGAGTCCTACATAAAGAGCATAAACTAATTAAAAATATTTGGCTATTTCAGGATTTTGAGATTAACCGGTTCCGAGCCCTGTGTGTGTGTGCGTGTGTGTGTGTGTGTGTGTGTGTGTGTGTGTAATATACTGACTGTTAGGAGCGAGTGGGTGTTGCATCACAGGCTCGCGTGGCTCAGGATGTGGCTGCAGTAGCGGCGCGGCGAAGTAGTTCTGAGGGTTCGCCATCTGGACATGGAATTGAAGAACGCTTAAATTTAACGATAACGATAGATATTTAAAAAAAACGGCCAAGTACGTGTCGGGTCACGCACAGAGAAGGGTTCCGTACCGACACCTCCTAATCTACATTTAAAACCACTACACAATACAGTAAATCAAAAAAGGTCGTATCTTCATAGGGAAGTCACGGCACTTACATCCTTTTGTTTGGGCAAGACAGTTTTTCAGCAATAACTCAAAAACCGTTAAAACTTGTATCTTGTTCAAGCCAAAAATCGTTGAAAGTATTTATAATTGTACATCATCTTGATTTTTTTCAGAATTTTAAACTTTTTTGGAAATTAGAGGGACGGGGGGGGGATACTTTTTACGACTTTGACAGCTAATATCTCCCTAACGGATGACTTAAATGGAAAAGTTTTTTAGAAACCTCTATGTCATTTTTAAAGGCCTATCCATTTATACACCACACGCCTATGTGCATTGATAAAAAATTTGGACCCTGTTACATGTATGGGGTGCCCCCCCAGTTTAATATTTTTTTCGTAATTTCACATCATATTTCTAAAGCGGTTCATAGCATACACCTTCCTACCAAATTTCATAATTGTAGTGCTCATAGTCTCCGAGTAAATCGGCTGTGACATACGGACGGACGGACGGACAGACACGACGAATCTATAAGGGTTACGTTTTAGCCATTTTAGCTACGGAACCTTAAAAAGGAGGCCACTAAGCAAAGTATTTTTTATTTAAGTACCTTTTGAATACATCAAACTAGTTTTTACCTTACTGGATTCGTCGATCTATGCGTCCAAAGTAAAAACGGCCGTTTTATTTCTGAACTCACAGATCGACGAATCCAGTAACGTTACCCAGTTATTCCATAAGGTATTCCCCAAATATGAGCGAGATGACGTTCCGCTTAGCCAGTGAGCTACGCTACTCCAAAAGGTTAACCTTTTTGACGCCAACAACGGATATATCCGTCACGGCGTGCAGTAGCACGCCGTGACGGATGATATCGTACGCATGTAGTTTGATATCGTACTCGATATCAAACTACATGCATTTCTATAGGGTTCAACTTTGCGACATTCCGATGTCATGGCGTGTGAGTGGCAGCTGTTGTTGGTGTTGTTGTTGTGACCGATTGTTGGTTAAGTTTTGATTGATTTACCTGGGGCACAGGCCGCGGTATGTTGAGGTAGCCGTGTCCGGAACATTGCATAGCATCATCCGGTCGGGCCATGTTCTCGAGATTCGTCGGGTAGGTGCGGTGGAATGGCGTCTCGTTGTTCATCCTGAAAAGAGTAATACTTGCTCATACATTAAATTAATTCGACGTACTTATACAAGTAGGCGGTATTTGCCTAGATCAACTAACTGTCTACATAGTGGCAAGCTCACCTCATGACGTCAGAGCGGCACTGCGCCACCGCCTCGTCGTATGGGGGAGGCGCTTCCCCGCGCGGCAGGTAGTTGCCCGGCGGCTTCCACGCCGCTAGCGCTGTCTCGCAGGTACCTCCCATGTAGCCCATGCTACCACTGATGTAGCTAGAACAATGGTTTTCATGAAACCTGGGTTATGCGAGTTGCGTTGCAAGTATTTGACGGAATTCCTTTGTGTACCTTAGTGACAATGGAGTGTACCTGGATGTTTTTGCACACATTAGGGACGTCTCATTGTCACAAAGAGATCTGCACATTCTTTAGCGAAATAGCAAATAATATAATAGTTCAAGAGATTTATTTGCATTTTGCGCTAAGTATTTCAATATGTAATATAGAGGTTAGGTACTAAGTTTAGCGATTCGAAGGGCTATATCGGTTTACTTTAGTTTTGCTGCGGATGGCCTCAGTCGCGTGAAGAGCTGCTACCGCGAACGAAAACGAACGAAGTTCCTGTATCTCCCCCACTCTGTCGCTCGAATTTGCAAGCGCGATAGAAAGAGAGAGAGATACACGAATTTCGTACGTTTTCGTTCCACGGTAGCAGCTCAGGACATGCATTTTGTGCACTTCGTTCGCGTAGCTTTTTTTGCTGCTGACTGCTCTAACTCAATTTTTGCTTCAGCGTATTCTCATGGGACTGGCAGTGCAATAATACACTCTGCATTGAAACCAACCAACCAACCATTGGTCGCAATAAAGAATGTCACGTTTAATTACATTGCAGAATAGATATAGTTGCGTGATGCTGATGCGTCAGCGATCGAGCGAATATAATCGCCGGAAGTCATGGTTTACCAGTTACATATTAATAGATAACCTTTGTTGTCATTGAACACGATATAGCCATGACATGACTATGTACAGTCGTGTTCATAAATATATGTGCGTATACTTGCTATCTTTTGAATTGCCCGAATTATATCAAACTAGCTGTTACCCGCGACTTCGCCCGCGTCTTCGCTCCTATTGGTAGCAGCGTGATGTTATATGGCCTACAGCCTTCCTCGATAAATGGACTATCCAACACAAAAATATTTTTTCCATTCGAACCAGTAGTTCCGCAGTAGTTCCTTAGATTAGCGCGTTCAAACAAACTCTTCAGCTTTATAATATTAGTATAGATTAGCCCGTTCAAAAGCGACTTTACTGTCCAAGCATTTAAACATTTTCTATTATACATTACCAAAGTTTCATATATGTATATCTGTGCAACTTTATGCCTATAACAATATAGTCGAGTTCACATATTTTTATCGATCTGTCCGTGCGCATATTTTCTCGAGCGTCCGATGAGTAGATAAAACGCTTTCCGCACCGCAATTCGCACAAAGTCGTGGCCGAGCTGTAATGGTACTGCCATTACAACCCATTATGGCAGTGAAGCGACCGCCGCTTCTTCTGCCGCCCCACGCAGGTAGGCACGCAAGGCGACCGTGCCTCCCACTCATGCGTAGATTCTTCTGTCTTGTCTAATGACGGAGAGAATCTGCTCATGGCTGGGTTAGGTAAGCCAATGCTCGTGAGTCGTTTCTGTTCCTTCGCGTGCGGCGGCCTTCGCCCTTTTTGCCGCGCCACGCGATACATCACTAGACCGATCGCCACCGCTCCGCTGGCCGCCATAGGTTTCTATCCCACCAGACAGTGAATCTTTCAACTTACCCAATGCTAGTGAGGCTCCTCTGATCATCCATGTGCGGCGACCGTCGCCCCTTCTGCCGCTTCACGCGGTATATCACGAAACCGACCGTGAGTAACGCCATAACCACCGTTTGCGACTCCAAAAGATTCACAAGCACGTTGCCGACCCTTTATTAAGATTCGGAAGAAGAAGAAGATTCGGAATGTTGACAGTTAGAAAGATCTGCAGTCCTACATAGCGCGCGGCTGCCACGGTCGAACGTGCCGCGCGCGCCACCGCGCGTAGTGTAGCCGCAGCTTTACAACTTACTCAATGCTTGTGAGACTTCTCTGATCATCCGCGTGCTGCGGCCGTCGGCCCTTCTGCCGCCTCACGCGGTATATCACGAGACCGACTGTGAGTAACGCCACGGCCACCGCCCGTCAGTCACCTTTCCAAGGTTTCTCTCCGCCTTATCAGACAGTGAATCTTACAACTTACCCAATGCTTGTGAGGCTCCTCTGACCATCCGCGTGCGGCGGCCGTCGCCCCTTCTGCCGCCTCACGCGATATATGACGAGACCGACTGTGAGTAACGCCACGGGCACCGCCCGTCGGTCACCTTACGAAGGTTTCTCTCCGCCTCATCAGACAGTGAATCTTACAACTTACCCAATGCTTGTGAGGCTCCTCTGATCATCCGCGTGCGGCGGCCGTCGCCCCTTCTGCCGCCTCACGCGATATATGACGAGACCGACTGTGATTAACGCCACTGCCATCGCGCCGCTGGCCGCCATTCGAAGGTTAGACTCTGACCCATCTGTTGGCTTCACTACGTCGTCAAGGCAGATGAACTCGCAGCATGTGTTGCCGACGCGAAATGATCGGCAGTCCTGAAATTATCATCTTATTTAAGGTACCAGTAAGATAAGTTTAGGCGAAATAGATATTTGTCTGACTTGTAAACACCTACAAGATGGTCTGATGTTATGAAGAAGGTGATTGGCAACAAAGTGCTCAATCTTATGTGGCTCATGACCACAGTGCTATATTTTCTGTGCCTTGGAGCACAGATATCAAAATATAATGGTTTCTGGAAGTGGAGTACCTGTGGCTTTTTACAAGCTGTTATTGAACTTGCAATGTTTGTATTATGTTCAGGTCAAATCTTGTAACCAGCTTCAGGGGGGGAAGGAAGGAAGAAAAGAGCTATTTTACTTTCAGTATGTGTGTGCATATGACAGTTAGTTACAACACATTTCATATGTTTAAGTAGTTGGATTTAATTTCACTGCTGGATTTAAAATAAAAGTCTAGATTTTTTGTTGATGAATATATTATATACTATACTATTCATACCATAATGTGCATAATACATATAGACAAAAGTATGTGGCAATTTTTTAATTTACTTTAGTCATTTACACAGACTACCAAGCAGGATATGATGAAGATTTCCAGTAGTAGAGCTTATCTTATCTTAAGGTCCCTTACTTGTTATTAGTAAAAAAAAGTGACTGAAATGGATTTTTGATGTTGTATTCATTGCATTCAGGTGTTGGCTATAAACATTTTCTACCTGAAATCCTTCCATTTTACATAACCACATAATTCTGATTTCTTGTTTTGACATTATTATTAAATTATAGTACTTAATCATGATCCTTTCAGGCGTATTCTGACATACTGTTTAATTATTCATCCACTTTTTAGTCTTTAGGTTAAGCTGATATTACAAAATTATGTAAAATATTATTTCATTCATCATCATCATCATCATGTCAGCCGAAAGACGTCCACTGCTGGACATAGGCCTCCCCAAAGACTTCCACAATGACCGGTCCTGCGCCACCCGCATCCAGCGGACACCCGCAACCTTCACCAGGTCATCGGTCCACCGTGTGGGGGGCCTGCCCACGCTACGCCTTCCGGTACGTGAAAATATTATTTCATTCATTGAATTTTATTGCCTTTGTTTTTATTTAATGTTATTGACAATCATAGTAGATTCTTGTATATTGACAAGTTATTTATAATGTACCTAATCCTTTGTTGCGAATAAATAAATAGCTCAATTAGAATCTATTTCTAAGAAATAGAATGACTGGCATACATGCAACATGTTTATATTGTACCTCCATACAAACTCCCACTACCTATCCCACCCCCCCCTAGAAGACTGAAAAAGACAGTTCATCATTTGAGAATTTCATCCAAAATAATGAAATACTTGATTATTATAACACATACTTAGTCGGCTCATAAGTTCTGTCATATACATAGTATCAAATAAAAACAAAAGTTTAAGTTTATTCCGTATAATTTGTACAGCGTTTGAAAGCTTATAAACTAGAGAATCTAAATGTATAACATTTATTCAAAATGAGCGCCGTAATTATCTACACAGGCTTGAAGTCTGCGTGGCCAGTCGTCAATGGATTCACGCACCACTTTCATGTCGATATTGGCCACTGCCGTAGCAAGGGATTTTTTCAGCGAGTCTAGATTTGCATGAGGTTTTGAGCACACCTTTTCCTCTAAATACTGCCATATTTTATAGTCTAACGGATTAAGATCTGGGCTAGAGGAGAGCCAATCTTCATGCCGTATAAAGTCGATTTTATTGGAGGCGAGCCAGGCTTGTGTAGACTTTGCCTTATGGGCTGGAGCAGAGTCCTGCTGGAAAACCCAATGCTGGTTTAGAAACATCGTATGGGATAGTGGTTTCACAATATTAGTCAACACCATGTCTTGGTACACTTTGGCACTAGTTTTTACTCCTTTCTCACAAAAATGCATACTAGTGACGCCCGCATAAGAAACTCCCAGCCAAACCATCACATATGAAGGGGTGATGACCTCTTTGAATACGAAGAATGCTATTAGACGCTTCTTTACTATTGCGAGCGTACACTCTATCATTTTGTTTATTACAGTTTTCTTCTATGTCAAAAATTTTCTTGTCCGAAAACAGTATACAACGATGCTTATTTTTAGCGTACTTCTTCAATAAAGCTTTAGATCTTTTAAGCCTTAAAGCTTTAAGCCGACCATTGAGAAGATGGCCAGTTTTTCATTTATAAGCACGAAGTCTCAGGTCTTGATTAAGCACTCTTTTCACCGTGTTTCTGCTCAAACCCATCTGGAGGGCCATAACTTTTTGTTTCCTAGCGGGATTTCTGGCAATGCGTGCTCTAATTGCTTGTACAACCGCTGGAGTCCTAGCTGTACGCGGACGACCGCTTCTTTTCTTGTCATTTAAACTAGAGACCTCACTGTATCTTTCTATGGTACGATACACAAATCTTAAGAGAGAATTTTAAATTTTCAAGTAGCTTAAAAATTTTAGTCGGCGAGTGTCCACAACGATATAGTGCAATTATTGCGGTACGGCTATCTTTAAGCGTCCACTCCATGTTAAAGAAAACAGAAAATTGCAAAATTATACTGCTCAAATATTTAAAAAAGATTCGAAATTCAAATGCACAACGGTTTTTGTTTTAGGAGTTCCAAATTTAAATTTTAAAGGCCAGTGACAGAACTTATGAGCCGACTAAGTACAGTGAGGGATATTATTATGAATACCATGATAACACAAGTTCATCTTCAGCGGTTTACTATGAGAGGTCACACTATCAGTACCTGTGGGGGCGAGCACAGCACGGCCTTGCAAGCTTTCGGCCCGCCGTAGTCACACACGCAAAGCGTACATGTATCAGGCCCGGGAACATAGTGTAGCCCGTGGCTTATCAACCGTCCTCGTAGGTCCGTGCAATCATTCTGCGCTGCGACGCCTGCACAATCAACACAATGACTTGACCGCCAGAACACGGGAATCACTAAATAACTACCAAGCCTAATACTTACTACAAAAATGTAAGGTCAAACATAACACGGCCTTCCCGAACATCTTAGGCGAATCAAATATCATCTAGCACAAAACACCTCATTTTGAGATATAACAGACCCGTGTCCTATTTTATAATCGATATTTGCTATATGGCCGAGTAAATCTCTACAAAGGATAAGGACAGAGAAAATTGATCATGCGTCTTTGAGTTTTTGCGCCTGTCAAACACTCAACACACGCAAATGTCATGCCAGTCAGCTGTCAGCGTTGAATTGTCAATTGTCATTTTTGACATTGCAAATACGTTCGGAATCCAAGACTAAAATCGTATCCCCACGCTTTAGTGCGTAGGGCACGAGCGGTACGCCGCTATAAAATAAAACGAGATAGAAATATGAAACCAAGGTCATTTGATTCTATTTTATAGCCAGGGTACACAGTCGTACCGCTCATGCCATCCGCCACGCTGGAGGGTGGAGATGCACCTGAAGACTAGTCTTCAGAGTAAGGCCTGGCGCGGCCTACGGTGGCGGCCAATAGTAAATTTGAAAGCTAATGACAAGTTTACTATTGACCGCGACTACCGCAAGGCCTAGGCCGCGCCAGTCTGTGAGAGGCTTAAGATGGTGGTAAGACGTAGTCGTTCGTAAACCACAAATATTGGTTACTAGTTACCCGCGCGGCTCCGCCGCGTCGACGTACTACGAAGAATGCAAGAGAAGCCGCGGGATAGAATATAGCCTATCTATATTCTATCCCGTGGCTTCGCTCTCGATTACAAAGTTGATTTAAAAACATTTGTGTCACAGTCAATCATAAAAAAACATATTTGCACCCCGATCCACCGCATAACTGGGCCTTGTACGTGGACCATGATGGGCTAATGAGATATCAACCTACATGCATTTCTGTAGGGTTCAACTTTGTAGGGTTTGACATCCTCAGACAAACATTGAAAAAAAAATTAGCAAATTAACCTTTTGAACGCCATACTTTATGAACCACAGTGACACACGCCAACTCATTTTTCATAAGAGATAGAATATAAACCATAGTATCACAGAATAAGTAATAGTACATAGTATAAAGTACGAAGGTAATTTTCATATATCATAACACCTATGTTCTCGGCAATTAAAGGTTGTAATTATATTTTTAACCTTTTAAGCGCATTATCTATAGAAATGCATGTAGGTTAATATCGCATTGGATGCCGTCGCCATGACGGATATATTTGTCGTTGTATTGAATCGATGGTGCGCATATACTTCAAATGCGTTGTTAGCGTCGTAAAGGTTAATTAGTGCAACATTGTTTTCTCGTTCGTTTGATCTAAATCCACCAATAAGTAACGTCTACTCCAATGAGAACTTCTTTGCTTATGATCTCTTGATCACCCTACTGGTATGGCAATAGGTGGAAGATAAGTGTGTCTCCACTTAGATACAGCGAATCTCTTCTCTTTCAAAATGTTTTGCAGCTTATCTATGATTAACTCAGAAACAGTTCTGTAACTCACGACGTAAAGTTTAATTTGGTCTGTCATTGTTTTAGCAGGTATCAATATCAGTCAAGATATACGGAACGTATATTTGAAGCGTCATTGGTTTGTATACCAGCTTCTTTGTTTAAACCATGACAATATAATATTGACATAATAGAGCACAATAAAAAAAAGTGACACAATACGTAGTATGTCATTTATGTAAACATTACATTTATTTTCTGATTTATTCGACAGAACTGAACAGGCCCTGTTCACATTATCCGATCCGATATCGGCGTTGGAGCCGACACGGTTATGTATGTATGTATGTATATATGGCTTTATTGTACATAAAACACGGCAAAATGACAAACAGACAAAAAGTGGAAGTAAAAAGGCTAGCTTATCCCTATATGTATAGAAAACTGCCACAGATATCGAATCCGCTCATTTAAGTTGAACAATTTCTGAACATCTGATCTCTTCTCTCTAATGCACAAATCAGTAAGTTTGAGAGAGACAGATAAGTGATATCTGACAGGTGTTCACCTGTCAGTGCATCTGCTTTCAAATATATTTGTTTATATGCAAAATGTACAGAACTGACGTTTGTGACGTTTTGCATTATATGGGATTTGAAATTTTGGTGTGCTTCTAGGTGGAGACAATTCGTTAGCAGCCGAAAATGATCGTTCTATCTGTCTCGGTCTAATTCATCTTGCTTAACCATAAGGATCCAAAGAGACAACTATAAGAAAAATCGTCTTGCTTAACAGATAGTAGATACTGCGGATCTGTTTTTTTTACGAAATTAATTACGAAATTTCGATTAATTACGAATACTGGTCACTGTTCACATTGCACGACACGATATTGGTCACATTTCCATACATTTGTCGGAGCCGAAACCTTCATCAAATCGGATAATGTGAACAGGGTCTTAAGTTGTGAAATGAATAGGGCCCTTTACACGATTAATATAATGACAAAACTGAGATGTCAATATTATCGCGTTTTTCCAAATAGTTCGTGTTTTGGTTCAATATGCATCAATATTCACGTAAATCGTATGGTGATATGAGTGTGTCAAGGGATAATAATCACCGTGTAAAAGGCCCCATGAAATTAACGGATCACTAAAATTTGTATTGTCTTTATAGACCGCAATAATATTGACACCTCAGTATTGTGAAAATAAAAATCGTGTAAAGGGCCACAATAAAAAATAAGTTAAATGTTGACACAAAACGTCTGGCATTCATGTAAAAAGTAGCGCAGGAGCTGACGTAACTGGGTATCGACCAATTGCAGTTTTATCCGTGTTTGGCAAGCTATTTGAATCTATCACAGATCATCTTATTACTCAGCAAATCACTGTTCATTTGGATGATGCTCAGCACGGCTTTCGCCGTGGTAGATCAACGACCACGAACCACGTAGTATTAGTCGATTATATAGCCGAAGCTATGGACGCTAGAATTAAAGTGGATGCGGCATACTTTGACTTTCGCAAGGCTTTCGATCTTGTAGATAACGACATCCTACTGCGAAAATTCGCAGACATAGGATTTACACCTAGGCTCCTACATTTCTTTGCCAATTATTTACAAGATCGAAAGCAGTATGTAAAACTTACGGGGTTCGAATCACAGCCTTACTATACTCGTTCTGGCGTAAGTCAAGGTAGTACATTAGGGCCTACACAATTTCTAATAATGATTAACGACTTGCCGAAGGTAATCAGAACGGCTAGATGTTTAATGTTCGCAGATGACATTAAACTTTTCCATAGCATTAGGGACGAAAACGACCGAATACATTTACAGGATGACATAGATGCTCTCTCTGAATGGAGTGAGGATAATAGACTACCTTTTAACACCTCTAAATGCGTACATATCTCTTTCTCTAGACTCCGTTCACCCATCACCACACACTACAGCCTTCGCGGCATACCACTTCGGCGAGCCGACGAAATACGAGACCTGGGACTGACACTGGACAAAGAACTCGATTTTAGACAACACGTAACGACTACCTGCAAGAAAGTTTCCAAAACTCTCGGCTTCATAATGAGAATAGTCTCTCAATTTTCAACAATAAAGGTCGCAGTCATGCTGTACAATGCTTACATCCGTAGTAGGCTTGAATTCGGAGCGGTAGTATGGGATCCACATGAAGTAAAATATACCCTTATGCTGGAGAGAATACAAAAAAAGTTTGCCAGGTACATGTACAAACGGCTATACGGATATTACCCGCATTTGTACCCATCGCTTTTCGTTTCGGGAATGCTAGGACTTAATACACTCGAGACTCGGCGAAAACTACTGCATATGGTGCACTACTATCAATTGCTCAATAATAAAGTGGACAATGCGTCCGTACTGGAGCAAATGAGTCTTGCGGTGCCGCGAGCCAGTGGGCCGGCGGTCGGCTCTGCGGGCGGCGCGGGCGGCGCGGTGGCAGCACGGCGGCCGCGGCGCCTGTTCGCGGTGTCCGGCGCGCGGACAAGGCGCGGAGCGAACGCTCCCACTGCTCGAGCACGCACTGCCCTGAACCATATCTTACAGGACGATAATGATGTAGATGTATTTGCCGATAGCATTGGAATATTTTGCAGAAAAGTATTAAAATTAATATCCTAGTTATGTTTAAAGTTGTGCCATAATATTGTTATATAATTGTTGTTATTTTGTTCATATTTTATTAGTCAGTTTAGTAACTAATAAGTAGAATATTTAATTTAACTACCGCATAAGACTTTGGTGTTAATACTGTAAACTTATGTGTGCGAAATAAAACAAATTGAATTGAAACTGTAAATACTTAGACCGAATACACCGAATATTATGTATTGTCTTGTAAACAAATTAGTAATTTTACTTTCGTTTATAGTGAATAATAATGAGTATTTCTCGACTCAAAAGATTTTATTTTGTAATGCTGTACCAGATATTTCTTACAGGAACATATTAATTCATATTTGATTTTATGTCATCCGGAATCATACAATAGCCAGTTCCCAAGTCACGTGTTAACCAAGCTAAATTTTGACACCTCGTACAATTCTACCAAGGTAAGCTGACCCGTCGCTTGTATGCGGCGTCATCGAACACGATTTTGAGGCTTATATTTGTCGAGGCATCCAGGATTTTTCGTAAATATCAATTTAAAAAAAATTCCAGGATAAAAATCAAAAAACTAAGACCTTATTGCAAATCTGCAGCATGAGACGAATCCTATGGTATATAATTTATCAAAATCGGTCCATAACTGTAGATCTGATGGGCGTTGTAAGGATCGGCTTCGCGTAATATATATATAGATAGATAGATAGATAGATAGATAGATAGATAGATAGATGTGCGAAGTAGGTGGTGGGGGTAAGCTAGGCGATCGTAGCGCATACCATGGCAGAAATGTGTACTTCTTAACGGTTTCCTACGATTCGTTTCGTTTGTGTGTATTTATTTATTCTCTTATTTATTTCAGTAAAATTTCCAATACAGGGTCTTTCTCGTTTACTAAAGTAAATAAAATATTCATGTGTCATTATTTGACATTGTCTCGGAACCTTTGACGTTTGGCTAACGTCAAACGTCAAACGGTTTGACGTTTCAGACGTGCACATAGCCAATAATCGGCAATCTTCGTTCACGCCGACGAGTGCAGACAAGTACAGAATGAAATCGAATGTATGACCAATTCAATAAAGACCTTGTAACATTATAAATAAAGTAGAATATGTAATGACAGGTAAACTCGTGCTCTCTCGCTTCGCGCAGCCAGACAAAATGGCGGTCGCCGGAGTTGCCAGCGTCACGAGTAAATTGTTGACCAATGGCCGTTGAGGATTTTACCCGCGCTAACGCACTGCCTTATGATTAGCTAAAATGTTTTCATAAAATGCTTTCAACACACATCACATCCATGGATGTTACATCGATGTAACTTATATTCGTGGTACTAAATGGCAACACTGGTGTCACGACATTGACACTGACGAATTAATCTTGAGTGTTGCCAGAAGGTTACATTTCTTACATTTTTCGTATCTTTTGACCCCCTCGCGTAACATGTAAGTAATTTTTATACTTAAGACAATTTTCGTAACTTTTCAGAACAACGAGATTTGTTATTTATTTATTATTCTTTATTTCGGATCAGTTACATCCATATATGTTGTTAGTACAAGTAGCGTTTGACTTAAGATTATGTTAGTATTAAGTATTTATTTCTAAAATTATTATTAAATTAAAAGTATTGCGGTAATTTATTTGAACACTGGACACATGCTGATGTGCATTCGTGTCCAGTGTTCAAAAAAAGATCCGTCCACCCTTCCAGCTACAATAGCCAGCAAACTATTGCTGGTGCTGTTTGTGAGACGGCGCATCAGGGATGCTGTTCTTTTGCGCATTATAGCCTGGAACGAGTCTATATTTCCCTCGACAAGCATTCCTGATGCGCTGCAATGCCGTGGCAGTCCCATCAGTGCCCTATATCCATTATGGTACTGGACTCGTAGCGCACTGTATGCTTTTTTGGTGTAGTTGACCCATAGGCTACTACACCAAACTACTACTATACTAGATTACTATTGCAAACAGTTTACGAACGCATCCAAACTGACGCATACTTAAAAGGCACGTCTTTCACTCCATATCACACTCAGGGATGGCTCTCAATGGAACGCGGTATGACAAAATGAAACTTGTCCTGGGTATATTAAACTCGATTTTGCTTGACCGTATGAGCGTTCGTTTCCTACTTCGCGAGTTCGCGGTTTCTTATCTACTTAGCTAGAAAAAAAAAAGAAAAAAAACATGGCTCATTGTGATTAATTTTCGTTGTGTTATTGTTTGTTGTTGTACAACTGAAAAAAGTGCGCTACTAGAGTTGGTCGATTCACAAGAGCTGGCGCGGAAAATGTATGTAACTGTCATTAATTTCATAGACATTCCGCGCCAGCTCTTGTGAATCGACCTATATTACATAACAATATTTAAAAAAAAAACAATGCCAGGTTGGGGGGTCGATGTTTTTCTGTATAATTTGCTAAATTTAACAATATTTGTATTTTTTTGTCGCAAATTAAAAGCCTGTCAAATTTTTAATATTGTGTGATCGTGTACAAAAATTTATGAAGACTTGTAAGAGGGAGATTCACTAGTACCTAATTTAATATACAATAAAGAGAGATGATAAAATATCGTCGATAGTGTAAGTCTTAATCGTTTATTTTCAACTTCTCATGCTCAATAGTGTGACATATTAGATTTACCAAGCGGGTCCAAAGCAGTACATCGAACCCCTATGGAAAATATGTATACATATTCATGATTAACAAAACATCGTAACCCGACCAATCAAAACAGTTCACCACATCAAATTCACCAATCACAATACACTAGTTTACCTCTTATAAAAAACAATTTATATTGATATCAATCAACCAGAGTACAGCTACACTAAGAATAAGCAATCGTAACAGAATTCTTTTCTCAAAAAATTTCCCCAGGGTCCAATGCACCACCCTAGCCCCGCCCGACAAGACCAATATGAGTCATGAGTTCATGATATACTTTTTGAGAATAAGTAGTTCAGACCAAGTTTTACACTCCTTCATAATGTACACTCACACTTACTTTATACATTATAGTAACCTACACATTAGACGTCACGCACCTATCCCGCACGAAAGTATAAAAATTCCAAAACGCTACTCGAACAAGAACTCTTACACAAACACACACATCTCAACTTACAAATAGATTATACCTACTTTGTAACATTTATTTTGTTTATTTATTTATTTTGTAATGTACATAATTATATTTTTATTAAGAACGGCATATAACTCCTTGCCAAACACCTGCGCAAAACCAGTCTATTTTTTATTAGTTAATATGCGACCGTCCCTAGTTAAGTAAGTACAACTGGGCCCATTCAGAAAACCAGCGCTGGGCACTACCGCACAGCACATGCTGAGAATGGGACCCATTGCCTCACTAGATATAAGTAGTTTTTAGAGATTATGTAATAGTTTTTAATACTGTATTTCTTTTGTGGCAATAAACTATTATTATTATTATTATAAAAAATAAAAAAGTTTGACTTTTTTGTACTTTTATTCGAGAAAGTTAGGTGTTAGACTGAATAGTAACAACAGCGAATATGGCGCTGTGTACAAATAAAACTAGAGTCAGTTTTATCATAAAATTACTTCATAGATTCCTTTATATTCCGCCATTTCGCTGACATCAATGGGACCTTTTACATAGTGATTATTATCATGCGATACACTTATATCACGATCCGTATAACGTGGATATTGAAGCAAAATCCATACAATTTTGAAAACCGCGATAGTATTGACAAACCAGTATTGTGATAATATTGGGCACGCGATCCAGGCATATCATGATACGTATCACGTGAATATTGACGAGTATCGCAGTATCGTGATAATATCGGAGCAAATCCGGATATTTTGAAATTCGCGATATAAAAGGGGCGGGCCTTCAATAATATTGTTCATCCAAAGGCATCATGATATTATCTGTCACATTTTGCCAAATCTTGTGGGATTCCCGCGTCACTGGCTCAGGCATCAGCATGAGTAAATTATTAAATACTTAACTATAAACCAAAGGAAAATAATTCATAATTTATTGACTTTAAATAAACTGAGATTAGTGATAAATGAAAAGCGAAACGATTCTAACTTCCAACCAACAACAAACAAACAAACTGAACCGGGGAAATAAAGCATTAATTCAACTATCTAAGATCGTTCTTGACCATGGAAGAAGATAGTCTGCTGGATAATTCGCAGTCGAGGTCTGCTTCCCCGATGTCCCTGGCACAGGACTACCTTAAACAATTTATCATTGCTTACGAAATATCTCCTTCACTGTTGGGACCCAAGGAACCAGAATTACTTAAATAAGACTCGAAAAAATGAAGACCTCGACAAATTAGCCAGTATATTAAAAAAAATTAAACCAAATGCAACGAGGGAAGATGCTAGGAAGAAAGTTAACAGTCTTCGCAGTAACTATAGGTATGCTTTAATGTTATTCGTAATTGGCCTGAAATTGTATTTATGTTATGTTCCCTGGCCTCCACAACAAGAGATACTATGCCTAACCATGTCGATTTCACTAGGAACACCACATTAATACAGCCTCTGTAGGCAAGATCAGTGGAAGCCAGTGGAATACCTCTATTTCTGCCAAGATGTACACACATACAGAAAGGTGCATACCTTGTAACACCACCACCAAGATGAATTAATTATTTGTGGTGATTCTAATGACAGAACTGCTGCCTAAGACCACTAATTATTTTAACATGTTCCCTGTCCAGCAGGGCTAGTATGATATAAGCGATCATACTAGCCCCACTGGTGCCTGAAACGATAGGTCACACAACTCCTTGCCAGGAGTCCATGCTTCCGCTAGTCTTATCCTCTTGTCTTTACTAAATGCAAAGTTGGACTTGGGACTACATGTTAAATTATCTATGATTATTATATATCACGGAATCTCTTCTCGCTCAATGTTCCGAGTAACGAAGCCAGGCAAGATTAACTCACTTTTTATCGGATCAATGTTGTAATAGTCCTATAATACTTTTGTTTTATAGTGGTGTGTACTAACTACGCCGTAATAATAACGTACCGAGCACTAAAAGTAACTCCAACGCTTAAATAAACCGTTGTGATTATATTCTCTTTACTTGCGTCGAATGTTAGGTTAGAAGTGTCACAGTTGAATAACAACTTAGTACTGACGCGTGATCGGCGTGATAATATTCACTGTGTAAATGGCCTTTTCAATACAACTTCAATAATGAATATTGCTGATAATACTGACACACCAGTATCATAAGTAATAATAGCCGTGTAACAGACCCCATTAATCGAGTAAAGGGCCCTAATTTGCCTCCGACCTCCGACCCAAACACGTAAATTAAAAAAAAAACACCTTAATGTAACTTTTGAAGCAAAAATGTAACATTTTAGGAAACGAAACGTAGCTTACGACGCAGACTCAAGTGCCCTGGCAACACTGTCTTGCACTTCTTGCATTGCAGTCGTACGTCCTGTATTGTATTGTACTTTTTATATTTTACTCGTTTTCTTACGTTCATCTATGAGGTTTTTGTTTTGATTTCGGGGGGTGAGCCACTGGCTATTGACCTGTTTTAATGCCGTGAACAAGAAGTTAATCGCGATGAGTAAAATGTCAAAAAATAAATTGAATTTGACCCTCCCTCCGGGGTCCATTGATACGGCCCCATCCGCCACTCCGACGAATATGACTCCTCAGCAGAAATCCGCCACAGCTACAGAGTAAGTAGAAACTAATTACATTATTTTGTATAGCGTTTTTGTCTCTAACGAAATGAAATTGTAATTCCTGATCATATTGATCTGTTATCAGTGATTTCACGTGTTATCAAGCGTGTGGTAAACAAAGTTAACATTGTGCATTTGCTATAATACTTTATCCCGGGACACTAGAATTACTATGAAATGAAAAGAGTATGTGATGTGAACATTAAACATGGAAGATATTATTTATCGTATGAATATCAAAAATCATGTCCTGCTTGTGTTGTATATATGATATATGAATGATGTCATCTGATGATTAATTCATTATTTATGAATGAAAATATATAAAAGTAAAATAAGAACTGGAACAGGGAATGATGTAAGATTAGAGATGTTATGTCATTGTTCAATTAATCACTAAGATAAGATTTGCCCAGTGTTAAATTAAAACTTGCACGAAAAAGTTTTTGGAAAAATCTTCTGCTTCAAGCGCAGTTTAACTTTTTCTGAATGCCATTGCTGGTTTCTTAATAATGTTGGTTGTAAAAATGAAAAACATAGTCAAAACAATTTTTCTCGAACGATTTTTATTCCTAATATTTTTTCACCAAATTAACTTGGAACGCTGATTTCACCAAAAATTGGCATATTAAGGACTACTTTTTTGTATTATTTGGCTTGCTGATGAACTGTAAAAGTTTTTGAAATTATTGTAAATGCATAGGAACCACCATTTTTGTATTATTAAGATTTTTGAAAATTTGACTGTTTAATCACAGCCAAAATTTTCATTTACGACCCTTTATTCTCTAATTTGTATCAAAGGTACGTAGTTGATTATTTTAGGTATAAGAAAATATTTCATACCCATTATGATGCAAAAAATATTTGAGAAATCTTTTAAATAAAATAAAGGATGTTTTTTAAGCCGCCGAGTTTCTACCTCGGCGGCTTAAAAAACATTCGAAATTACACTTTTAAAAATTTGAAACTTTAAACTGAAATATCGTTTAAAAAAGTAAAAGTAAAAGTAGTTTATTCTTCAAATTAGGCATATTACATGCACCTATGAACGTCAATAAACTACCACCGGTTCGGAAAAATATACCTCTGCCACGAGAAGAACCGGCGTAAGAAACTCAGCGAGGTGTCATTTTTTCAAAACAATATACATTGTATAGTTGGACGACCTGTTTAGCCTAGTTGGTAGTGACTCTGCCTCCGAAGCTAGTGGTACCGGGTTCGAACCCCGGCCAGGGCATTTATTTGTGCATTTTTCACGGATATTTGTTCTTGGGTCTTGGATGTTTTCTATGTATTTAAGTATGTATTTATCTATATAAGTATGTATATCGTCGTCTAGTACCCATAGTACAAGCTTTGCTTAGTTTGGGACTAGGTCGATTTGTGTAAGATTGTCCCCCAATATTTATTTATTTTATTTATTAAATATAAAATTACAGTGTCAGCTACTACAAAATTACTTAAATAACAATGCTACAGAAGAAAATATATTTTCGCGATAAATTACCCGTGCAGGACGCTATCACTGCCAAACATCCCTATCCATGATGTAATCGTTTATCTTATAATATGCTCTTGAAATAAGTGTTTGTTTTACTACAGATTTGAATTTATAATTGCTAAGTTCATTGTTGAATTTGATACAATTTCCCAAGAACGACTTTTTCGCCTTTACTAGTCTATAGAAGGTTATTTTGAGTTTCCCAGTATTTCTCGTGGCTATTGGTTTATCAGCGTTTGTTGGAAAATTGCCCAAATTCTTCCTAACATACATTATTATTTCAAATATGTATAGGGACGGCAGGGTTAGAATATCTATTTTTTTGAAAAATTCTCTTAATGTATCACGCGGCCCCAAGTTATAAATTGCTCGGATAGGTAGGATAGATAGGTTTAATATACATGGGGTATTTTTAGATACACATAGGGTCACGGAACCTAAAAAAAATTTTGGATCTTCCTGTATATACGTACGTCAACGCTCTAG
The DNA here is from genome assembly GCA_905163555.1 of Notocelia uddmanniana. NCBI lineage: Eukaryota > Metazoa > Arthropoda > Insecta > Lepidoptera > Tortricidae > Notocelia > Notocelia uddmanniana. The sequence continues at coordinate 8,485,318 of LR991067.1, read as the reverse complement.
TCAATTTAAAACGCGCAGGTTTTCAAACAGCCTTCCTTACCTTTTATGTGCTAGTAAATTATTAGGTATGATTGGTAAAAAAAATATTACCTGGAATGTGAATTATAATAATATACAAAAGCTACATGTTGTAAACTTAAGTAGTTGAATAATATAAGTAAATATATAATTAATATCAGTATTAAAATGCTAAACTATTTTTAATTCGGATCTATCCGTGCTATTTCGCCAGCTACTTATTACATAAAGCTTCCAAGGTTTCTGATGGTGGCTATATAATGTGTTTGTTTATTACATGTTCAATTTAATAAAAAAAATATGTTTTTTTGGTGCTGTGTATGGTGCCCCCTTAGACGTGATGCCCTAAGCAATTGCTTAATTTGCTTATGGGCTAATCCGGCACTGGCTGTGACATACGGTTTTTTTAGGAACTGTTGGTCAAAAGTTTTGTTTTGACGTATGTATGCCAAACGGCTAAACAGATAGATACATCGATTTGCCGTTTTTTTGCGTACACCTTCGACTATTTGAACATTACCGACGTGCTGGAGTTATTCGTTAAAATTTTCGGATTTTATTTAGGTCTATTACTTAGTGTGCCTTAAAAATAAATGAATGTATTTTGAGTCTCTTTAAACAATGTTTCCTTTGAATTGAAAACAGAGAGTTCACTTTATCACCCGCGTTCTTCACGTTCCGTTCCTTCTACTCGTACTCTGTTTCTCTAAACAGATTGATCGATCGACAATATGGCATAAAATGGTCCCTAACTTGTCGGCGTGTGATCAAGAATATTAACCTCCTGACGATCTGCGTCCTACACATAGTACATAGGGCCCAATTATATAATTTATTCTAGCAAATATTGATACCCAGTCGTCAGGAGGTTAAGGCATGTTCATTTTTGTGTCCATACATTAAAAAATCTGATTATTAATTTACATGTAAATCACGTTTCTTTCAGTCGTATGACTGGCCTCGCTGGGAAGTCGAAGAGCAGCATCGAGGTGCTGACGGAGCGATTGGAGCAGATCGAGATGGACGACACCCAGCGCCGGCGGATAGAGGTCTTCCTCTGTCAGAAGGAGAAGATCGGCGAACTCAGTGACGACGACTTCGAGAAACTGGGCGAACTGGGTAGGTATATAAGACTGAGTAGGTAAACAGATAGGTAACTGAGTAGGTAAGAAAATAGGACTGCGTTTGACCCTAGTCTAACCTCATGAAAGTTAAGACTAGGTCTAACTTGTTACATGCCCCGAAAATTTCGGTGATAGTCACAAGTATGGCGACAACAGAAATTACGCCGCTCACAACTCACAAAATTACGCTCGTGTGTCCTCACCCTAAGAAGGAACTCACCCACCAAGAAGATGCCTGAGTGTTCCAGTATGAAGATGATTCATGATTCCATGAAGGAGAAGATCGGAAAATTCAGCGACAGCGATTGTCGGTGAGCTCAGTGAGGAATTGAGGATACTAGTTTTTAAGACTTTAGCGTAATACCTAAAACAACTATTTACATACAATTAAACACGGCCTTAATAATATACAAACAAATAATAATGAAATAGAAATAAAGAAAAAGATTGGTGAACTGAGCGACGACGATTTTGAAAAACTCGGTGAGTTCAATTAGGATACTATAGATTTTAAGACTTTGGAGGATTCCTTGCGGTGTCGAAGTGATGGAGCAGAGGCTTATCTCGAATGCTGAAAGTATTAGAATTAATAGTATTTATTTGTATAATTGTAATTGTTTTAAGGATTTAATATTTTTATCGTGCCTCTTTTCATTCATATATTTATTTTCAGACAACTGGGATCCACTTCTTGTTAGTAAAGGCTTTTTTATGTTAGACATTTCACAATATTATACTTAAAATGGAGTATTAAAAACAAAAACTATCAATAATTACATAAATAAAATCAAATTAATTAAAAATTGTCAAACTTATTTAAATTATTAATACATTATTTACAATTATTTAGATACCCTATTACGTATATGCGGCACTGGTGCATGAAGCGACAACCAGTGCCTCACAAAAGGACCATCAATCCTGTTCCCGATCACTGCCAGGAGGCTGTTGCCGCTGTCCCGCGCTCTGCACGCCATAGACGCGGTGCGCTTACGCATGATGGCGTGAAAACCGTCCATGCGCGCCTGACAGAACATACCCGATGCGCTGCAGTAGCGGGGCAGCAGCAGCAGCGCCCGAAACGCATTGTTGAACTGGATGCGTAGAGCGTTGTACGATTTCTGAGTATAACTAACCCACAGGCTGCTCGTGTAGAATGTTGTGCAATAGGCTCTAAATAAGGTAAATTTAACGCTATTTGAGCATCGAACAAACCTGCGGGCTATCATATTGGCTCTAACCGACAACGCTCTTCGCTCCCGCTCAACATCAGCATCATCCTTCAAGTCCTCTGTCACTATGTGGCCCAAGTATTTAAACTGACTCACTCGCCTCAAGGGTACGCCGCATAGCTTTACTGGTGGGACACTTTTCGGACACTTAGTTCCTGATTTGAACACCATAAGTTCGTCTTCTTCGCGTTGTATTTTAGACCGTGAGTCAGTGCAAAGTTTTCACAAATACTTATGAGTTCCCTTAGGCCACTGACCGAGGCGCTCAGCAGCACCATGTCATCAGCGTAGCTAATGTTGTTAAAACATGCCCCGTCAACGTGACAACCCACATGGCGGCTGCTGAGCTCCTCGATCAGTTCATTCACATACAGGTTGAAGAGTGTTGGCGAGGTTAACCCCCCCTGCCTCACCCCACACTCCAACCTGTACGCGTCCGACAGTACGCCTGCCCATCTCACGCAGTTGACCTGGTTTCCATACCAATATCTAAATATACTAATAAGTTCTTGGGGTAGCTGACATTTTTCTAGCTTTCTCCACAAGATTTTGTAAGAAACCAGGTCAAAAGCTTTCGAGAGATCAAGAAAGCAGGCATAAACAGGGGTATCGCGTTTAGTGTTATATGAGACGGCATGCTTCAGGCACAGTATTGCACTTTCAGTGGAAAGTCTTGGTCTGAACCCAAATTGGTTATCGTGTAAGCTAATGTGTTCGTTAAGGTGTACATTAAGCATGCCGTCAAATACCTTCGCAATGACTGTTGCTAAAGAGATAGGCCTGTAGTTTCCCCTGTCCGAAATGTCCCCCGTCTTATCTTTGACAATCGGTACTACCACCGTTCTCATTAGCCCCTGTGGCAGGTAGGAGTGACCTACGCAAAAGGTAAATAACATGGCCAGAATGCGCGACAGATGTGGGCCAGCGTGCTGAAGGTGCTCGATGCTGAGGCCGTCGTGTCCTGGGGACTTGCCTGTAGACATTATCTTTGAATTTGACTTTGATATGCCTATTATGTTAACTTCTATTATTTAAATTTGACACTTTATATTTAATTGAACTATTTTTTTTACTTTTTTGACATGCGGGCATGCGAGCTATACATGAAATACAATGTATTGTAACATCCCTATACTGTGTCCATGGAAATAAAAAAAATCTGATTCTGATTCAGAACTGAGCGGATTTTGAAATGGTCGGCGAGCTCACTGAGCTATAGGGGATCTAGGAATTAGTTTGTACTTTTTTTTACTGGGAATTCAATGTGGATATGCCAGACTCCTTCTGACTAAAAACTCTGGGGTATCTTTCCGGTGATGCTGACGAAGCAAGCAACGGTAACACTTGAAAAGCGTTTTTGGTGTCATCGGTGTGTATCAATACTGTGATAAAGATATGGAGTGGCTGGAAACACTTATTGTTTAGGCCTTCTGAGTTAATAAGCGCGGCAGAAATGCTGTACTATTTAATGTCGATTAAAACGTTATAAATAAAGATATTTACATATTCTCAGGGCAAGGCAACGGTGGTGTCGTGATGAAAGTCCGTCACAAGTCCACCGGCCTGATCATGGCGCGCAAGCTGATTCATCTAGAGGTGAAGCCGGCAATTAAAAAACAGATCATTCGGGAACTGAAAGTACTCCATGAATGTAACTTCACACACATAGTTGGGTTCTATGGAGCATTCTACAGTGACGGAGAGATATCCATCTGTATGGAGTACATGGATGGGGGATCTTTGGATCTGATTTTAAAGAAAGCTGGTAGGATTCCCGAGTCAATTTTAGGTGAGTTTTGGGTTTTCTCGTCATAACTCTTTGTTTTTGGTAATTTGATTTTATCTTTGTGTTGAAATTATAATATGGTATTTCCTAGTCACCATCAAACATGCTTGTGTTATGTGTATGTCATACTGTTTACAATCGCTCGCTTAGTTTTTCTGTTTACATTTCCATTTAGATTTGAAATGACATTTATTTCGTCAACACACCTATATTAAAATTGACCTCTGTAACACCTGATAGAGAGGTTGGAGGCCATTGTGTTTATTTTATTTCGAAAGTGACCTGTTCTCAATGTAGTTGACTTGTAGCCCTATATAATTATTTAGTAAGTCTCCCTTGCCCGTCATATGTGAGAAAATATGTCGCTGGATTTTCACCAAAACTAAATACCATTACCCAACTCCAGGAACGATAACATCAGCAGTACTGAAGGGCCTAAGTTACTTGCGCGACAAGCACGCCATCATGCACCGGGATGTAAAACCATCGAACATCCTCGTGAACAGCAATGGTGAAATAAAGATCTGCGACTTTGGGGTGTCGGGACAGCTCATTGACTCCATGGCAAACTCGTTCGTCGGCACCAGGAGTTATATGTCGGTGAGTATATACTGACAACGCATAGGCATGCACGCGACAATATGTATGGATGTGCAGCCCCCAACATTCTAGTTGACAGAAACAGGGAGACCAAGATCTGTGACTTTGGCGTGTCAGACCTGCTCTTTGCCTCCATGGTCAATTGGTTTGGGGGCACGAGGAGCTCATTCATTTGTCGGTAAGTATAAACTGACAACGCAACAACTGTACTGGTGCTAAAGGTTGTGGAGCAATCTTGTGACAATAGATATGGATGTGAAACCCTACATCGTCCTATTTGACCGGCCGAGTAGAACTCGGGGTTATATGTCGGTAGAACTGAAGAACAGTTCCTGAAAGTAAGTAATTTAGCAATGCGGAAGTCTAGCAGTAACAAGCTAGTGGACAGCAACGAAGAGATCAAGATTGCTAATTTGATGTGTCGGCACAACTCATTGACGTCATGGCAAACACGCGACGATGGATAGGCACACTAAGCCCTCTGATATACTAGACTCTAGAAGACAATAACGGAGCGATCAAGACCGTAGATCGTGAGGGTAAGCTCATCGGATTCATGGCCAACTCGGTCGTCCGCACTGGAGTCATATGTCTTTTTCGGTTATGAACACTCATATACAAAGCAACTACCGATGATTCACTAGACCCAGAACAAACGGCGTGTTTAGTTCGAGGGCACCGTTTTTCGAAAATGCAATGCACGTCCGCCAAATGCATTATTGCCCGCATATTGTGCGCCGAAGACTAAGGGAGGGTTGCACCAACTTGCGATTACAGAATGATCAGCGTTGAATATGGCGCCGGCAGCTGTCATCCTAAACTAACTTGTCAAACTTTTCATACAATCAAATTTTAACGAAAAACCCAGGGCCGTAGCCAGAGTTGAATTTAAGATAGGGCATCGATAATTACATGTAGGGCACAAGCCAAGGCGTCAGTAAAGAGGGTATAGCTGGTTACGTACCTATGGAGAATCGCCCCCAGGACTGAAATTTGTTGTCCTTTTCCTGAGTTATTAAACTATACACAATATGTAATTTCATCAAGTATGAACACTAAAATGCTGCTAGTTGTTGAGGAAATTAAAAAAAAACTAAAATACTGAACCAAAGTCAAAGTCAAAATATTCTTTATTCAAATAGGCCTAGACACAAGCAATTTCGAATCGTCAGTTATATATAAGTTATATAACATGTATTAATATATACACCGTGACCGTTAATAACCCGAAAGATTTAAACCACATATTTTTGACGACTGTACGAGTAAATAATGTTATATCAACATGGGTCTAATTATGTGTCTTAATTAAATTACTATTTCAGTACGAATTAAATCTGATTAATTGCCCGCTTCTTTGTGAACAAGCCTTTAGGTGGGAACCCAATGTTATTTTATCTTGCGTGACAATTAGTTATCATTTGTAATGTGTCATTTTAGTGACAATCAATTTCAAACTAGCCAGTTATAAGAGGTTGTAGATAGATACCAACTTCTTTATGAAACTGGCTAACAACCATACAGTTAGTGTATCTACGTGTAAAAGAAATAGGTGGCTACGTCATGCTCACGCCCTTAAGGTGTGTTACACTGGAGATTTTTTAACTTTTGATTTGTTGTAAATAATTAATATCTCCTTAATTATGACTTTTTGGACTGTATGTTACATAACTTTATATACTCTAATTAGGCTCTAATATCGTTAGCTTAAATCTTTCGGGTTATTAACGGTCAGGGTGTATATTAATTAATTATTTAGAGCAATTTATTGATGCTATTAAAATATTTATTGTATTGTTGTAGACACAACAGCTGATTTTCATTATATTTGGATATATTATGTTAATCGTAAAGGTTTAATGCTAAATAAATTATGAATGTAATAAAGTTTTAATTGGTAAATAATTGACTATCAACTAAAAAATATATATATTTCTGAGAGTACACCCATAGATGTCAGTTATTTTATGCATAAACTAATATACTATCACATATTTTATTTTCAAAACAATCACTTGGATCAACAGGGTGAAAAGAAAATACGTGCCTAATCTTGAATTTGACTGCAGTCTTGTAGGAATATTCGCAAATGTTTTTTTTTATCAGGTAAGTTTAGTAGGATTCATGGTAAATATTTTAAACTTGGGTGGATATCCGCCATGTGGGGCATTTTCCGGTAATGACATCATTTTTTTTATAAAATATAAATTATTTTCTAATAAGTAGGGCGTATATCAAATAAAAGGACTCCGTGAGCTGATTTCAAAAATATACCACTCCATTTCATTACAGCTAGGTGTTTCGTAAACGTAACATAAATAATTTTTAAGAAAAAAAAACCGACTTCAATGGGGGAGGCCGGTGAAAGATTATTATACTTAGATGGTGCACTCTTAGATTCCATACAATAAAATAAAAATGGCTATAAGTATGTTTATAATGGTACCCTCAATTCCTCATGGAATCATGGAAAAACCTTGCTTGCTTGACAAACGAAACGCAGAGAACAAATCGCCAAACGTGAACTTTTCGTTGTTGAAGAGTTCTGTTCTGATCATCATCAGCAGTTCCACTTCATCCAATGTCAAATTTTTGGATGAAAATGCTTGACTTGTTGATTAAAACACAAAAATCACTATATGTTTTCCTTAAAGATTTGAGGAGTTCCCTCAATTCCTCATGGACCCCATCATCAGAACTGCGTTTTGACAAAAACGGGACCAACTTGGATATATATACTTACAATCAAAAAAATAATTTTCCAAATCGGTTAAGAAATGACGGAGTTATGGACTAACAAACATTAAAAAAAAAACATACAACCGAATTGATAACCTTCTCTTTTGAAATCATGAAGTCGGTTAAAAATCAACACACACTAAGTTTGAGCTCTTCCTGACAGGAAACTTTTAATGACTTTCTAAAATACACGCCAAACGACTCGTTTTATCCTCATATCGAACGTAACGCAAGAAATTCAGAAAATATCTATAATTTATTTTATAGTATCCCAATCCTAATACAATATTATAGAATAAAATAGAATAACTTTATTATAAACAAAAGCATGTACCGATGATTTGTTCTTCTTAATCTTAAAAAATCTGAACTGATTTCTATGAAGCTTTCCGGTACTTATTGTAGGTTAGACATCAGAATAATACACAGGCTATAATTTATTTCAAAATTCATTCACAACAAGGGTTTTAATGAGAAACAGCTTGAAACTTCTCTAATATATACACTAAGCATTAAAATGGAGAAAAATGTTTCAGCGTTTTTGTAAATTCGCCTTCTGAAAGAGTGAAGAAGGGGTTAAGTAAAACTTTGTTTGGGGTTGAAAATATGTTTTAAAAAAGAGACTAAGAACTTCGGCTATAGGCCTAGCAATTAAGTGACATTAAAGTATAAGAAATTTTTTTTTAACGTTTTGGAAAATTCGGCCTCTTAAGGGGTGAAAAAAGTGTTTTATTTAGACTAGTAACTTAAACCTTCGTATATAGACCTAGCATAAGAAAACTCGTTCTATACCTCAAAAGCGAAAATAGAACCCTTATAGGAAAACGTGTGCCTATCTGTCAGTCCGTCTGTTACAATCGATTTGCTCCGACTACTGGACCGATTGAATTGCAATTTGGCACACATAAAAACGACACCTAAATTGATATTTAGACATTTCAACCCTATCTCACCCCAAAAGGGGAGATGGTATTTTACGTCGTTTAATCATTGTTGTTTTCGTAATCGGCGACCTAATAAACCATATAACAATACCCATGCTGATTTTCAGACTTTTTCACCATATTTCCCCCTTTTAGGGGTTGAATTCTCAAAAATAGATGTCCCTATGCTACTGAAAATATTATTTTTTAAATCATATCATACTATGAACAAACAGTTGACTAGTTAAATGTCATAGTCGATGGTATTCCTTAAGGTAGGGCAATGATATTTTAAGGTAGGACACTGCCCCCTAATGCCCCTAGCTACGGCCCTGCGAACACCGCTTACGATTACAGTCAGTTTGGTGAAACCCACCCTAAAAAGACTGGCTACTAATACTGTTGCCAGTTCTCAATAATTGGAATAAACAAAAAACAAACTATGCTGTTACTAATACAGGAACTTGTTTATTCACAGCCGGAGCGTCTCCAAGGCACGCATTACTCCGTTCAGTCGGACATCTGGTCTCTGGGGCTGTCTCTCGTAGAGATGGCCATCGGCATGTACCCTATACCGCCGCCCGATGCTAAAACGCTCGCCGGCATCTTCGGCGCTCAGAATGAAGACCATTCTCCTGGACAGGTAAGTACCTACGAGCCACGAGGGGCTTTCAATATATTCTCGGTATTGATATATTTCAAACCTCTTTACTAAACTTTTTAATACCGGTCGGTAAGAGTGATTCGTTAACAGTAAAAAACATAAATTTCAAACTGATATGTTGTTTTGTTTTTCTGCAACTGCCTAATAAACGTACGAGGGCGGGATGATAAGTAACTAGCCTAAACGCGGCTGGCGGAGAGGTATACGCTAAGGACCGGTAATCCTGACACTGGGTACTATTCCCGGTCTGCTTCGCTGGTGTGCACGTTCAAGTTTTTATTGCTGTTTTAATATTTATATCAATAGGAACTAGGAACATTAAAAATATTCGCTGAAGCCATCGTTGCTTATCGACCTAGAAATGTACAACGAATCGCCGTTGGCAGATGACAATTAGGGGTACTTGTAAAGTGGGCAAAATAAGGAGAAGGTTCCTCCTCCTACCTTCTCCTTATTTTGCTCTCTCCTTATAAGGATAAGGCTCGAGCATGTGTAAGGTCGATCTATTTGTCACTTTCTATACTAAAAATGTCAGTTAGAGTTAGATCAACCTAACCTAAGTTTGCCACGTTAGATACTCAACTGGCTACTTATTTAAGTGCGTTCGTTTGTACACAGAGCGTCCCAGCGCCCAACTCTCCTCGACCGATGGCGATATTCGAGCTGCTCGACTACATCGTGAACGAGCCTCCGCCCAAGCTGCCATCGGGCATCTTCTCCGACCAGTTTAAGGACTTCGTGGACCGCTGCCTCAAGAAGAACCCTGATGAGAGAGCAGACTTAAAGACGTTAATGGTGAGTACATATTCAAGCTGCTTGACTATATCATCTCCGACAGGTTGATGACGTCATACACGGCTGCCTCAAGAAGAACCCAGATGAGAGAGCAGACTTGAAGACTTGATGGTGAGTACATATTCGAGCTACTTGTCTATATCATCTCCGACCAGTTTAAAGACCTCATACACTGCTGCCTCAAGAAGAACCCAGATGAGAGGGCAGACTTGACGACGTTAATGGTGAGTACATATTCGAGCTACTTGTCTATATCGTCTCCGACCAGTTTGAGGACCTCATATACGGCTGCCTCAAGAAGAAGCCAGATGAGAGGGCAGACTTGACGACGTAAATGGTGAGTACATATTCGAGCTACTTGTCTATATCATCTCCGACCAGTTTGAGGACCAGAAGCAGACTTGAAGATGCTAATGGTGAGTACATATTCAAGCTGCTCTACATATATTGATCAGAATCCGAGATCGAACGGAAGTGCCAGTAAATGGATACGCTGTGTCAGGTGGAACTTAGAAAATTTAGTTCAAAATTTAGATATTAGAACAATCGTGTCAGAAAAAAAGTTTGTGTGTAACGTTCCGATACACGCATCGTTACAGCTTTGGGCACTCACTGAAAATCAGCGTCGTGCCTTCCGTGACAACATGCTGAGTGAGCGGTTTATTTAGCACTTAAATATGTTTCTCTGTTTTTTAAATGCGTGCTAAATAACCCTTAACAAGGCACTACCAATCTAGAAAACTTCACAAAAAACAAAACAATTATGTATATGTACAGAATAGTTACGTTTTGGTGACTCATTCAAGAAAAATTGCAGAACTAAGATTGAAATTCTCATGTCTTCATAAGGGATAAATAACTTCTTCTTCATATAAGATTGTATGTCTGTACAGAACCACGAGTGGGTGCGGTCTGCGGACGCGGCGGCCGCGGACATCGCGGGCTGGGTGTGCAAGACCATGGACCTGCTTCCCTCCACGCCTAACTCTAACGTGTCTCCTTTTTCTTCATAAGCTGCAAGAAGTGCATAATTTCAACAGCGAAAAAGGGTATGTACACGCTAACCGCTGGGCCGTTTAGATGGATTAGTATGGGCAGTCTGAAATTGTAAGACATACAAAAATCTGTTCTTACTGCAATCATAGATAGATTTAAAAATAACTACAACTTAGAAAAGTTGAAAAACTCAAAAACGGCTGAACAGATTTTCATGAAACGGCTAAGACACGAAAAAAAAACTAAACGAAAATCGGTTCATCCGTTTGCATTGTTCATACAGACAAATACAGAGATACACGGACAGGTACGTTAAACTTATAACACCCCTCTTTTTGCGTCGGGGGTTAAAAAACTTACATTATTGCTATTTTGATATTGACTGTTAATCATAAGCAGTAAATGTTACTATGAAACGTGTTATCTAAAACTAATTGACAATTGTATTTAACTAAGTAATTAAATTAAAGGGTATGTACCCCTGTAGATACTGTTGTATACAGGGTGTGGCCTGTAATAGGAGCAATAAATTTAAAGGACGCTTCCAAATACTCTAAAGTATTTGCAGTAACCTGTTGTGTCCAAATTTTTTTTATCTTTTTTCAATTGGGAGAAATTTTGATCTAAAGTTACGACCTCCAAGTAATGGATCTTGGCACCCAGAGATTATAGCGCGGCAGTCAATGCTGATTTTGAGGTTGCTTCAAGTTATGACTCATAATCGTTGTCGCATTTTTGGTTTGAAAGAATATTTTTAAGATTTTTTAATTTTTTTTTATAAATTTGTAGTGTTTTATGATTAAATTGTTATTAATATCACTCCAGTAGAGTAAAAAAATACACATAAGCTACATTTGCGAAAAAAAAATCTAAAAAAAAACTTTTTTTTTTTCAATTAAAATCATTTGGAAATAATTGCTAGAGAGCTCAATAATGTACCGTTTAATTTTTTGCTCCTATTACAGGCCACACCCTGTATGTTGTTAAAACTAGTTTGTGTTTATCAGTCAAATTGGATAATTGTGTTTGTAGGAAAGGGATTAACGTGTTTAGTAACTTTTATTAGGGTTGTGTTTTGTCTTAGGGTAGCTAGTAGAATAGGGCTCTTCTAGAAAATAAACATTATAATGGTTTATTGTTGGTTGATACCAACAATAAACCACACCACCACTCTGGGTTGATACCCAGAGTAAATAAAATAAAATTTTAAAATTAAAGGAATACGTACTGGATTAGACGAAATTTTCAATACTTCCCTTTTGATACGCCTCAGAAAGGCTTGAATCCGCATTTAATTTACTCTATAAATCTGTGTATCTTGCAGAACTTATCGTATACATATTCTTAGTCTTGACGTAAGACATTTAAAATAACTGAAACTTTCAGGTCAAAACATTTCCCAAGAAAGAGCGGGCGACACGATCAGTGAAGACTCGGGGTCCGAAGAGCCGTGAGGTCGGACAGATAGCAGTATGTCAACTCTAGATACCATTGTTCACTTCATACGCTGCGTTCGTTATGAGACTACGTGTCACTTTCAGGGTTCAAAAGGATAATTATCCTAATAATTTGATAATTATCGCGGTAGTTATAGTTTGACATTTATTGGTTTAATAATAACATAGCATTCGAATGCAAATATTTGCGCCTAAATCTGTGAAAAGGAAAATATATAAAGTATTACCTAAACCAGTGATAATTATCCGGTAAGTGTCGCGATAATTATCAAGGCGTATAATTATCTTGTTTTAAACCCTGGTTAGTTCGCACGTGTGTCGAACGCGGACACAGAAATCATTATTTGACGCGGTCAGTTGCAATATGCTGATAATTATTAAGGTGGCTTCGAATTTTAATGAGTCTTTGAAAGTCTTACATAATTCTAATGAAGTGCATTCATTTGCTTGCTAGTTTATCAAGCAAGCAACAGATTGACTTTCAAATGGTATTTTATTACATTCAGTATTAAAATGCATGCGTCATGAAACATTTTATCAATGTTATTATAGTAAAGCGCGATAGTGTTAGTCGAATTACGCTAAAGTAACTAACAGTAACTTTTGTTTCACTGTTGGCTTTGTTTAAAGTATCGAATTGTTATAGACTCAAAGTATAGATACTTGCATTCCGAAGGCATAACTGACCGCCGTCACACGTCACGACACGACAGTATGTAACATATCACAGTAAATCAATTAGCATCGGGAGGACTGGCATCAAACAAACAAAATTGAACATTTAATTTCTAGAATTGGCTAAATTAAGGTAACTTTCTTAGGGATTATCGAGATGTTACGCTACACTTGGAAGCTGATCGGTAACGGGGCTTCCGACCGTATACTAGCTATACGATCCGAGAAGCGACCCGCAGTGTACCGTAGCCGCATAGATAGGGGTAATAATACTAAAACATAGTGCATTCGTGGACGAACTAATCGAGGTTTTACAACGTAAAACGATAATTGATAAATGGTCAAGTAGAGTTGATTTCACTAGTCGCAAGTCGAAAAAATGTTAGTAGTGTTTTGACATATTTTTCTTTGCTGAAAGTGCGTGATTCATGTCAGCTGATACTCGTTGTTCGGATAATTTACGGACGCCACAGCACTCAAACGCGCGATGCTCTACGCGCGTGGGAGCGATGTGGAATCCGCCTTTTGTAATCTGTAAAATAGACGGTCATTTGTAGACATTACGCGAAAAAAACATAAAATTATAAAAAAAATACGCTGTAGTTACGTTTTTCTTAGTTATTGACGTGATGCACTTTTATGACGTTTGGTTTGTGTATTGAACGCTTTGTTTTAGTAGTCCCACAGTTTCCCTAGCACTAGGTTTTGTTAAGTGTGTGGTGTGTTCCGTGTGTGCGTTAGTGCTTGCGCAGGGCTAGCGCTCATGAAAATGAAATGATAATGATACGTACACACAAAAATGAACTTCAGTTTCATTAACATTTTCCTGAGTCGCTTGCTGCGCGCATTGGCACGATCGACGTCAAAGAAATGTTTATGATTTTGCACCTTTTTTGTAATAAGGCGATAATGCATACATATATTTGTCGCGGACCTGTACGTATGCACTCGTCTGTTAGTTTTCCTACTCGATCGCCTCCTATCCCGCACGTATGCTTGGTTATCCCTTTACTCACTTATCGTATAGTTTGCCAGTAAACCTGTATTGATTTAATTTCATTGTGATAAATGTTCTAGATTTATGCGTGTCTTTGTAATTATGAAGTGTTTTGCTATATTGATAAATTGATGATATTCGCTTGAATGCCTTTTAGGTAGTTTCTATCTATAATTCTCGCTATTAAATCATAAGATTAAGTTACTGACTATTATATTGTTTGACATTACTGATTGTTATATTTTGTATATAAATGGTTATCATACATAAGTATATACATTAGTTATATTATGTAAGTAGGTACTCTCGACTCGCCCGCGATTGAATTTTACAATCTTAGATAGTTTTCAAATGACTATTAGAAATCGTAGGCTGTTAATTGACATGTTAATTATGTTTAATGATTTGAAAAGATACTATGAAATAGGACCAACTATGTAAACAGGCCAATGTTCTATCGTTGTTGTGTTTATGCAATCAAATTTTGTGTAAAATTTATATTAAGAAAATATCTCATGTGTGCAATATAGGTAATGCACAATGGGAGGACGCTATTAACCCCATATAGCATTGCCTCTTACTAGATGTTTAAGATCTAATCTATTATTAGGTTATTCGTTTACGAGGCTTTCTTCCAAGCCGAATACGCACTTCCGAATTAATTAAGAATACCCGGCGTAGTAAATTTCCTTAGTTGCCGAATACTATGTCCCTTTATCAGTAAAGTGTATCTCTAATTGGTATAGTTTAATCGAAGCCAGTTCGTTCAAACGTACGCAAGGAAAAAATACTGTATGCTCTATAAATCACAAGGTTGTTTTTGGCATGCGTATTTTGACACAAGTAACTCTTACGGTATCGTTCCCAATATGACATTTTCTCTCTATTAACGGTCAACAAAAGAAATGTAAGAAAGACACCAGTATGACCGTGAATGCAATGTCACATGCTGGTGGGTCGTGGGTTGTGGAACACTTTTGGGAGATTTAATCCTTTGGACGCCAACGGAGTTCACCAGGGTTCTACCCTTAGCCGCTGCTTTTTAACACCACCATGGATAATCTTACAAAGCATTGCCGAAAATCGCTGCTATGATGTTTCCGATTCTATGGAAAATCTCCAGCAGAATTTTAACTCCCGGATTGAAGCGCTAGAAACCAACGGCCTTAGAATTAGTAGGAAGAAGACAGAACCCATGTCGTGCCTTTTCGATGGTGTAACTTGCCCTAGTACCTGTAAGATCTCAATACGAAGTACATTAATACCTACCGTGCCCCAATTTGAGTACCTAGGCTCAATTCTTAGCGACGATGGCACTATAAATAATGATGTTACTCATGGAACTCAGCAGCATGGATGAAGTAGAGGCCGCTCACAGGACGATGTGCGACAGGAAAATGCTCCTTAAAATCAAAGAGCCGATGTACAAAACAGAGCGAATTTAGACCAGCTGTTCTATGAGTCTGAAGGCTGGGCTACTAACAAGCATTATCTCAATAAACTGCACACCACGGGAATGCAAATGCTGTTTCAGAGGGCCTACTCCGAACTTCGAAAATCGAACTTCGTGTCGCGCCGTCCCTTTCACTCTCGTGTTTCACTATATGACGGAAAGGGACGGCACGATACGAAGTTCGATTTGCGAAGTTCTGGTCAGCGGGCGTCACACTATTAGACAAAATTAGAAATGAGGACATCTGGGAAAGTTTTAGAGTTGCCCCAATTGTAGATAATGTTACATAGAAACGCTTAAGGTCGTACGGACATGTTCAAAGACGCCAAGAAGACTTAATGGTGAAGCTGCCCTAGCCACCACGAAACTTACTCGTGGAAGACCACCCGCCACATGGTTAACGACGATCGAAAAATATCTAAAAAAAGGTAGAGGGAAAGGATAAAGGATAACAGGGGAAGGAAAGGATAAGGACGTAACACAAAATCGTGCTAAATGGAAAATGCTGACTAGGAAAGTCGACCCCAAATAAATGGGACCCTGGTGTAGAAGGAAGAAGAAGGATGCCAAGAAAACCTAAAGGTGTATGTGGTCATGCTTATGGCAACAATTATAGATGTTATAAAGTACGTTGTCAGTTACCTTAGTGCTTTACACTAAGGTTCATCTATCTCTTATGGAAGATGAGTTGTCGTGTAAGTGTCTGCCGTTCCTGAAGATTGGCGTTTAAAGGATTAACTTAATGACGTGGCTGCCACATTAACTCCTTAATTAACCAGTTAATGTGTACAGTCGCAGGGTTACGTTGGTTTAGAATCTCGCAAAGTACCTATCCTGGATCCACGACCCACTGAATTGTGCTACCTGGTCATGCTCTTGCAAAGGCCCCATGTATTAGTCCTTCCACGCTAAGTTTGCATATAATAATTTGACAAACCCATATCTGTCTGTATTATACATTTCAGACTGTTATGGCGGTGTCAAATCAATGCAGACTTAGCGTCGTCAGACTAGAGTCGCCTAAGACCTGTTCTCACTTGTCGGCTAACAGGCCTGGATTTTTATCAGTTGTCGGCGCCTCATACAACTATCTCTTTGGATTAGTTGGTAGTGACCCTGCCTACGAAGCTGAAGGACCCGGGTTCGAATCCCGGTCAGGGCATTTATTTGTGTGATGAAGACGAATATTTGTTTCAGAGTCTTGGATGGTTTCTATGTATTTAAGTATTTATTTTCTATATAAGTGTATATCATGATCTAGTACCCGTAGTATATACAAGCTTTGCTTAGTTTGGGACTAGGCCGATTTGTGTTAGATTGTCCCCCAATATTTATTAATTTATTTTATTTATTTATACAAATTGCTATCCGGCCGGTGTGAATAACTTCATTTAAAATGTTCTGCCCCTGGAACATCGGATTAAAATCCAGGCCCTCAGCCCGACATTTAACCCTATATGATAATAAAGACGAGAGGCAGCTTTATTAGGCAGGCGTCCGTTGTCTCACTCAATAGCCCAGCCATAGTCCATCATATTCACCTAATAATCCGGTTCATTTAAATTACATCGAACAGCAATAGTCGTCCCTGTACACCCTGTCGGGTGCTGTCTCTGTGTGCAATTGCATCCCATGACACCGGCAGGGACAGCATCCGCTCGGCCCCTTGCATTTCATTAAATTTGCAAAGGGCCTCTACGTGTTGGCTATGTGTTACTCGTTTGGGACTTACCTCGGTACTTCGGCTCCGCGCATGCCTCCCAAAGGTCCGGGACACCATTGTCTCGTGAGCGGGAAAACATACAAATAATAATATTAATATATTCTTTATATAATGAAATATAAAACATGGAAATAGAGTTCAAACTTAAAACCATCCTTTGTTAGAATCGTGTTCGTCGGGCTAGATTTTCAAACATAGTTTCTAAGACATCGTGACACCAATTATTTCTATAAATATAGAGAAATTATTTATTTTTGTATAAGTGATTTTAATTGCATTTTATTATTTTAGACGTATAGATGCATTTTAGCTTTTTCAATATTATGTTTTACTCACAGTTAGTCGTTTTTTATGCGCTTATAGATTTATCAAATATTCGTTTTGAATTTACTTATGTATGAAGACAGGATTTTGGTTGTTTTTCGATTATCTGGAACGAAATCGCGTCCAACCTCGACTGTTTAATATATATGCTACGTAATTGTAATTGTGTCGTAATCTTTTTATTATTTTGTATAATATTATGCTTCTATGTTAGGGAGTAGTTATAGCTATGTACAAAATATATGTTAATGGAAAACGAACATTTGTTTTATTCTGATTATAAACACCTACCTGGTTATGATTTATTTATTTATTTATTTATTTATTTCCACCAGTGAAGTTTAACACGTTCCCTGTCCGAAGGCCCCCAATGTGGGGACATTAAGATTTTTTCAGGAGTCCGTGTCCCCACTGGGTCCACGGGTTGTTCACGGCTACGAACTACAACTGTCACTTGGACTTGTGACATTGAAGGATATTTTTGTATGGGGACAGGGAACGTGTTAAAAGGATAGTAAATTTGACGTCCATACAAAAAAGTTATCGAGGAGGAGTCATGAAGGAAGCAAAAATGGCTAATCGCTTACCATCAGGCGATTCGTCTGCTCGTTTGTCTCCTACGAGTGTCATAAAAAAACCGCATTTTACACGCTTCTGTGCGAACGGGGTGGCTCTGCTTACTGGCCCATTAAGGGTCCCCCGCACGCTGAAACTCGATTCTCCATACAAACGTAGTTTCGTTCTCATTTTAAAACGTGCTGAAATAACATGAAACTTTGTATACACAATGGGATCCACCATATCTAGGCCGGAAATTAGTTTGTTGTTAAAATTTCTAATAGAAAAAAATACAGGTAGTTTTTTAGTTCTTGCAGGAAAACCTTATATTCGCTATATTATTTCTCCATTACAAAATTCAAGCAACAGAAACTTATTTCCGGCCACGTTTCTCTGCAGCTGACCGTGCATTATCAATTACCATCACCGGCCTGCATACATGAGAGGGATAAGCCTGTAGTCCCCACGCTGGCCTAGAGCGGGTTGGTAACTTCGCCTTCGAATTCGCAGACGTAGGTATGCCAGTTTCCTCGCGATGTTTTCCTTCACCGAAAGACCAACTGTAAATATCAAATGATATTCCGTTCATAATTTCAGAGCGAGGAGGAGCGCTCGTGGCCCAGCGGCGCCCGCGTATCACGTGTGGTATGCGAGGTTAAGCAATGTCGGGCGAGGTCAGTCCTTGGATCGGTGACCGCTTTGGGTGGTTACTAACTGAGCGCTCCCGTGCTTTGGAAGGCACGTCAAGCCGTTGATCCCGGTTGCTGTCTACGATAGCAGTCGTTAGCCAAGTTAGAGGCCTCCGGGCGGCTTGAGAACTTCTAACAGTCAAGTTTGCCCACTCACTTGACAAGCCTAATCCCAATAAGGTCTAGTTTCCCCCTCGGGTTGGAAGGTCAGATGGCAGTCGCTTCCGTAAAAACTAGTGCCTACGCCAATTCTTGGGATTAGGTAGAGGACCTCATGCAGGCATCCTGCAGGATGCAACTGTACTGGGAATAACGCTAGGAGGATGATGATTTCGTTGATAATTTCAAAAAACTAATGGTTACGAGCTGCGGGATTCAAACCCACGACTGCCGTTTGATAGCAGTATGTTTAAACCACTAGGCTTCCGTACGTAGCTACACCGTAGCTTATCGTATAGATTGGTATGTACAGTCGAGAACTATGATTTCAGGGCCACTTCGTACCTTGTCACCGTGACAAGAATATGAGATCTCTAGCAGCTTTCATATTGATTTTTATAATCTTAAATATATAGGTACGTACTTAGTACAATCTAAAAACTCTAAACTAAATGTAGTTTGTTTAGTTACACCATTAGTGTAGTAGACTTAGTAAAATTACGATTGTCGTTCTTTTTTTGGCTAATCCAGATTACGTATGTATTCACTAGAAAACCTTCATAGCTTTCACTACAATAGCAAACAAATAAGTAATTTTATTACGACTATAAGCTTTAAATATACCGTGCCGTTGTTATTGAAGCCAAATTATTCTTCGATTGTTTTCACAAATTTAAATTCTGAAAATCAAGTTCACCCAAAAGTAATTACGAGTAGGTAGAGTAAATGAGCTAAGAGGGCAAAGAGAAATCGACAGCTTTCTTACCGGGCATCGTATCTGTTATGGGTTGCTTTTGTAATGTGAACTTTAAGTGCGTGGCATAGGGTTGTAAATTACTTTGTGCAGTGACGCGAGATATAATGCTGGGAAGGTAACGACAGATTGCAATTAATGCTTGAATGGACGGCCGCAATCAAACGGTTCGCTTGTGCGTGATTATGGTGTATTCTCCCGCAAAGGTTATACGGCAAGGTTCTTGATATTGTAGGGTCGGACATACGTACGGTATTAGTATAACCCAACACTAAAACCCCGTTAAAGTATAAGCGTTAAGCATTATCTTGGCACATACATAGCATTATTTTGGCTTTTGTTTAAATGCACTCTTAAGCAATGTAATTGAACAGTTAAATATGTCAATATCCTTGAGGCATCATTAAATGATTTGCAAGCGCGCTTAATGAATGCATTTCTAGCATAACATGTTCTACTCCTAGAAATGTGGAACAAATCTTTTTTACGACACTGACGCTCTCGTCTACCCGGAAGTCTAATACTAAAATTGTGAACCGATTTTGAAAATTCTTTTTTTGATTGTAAGTAATTATATCCAAGTTGGTCCCGTTTTTGTCAAAACGCAGTTCTGATGATGGGATCCATGAGGAATCGAGGAAACTCCTCAAATCTTAAAGGTATACATATAGTGATTTTTGTGTTTTTATTAACAAATCAAGCATTTTCATACAAAAATGTGACATTTGATGAAGTGGAACTGCTGATGATGATCAGAACAGAACAGTTCTACGACGAAAAGTTCACGTTTGGTGATTTGTCCTCCTAGCTGTGTTTGTTATGCAAGCTCTCTTTCACGACTAATTTTTGTCATGCTCGAGTTCTGATGATGGGATCCATGAGAAATCGAGGGAACTCATCAAATGTGAAAGGCACACATATATTGATTTTAGTATTTTCATGAACTAATCAAGCATTTTCATTAAAAAAAGTGTCATTTGATAAAGTGAAACTGCTGATGATGATCAGAACGGAATTATTCAACGACGCATACTTCATGTTTGGCGATTTGATCTCTTCGTTATGTTTGTCAAGCAAGCTAGGTTTTCAAGACACATTTTTGTCAACTTGAGTTCTGATGGAGGATTCCATGAGGGTACTTAAGTCTTCTACCATTATAAACATACTTATTGCCATTTTTATTTCATTGTATGGAATCTAAGAGTGCACCATCTAAGTATAATAGTCTTTCACCGGCCTCCCCCATTGAAGTCGGTTTTTTTTCTTTAAAATTATTAACTAAGTAGCTATCCAATAATGTAATAGCTTTCCAAAATTTTAGTGTAGGTACCGTTTTGTTGGCGTGATTAATATGTATACCCATACCGAATTACAGCTTTCTAGTAGTAACGGCTACTGAGCTAAGCCACGAACAGACGGTCGGACGGACATGGCGAAACTATAGGGGGAACCCTATAAAGGAGCGACCACAAGGATTTACTGGTGATATTATTGGGTCATTCTGGTGTTCCTAACATATCTTTACCGAAACGACTTCAGAGACTTCAGCAGTGACTAAGACAAGTAATAAAACGTTAATAAGACACTAAACACGCAAAGTTAACGCGTTGATTTCTGAGTAGTGTTTGTTCAGACATACGTTACTTACCTACTATAGCAAGCAGTGCACGTATTCGATAGGATAGAGAAAGTGGATAGGCAAACTTTAATTACCTATTGGTTTAAGGGCCGGACTGTAGACGAGAAACGGTCTAATGACTATACAGGGTGTAATTGATAGGTATACCCAGGCAATTATTCCGTAATGTATGTTATCCAATTAGAAGTGACGCCGATCGAATAAAATATCACATAGTCAATATTTCTTATTTCGCGGCGTGGCGAAGGAAATTTAAGGTTCAATCAAGCAGAGTGGAATGTCATCAGATTTGATACGGTTTCTACAGAAGTTCCGGAATGTTATGACGGAATTGCTATCTTCCCATAAAAACGCATCCATAAATATAGCGTCTAATATTTCGCTGATTTAAAAGACATGCTCAACGGAATTTTCCACGACGAAACCGTTAAAATTGATGCGTTAATGAACAAAATTAACAATACAATTAGATAAACGGCTTCCATTGACGGAAAACAATGTATGCGCTGGACTTTTGGACTGCAGATTTTCAGGGTTATCGAATCCAATGAATAAAAAAACCGCATCGAAAACAGAAATAAGCTTTGTTAAAATAAAACTAGAAATATCCTTCCTCAAAAAATGAAAATGAGATTTTTTTAGAGTTCCATTACTGTTTTTTTTAGATAAGTATGTTTAATGATGTAACTAAATAAAAGACAGACATGAAAGTGGGGATATCCCTATCCCTATAGGATGTTGATGCCGAGAACATCACATTTGCTGTCCTTAGACGTTGTTAAAGTACCATATTTTTCGACTCTGCAAATCATCCATAAGTAGTTATTATATTGTAACAGTTGACTCAAAGAGCATTTCATATCTTCTACCAGTCAGACTAAAGCACGGAACAGCACCAAGCCTACTCTGTAACAGCGCCAGCGCTTTTTAATTAACCTCGATCTTAAAAAAACGACATAAAAACGTCTAAATAGATTTAAGGCTCTCTTCTTAATGAATCGTCTTATATTTTATTATAAATTATATAAAGTCTGCGCACGACTACCTCACGGCAGTAAAATTTCCATAAAGCGCGGGGCAAACATCTTTTTTCGACGTGATCCAAGTTCTGGCGAAGATTAAACTCCAGCTCATAATGGTTTCTTAATGAGCCCCGACAAAAGGTTCCGCAGAAACAATATTTACGCCCATTTATAATGAGGAACAAGGATCCTCGCCCTCGCAACCTTTTTGCGATTCCGCCGCGCATATTTCATCTTAATACCGGCTCTGTAGCGAACTGTTAATCTGAGATGATCTTGGAACTAGTGCATTGAGATTTATACGGAGAACGCTTCCTGCCCTCCCCATTCGAGATTCCCTATTTTTACTGCCTCGTAACTTGAGCTCTAGATTCATAACAAGTATGCGTGATCAGAGGCCAGTTATACTAGCCACTGAACAACTTTGTTAAACAATGGTTGGTTAGCTTTTCGTTGAACGTAAACTTCCAAATTCATTGTAAGTGTGCGCAGCTTCTTTTAAACCCCGTCTGTGCACTAATCTAAATATATAAAAGAAGAAACTGACTGACTGACTGACTGACTGACTGACTGACTGACTGACTGACTGACTGACTGACTGACTGACTGACTGACTGACTGACTGACTGACTGACTGACTGACTGACTGACTGACTGACTGACTGACTGACTGACTGACTGACTGACTGACTGACTGACTGACTGACTGACTGACTGACTGACTGACTGACTGACTGACTGACTGACTGACTGACTGACTGACTGACTGACTGACTGACTGACTGACTGACTGACTGACTGACTGACTGACTGACTGACTGACTGACTGACTGACTGACTGACTGACTGACTGACTGACTGACTGACTGACTGACTGACTGACTGACTGACTGACTGACTGACTGACTGACTGACTGACTGACTGACGGACTGACTGACTGACTGACTGACTGACTGACTGACTGACTGACTGACTGACTGACTGACTGACTGACTGACTGACTGACTGACTGACTGACTGACTGACTGACTGACTGACTGACTGACTGACTGACTGACTGACTGACTGACTGACTGACTGACTGACTGACTGACTGACTGACTGACTGACTGACTGACTGACTGACTGACTGACTGACTGACTGACTGACTGACTGACTGACTGACTGACTGACTGACTGACTGACTGACTGACTGACTGACTGACTGACTGACTGACTGACTGACTGACTGACTGACTGACTGACTGACTGACTGACTGACTGACTGACTGACTGACTGACTGACTGACTGACTGACTGACTGACTGACTGACTGACTGACTGACTGACTGACTGACTGACTGACTGACTGACTGACTGACTGACTGACTGACTGACTGACTGACTGACTGACTGACTGACTGACTGACTGACTGACTGACTGACTGACTGACTGACTGACTGACTGACTGACTGACTGACTGACTGACTGACTGACTGACTGACTGACTGACTGACTGACTGACTGACTGACTGACTGACTGACTGACTGACTGACTGACTGACTGACTGACTGACTGACTGACTGACTGACTGACTGACTGACTGACTGACTGACTGACTGACTGACTGACTGACTGACTGACTGACTGACTGACTGACTGACTGACTGACTGACTGACTGACTGACTGACTGACTGACTGACTGACTGACTGACTGACTGACTGACTGACTGACTGACTGACTGACTGACTGACTGACTGACTGACTGACTGACTGACTGACTGACTGACTGACTGACTGACTGACTGACTGACTGACTGACTGACTGACTGACTGACTGACTGACTGACTGACTGACTGACTGACTGACTGACTGACTGACTGACTGACTGACTGACTGACTGACTGACATATCAACGCACAGCCCAAACCGCTGGTCCTAGAGATTCCAAATTTGGCATGTAGGTTCCTTATAAGGTCTAGGGGTGCACTAAGAAAGGATTTTTCAAAATTCAACCCCTAAGGGGGTGAAATGGGGGTCCGAAGTTTGTATGGGGAAACAAGATTAGCTGGACTATTTTATTCGAAACTTCACAGGAGTATTTCTAACGATAAATGAGTAAACACGTGTTTCAGGTTTTTTGAAAAATCAACCCCTAAAAGGGGGAAATGTGGTGACAAATTCTGATAATCGACATGGGTATTATTTTTATGGTTTATTAGGTCGCTGATAACGAAAATAACAAGGATTTTAAAATCCCACGTGGAGGACGTGAAATACCATCCCCTCCTGTTGGAGTGCGAGGGGGATGAAATTTCTAATTATTAATATGGGTGTCGTTTTTATGGTTTTTTGGGACGTTAATTACGAAAATGGCATCGGTTTTGAAATTTAATATTGTGGACATGAAAACTTTTAAAAGTTTGTGCCAAATTGCAAGAAATAACTGACTGACTGAGTGACCAACATATCAACGCACAGCGCAAACTGCTGGTTCTAGAGATTCCAAATTTAGTATGTAGGTTCCATATAAGGTCTTGAGGTGCATAAAGAAAGGATTTTTCAAAATTCAACCCCTAAGGGGGTGAAATGGGGGTCCGAAGTTTGTATAGGAAATCAAGATTAGTTAGATTATTTTATTCGAAACTTCACAGGAGTATTTCTAACAATAAATCAGTAAACATGTGTTTCAGGTTTTTGAGAAATCAACCCCTAAAAGGGGGAAATCTGGTGACAAATTCTGAAAATCGATATGGGTGTGGTTTCTATGGTTTATCGGGTCGCTGATTACGAAAACAACAATAATTTTAAAATCCCACGTGGAGGACGTGAAATACCATCCCCTTTGTTGGGGTCCGAGGGGATTGGAATTTCTAAACATTAATATGGGTGTGATTTTTATGATTTATTGGGTCGTTAATTTCGAAAATGGCGTTGATTTTGAAATTTCATATTGCGGGCATGAAAACTTAAAAGTAGGTGCCAAATTGCAAGAAGAAACTGACTAAAGTAAAAGTAAAAGTAAAAGTAAAAGTAGTTTATTCTTCAAATTAGGCATATTACATGCACCTATGAACGTCAATAAACTACCACCGGTTCGGAAAAATAAACCTCTGCCACGAGAAGAACCGGCGTAAGAAACTCGGCGAGGTGTCATTTTTTCAAAACAATATACATTGTATAGTTAAATATAAAATTACAGTCTCAGTTACTACAAAAATAACAAGCTACAGTAGAAAACCTATTTTCGCGATAGATTAGCCGTGCAGGACACTATCACTGCCAAACATCCCTGTCCATGATGTAATCGTTTACCTTATAATATGCTTTTGAAATAAGTGTTTGTTTTACTACAGATTTGAATTTAGAATTGCTAAGTTCAGTAATGTGTTTTGGAATTTTATTGTAGAATTTAATACAATTTTCCAAGAACGACTTTTTCGCCTTTACTAGTCTATAGAAGGTTATTTTCAGTTTCCCAGTGTTTCTGGTGGCTATTGGTTTATCAGCGTTCGTTGGGAAATTGCACAAATTCTTCCTAACATACATTATTATTTCAAATACGTATAGGGACGGCAGGGTTAGAATATCTATTTCTTTGAAAAATTCTCTTAATGAGTCACGCGACCCCAAGTTATAAATTGCCCGGATAGCCCTTTTTTGCAAAATAAAAACAGTTTCAATATCTGCAGCTGATCCCCACAAGATTAGACCATAAGTAATTATACTATTAAAATAAGCAAAGTAAACTAACCGTGCCGTTGCCACATTGGTAAGCTGCCTTATTCTCCTGACTGCAAATGCAGCAGAGCTCAACCTACTTCCTATCGCTGTTATATGGGAACCCCACTGCAATTTTGAGTCCAATGTAATACCTAAGAATACAGTTGACGTAACAAATTCTAATGTTTGGCCATTAAGTTTAATATTTGTATCTAAGTTTCTATTTGACGAGTTCGCTAGAGAGAATTTCATACATTTAGTTTTTTTCGGATTCAACACTAAGTTATTGGCAGCAAACCAGTCAGATATCATGGACAGGGTATTATTTGGTTCAATGAGTTCAGTATCTTTCCTATTTACCTTGAACAGTAATGAGGTGTCGTCTGCGAACATTACAATGCCTGATCTTCGGCTTACCATATATGGTAGATCATTTACATAAACAAGGAACAGGAAAGGGCCTAGAATAGACCCCTGAGGTACTCCCATCTCTACCACTGTCTCTGACGAAAGGGCTTTATTTATCGCTACCTTTTGATTTCTCTGTGTTAAATATGATTTCATAAGATCCAATGCATGTCCTCTGATACCATAGAAATTAAGCTTACAAATTAAAGTTCCATGATCTACACAATCAAAAGCCTTGGAAAGGTCACAGAACACTCCAATGGCGTCATATGACTCTTCCCAAGACTGCAAAATAAATTTTATTAAACTTGCACCTGCATCAGTAGTTGATCTACCTTTCGTGAAACCTGACTGAGTGAGTGACATATCAACGCACAGCCCAAACTGCTGGTTCGAGACTCGAGAGATACCAAATTTGGCATGTAGGTTCCTTATAAGGTCTAAAGGCGCATGAAGTGCCGTGAATTCCCTATGAAGATACGTTTCTTGAGTCAATGTATTGTAAGTGGTTTTACGAGGCTTGCACTGAAAGTGGCGGGAATCGAATACTTATTAATTTATTTTTAACATGTATTATACCTTTTTATAATCTCTGAAGTTTCCTTATCTCAACACACTGGCCACTTAGAAAAAAAAAAGTATGGTTCGGTTTCAATTGTTTATTGAAGTCGTCGAGTCACTGCTTAAAATGGAATTGTGCCGTGAAAATTTCAGAGCTATGATTTATTATGACTTTAAAAGTGGACTAACACAAAAACAATGTGAAGAGCGGATGGTTGCTGCTTTTAATATTGAAGCTCCTTCAAAGACTACAATATACAGGTGGTATTCAGAATTTCAACGTGGCCGTCGAAGTGCGTGAAGGTCGACCAAAATCGGCAGTCACGCAAGAAAACGTCGATGTTGTGCGTCGTCTGATAAATGAAGACCGACATGTGACATATCGGGAAATTCAAGAGCACCTGGGTATTGGAATGAGTCAAATACAAATTATTTTAAAAGAAGAATTAGGCGTGAAAAAGTTATTTTCCCGTTGGATACCTCACCTATTGTCTGACGAGCAGAAAATAGTCCGTGTCAATTGGTGCCGCAAAACTTTGAAAAGATTTAACAAGGGACGCTCAAATGCTGTTTTTAGCATAGTATCAGGTGACGAGTCGTGGATATACGCTTATGAGCCTGAAACTAAAAACCAATCCCGAGTATGGGTCTTCGAAGACGAGCTCAAACCCACAAAAGTTGTTCGTTCTCGCAGTACGGCTAAGAAGATGGTGGCTACGTTTATCTCTAAATCTGGTCACGTAGCTACTGTGGCTCTTGAGGATCGTAGAACAGCCAATGCTGATTGGTACACCACTATTTGTTTGCCGAACGTCTTTGCTGAACTCCGAAAAACAAACCCTAGTCGTCGCATCATCCTTCACCACGACAACGCCAGCCCACACACCGCTCGGACAACAACTGAGTACCTGGACGGTGAAAAAGTCGAAATATTGGACCACCCTCCATATAGCCCTGACTTAAGTCCCAACGACTTTTTTACATTCCCCAGAATCAAGGACAAACTGCGTGGTCAGCGGTTTCAGACGCCAGAAGAAGCAGTGGAGGCCTATAAAATAGCCATTTTGTCGACCCCTACTTCAGAGTTCAAAAAGTGCTTTATGGACTGGTTTGAACGCATGCATAAGTGCATGAAATACAAAGGAGAATATTTTGAAAAACAATAAAAATAAATAAACTCACTTATACTGCATATTTTCTTCTATTCCCGAAACTTTCAGTTTTACCCTCGTATTAATTAGTGCCGTTCGATACGATTTCGACAAAAATCGATATTTGGGCGTCCGAGAGGACTCTTAATACGACTCCTAGGTAAAATTTGGCAAATGTGGCGGCCATATTGCTTTTCTTCATTTTCGTCCCGATTTCGTTCAAAATCGATATCTGAGCGTCCGAGAGGTCCCCAAATACGACACCGAGGTAAATTTTGAAAAAAGTGGCGGCAATATTGGTTTTTTCATTTCCGTCCCGATTTCATTCAAAATAGAAATCTGAGCGTCCGAGATGTCTCTTAATAAGAATCCGAGGTAAAATTTGGAAAACGTCGCAGGCATATTGATTTTCTTCATTTTCTTCCCGATTTCGTTCAAAATCGATATCTGAGCGTCCGACAGGTCTCGTAATACGAATGCGAGGTAAAATTTGGAAAAAGTCGCAGGCATATTGATTTTCTTCATTTTCTTCCTGATTTCGTTCAAAATCGATATCTGAGCGTCCGAGAGGTCCCCGAATACGAATCCGAGGTAAAATTTGTGAAAGTGGCGGCCATATTGATTATCTTTTTTTCCGTCCCGATTTCGTTCAGAATCGATATCCGAGCGTCGGAGAGGTCCCCGAATACAAATCCGAGGTAAAATTTGGAAAAAGTGGCAGCCATATTGATTTTCTTCATTTCAATCCGATTTCGTTCAAAATCGATATCCGAGCGTCCGGTAGGTCCCCTAATATGAATCCGAGGTAAAATTTGGAAA
This sequence comes from Notocelia uddmanniana, assembly GCA_905163555.1. Classification (NCBI taxonomy): domain Eukaryota; kingdom Metazoa; phylum Arthropoda; class Insecta; order Lepidoptera; family Tortricidae; genus Notocelia; species Notocelia uddmanniana. Next base: position 8,456,343 of record LR991067.1, on the reverse strand, counting down.
AAGTGGCAGCCATATTGATTTTCTTCATTTTCGTCCCGATTTTGTTCAAAATCGATATCTGTGTGTCCGAGAGGTCTCTTAATACGAATCCGAGGTAAAATTTGGAAAAAGTGGCAGCCATATTGATTTTCTTCATTTCAACCCGATTTCGTTCAAAATCGATATCCGAGCGTCCGAGAGGTCCCCAATACGAATCCGAGGTAAAATTTGGAAAAAGTGGCAGCCATATTAATTTTCTTCATTTCAACCCGATTTCGTTCAAAATCGATATCCGAGCGTCCGAGAGGTCCCCTAATACGAATCCGAGGTTAAATTTGGAAAAAGTGGCAGCCATATTGATTTTCTTCATTTCAACCCGATTTCGTTCAAAATCGATATCCGAGCGTCAGAGAGGTCCCCTAATATGAATCCGAGGTAAAATTTGGAAAAAGTGGCGGCCATATTGATTTTCTTCATTTTCGTCCCGATTTCGTTCAAAATCGATATCTGTGTGTCCGAGAGGTCTCTTAATACGAATCCGAGGTAAAATTTGTGAAAGTGGCGGCCATATTGATTATCTTTTTTTTCATCCCAATTTCGTTGTAAATCGATATCTGAGCGTCTGAGAGGTCTCTGAATACGAATCTGAGGTAAAATTTGGCACTCCATACATGCCTGTATGCAAAAAAGTTTAATGTTACTATATAGGTGTGTGGGGTATCTATGGACTTGCTTTTAAAAACGACATAGAGATTTCGATATTTTTTTCCATTTAAATCAACAAGTACGGTTGCCAGTTTTTGTTGCACTTTTAGCACCACCCAGGGGTATGTATGTATGTATGTAAATACTTTATTGTTCACAAAACACAGGTACAAATACAGACAAATTCGGTTATATCGGTACAAAGGCGAACTTATCCCTTTAAGGGATCTCTTCCAGTTAACCTTTGAGCAATTGAGTGACACAGGAACCAAAAGATAGACAAACTAACACGTGTACAAAAACGTATCTATATATATATATATATATATATATATATGATGGATATATATATATATATATATATCGGTGGGTACTCCCTACGGACGTGTTGCAACTTCGACCCCCCTTTGTCAAGTGAGTGGGCAACTTGACTGTTAGAAGTTCGCAAGCCGCTCGAAGGCCTCTAACTTGGCTTAACGATTGCAGCCGGGATCAACGGCTTAGCGTGCCTTCCAAAGCACGAGAGTCATTTAGTAACCACTCAAAGCGATCACCCATCCAAGAACTAACCTGCGCCCACATTTCTTAACCTCGCACACCGCACGCGGTAGGCGGGTGCCGCTGGGCCACGAGCGCTCTAAATTCTTGATAGTTTGTGCCAATTTGCAATTCAATCGGTCCAGTAAAAGCAACTTGGTTGTAACAGACGGACTGAAGTAAGGAGTGCGAATGGAATTGAGGCCAAATTTTCTTTTTGGATGCTCCAATGGGAACTGGCAAAACCTACGTAATAAATTTAATTTTAGGAAAAATAAATGCTACACGTGATATTGAATTAGCCGTATTTCTGTACTTCAAAGGACCAGAGTTTATGACCGCTGCGCGCTGCTTGGTCGTTTACAGACCTATCGGTGTTACTGTAGTACACAGATACTTTTAAGACATGCTTTTATTTCATCGGCCCTTTCCCCTTCGGCCTCTCGGAAATGTATGATAATAGTTTTCGATCCTTATTTTTGGCAAAATCAAATGAAATTCAACAGTTTGCCGGTTCTCAGAATGTATACTGACTTTTCATCTGTTCATCTGTTAATGAATCACAATCACCAAACGTCGTATACCGAAACCCCCAGAATGTAACAACTACTTTTCTGGAGACCGCTTCTAAATCGGTTCAGCCAAACGCGAGATAATCGTGGACAAACATACGAACCTGTTTTTTGTAGACGGTTAAAAATTTCGCTTAGTACGCGGGCGAAGCCGCAGGCAAATGCTAGTGTTGAATAAAAACCATTAAAATGTTGAACAAATGCAAAAGCGATGAACCTAATGGAAACCTAGGCAGTTACATCATACATACATACATACATATAATCACGCCTGTTTCCCATAGGGGTAGGCAGAGATCACGGATTTCCACTTGCTACGATCCTGACATACAACTTTCGCTTCATGAACTTTCATAACATTCTTCATGCATGCGCGCCGATTTAGGGTACTCCTGACCTGGCCTTTCTGCAGAATGTCTCCGATTTGGTCGGAGTACGTTCGCCGAGGTCTTCCCCTTCCAACTTTTCCATCCACTCTTCCTTCATACACTCGTTTTGTCAATCTTCTTTCATCCATCCTCTCTACATGTCCAAACCATCTTAGCATACCTTTCTCAATTTTCGTCACTATATCTTCATTCACTCCACACCTCCGTCTTATAACGGTGTTTCTCACTCTATCTCTCAAAGTAACGCTACACATACTTCTCAGCGCTCTCATTTCCACTGTATTCACTCGACTCTGATGTTTCTTCTGCCACACCCAACTTTCACTACCATACATTAGTGTCGGCACCAACACTCCTCTATGCACGGCCAGCCGCGCCTTTTCTGACACTTTCTGGCTACTCATAAAGGCGTGAAGTGCCCCATTCACTCGATTCCCAGCTATCACTCTCCTTTCAATATCTCCTTCATGCTTACCGTCTCTCGTGAACAAAGTCCCCAAATACACAAACCCATCCACTTGCTCCAACCTCTCTCCATCTACAGCAATTTCACAAACTGTCATACACTCATCTCTTTCAAATACCATCACTTTCGTCTTGCTTACATTCATTTTCATTCCTTTTCTCGCAAATAATCTGTGCATGCTAGTTACCATCTTCTGTAGCTTCTCAGCCGATGACGCTAATAAAACCTGGTCATCGGCGTAGAGTAGACATTTGATAAGCAACCCATTCATTTCCAACCCACATTCATTGTCTTTCAAATCTTGCAAACAACTGTCCAGAAATAGATTAAACAGCCACGGTGACGCTACACATCCCTGTCTAACACCCTTTTCGATGCTAAACCATTCAGTGTAGGACCCGTTTACTCTCACGCAAGCAGAGGAATCCTCGTAGAGAGATTTCAGAGCTTGAATGAGATGGTCGCTCACTCCATATCCGGACAGTACCGACCAAAGTTCATTCCTCACCACTCTGTCATAGGCCTTCTCCAAATCCACGAACGCGCAATAGACCTTTTGACCTTGGGCCAAATATTTTTCGGCTATGCATCGTAAAGTGAAGACCTGATCCGTACATCCCATACCTTTCGTAAATCCCGCTTGTACATCCCATATTTTCTCATCGGTTTCTTGCATTACCCTTTCAATCAACACTTTCGCATATAATTTGCCAACGATGCTGAGTAAGCTAATGCCCCTGTAGTTCTTGCAGTCAAGTTGTGAGCCCTTTCCCTTGTACAGTGGCACGATGACCGCCTTGCACCAATCTTTTGGAACTATGCCGGTATTAAAACATAAGTTGAAAAGGCGATACAACTGACTTGCTACGACGCCTTGCCCAGCTTTCAGCATCTCGACTGAAATTCTATCATACCCCGCTGCCTTTTAGCGCAGTTACATCACAAGAATGAAAATCAGTATCCTCGTTTGCCTCCTATGTCATAAAAAAAATCAGTATCGTAAACTTAAATACGTAATATGTTTTATATAAGTATAATATTAGCTACACTGTTGTTTTTCTGATCTCGGTTTTTTGTTGCAATGTGTAATGTTTTTTACTTTATTTTTGTTCTTCTAGTACTATATGTTTGTTTGTATACTTACTGTATGTTGTGTTACCCACCGTTTCCTTACTTAACGGGCCTTACGGAAGACCAGCGCTGGCTGTAAAGGCAGCATTATGCTGAGTTGGGTCCACTTCGTGGCACGGTCCTTTTTTGTTTGTCTTCCCTTCTTTTTATTATTATGTACCGTGTGTGTCACGAATAAACGTTTTTGAATTTGAATTTAAAAGATAAGTGTAAATACGTATCCATATAGCTCGAAACGCACAGAGCGGGAACGGCGCGGTGCGGGGCGGAGGCGGTTTTGCATTTTTGATCCGTGTTCCGAAACTGTCGACTGTCGATTACCTAATGCTTCATATCATATATAACACACGTCGCCTCCTCTCTACCGCCCGCCCTACCGATTACCGTATGGTTTTGTGGTACCGCGTTCGTTTTAAAGCGCCTCCACCCCGCCCCCGCAACGACGCTGCGCTAGTAGTTGAAGTTCCAGAACATCGTTTAAGTTCTCTGATAACACTACACAACTCAAACTCAAAGCGTCGCACCGACCCATCTGCGCGTCTCGAGTGTTTTTACAAACCCCACGTTGAGAGAGAGAGTAAAGGGCATCAGTTTACACCCAAAGTGGCGAAGTTGCCAACTTACCAAGCCGACACTTGCCATTGTCGAACTTTGACATTAGCCAACAGAAACTTGGAGTTCATTAGCTATTATTTGAAACCCTTTTGTTGCTTTATTGCTGTAAAATTTCGGAGCTCGTAATACTGGGAGTTAACTTTTGGCAGTTAATGTAATGCAGCAACGGCGTGTGCTTTAAACGCTGTAAACTTTTCAAAAGGTATTAGGGGGCCTTATAAAATTGACCAAGTTTTCATACTTTTTTTTATCATATTAATAATTAATTGCAATCACACACTATTTGTTATTAAAATGCAAGGGTACCGAAAAGGTGTAGCAACACGAATGCTACACTGAATATTATGCAGCAAATTCCTCATAGAGCCAATAGACATTGCGGTAAAATAGTTTCTGAGTGGTGACATCCTGGAGAACCAGCCAGTGCACAGCGTCGTAGGTAGCAGCAGCAGCCACAAATGAGATGGAAGTTATGTTGGTAGCCCACAACCGGTTAATCATGGGAATGTTGTCATCCTGCTGAATAACAGTGAATATTTTTCTGCCGAATTGATGATGATGGAAACATGCATAGGTACGAGTATATACGTAAGCAAACGAACATGAAATAGACCAACAAAATTACACTATTTCTAATAAGAGTTTGTGTTACTAACTTGGTTTGCAAGACACGTTAAGTCGTCGATCCCGGCTATTGTCTATGACAGCAGTCGTTACGCCAAGTTAAAGGCCGTCGGGTGGCTTATTATGAACTTTTAACAGTAAAGTTGGCCTCTCATTTGACAAGCCCATCCCAATAAGATTTAGTTTCCTCCGTTGGATTGGGAGGTCAGATGGCAGTCGCTTCTGTAAAAACTAGTGCTTACGCCGATTCTTGGGATCAGGTAGCGGACCCCGGGCATCCCTCAGGATGCAACTGTACTGGAATAACGCTATGATATTGATGATTGTACTCGAATTATAGCTGGTCCCTATAGACATTTTATCGACCCTAAAAACTGGTTCGAATGGACCCAATAAAAAATGACAAAAAGCGTATTAGAAATCGTCCCTAATTGACAACATTTCAAAGTTTTAAGTAGTATGAAATCTTAACTCATTTCGTTAATTTGTTAACAAGAAATCACAAAATATTTTTTTATGATTTTATAGCTATTAGTTTTCTAAATATTCACGAAAATGGAAGAAAGCCTGCCATCGTAGTAATGACGTAACTACTAAGAAATTGTGACAGCCACAGCGCACAAAAAGAACAGCAGTTCACTTTCTTTAGTAAATCTGTCTTATTAACAGTGCTTCTGTATGATTAGAATGAGGAACTTTTGAAATTGATTTATTTATATGAAATTGGGATATATTCGAGGATTTAAAAATGTGGTTCAACTTAACTTTTTATCCTCTATTTGATTTCATCGGAAAAAAGCTTGATTATAAAATGAAATGTTGTCAATTGACATCGACAAAGGGGAGCCATTTTCTCGAGAATGAGAGAGCTCGAGAGAGAGCAATGAATTTGCTATGACTTTCAGACAACCTAGCGAAGTAGCGAATTTAGTTCTAAGTTACTCGTATTTCAAACTTTACATAAATTTGATCTATACATAGTTCGCAATCTCTCATTGGAAGGCTTCGGGGTGTTATAAAACACGAGACAGGCTTAGTCGCGAGGCGCGAATCTCCCGAGGGACTGGCATAAGTAGGTCAATCGATACCTATAATACGAGCTGATTATTATCACCATATCGACAACCCTTCCTTGGAAGCTCGTTTACTAGTATGATTCCGCTACAAACATTTTTCTGTGGTTTCGCTTTCTTAAGTAGGTACTTACGTTGCGTTGTAGTTACTTTCGTACGGTCGGCCTCAGCAGGGGCTCAACACCTTTGTACCTTGTCGCTTTAATGTCATGTTTAAACTGTCAGACTAAATTTCAAACGGTTGAAAGCGACCAAGTCTCAAAGTTTCCAGCTACTTAAGAGGCCGACTGTACAACACCAATTTTTAGTCTGTAAAACGCTTCACCTCACCCTAGGTGAATCAATGCGCCAGACCTCCGATTAGTTGTTGTTACTAGTCCCGACGTCAAGATACGAGTATGTATACTAGGGGTGAGCGGTGTAACACCGTGTAGAGTCGGGCAAGAATAAGTCTACGGTCTCCCCCGCCTGTCGTAAAAGGTGGCCCTCAACCCCGGCTAGTATTATAAAATCTGTGCCCCAGGGAAGGTTAGTTGGTTCGGTTTAAGATCAGCCAAAACGAGTAGAGGGGACGCGGAACGCGAGGGGAGCTCCAGTGCGTTCAGTATTGAGATCCTGGAGTCCTCCGCATTCGAGCGCAGATGGCAAACACCGTGGAGTTTCTAATGGATATTTTTTATTTATTTATTAAAAATGGGTTTGCTCTTGGCCACATCTAGCCGGGGGGCAAATATGAGGCCGACGATGAAGCGTAAAAAATAGAATCCAGAGTGTAGCGAGTGTTTCAACACACGAGAAGTAAAATACAACTTTGCACCCGTGTGTAACACAAAACTTTTCTCCTCACTATAGCGAGGAAAGTGCAACCTGCAAAAAAACACAGTTCCACAGGCATGATTTTCATCACTAGAATCACCGTTTTTTTTACGATATTATAACAGAAAACTCTGGAAGTTGTGTATAACATTTACGTGAGTCGGAGTCCGTGACAAGTTGTGTATCACAAAGTACAATATATTAGGTATACTGAGATAGAGATACCAGTGAAATACTCCACATAGATCGTAGCGCCGTTGTGTATTTAGTAAGAACTAACCGCATGACCGCTGCATCCCTGTCACTTCAATATGCAAGTGCGATAGAGATAGCACCCAGTGACATCTGGTACAAACGAGTTAAACTAACATTTCCATAGAAAAAATCGTACTTCGAGCTGAAAGGCCCCTGTTGTGTATATTTTAGTTGACATTGACAATGATGACATTTCTAACGATGCGTTTTGAAATTGCATCGACTCAACTTGTGCGTTTACAATTATTCTCAATATCATTATAAAACAAATGTTATTTATAGAATTTGAAGGTTTACGACTTAAATCATTAAATAAAGCTAAATTTGGTATTTTGTATTAAATTCTCAAACCATTTATTTAATGATAATTGATATCAAACGAACCATTATTATGAGCGTTTTATGTTTTGTTATCTGTCAAAAGCTACTCAAACACGCTCCAAGGTCAAATTATTTTCCCCACTTGTGGATAAAATGCGTTTTTACCCGCTTGTTTCAAAGGATAAAAGACGGCTTTCCGAGCTAGTGAGGGGAAAAATCAATTCTTATCTTAATCACCTAGCATATGTGCATCACTTAAAACTAGGATCAACCCTCTTGTATGTACTACTCTACTGCTCATAAGTATTTAGGCACCCTTACCTTTTTCCATACATCTGTATACAAAAAGTACTTTCAGAAATACACTGCGAAGTCAGAGTCCCTTGACAGTTTTGCGTGCATTTTTTATTTAGCGGACTTATTGAGCCTTAAATCGGTGCCAGGACCCCCCCCTTTTAAACTGGTAGTTTCCTTTTTGCAATGACTTAAATAACTACTAATTGATGGTTCATACAAATACACTACACTTTTCTATGAACCAGCAATTAGTAGTTATTTAAGTCATTGCAAAAAGAAAACTACCATTTTTAGAAATTCTACCACTTTTCAACTCTATCATTTGTTAATTAAGGTTCAAAAGTGTACACCACTTTTTTTGCTGATTGTACCCATTGAAATGATACGGCTAGCAAACCTATATAAGAAAAAAAATCTACATATATAGTAGTCAGGTGAAAAAAATAGCTTATTAAAACCAAACAGAAAAAAAATATAATTACAATTACCATCTTAAAATGTAAATGCAGCCGACGGTCCTGGGTTCAAATCTACAAAGAGTAACAATTATTTGTTTGACTCTACCATAAGTATAAATAAAATCACCTAATAAGTTTATACCTTTGCATCAAGGTTTGTTTCTACACATTTTTGAATGGTTGGTAGTGTAGCACTGACCATTAATTTAATTTAAATTGTTCATAACTGTACAAAACGGATTAACCTCAATAGCTTTCAAGTATATATCACTTAAATGGCACCATGAAGTCTGTACGTTTCCATATAAGACCCTTTAAACCCTTCTTTTCAATCGGCCGAAACGCAGACCAGGTACCGATTAAATTAGGCAAGGGGACTATTTGGTGAAAATACCTCGTTAAGTAGTTACTATCCTTTCACCTTTAAGGCCATATTTTACCGAGAGTGCCGGTGTAGGAACATTAATGAAATCCGAACCGTTCAATCAATGGCAGCATTGTACAATAGCTGCTGTTGTAGTATGTGGAGTACTCGTAGTGATGCAAGGTATACAGTGCGATTTGAGGATACTGTTGATTCACTGCCCTAAATGTTTTGACACTTTTTAGTTTTTGTAGATTGGACGGTGGAAAGAAAAAAGATCATAATATGATGTGTACCTCTACGCCGGTGGTGGAACGGCTACGGGTAATAATAATGTAAAAAAATCACCTCACGCGTGTCTCTGAAAATGAACTGTATGTAAATCTGCCGGTTTAGATGGAGAATGGGCGCACAGCAGGGCACAAACTAGTGGTGTCGAAGGGAAAAAAATAGTCCCCAGAGCTCCCAAAGATGCGCTGAGTTAACAGTGACATGAATATGTCTTTAGCTGTTACCACAACGAATCCTCAAGTAAATAAAAGTTCGGCAATGCACTTGTGATTGTTCTGGAATCGAAACGCAAACGTACATAGGCTACAGTGTGTGCTTTCTATCAGGCAGGCCGAAAAATCGTTAACCTCCCTGTATAAAAAAAATCGGTAACTAAAATCACTCGGTCTTTTACCTACTGTACGCTCAACCATTTACGTTATATTACCTAATCCTAATCGATTTTAATGCACGCTCGCTTGGAGGGATGCTATCTACATGCTTATATAGTACTTATAGGGTCGATTCACCTAAAATTGATATTTTACTAGACTTAAACAGTTTTCAAATAAATGGTCTCTTAGTAGACATTGTATAAAAAAATAATTAATTTTAATTGGAGTTTTTACACGGATACGACATGATTAACGACAAACAAAAACATAACTTAAGTAGGACTAAAATAAATATAAATAAAGAACATCATCATTGGCCTTTTCATCTTTTCAGATGTTTGTTACAGCTGCTGTTTCAGGAGCCACATCTTTTCTTGTGGCTGAACAGACCGATACGGGCTCTACATTGCTTGCCACAACGGTCGCAAATAAATAAGGCGTTGGGTGGGGGTGCGGCTTGCTTCCTTCTAAGTTTTTCCAACCACTGGACGTCGTGATTAGCCCTACCCTTTCGTAGTTTTCGTAATAAAGAACATATCATTTAAATAAAGGGTCGCCTCGAGGCATGGTCCTGAAGATGCTGGCAGCATTTCCTCGCTGTATTGCAATACTGATGCGTTGAGCAAGGAAGCTGCCAGCTCTACGGTCTCCAGGGGTTTTGGCCAGTTTTCCTATAGGTAATTCTTTGTAAAGGACGTGGGCGCTAGGACCGAGAAAGCGCGAGGACGCGCTGTTTGTTACCTTTGACCTTGTTTTGATGTGTGCTTGCGTCATATGTGAGCGGAAAATCACTGGAGCGGCGTTCAAGTTTGTTCTGTTCTCTGCCAATGCTTTGAGCTCCTGATACGACATTACATTGACCTTGTCTTTGGTTTTATCTATAAACGCTCTCGGTCTTTCCCTGCCTCTGCTCCCCTCTCTTTCCTTCGATTATGGTTTTTATGTAATTGTCATGCACGTCGTATCAGGTACCCCAACATATTTCCTGTTCCGTTGTCAATCGTCCTCAAAAGCAGTCCCTTCTCTCCTAGCCCGAGAAAGATACGGTTTTTTTGGAAATAATTCAATAACAGGCCAATTTTTGTTATACGGTCCTATTATGTGATTTTAAGTACCTATATTTTTAAAATTTCCGAATCTCAAGACCGGAAGTTGGAAAAAAATTATGTGCCCGAAAACTGGTGAATTTTTGCAGCAAACAGGGTATCAGTATTTTTATGATGAGTACTTCTATGTTTATGTTTATTTCAATACTTACGACCAGAATCGAACAATATATGCAACGGGAAATGAATAAAAAATATCTAATAGGTAGTAGTAGTAGTCAATTTGACCTTCATGAATAGTCTACAGAGTGCATTTGGCTGCCACATTAATTCCAAAAGTTATTACAGCTTCAGGTGTTTTGGGTTGATTCAGTATAAAAAGTGTCAAGAAATATAATAAAGGCATATAAAAACCCTAACTGTAATGATACCTTATATGCCATTAGCGTAATGCATTTTTATGTTTTACGATATTAATAATTGATTGTATTATTAAGTTACCGTAACAAAAATAAGTTGATTTTCATATATTACAAAGAACATAAATAGAAGTAGTATATCATAAAGAAAATAATTCTTATAGTGTTTTCGCTAGATTTTTACGGATTTTTTATAGATTTATTTTTAATATTTTCTACCGTCGCGTTAATAAATGTAGGTGTATTATTAAAGAATACTTAGTATAATTACTTAACCTAATTTTTGATGCACAAAATTTGCTGATACCGATATATTGTTGTTTTTTCATACAATGAAACCGTATAGCTCTCGGGCTATCCTATCAAATCCAGAACCTCTTTGTTTGTTTTTCTTTCTGTCCACCTTATAGCTTCCATTCGCCGCCAGTACCACATTTCGATGAGTTAATGTCCACGTCTCACTTCCGTAATACGAGTACACCGTTTCCTGACGCTTTTTGATATCATGTCAGGAGCGTATAGCAAATGGAAACCCGTCATATCTGCCTACCCCTCAGGGAAACAGGCGTAATTATATGCATGTATATATTCTCTAAAGCTTGAAAGGTACAGAGCGCGGCGCAACGTCGTTGCGGGGCGTTGGTTTTGCGGTAAAGCGGACACGGTCCGGGGGACATCGCACCAAAAAACCGCACGGGATAGCGGAGGCGAGGCGGCGTGTGTGACATATGAAGCAGTATTCGACACTATCGTTTCGAGCTTAAATGTGTTATCCATTTCCACTAATATTCGTCTTAAATATCCTGAGCGAAATTCGTACCCGGCACCACCAGCCTGGTAGGCAGCGTCACTACCCAATAGGCTAAAGTGGTAGAATACTTTGCCCTTAGGGCTATGAAACATGGAACTCTTGTACCTACCCTTCGCTATGCAGTGAATATAATAAAGTCTATAGTTTTCGTAATTCTTCCACTTCTGAGCTCCTCCCCTTTATAGTCCACATACCCAACCAGTTTAAAACGCACACTAATACATCTCTGCAGACTTTTATGCTATTTTTCACTGTATAAACATTCGAAAGCATATAAATTCAATAAATACACTAGTAAATGCTGTAGTTTCTCAGAGCCTCGTTTAGATTCAGACTTATACCTACGAGGAATGCTGATTGACGTTCATAGGTGCATGTAATATGCCTAATTTGAAGAATAAACTACTTTTACTTTTTTTTACTATTGCAATTTGGCGTCTATTTGTACTGGCTTTAAGTGAGCAAGATTTAGACTGCTCAACGTAATTTTCGATTTTTACTCATTCGAATATTTCCGAAATTAGACCTTCATTTTGCAATAGTTTAAAATACGGGACTTATAAAATTTTATATGCGTTGCGCTAACGCTAACACAAGAGAGAACACATGAACCAAGAAAATTCACGTTTTAATGATTATCGAAATTAGGATTCACCAAAATTCTAATTCTTTATGCTTTTCCGATAGTTTTAATAATATATTATAGCGAGAAATAGCAATGCAACATTAAAACAATTACTTAATTCTAGTGAGTCTGTGAGCTGTAGACTGCGGAAAAAAATTGAAATTTCATAATTTTTGAAAATTGTCTATTGAAATTAAAAAAAATGATAGGTTTAAAAATTATATCTAATTATAACTAAAACCTGCTCACAAAATTTCACGGGAATCGGTTGAGAAATGCGACCCTTAGGAGATAACAGCGCGGGATATCCGGAAATCCGCCATCCGCCGGCCGGACATACGAAAGCATTTTTGCCGAAGTTTAAACGGAGACCTTCTTCTGTTGGTCAATAAATACATACTCGTAACATATCTCCAAGCCGTCGTCGACTGGACGCAAACAGCCATGGATAGGGAAGCCTGATGGCGGTTTTTGGTGTCGGATGCCAAGATCCACTTTTTGGATTCGGATTCGGGTCGTTGCGCCACATCAGTAGCTAAGGAAGAGCAGGTTTACTAACCTGTGACATAGTTCACATAGTTATGCCATTGGAATTGTAGACACCCGTTTTTGTTCGTCACTTCTCATCACAATATGATTTCAATACAAGGCGAATGCTTATGATGACAATGATGAATAAACATAATAATATGTAATTTAATTTAATTTAACTTAATCTTCATAAAATAATTTTAATAGTCAATTAGTTATTATTATTTCTTAGAATGCGACATGAATGTGGATTTTATTAATTCTAGATTAGTATGACTGAAATTATATTCATACCTAGGTAGGTATTTAATTTTGAACTTTTGTTGTAAATTTCATGTCGCATACTTACATACATAAACCAAAATTTGCACGCCGGAAGGCAACACATGAAGGACTTATTATGATTTATGACAGCTTTATCCACTTCTACTCATGTTTAAACAATTAAATTATCTTTATCTTTAGTTATCCAATTGAAATCATCATATTTTATTAAGTAATAAATAAATGTTTTGTTTATTTAATAGATATAATTTGATTTCTAATAAGTAATAATTTTCTGACGTGTAAGATTGTGCATAGGTATTTTATGAATCGGTGAATATGAATATATTCGTGCGATCACACGTGTGAGCTAGTGTCAGAGCAAGTAAACGACACATATTGCAATGCGATTGGATAGTGAAAGAGATAAACCAAACTGAGGCCTTGGAATTCCAAATTACCAGCAATAACATTGTATTACAACGGGAATGGGAAACAATTGGCGGCTGGCACGGGCTGTTGCACCAATTCAAACATATAAATTAGCAGGTTTTGCATAGCAACGCCATTCGGTTCTAGTTGTACGTAAATGGGTATTCGCTCTTATTTGTAGCCTGAGGACGATCGTAATTTAACTACATTGCACCTACACTACATTAACCTCTTTATCGCCACAGTTGATTCCGTAAGATTTGTCTTACACGCCAAACTTTGGAGAATTCTTAGCAAACAAGTGTCTAAGTATTTATAATTTTCAAGTGAAAACTTATTTTCCGCGATCTTTGTACACTGCTATTCGACGATCTTACGCAAATCGACATAGTCCCTAACTAAACGAAGCATGTGCTATGGATTCTCCGTGCGGGTCCGCGTGAAACTCGTTATACGATTATAGAAATAAGAAGAAAAATTATACTGAAAATGAAACATACTTCATAGCAAATACGAGGGCTGTTCCGAAAGTTTTTAGCTGCTCTCACTCTATTCATGCGATATATTTTTTATTTATTTACACCATTATGTGGGTAATTTCAATAGTTATGAGCTGAGATAAAATCGTTAGTAAGCAGCAAGTATTTTTTTCACAACATTTCTTTTACCAAAAGGCCTTTTGTATGGGCTTTTAAAAATTTGCGAAAATAGTACTATTTATGATACCTAAAAATAGATTTGGCAACGAAATCCCTAACAACTGTAGTTGAAAATACCCGGGATGACTTCCTAACTTAGTTTTACTGATTTACTATATGCGGATACTATTATGCGGGTAATTTTGACCCGCATAATGGTATCATTAAAACATATATCGCATGAATAGAGTGAGAGCAGCTAAAAACTTTCGGAACAGCCCTCGTAGGTTGCATTTACATCGACTTGATATGAAGTCATGGCGTGTGGGGCACTAAATGTACGTAAGTACTACTTAAATCAAGTCAATGTCAACCAACTCAAAGCCTCTGACTCAAGTTGTCGCCACTTACCACCAATTTACAACTTGGGAGATCGCGGCAGTCAGATTTAGCGACTTCGTTCCACCGACACTAGGGACGTCCAACTGGTCACCTCCCTACTGGATGGCCGAGATAGGCACATTTGGCGCCCCGAAAAAATAAATAATAATGCTTAGATCTCTAATAGTTTAGCTTAGATAATTTTGTACCGTATGTCGTACGGTACAAGGGTAAAAGAGGGTAGTTACTGGACTTTCTGCAAAAGCGCAAACTTGATCAAATCAATCAAAATCAAAATCAAATATTTATTCTGCAAATAGGCCGCAAGGGAACTTTTACAAGTCAAAGCGTGAATTTATACAATCAAAAAAAAAAAACTGACAATCTTACTTAATAATAATGATTAAAAAATATACTGATTAACAATTAAATAAAAATAAATTTACAAATATTAAGGACGTATTGAATACGATCTGTCCGAATAAACAAAAAGTACATAAAATTAATTTAATATCTCAGAGATGTATATGGTCTCTGAGCGTCCAAATAAAGATCGAAAAACTATTCAAAACTTTTTGTAAGATAATGTACTTTTGTCAATTGGAAACCATCGATTTTTAAACAAGTTTTTAAATCCCATTTGATTCGGGAATTGAAAAATTGGTCAGGCTACTTCTTGTGTACAGCACGTATGCGGTACTTTCTAATTTCCCGACAGCATACAGACGCCGTCAAGATTTTCTTACTTATCGGTAGGTACATACTGTCAGTACTTGCGCAGGCGCAGTAGTATTATATTGCACATGACGCGGCTATCAGGAATCACTCATTTAACTCGGTACCAAGTGTACCAATACCAACTCAGCTGACAGCTGACAGTTTTCCTAGTAACATAATACAGTCGCTCTGACCTCGCACCGTAAAATGCGGATTACGAAACTTACATGTACAGTCGCGGAATGAAAAGGTTCGTCACTTTTCAACTCTATTTCAATGCCTTTAAGGTTGAAAAGTTACGAACATTTACATTCCGCGACTATACATAAAATGTATGAAAAATAATTCAAACCTACCATAACAGAATAAAAACTGATTTTTTTCCTATTTCTATCCACCTAATCCTACGTACAGTTGAATTGAAACTTGAAACATCCAATTGGCGCAATATTCTCGAAAATCTTACTCAAATTACACTGAACTAGATTCATGCTCTGTATTGAAATAGGGCTCGAACTACTAGTTGGTTCACAATTTCTTCGGCACTCGTGTAGGATTTCATCGCTTGAATGTAAACGGATTCGCAGACGGAGTCGAGCGCAGAAGCTAGTGCGGAAATATGTATAAATTGATGAATTGAAGTACATACTACTGGAACAGGGCCTTAACTATTGGGCTAGTGTTGACTGAGATATCGATACCTTTAGACTCAAAGGACGTAAACGCCAAAACGCCACTTTACAGGAGAAGCAAAAAACTAAAAAAAAATTGGAAAATAATTCATAACTTTTTCATTTTAAGACTTACAAAGTTGAGTTTTGGCTCAAAATCTTAGATTTTGAAGTTAAACATAGTGGTTTTATAATATTTAGGATAAACCAATAAATAAAGAAAATAGGATTGTTATACGCCCCAAAAAAATTAAAAAATATATTTATACGACCCCAAAATTCGTAGTGTCTGTAAAATTGTTAGGGTGTAAAGGTCACGAAAAGCGTTTTTTTTTGTCATAATGGGGTGTATGTTACAGTCGCCAGAAAGGTATTTAGCTAATTCGCAGTGTATGTAAAATTGTTAAGGTGTAAAGGTCAAGAAAACCGTTTTTTTTTTTGTAAAAATGGGGTGTATATTACAGCTGCCAGAAAGGTATAATAGCTAATTTTTAAAATGCATTTCAATTCTCAATTGTAACTTTTGTATCATCGTCATGCCTTCGTCATTATTGATGAATGGCTAAAAAAAATTTTACATATCTTTGTAAAATCCCCTTTTTAAAAACTTTGGCAATCATTATCTCAAATCGTCGCCTATATAACTAAGGTACAAAAATGTTATTGGAAAAGGAAAACCCAGAAAACTCAATAAACAAGGTTTTCAACGTTAGGTACTATGAAGGAACCAAAAAATAACAAATTAAATAATAAATCATCTCGGAATCTTTATTAATCATTATGATTATTTATGACATTAGTAATCATACGTTGCATACAAACAACATAATCATTATCAGGAAGGATAAGTGCGCCCATGGGGAAGTGCTTCTTTTCTGTAAATACTAATAGAGGGTAACAGTTACCGGCACTATAACCAGTAGTCGCACTTTCTCTAACTGACTTTAATTACAATAAAATCTTTGGAATAATTTTGACATTTTAATTATCAACACAATAATTAAGACTAAATAAGGTCATGAAAAGGATTTTCTGACTTTTCGTTTCACTAAGAAAAAAATACTTTAGAACAATCTTCATCCTTCGATTAGTGCGCCTATAATATTGTACGCAAATCAAAACATGGATCTTTACACTATGGGTTATGGTATGGTCAAAGATCAAAATTGAAATGGGATTCAGCGCGTTTATATTTTTGATAGAAAACTGAATTGGTTATTAAATTACTAACAAAAACGTTAAAAATAATCAATAAAAAGTAACAGTTGAAGACAAGTCCCTAATCATTTTTCTCCGGCTTCTTCGTAATCGCTATGAAGAAAATAGTCACAAACCATGTCTTCATAAGGAATTCGAAGATACTCATTCAAAGCCTTTTGAGGTCTTTATATTTGGCCTTTGATATGGGCAATCTGACATTACAGGCAGGCGTTATTATAGGACCTGGATTATCTTGTCTGGTGTCATCAACAGTATCTTGAGTATTATTTGCCTTTGATTTCCACTTTATCTTATCCTTGCATTTTTTACCCTTGGATTTTTCTAGTCTTTTCCCTTTTCCTGTAACATTTTTAGTTCTCAGATCCCCTGATGCAATATAACTCGAATTTCCTCTGCTTCTTCAAACATTGAATATTTAAGTCTAATTTGGTCAGGATACTTTTTTTTAAATGTGGCTATTTTAAACTATGATATCCGCGCTTTTTTGAAACTGAGGAGGGTGTTAATGATGTTTCAGCAAGCACCTCAAAATCAAAAAAGTCTGTACGATTGAGAACTTCAACTCGGTAGGGTCGTGGGTTCTTCCGGGTGGACTGGAAATATGTAGGCCATTGAGATGGGCTCTATACATAGAAAGAGACGTAAAAAGACTTATTAGTTTTTTTACGTCTCTTTCTATGACTGCATGAACAGAATCCACCGGCATGTAAGTATGGCCCGGCAACAAAAAAACTTATTTGTATATAACTTCCAAATTATTCGACGTCTTCAAAAACCAAAGTGCTGCTAATACTGTTTTGTTTTTATTTTGGCCGCTGCAATAATCGCAATATGTAAAGGGAGGTTTTTTACTCCTCTACTGTTTATTTCTTTTAGGAAATTGCTACTTATTAAAATATTAATAAGCAAGTAGCAATTTCGTTACTACCTCGCTGACCGTCGTTTTCACCCCAGGTTAAGCAAAATACATCCTGTGTCCCACTCTCATACAATGTAAAGTTATAGTTAAACTGCATATTTACGCCAATAATAGACGAGCGTTTTTTCTCCATATGGGGTTTTTAACACTTTCTGTAAATCGAAAGATGTCTTAGTGGTATCGTTCGCTAATAATACTCGTATTTTGTTAGGATTTAAACCTCCGATTTGTTGTATTTTTTCTTCCAATTGTGCTTGATGTTTTTCATTCTTGGCTGGTTCTTTGTTGCTTTCCGTAGATGTTTACTATACTTAAACCCAAAATTTCAGTTCAATCAGTTGAAGATAATTTTGCTTCAAAATTGAGTTGCAAGATTCCATCCGAACAAACATACTTACATACATTGCTAGTTAAATAAAAGCTTGTAAAATAATGGTCACTGCCGCATAAATAGTAGGTATGTTGCAGTTTGTAAGCGTCATGGACCTTAAAAAACTCGAACGTAAAAACACCGAGTTTTTGTTTTGTGGGGGCGTGTAAGTCAAAGTCTTACGTTATTGTGGGGCGTATAAGCCACAATCCTACGTAATTGTGTGGTGTATACATCAACCTAATAGTAATCAGTAAAACTATTAGACTGATACACCCTGAAACTTATGATTGCGTTGGAAAATATAATATAATGCTGTCACGCTAGCATGTAAATTGGTACCACATTAAAATATATCATTTAATTGTATGGATTTCTTTTTTTATAAAAAAGTGCAGATTTTAACGAGTTTTTGGCGTATTATTAACAGTGAAAAATCTAAATATAAAAGGTTAAAAATTTTAAGGCATCCAGTTTATTTTTATTATTGTCCTTCTCTATTTTTACATAATTTAAACACGAACTACACCAGTAGTGATTAGCAGATAAAATCCCATGTTGCTTCTTCGCTTGTTTACCAACAACGGAAAGCCGGCCGGTGCGTGACATTGAAGTTGGGTGCTATCGCGCTTTCTTGCTCGCACATAATCGGCAGTATTCGTGGACGTGAAAGAGATAACTATCAAAAACTATTTCAGGTTTCTAAGAGCCTTTGCTGGCGTGAGAGTCGTATTTCGATCGGCAAACAAAAATCGCTTAAAGCACACGAATACATACATAAATTAATGTCGGTCGTAAAACTCATCAAAAAAGACAACTATGGTAAAATAACGACCAGTGTATGAGGTACACTTGTTTCCCAGAGAGAATCAAAGTTGGGTCGTATGAGTCCTCTTCAATTTTAAAGCGGAATAATAGGGGCGTATGCAAAATTTTTAGTCTACGAGTGACAATACGACCTGAATTTAGCAATATGAATGTAAGGCTGTATGAGCCAACTTTATTTTTATACGAGAATAATAAGGGTGCATACCCAATTTTTGGATTACGACTGCGGATACGACCTTTAGGTTATTTACTCATTGTGTGTATTACCTAAATAGAGAATAAAATGAAAAATCATGTCAATTACGCCCCACCTTTATGCAAAATCTTCAAATACAACGTGGGTCGTATTTGCCTTAAATTTGCGAATATCGCAGCTTTAACTACACAGATCGATAGAGAAAAAAAAACTGAACAATGCTGCATCAAAAAGTCATTTTAGCCAAAATGGCGTTTACGCCCTTTGAGTCTAAAGGTATCGATATTTACCTTATCTCAGGAGCTATAAGAATTTTTCAGTCAGTTTAATATATGTAAGTACATAGGCCGTGTGAAGTAACAGTTATATCGCAACATCACAACAAATAACATTAGCACAGCTATTGATATGCGTACGGCAATAAAACCGAATGGATATTGCATTCACACGCGTGAATAGGCCTTAATGGTCTATTTTCGTGATCCGAGATGGCTTAGCTGTGATACATTGAGCTAGCCATTTCCACTCACATATAAATTAGAAATATCATAAAGTGCTTCGCTAGTCGCTACTATCGGATCGTACTATCTGGGTACCTCGCCACGTGATGTCATATTATAATGGTGCTTGGGCACAGAGGGCCTATTCCGAACTTCGTATCGTGCCGTCCCTTTCCGTCGTATAGTGTATAACACGAGAGTGAAAGGGACGGCACGATACGAAGTTCGATTATCGAAGTTCGGAGTAGGCCCTCAGAGTAAGTGATGGTCACAAGCCCATCTACCTCAGCGATGATGTAAGTTTGACAACTTTAGCCATAAACAATACTAGAGCAAGCGAGGGTTGTCGACATCTCAAATCAACATTCATGAGACTATTTTCGTCCTCACATTGTGTTGATAATACTTAGAACATATCTAAATCTCGAAAATTAGTAATCAATCCCGAATCATTACTTTGAAAAATGTTCAATTATTTTGCTTCTTTCGCCATTTTAGCAAAAAGAAAAATGGCTACGGCGATGTGCAATATTCGGCGTGGCGGTTACCCTGACAACCAAAAGGTTGCCATAGATACGCGTTGTTTCGCGCCAAAATGACAGTTGGATAGGCCTGGCTTGGGTACGGTGTGTACCGGCGTCGCACTCCGGACAGGTGCGCAGATATTGTTACGGTTGTAATGACGTCGAATATTAAAACATTTGTGGTGCCTACGGACCATAAACGAAGAGTTACGTAGAGTCTTATAGGCAGGACATACGAGTACAGAGGTCTCCCCCGAAGAGTGCCACCCGCATTCAGCGGACTTTCGCAACCTTTACCAGTTCACCAGTCCACCTGGTGACGGTTCTACCCACGCTGCGCCTTCTGGTACGTGGTCGCCACTCGAGAACCTTTCCGCCCCAATGACCATTGGTTCTACCTGCAATGTGTCCGGCCTACTGCCATTTAAGTTTATCGATTCTGAGGGCTATATGTGTTACTTTGGTTCTACTGCGGATGGCTTAATTTCTGGTGCGATCACTCAGAGAAACACCCAGCATAGTCCTCTGCATTGCTCTTTGGGTTATTTTGAGCCTTCATATAAGGTCCTTAGTAACCTACCACGTTTCAGTGCCATATATTATATAGCACTGGCAAATCACACTGGTCAAAGACTCTCGTCTTGAGACACTGCGGAATATTGGACGAAAAGATATGTCGTAGCTGCCCGAACGGTGTCCAGCCGAGTGTGATTCAGCTCCGCTGAGTTTATAAATAATGTGCATAGTACAAAAAAATTTCATTCATGAGATTCTTATTACTTTTGTGTTCAATTTAATTTGACGACCACTTTGGCTTAGTTGGTACTGACCTTGACTACGAAGCCGGAGTCGAATCCCGGTCAGGGCATTATTTGTGCATTTATTGCGAATGTTGTTTCTGAGTCTTGGATGTTTCCTACGTATTTAAGTACATATTTATCTATATATAAGTATGTATATCATTGTCTAGTACCCGTAGTACAAGATGTGCTTTGTTTGGGACTAGGTCGATTTGTGTTTGTGAAAGATTGTCCTCCAAATATTTATTATTATTACTTGTTCTATGGATTTTCCTTGTTCTTCCTCGGTTGTTCATCACTGAGGATCGCGATCACGTATATTCTGTCTTCATAGAGTGCGGTCATAGGTCATATGGAACGCACGCTGTATACTGCTGCCAACCACCTTCTTTACAGCATCAGACCTCGTGGCTTGACAACGCCTGGTGTCCACTTGACCTAAGATCATCAGCTTCTGTAAGCCATGCTTCACTATGGATACATTTGTAAAACACGCAGTGCATAATGCTGCCACTAAATCTACGCAAAATGTGAAAAGCGTTGAGAGAAAAAAGAAAATTTCGTAGGCATTTGATACATAAAAAAGCCATATTTTCGGCGATACCCATTTCTTAAAACAAAAACGTGCCTCCATCCGAACAGATCTGCGCCCAATCCTACAATATTTCGCATTTCGACTGAAATACTGATATTTCTGGTACGTGTAACCTCTTACGTGTATAATACTTCGAGCTATCGCCTCGGAAATAACAATAACACAAGGCAGTTCCGTCAACCGTACAGTCGGCCAAGAAAGTTTTCTACCACTTTTCAACTCTATTATTTGTGTGTCAAGGTCCTAAAATGGTAGTCCACTTTGATGGCTGACTATACATCTCACTCGTAATAATTCTTTATAGAGCCAGACCTCGACAATCCAACGTAACGAGCATCTATTACGGCTCGAAATATGTACGCAATGGCGGGTTTTATGATGATGTATTGTACCTTTATTATATGATGTTATTCTAAACCATTTTTCATTGAAATTTCTACAAAAAGGATTATCACATATTCTTTTTATACTTCCGCGGTGGCAAACAAGCAGTCTACCTGATGGTAGGCAGACTCCGTAGCGTTTGGAGGCTTGTGATTCGACGGAGAGTATCTATACTAGGTACTTACTCATTCGTTCGACGGTAGGTACTCTTTCACATCCCGATCGCATTTTAAGCGCATTTTCATATGATGCTGAATGCTGACTGTCGAGTTTGCTTCGGCGTGTCTTCTCGGCAGTGGTCTTCTTTTGCAGAAACGCTAGTAGATTTTGACTCGTAAAAGTGCCATTGCGGCCTACTTGCAGAATAAAATTCATTTATTTCATTTATGATACAGTATATCACAAAAACTGACAGAGATGCAAAATATAGTTGGCATCAAAGAACACAAGTCTGCAAGGCACCTAACACTGGAAAGTTGTATCTAAGTAAGCTGTAATCACTGTATATACTCGTACAGGCGCTAATAAAACACTTCTATGGAAGTCTCTGTGTGACCCAAATACTTTGTTTCATTATGTAAGTGTTTTTACACTCAAAAAAAGGTTAATGAAAACAAAAAAATGTTGTAGGAAATCTGTGTCAAAGACAAAACCGTCCATTCAAAAATACGTAGACTTTTAAAAGTTCCTTTGAATATCTCAGTTCTTTGATAGCATCTTGTTATGCACGGCGGAATACGCGAACTCAAAAGTAAGGGTTTTTCATTTGACTGAGTAGAAATAAAGTGTTCAGCGGATTACGACAATCGCACCATGCGGATATGTCCGGTTTCAGAGACAAAGGATTTTTGTTTGGTAGTTAAAAAATCGTTTTTAGGGTTCCGTAGCCAAATCGTGAAAACGGAAGTTTCGTGATGTCTGTTCGTCCGTTCGCATGTCACAGCCAACTTACTTATGAAAATTGGTAGGAAAGTGTGTTCTATGAACCGCATAAAATTGATGTGAAACTACCTAAAATATTCAATTAAGGGGGGCTAGGCACTTAATACATGTTACCGGGGGAATTTCAATGCACATCAGGCGTCTCTCTGGTCTGGGGTGGGGTATCTATGGGTAGGCCTTTAAAGATGATATAGGTAAAGGTTTCTAGAAACTTTTCCATTTCAGTCAACCAATGGTGTTATATAGGCTGTTAAAGTCGTAAAAAGTGGCATAAAAATCCGTGGCTCCGTCTATGGTCTTTGTAATTCACGGGCGGAGTCTCAGGAAAACCAGGTTTTATAAAATCATACATATTAAGCACCATTTATGTATGGCACATTTACCGAGAAATTTATAGTCTCCCGAGTCAATTGCTCGTATATTACAACTAACTTAAACTTAGAGATGTAAAGAGTCTCTTTGGTCAATTTCAAGGTGTAAAAAGCCCCACAGCCAAAAATTTAATAAAGAGCTTTAGAGCAATCCCATTTTTAATAAAAAAAGGTGTGAAAGGTCTCCAAACGACAAAGATATTATTTGAAATAGATATATCTAACCAGTAAACTGTTACATCTCGAGTAGCTACTCGTAACAGTCTTTTAAACTAATGATACTGTATACATAACTTGTATGTATCCAATATGTTGTTTTTGTTGTCCTAGGGCACCCTAGAGGAGCAAATGTCCTTCTTAAGCCCCCGCCACGCCTTACTGTCTTCGACGACGTCCTTGGCTTGGCGCTCCAGCTCAGTCCAACTGCTCGCAACTTGCTCTCAGTTGTCCACCGCCAGCATAAGTGCACAGGCCGCCCGCGATTTCTCCTTCTGTCCGGAGGCTTGTACTCAAAAGCGATGCTTGCATTATCTTGTCCCCCTCTACGAATAGTATGGCCAATCTATCACCATTTGCGCATTGCAATCTCCATGCTAATTGGTTATTGCCGGCACATACTCCACAGGTCCAATATGTTAAAGTAAAATCAAATAATATAATGGAATATGGTGCAAAACGCTTATTTCTGTTGAGTAGAACCCATTGCAGCTCCTGAGCCAGTAAACGAGCATCTCCTCATGTTTCTCAACTTAGATTTAATTAAATACTTATCAAATTCGGCATTTCTGCTTGTTTCGCTCGTTGGCGGACGTAATCCTCACCTAGAAATTAAGATCTTACAAACAAAGCCTTACCCAAGACGAACCTAATCTGACTCTATTCATATTAATGTAGCACATCGTCAGCTATTTGGGCCGTAAAATGTGACCATAAAACTTATCGTGCTAGCTGAGCTGATGAGCTGGTGGTTTTAATCGCGCGCGCTTTTAATATTAAATTAAATTGCATTGTGTACATATTCGATAGTAAATTACTAATTATTAAAACATACAAATCAATTCAATTGATTGATATGTATACCCATGCCGCTAAAAAATTGTATACAATCTTACACAAATCGACCTCGCCCCAAACTAAGCAAATTCAAGCTATCAAACCAACGTACGGGTGCCTAGTCAGAAAAAAAAAATAGATATTAGGGAAGATTCTTTTTTACACAAATCGAACTAGTTCCATAGTAAGCTCAATAAAGCTTGTGTAATGGGTACTAGGCGACGATATATTTAATAGATACAAACTTAAATACATAGAAAACATCCAAGTCTCAGGAGCAAATGAAAATACTTAGAGTGGTTAATATTAACGGTTTCTTGTTTAATACGGAACCCTAAATAAATCATCATCATCATCATGTCAGCCGAAAGACGTCCACTGCTGGACATAGGCCTCCCTCAAAGACTTCCATCCAGCGGACACCCACGCCCTTTACCAGGTCATCAGTCCACCGTGTGGGGGGCCTGCCCACGCTACGCCTTTCGGTACGTGGTCGCCACTCGAGACCCTTTCCGCTCCAACGGCCATCGGTTCTACGTGCTATGTGCCCCGCCCACTGCCACTAAAGTTTAGCGGTTCGGAGGCCTACATCGGTCACTTTAGATCTAAATGGGTGCCAAGTTCCGTAGATTCTCTGAAATGGTGCCAAGTCCGGCACTTCATTGTTTACAGTAAAACTAATTTACTGCGGCTTTATGCATTTTGAGCTTTAACTTGGCAGTTTTCTTAAATATTGTAAAGCTTTTATGGTATCATAACAAACTGCATAGAAAACTGCCAAGTTAAGGTCAAAATGCATTGCAGAACCTTTCCGCCCCAACGGCCATCGATTCCACGTGATATGTGCCCCGCCCACTGCCACTTAAGTTTAGCGATTCGGAGGGCTATATCGGTCACTTTGGTTCTGCTGCGGATGGCCTCGTTCCTGATGCGATCACGCAGAGAAACTCCCAACATAGCTCTCTCCATTGCCCTTTGGGTGACTTTGAGCCTTCTTATGAGGCCCATAGTAAGCGACCACGTTTCAGTGCCATATGTCATCACTGGCAACACACACTGGTCAAAGACTTTCGTCTTGAGACACTGCGGAATATTGGACGAAAAGATGTGCCGTAGCTTCCCGAACGCTGCTCAACCGAGTCGGATTCGACGATTAACCTCTTTCTCGAAGTTGGACCTACCTAACTGGACAGTCTGTCCTAGGTATATGTAATCGTCTACAACTTCGAGCGTAAAGTGTCCGATTGTTAAGGGAGTTGGTGCGACATGGGCATTTGACATGATCTTCGTCTTGTCCATGTTCATCCTTAGACCAACTCGCTCGGAGGCTATACTGAGGTCATTGAGCATTGTACTTAAATCCTGCATGGTCTCAGCCAAGACTACTATATCGTCAGCAAACCGAAGGTGAGTGAGGTACTCGCCGCTTATGTTGATGCCTAGCCTTCTCCAGTCTCCAACAGTTTAGGAGAAATAACATCTCCTTGCCTGACTCCCCGCTGCAACGGAATAGGCTTTGAGTTCTGGTCCTGGAGTCGGACTGACATAGTGACGTTCTCATACTCGTACAAACACTTCGATATAGCGGTAGTCCACTTGGCACCGTTGGAGAGATTTTAGTACAGCCCACGTTTCAATCGAATCGGAGGCTTTCTCGTAGTCCACGAACGCTAAACAGAGAGGCAGGTTATACTCCTCAGTCTTCTGTATAACCTGACGGAGCGTATGGATGTGGTCTACGGTGCTAAAGCCTCTTCGGAAACCGACTTGTTCCGGAGGCTGGAAGTCATCTAGCCTGCGTGAGAGACGGTTCGAAATGACTCTTGAAAACAGCTTATAGACATGGCTCAGAAGTGAGATGGGTCGGTAGTTCTTCAGTAAGGCGTTGTCACCCTTTTTGAAGAACAGCACCACCACACCTCTGTTCCATGCCTTTGGAGTTTTCCCTTCCAGTAAAACGGAGTCGAACAACTTCTGAAGGGCCCTAAGGACTGGTTTTCCACCCGTCTTCAGGAGTTCAGCTGTAATTCCGTCTTCACCGGGTGCCTTGTTGTTCCTCAGCTGCTTTGGCTGGTAGGTATTCTAATCTCATACAGCCTGATGTCCGGGATATCTTCGGTATAGTGCCGGATTAATCTAGCTCTAGGATCTTCCGCCAGATCAACTTCGGGTCTGCTAATTGACGTGTATAGCTGTCCATAAAAGCACTCTATTTCACTCAGAACGTCAGGTTTGGACGAAACGATTCTACTATCTTCAGTTTTTAATCTGGCGAGCTGGCTCTGCCCAATAGACAAAAAACTTTAGAGCCCTTATTCTACTCGATGGCCTTTTTAATACGATTTGCATTGAATTGGCGCAGATCGCGGGTAAGGGACTTAGAGATCTGTTCATTGAGTTGCCTGTATAATGTCGCATCGGCTGAAGACTGCAGAATCATCTCATTCCTTTCCTCGATGAGCCTCTGAGTGGAAATAGAGAGCCTTTTGGCTCTTTGAGTTCGTTGGGCCTTAAAGAACTTAGACCCAATGCTATGGACAGCTTCCTAAATAAATATCGACAAAAATTGACAATAAATGACGACACATCTTCACTTAGGATCGTAGGAATAAATAAATAATAAATAAAATAAATAAATATTGGAGACATTTTTCAATATTTTTTTTTTGTTATGTGTACTAGACGACGATATATATGTTTATATACTTAAATACATAGAAAACACCCAAGTTTCAGGAACAAATGTTTCTGCTCACCACAGACACAAATGATTCCAATACAATACGTCAATTTGCATAGTCCCGGATTGCAATGCACTGAAGTATATTGAATTGGTGGTCATGTTGTTCCAATGTAGACAGATGCAGATATTGCCTGAGATATCAAACAGTTTTCTGTTTACCGATGTAAGATACATAGGAGATAGTATTTCTAAGTAATTGTGTTCTCGCAAAGGGTATCAAACTGACGAGATGTTACTAATGTTAGCAATAAGGTAAATGTCTCAATGATGGACACTGCACTAATACTTAACAATTTCTGTCTACAGATGACAATCATCATAATCCTAGCAAAACGTATATGGTAAAATAAGTTTTTAGTAATCGCTTTACTCATTTCGGGAACGTTTAAGGTACGATAGCCCTCTTAACTGACCACTAAAGCTATTGCGAATAAATTGACTCTCATGATTTAAGTAAGGTTAATCCTTGCAAAATCCGCAAAAGGGTTTGCTATTTACCTACAATTTACCTGATGAGATTAAGGTTAGTTTATGAATTATGATACTTTGATAATGACTTGAATTGTGATACTTTGATGAGGACCCGGGTATGTCCTAAAACTACGACCAAGTCCACCGGGGAATGGGCAGCAGCATTCCTAGAGTGCGGTGGAGATACTGCGATCGCCAACCCGCATGCCAAGCGTGGCGATTATGGCATTTACCCCCCATGAAATTGGGGGAGGCCTATGTCCAGCAGTGGACGTCCTAAGGCTGATATGGTGGTGGTGGTGGATAATGACTTGCAATAATAATTTACCGACCGAGTGAAACGAAAGTCTGCTTCAGCTTCGAAAAAAGTGATTTCGTATGTCCGGATGTCCAAATGTGCACATTTGGAGAACCTAGTTATTAGTGGCAGAGAGCAAAAAATGTACGTGTGTAGTCATTTACTTGTCTGTTAGGTTAAAAGTCCCAATATTAGACGTTTCCCTAATTCGTCGGTGCGGAGGCGGTACGATATGAGAAAACTGCAAGCTGAGTGCTATAACTGATGTAAACAGTCACTAGGGACCGCTTTTTACTGCGCGTCTACATTTAAATGAGTGTTTCCTGACTGCTGACGCTTCTGCGCCTGATATTACTACTGCGCAAACGTAAGACTCACAGTATTTCCTCACTTGACGATTTGAATTGATATTTATCGGTGACATCAGTAAGCTCACGTCAAAGAACAAAATACCACATATCAATCCGGTCCCGTCAAGTCAGGTAGTCGCCTTAGACATATTAATAACCAATGGACATGATACCTATTGATGACATTA
Source organism: Notocelia uddmanniana (assembly GCA_905163555.1). Taxonomy (NCBI): domain Eukaryota; kingdom Metazoa; phylum Arthropoda; class Insecta; order Lepidoptera; family Tortricidae; genus Notocelia; species Notocelia uddmanniana. Next base: position 8,427,788 of record LR991067.1, on the reverse strand, counting down.
TGACATAGGATTGAAAGTGTCATGTTCAGTTATGTCATCATCATCATGTCAGCCGAATGGCGTCCACTGCTGGACATAGGCCTCCCCCAAAGATTTCCACGATGACCGGTTCTGAGCCACCCGCATCCAGCGGACACCCGCGACCCTTAACAGGTCATCAGTCCACCGTGTGGGGGCCCTGCCCACGCTACGCCTTCCTTCAGTTATGTCAAGCCGGTCTAATTTCAAAAACTTTAAGATGTACTATTTGAGTAATGAATTGATGAAAAAGATAACCCTAAAGCAAGTCAAGAGTCATATATTGGGTCAGTGTTGTCTTTTTTTGGACCTGACTTTGGCTTTATAAGCCGTGCCCATTAACCCTTAATTTGCAAAGAAATAGAGAATGTCCCTGATTCAAGCCTCCGTGACGCTGAATAGTCATATTCATACTGGCCAGGAAAAAAAATACAAAAAGACGGTCAAAGTGTGTGGGACATCCAGGGGACGTTGACAAGTTAAGTGTTAAAGCGACAGGAATGCGCGGTGCGAGAGTTGCCTGGGGAAAATCCCGGGGAAGCCTACGATACGACCGCGCGGGCGGTTAATCAGTGTCGTGTACTGAACCGGTTTTTAGGGTTCCGTAGCCAAAATGGCGAAATCGGAACCCTTATAGATTCGTCATGTCTGTCCGTCCGTCCGTATGTCACAGCCAATTTACTCGGAGACTATGAGCACTACAATTATGAAATTTGGTAGGAAGGTGTGTGTTATGAACCGCTATAGATATATGATGTGAAATTACGAAAACATATTTAACTGGGGGGGCACCCCATACACGTAACAGGGGATCAAACATTTTTTTGAAGACAATGATATAGAGTTTTCTAAAAACTTTTCCATTTAAGTCAACCGTTGGCGGGATATTAGCTGTCAAAGTCTTGTCCAAACAAAAGGGCGTAAGTGCCGTAGGTTTCCTATGAAGATACCACTTTTTTATTGTATGTATTGTATAGTGGTTTTAAATGTAGAATGTAGATTAGGCGGTGTCGTTACGGAACCTTTCTTTGTGCGTGTTCCGACACGCACATGGTCGGTTTTTTATACAATGACGACTCGTATCCTGAAGATGTTGGAAGGGCGATTGGACAGCTCTATGTTGAGGCACTAGGTTGGCGGTGTAATGGAAAGGATGAAGGATCTCGTGTCGATTTAAAACACTCCCTTCGGTCGTGTTTTAATTTATCACCACTCGTTGCGAATTTCCTGTTCGCTGCACTTGTATCGTAATGTACTATTACAGTACATATGGTGCTACATTACCGCACGAGTGCGGTAATCAGCAGATTACGTGCATATGTTGAAACTTTAAAGAGCCATATGTACTGTAAAACGTTGTACGACACACGTGCCAACAGGTAATTCGCAACTCGTGTCGATTTAAAACCCTCCCTTCGGTCGTGTTTCAATTTATCACCACTCGTTGCGAATTTCCTGTTCTTTGCACTTGTATCGTAATGTACTATTACTCAACCGGTAGATGAAATCTATCGCAAATGAAATTTTAATTGTGAGCATTTTTCCTGTACTACATTTACTGTACTATACTTTGTTCACTAATTAACGTAATTGATGGGATCAGGCGTTACTATGCGGATTTCCATGATAAATAAAGCGCTAATAGCAAAGAATATTATACTAGAAATTAATTAATTAGTGTACTTCCATTCAATCTATTGTTCTATTACATGTTACACGGGTGCCCGGGTCGTTAATAAAGTATGGATAAAGAAAGATTTCAATCTATTTTTTTCATATTTTCTTAAAGTCTGGTTATTATTCCCACGAAAAAAATGTAAACAAAGTTATGTCATTGTCAAAGTGACATATCAGGGGTTCTTGAAGCACGGGTCGGTAATGCAATAATATGTGTATATGTGAATATTGACGAATATTGCAGAATCGTGATATAATTGGAGGAAATCCGGATATTTTGAAATCCGCGACACCTAAGCGAAGTCGCTTCAATAATACTGTCCTTTTAAACGCGTGCGTTGCGATTATATCACGATATTATCTGTCACCCTCCATCAAATTTTGTGTATTTTCGCCATTGCTACTGGTTCTGTGATCGAATTCAAACTAAAATAACTTGCCCAATATTTTATTTGTATCCCACTGTTTCTTGCAATTATTACCCATTAATATTATCACAATACTGGGGTGTCAATATTATCGCGGTTTTCAAAGTTGTTTGGATTTTGTGTCATGATTCATCAATATTCACGTGAGACGGTTCGTGATATGAGCGTATCGCGTGATAATAATAACCGTGTACCAGACCCAGGGGCCTTTTACACGGCTATTATTATTAACTAATACACTCATATCACCATTCATATCTCGTGAATATTGATAAATAATGAAGCAAAATCCATACAATTATGAAAACCACGATAATATTGACACACCAGTATTACGATAATACTAAGCGTATAAAGGGCCCCATAGTTACAAGTTATTCTTGACTATTACAGAGTATATCAACTTAATACTAACGCGTAATAATTATTGCTGTGTGAATGCTCCAATCAATACTGATTATTGCTGACAATACTGACACACCAGTATCATAAGTAAAAATAACTGTATAAAAGATCCCTTCGAATTATGAAAAAATATAGCAAGCGACCCACAGATGAACAACCCCGGTGTATCACAGCAGTGATACCAGTGCTAAAAAAATAATCTGCACATAAAAACAGTCTTATATTTTTTTATAAACCTAACGGAGGACTTTTGTAAAAATGAATATTTGCGTCATCAAAATTAATTCGACTTTCATAATTAAAGTGTACTTTATAGTAATAAGATGGATTCTTCTATTAACTCTGAACATTATAAATCTCCTCATTACTGAAAATGTTTTTTGTTAACAGCAACACCATTGTTTACATTTTTTCCGTGGGAATAATAACCAGACCTTATATGGACATCAGAGGGTTAGTACCTACCGGGGGGGATTTTGGAGTTTCAAACTCTTGACTCTTTCCCTCGAAAACTGCCAAAAGCTTTTGAAATCCGAGCGATAGAATATTTAAAATTGAGTGGTATTGACAACTCGTATTCAATTACATCAGTAGAAACCTATCAGTAGTACATTTCTACTGGTTGATCCTGAATCTAGTTTGTTTCTACTTGAATTTAAAATGGTCCTAATAATATTAATTTTAGTTAAATAAATTACTTACATACATTACGGAAATTCATCTATATAATGATGATGTTAGGACGTAACCTCTAATCCACAACCAATAGTATACATATTTCAAGGGCATTTTATTTATTACACAAACTAGTTGTTGCCCGCGACTTCGCTCCTATTGGTCGCAGTGTGATGTTATATAGTCTAAAGCCTTCCTCGATAAATGGACTATCCAACACAAAAATAATTTTTCAATTCGAACGAGTACTTCCTGAGATTAGCGCGTTCAAACAAACAAACAAACTCTTCAGCTTTATAATATTAGTATAGATTGACGCTAACACATGTAAAAGTAGTTACTAAAAATGGTTTTTGATGGGATTTATTTTAAGGGAATGAGAGCTTTTAACTTGTTTATTTTGCTTCTGATGCTAACCGTACAAGTATGAAGCACCTCTTATTGTTTATATTATGTTCTTGTAATAAATTGCCTCCACGTTCAACCTTAATGCACTTCTATCGAACAATAGGCTACATTATTCAGGAGATTATAATAAAGGAATTTTCATTCCGTCGCTTCCTAAGCGTATTCTATATTTTTCACTCCAACAGTTTTTCTAATCAAATTAAAATTTCATCGGGATCTCGACGGGGCGGGAATCCAGGTTTATTTTTACAGAGTTGCCCTTGCGAGGGAGATTAAAAATGCCGCCCGGTAAAGTTCCGACGTATGTAGAACATTTGAAAAGTTGCAATGTGTGCATAAAAAAGGGACAGGAAAAAGGACATTGTTTCAGAGGATTAACAGAGGTGTATAAATGGTCTGTTACATACAATGAAACACATACATACGATGAAACATAATCAATGAATAATGTACTTATAATGAAACGGAAATTATATGTTAGGTAGCTATTGGTGTAATGGTGTTAGTAGGTAAATTAAATATTAATAAAGAAATAAATATTTCAGGACAATCATACACATAACGAGCCGGTCCTAAACTAAGCAAAGCTTGTACTATGGGTATAGTTAACAGCAAAAGTAGGTGATAATTTTAGTACTTTGTCAATTTCTCTACTTTGACGCATCCCAACAGTCGCAGTATTGTTACGTTAGTACGACAAAGTACTAAAATGATCTTCTTCTTGTATTTTTCTTGCTCTTGACCTAGGCGTCGATATACATATGTACGAATACAGGGTGTGGCAGGCCATTTTTGTATTAAAGGGACATTTAAAGATTTTTTAAAATTTTTAATTATCAATTTTTTGTGTTTTTAAAATAAAGATTTATTAATATAACTCTTGTAGACAAAGGAGTACACGTAAGCTATATTTGTATATAAAAATAATAATGGAAAACACTTGGAAATAATTGCGTGAGAGATCAATAGCTTACCTTTTAAAAAAAATCCCATTACAGGCCCTGTATAGGTATATAAATATGTACTAAAATATATTAGAAAACATTCATCACTCACGAAGTACTCACCGTAGCTTTTCCGAAACCAGCCTAATCCTAGCAAGATCTAGTTTTCGTTCGGGTCGGAAGGTCAGAAGGCAGTCGCTTTCGGAAAACTAGTGCCTACGCCAAATCTTGGTATTAGGTACCAAAGGCCTACAAAAGCATACAACCGGGAAAACCTTAGGAGGGAGAGAAGAGGGCAGTAATACCTTACCGGCGCAATTATATCTGAAATAGATATCTAAAGCACTACAATCAAACTTACAATGAAACGGGTTCATCAAGCACGAAAATACTCCGTCCTGCCGGTCGATTCCGCACCTACGTTTTTTACTCTTTTACTTTTATATATATATATCGTCTCGTATATATAATACATAGAAAACATCCAAGACTCAGGAACAAATATTCGTGCTCATTACACAAATAGTAGCAGGGTCGTCAAAATCGCAATGAAACCTCTAAGAATCAAAGGTTCGGCACTATACCTGTGTCTACTCCTGTGCTAAGCTATTTCCATTCAAGTGACACCTAACTACAAATCTGTCCACTATTTGCACTTAAAAAGTTCTCAAATACTTCGGACACATGGTCAGGCGCAGCGCTGATAAGCTAGAAAGGCGTATAATTACTGGGCGCGTCGATGGAAGGAGGTGCAGAGGATGTGCACCAAGGAAATGGCCAGATATAGTCCAAAAAGTTATCAGGTCCACATTACAGGCATTACTGTACAAAAGGCTCAAGATCAAACGGTCTGGAGAGCAGTGGTTGAAAGAATCATCCTATAGTCATCCCGTCCCTCAGACATGAGGATACGACCAAGACGATAACACTTGTCAAGCATCATCATCATCATATCAGCCGAAAAACTTCCAATGCTGGATATAGGCTTCCTCCAAAGACGATCCCGTGTCCCTCGCCTCTAGTGGACTCCTGCAACCAGGTCATCCAGGTCAAGACCTTGTGGTGGGTCTATCTACGCTGCGCGTTCCGGTACATGGTCGCCACTCTAGCACGCCAAATACTTAAAGTATGTGACGTGTCAAATGTAAAGCGTTCTACATACCCATCAATTTGTCATAACAACCGCCTTGAAAGTGAATGAAATGAATGGTTGCTGTTTTTCGATCTACACGTAGCTACGTCTCTAGGTTGTTGTGATAAATTGATAGGTGCAAAGCTTAGAAAAACAACTTAGCACATCTCTGGTAACTCACCCATAGGCTACATACAGTATCTTCTTGCCATCAAGCAAGGCGTATGCTTGTTTGCCACCAACATGGTATAAAAAAAGCTTAATAACAAATTGGTACGCGAAACATAAATACCTGATCGATCTTTTGTCTAATTCTTGCTCAACTTTATGAAATTCATTAGGCAATTTGGCTCGGCCCTCGGCTTTGATGTCTTCCAAAGCGCAACTCATTTGTATAAAAATAATATCGTAAAATTTTACAAGCTACCCCGTAAAAGTGTACGGGTATTTTAATACGGCAAATTTTTTTACTCGTCAGAGACGCAACGGTGATGTAAGCTGTGATGTGCGTTAAGAAGAGACTTAATTTGAAGGTTCTAAGTTTAAGAAGATTAAATCTTGAGTAGTTCTTTTCCTTGAGAATCTTTGCCTCAGAAATGTCTCAACGCAGGGTCTTCTCTTCTGTCTGAACCGAGTGCTTATGAATAGAGGGCGGGCTCTTTTCTAATCTATAGTAGAGATGCAAAAGGGACTCTTTCTGTCCTGCGTTTAAAAAAAACCACTCTGTATAGTAAATTAATGATCAGCCAGATAATTGCGTAACTTTTGAAACGTGCGTCAGGACGTATCATTGACATGGTGTCACTGGCAGGCTGTTGGTGGTGTGGTGGGATGAGCGAACTATGTTTGGCATATTTTCAATTTTGAATAAGTTTCATTTGCCATAAATTACATCGTAAACTTTTCAGGACTTTGAGGATCAATCGTGATAGATGTACAATTTCAGAAAAAAGTGACATGGGATATAAAACTTAAGGCGAAATTAATAATTTGAGAAAAAATGTAACGCCAGACATTAGAATAAAAAAAAGTTTATTTAGTTAGAGTAAATTGGCATACAAAACTTATGCATCAGACTCCAAACTTGGCTGAGCCTGTTATATTTCAAGACAGATCGAGAATTAATATATTTGTACCTACCTCTGCTAAAATCGCCTACGTCAGTCACCAGGGAGCACATCAGCGACGCTCTCAACAGTAGATAACAGTCACTGTGGTCGAACACGGCTTGGGGATGATGATGATATTATATAAATAAATAAATAAATTAAGTATTAAATTCCTAAATCCTTTGCTGCACGCGCGCGCGTTCCACGACGATACGCGTGGAACTAATTCATAGAGAAAAAATATGTAATTATAGTTAAGTCCACGAAGTCTTAATTCAAATATTAAAGTCGACGAGTAGAAAAACAACTATTGTACCACGAGTAAATTTTTGTTTTTTATTTTATATTTTACTTTAGTTTTTGTAGTTTAGCGAGGAATTGACGAACGAATGCAGTAACAACCGTTTTCGTAGCACTGCTACGAAACTCGTAGCGGCGGACGTAGCGTACTGTAGCGTTCTACAATACGATTTGACCTAATAATACATCTACTTATATACTTACTATGATCTTGGTGGCAGTCTATCTGGCTGCCAGACTCTGGCAGTTACCGGCAACCAAACAAATTGAAATTCGAAACATACGCTTGACACTGGCCCTCAGACCCACCTTTAACGTAGCGTAAAAGGATACTCATAGATGCATTGTCGTGACACATATTGTCATAACCTCATGCGGACATTAGCGGCTAATATATCATTATGAGCTCCGGTAGTCAAGTGGTTCAAGCCAAGGCGTCAAGTGGCGATCGTGGGTTCGAATCCCGGTTCCTACCAATGAGTTTTGGGTACTTAAGCACGTAATATTGTTTTAATATTTATTTTACCTATCCATTGCTCTTTGGGTGACTGAGCTTTCTTATAAGGCCCATAGTACGCGACCACGTTTTAGTGCATACATCACTGGCAACACACACTGATCAATGACTTTCGTCTTGCAACACTGCGGAATATTGGATGAAAATATGTGCCGTAGCTTAACGAACGCTGCACATCCGAGTCGGAACGGATGGCTCCTGCGTCATTGTGCCGAAGACACTGGCAGCATTTCCTCGCTGAATGGGATGAATTACCTATTTTTCGTAATTTTCTGCATAAAAAAATAAATTTGGCAGGTTAGCAAGAAACTACATCGAAGCTTAGTGCAGTATAAATACGCAATGCGATGTGATGCAATAAATACGTAATTTTGACGTGGATAACAATGCCTTTAGATTTATATCCAATGTAGTTCCACCCAGCCACGCACAACGCTTTGACTTATTAACTATCTTTATTATTAGGTCACAAATTATGTGACGTGGGTGTATTATAAACTATGTAATATCCGTAACAATTCCCAAAGATATCTCTTTTTTTATTAACTATCAAATTATCGTATATTAATATTGAAAATCAGTGGGGTGATTGGGCAGCATTAGGACATATCAACTATCATTTTCCCCTACAAAAATGTACAATTATAGCGCATCTCGTTTTTCAACCACTATTTTAGTGAATGGTCCCTTGACAAATGCACGAAAAATTCAAACATATTCTCTTCTTTTTAAACATCATTTTTACACCATTTAATCCAAGCGTTGCTGAAAATAGCTGGCCACAGGAAACTCCGGTTTAAAAATACCACCAAAAATAAAGAAGAAGCATTTCCATGACGTTTTAAAAGTCCTCAGCCAGTGTGAATTTTATGAACACTAAACCCTGAAGGTTCGTTAATTTTAACAAGAAGCGCCTGAGGGTAACATTGGCAACTTAATACGGTTCCAAAATATGTTTGCAATTTTGAGCCCTATTCCTTGGGCATAAGGTTTGAAATGGATATATGTTTACAGACGTGTTAGGTTATTATTAAGCTGTTTAATCTAGGCAAACAAAATGGTATCGAGACTAAGAACGTGTAGTATAAGGAAAGTTCGTGTGCTGGATTCGTTACGAAATATCAACAGAATGTTAGTTCCGCAATCTAAGCTTCGGATAATTTTTAAGTAAGATTTAGTTATGTTGTTAGTTAGTTCTTTTTATTGATTCAATTCTTTTCATCTTTAAATGATAAACCAGTATAAAATAATGATCAAGTGGCAATTTGTACGAGTACTAACAGACCTGGGCCTCATATGAGAAATAATAATGCGAGTATAAGTCCGTCCACTATTCTAGTAAATCCAGAATAAGTTTATTCGTTTCCTTTTCAACATTCAACAAAACGTTTCTGGTGTTGCGTGAATTCCCAATGTTAATTTCATGAAATGTCAGAGAATCGAATTGTTTGCAGTTGGTTAATATTTGCCTTTACTCTTTACGCGTTATTTGTTTCAATTTATTTGGACGTCTGTCGATGAAGGACATTCGGATAATGCTTGCACTATCTTGTTTTTTGCAAAACTGTGAAATCAACCAATCAAAAATCGCACATGTGGATCATAGGCGATTTCAGCATAGGAAAGGCTTCTTTCGAGTCTCAGTTCAGGTGAAATGAAATAATTTTTTTTTTTTTTTTTTACTAATGGACCAAAGGTGCAATTAGGTGTTTTTTTAATAAATAGGAGGCAAACGCGCAGACGAATCACCTGGTGGTAAGCGATTACTGCCGCCCATGGACACCCGCAACACTAGAGGGGTTATAAGTGCGTTGCCGGCCTTTAAGATGGGAGTGGGAGTACGCTCTTTTCTTGAAGGTTTGAGGGTCGTATCGGTCCGGAAATACCGCAGGAGACAGTCCATTTCACAGTTTAGCTGTGCGAGGCAGAAAGTTTCCGAAGAAACGCACAGTTGAGGACTGCTAACCATCTTAGTGGTGAGGATGGAAATGTTAACATACTATCTTTGTTACTGTATTACGCACGTATACTCATAATATTTTATGTAATGTGATAATGAATTTGTTTTGGTTCAACACGCCCATTAAACCATTCCATCATTTATTTGTATAAATTAATTTTATTAACTACTGCTATTTATAATCTAAAAGCATTGAATTTATTTTGTTGTACATAATAGTGTTGTTACTAAAAAATATTTCAAATATTTTATCCGAAAATATGTTAAAGGATGCCGCACACCTAACCGCTCGGCGCCGGATCAGCGCTGCCTCAACTCGAGCTATCCAGTATTCTTTATAAGAAAATTCCATACTGTAACGCAAATATATCAGCATTGGAACAGCATCGCCTTGTCTCGGCACAAGCTAGTAATCCGGAAGAGGCGCGCGGGCAACTCGCAATCATCGAGCTTACTTCGGGCCGCCGCCGCGTTTGCGTCTCGCCGCCGGTACGGGGACGGTGCGCAGACTGCCATTGTTCCCTCCGCGGCCATCGACGATTATCGACCACCAGCTCTAGCCGCGGCCTCGCTTTCGCACGCTGTCTCCCAGCCGTAAGCTCGATGTCACCTAGCCACAGCCGCGCGGATACCTCGGAGGTGCTGAGCCGTTTCCGTTACATACTTGCGTATGGTTGACCCCTGGTTGACGGCGAGCCGATGAGGTGAGGCGGCGCTGATCCGGTGCCGAGCGGTTACGTGTGCGACAACCTCTCATTGCTTTTTATTAATAATATGGATTTTGAATAAAACCAGGTAACTATTGATCATCATCCTCCTAGCATTATTCCCAGTATAGTTGCATCCTGAAGGATGCCTGGGGTCCGCTACCGCACTACTGTGCCTGTCCCAAGAATTGGCGTAGGCACTAGTTTTTACGGAAGCGACTGCCATCTGACCTTCCAACCCAAGGGGGAAACTAGACCTTAATTGGGATTAGGCTTTTCCAAACTAGAGGGAAAACTAGACCATATTGGAATTACACTGGTTTCCTCACGACTTTTTCCTTGACCGAAAAGCTACTGTTAAATGTCAAATGATATTTCGTACAGAAGTTTTTTTTTGGCAAACCCATTGGTTCAAGACGGGATTCGAACCGACTACCTCAAGATTGAAAATCACGTGCCTATATTCCGCTACAGGGACAATTCAAATTTAATATAGATAGATGACAGACAACCCAGCATTCCATAAGATACATATTATTAAATAAAGTCCCCCGCCGCGTCTGTGTGTCTCTATGTTCGCAATAAACTCGAAAACGGCATGATGGTTTTATATGCGGTTTTCTCTAAAATTTCGCTTGATTGTTCCGGATGGTTTTTGTGTTTAATTTATGTATTTTTCTCATATGCATTATAATGTAAATATATTCAAAATACACTTTAACGTCACAAAAAAAAAGAAAATAAAGTATAAATCTGAAATCATACGTATGCGCCGAGTCGGATAGACCCATGACTGTCCGTCGCTCGTGTGCCCAATAGTAAATCATCCCAGGACAAACAGCCTTTGCTGCTCAGCATGTGTTTGCGTTATCTATTACGCAAACGTAATGTTATATCATAAATAAACCAGTTACATATAATATAAGTATACCTAGTATACCTACACACGTGTATTTGTCATGTCATAATCAATATAAAGCTTGAAACACACAGAGCGCGGCGCGGCGTCGTTGCGGGGCGGAGGCGGTTTCACAGTCAAGCGAACGCGATCCGGGGCTCCACCACCATATGAGCCGAAGGACGTCCACGTCTACTGCTGGACGTCCTTCGGCTGATATGGTCCCCAATTTCATGGGGGGTAAATGCCATAATCGCCGCGCTTCGCATGTGGATTGGCAATCGCAGTATCTCCACCGCACTCCAGGGATGCTGCTCCCCATCCCCCGGTGGTTTTGGTCGTAGGTTTAGGACATACCCGGGTCCGAGGCACGTCGCACCAAAAAACCACGCGGTATTCAGTAGAGCGGGGGCGGCGCGTGTGACATGTGAAGCAGTAAACGACCGTCGACAGTTTCGGAAAGATCAAAAATTAAAAACCGCCTCCGCCCCGCACCGCGCCGCGCCCGCTCTATGCGTTTCGTTTCGCTTAAGTCCTACTGATGGACACAGGCCTCCTCTCATTGATGATAGGGATTGGACAGTTCCCACGCTGGCTCAGTGCAGGTTGGGGACTTCACGTACACCTTTGAACTTATTTGCAGATGCAGGTTTCTTCATTATGTTTTCCCTCACCGAAGAAGGTAACGGTAAATATTAAATAATATTCCGTACATAAGCAGGATAGTCAAGTAACTTTTGGTATCGAATTTAAATAAGTTTTTAATTAAATTGTATTTCTTCCCCTCGCACCTTTACCTCACACCTCACCCGTTTTTATCTGGAAACCCGCAAATGTTATTACAGTTTCCATTTAAAAAACGGGTGAGGTGTGAGGCGAGAGTTGAGGACGAGTTTGTGGTTTGTGAATAAGAGGGTAGAGGTGTTATTCTTAAACCGACTCGTCCTCACCTGTCACACACCTCACTCGTTTATATATAGAAAGTGACAAAATTTTACATATGACATCCCTGCAGCATGTTGCATCTCTCGTGCGGCGTGTGCGCGGTAGCACCAACAGCCTCTTAGCCACAGTAGCGGACAGAGTGGATGGGGCCTTCTTGCAAGCCTGGAATGCCTTACATCTGTCACCTAGGCTAAGTTAATCTTAATTACTAACATAGTTTTAACGATCTTTGTTACTAATAAGATGGATATTACCGAAATAAATAATTATTATTTTGACGGTTTCCATAAAAAAACGGTTGATGTGTGGTGAGGTGATAGGTGAGGACGAGTCAGTTTGCAGAGCACTAATTTGGCCTGTCTAACACTGGTGAGTGGCGATGTGTTCAACGCGTGCGACGTTCATAGAAACTAGTGTTGTGACACGGTGTTTAGTGATGGGCCAAGCCCGGAAGAATATGAGTTCACCTCAAAATGATTCTATTTTAAACGTTTAATAATTTGTCTTAGTAGTTGTTAACTTATACATATAGGATGTAACACATCCTTAAAATATTTTAATGTACGAATATTGATTTATTTATTGAAAAGAAATAGACAGACAAATGATAGCAACACACAATAAAAGTTGAACTTTATGGTATAGTCCCAATGCTCAAGGCAATTTTAATGCTTCGTTTCTTGCCTAATAACAGTCAAAGCCAAAATATTCCGATAGGCAAATATTCCCAAGACAATAATTTCCTGTATTTTGTCTCGCTGACAAACGAATCGATGAGATTGGAGGCATCAAAGGAGCGATGGATCACGTCTTTAAGTCGTTTCTTTAAGCATGCTTGCGTGGAATGGGTCCTGAAAACTCGCAGTTAGATGGGAGATTTTACAACAATAGGTATGTACAGGATTTACATAGGAGTCACTTGCTGTGTTTTCTGGTAACCTCATCGCGTAGCTTCGCGAACGCACATTTTTAAAGGGGAAACTAACAGTTGATATACTAATACTCGTTCGAAAGTTACACAATTGTTGAGGATAATTTTATAACTTTATTTTTCTTAAAAATTAAATCACATCCTAAATGCATAACATTCGGTAACAATATCACCTTCAGGTGATTTAGTAAAGCCCACTCATATTAGGAGTAAAAAAAATTTTTATAACTGGAGTCACTGTCACATGGATCGATGGACCAGTCTATTATGTTTGACTTGAGCGATGAACAACACGTGGACAGTCAAGCTGGATTTTAATTCGGATAATTCGTCCTAGTCATTCGTTCTTTAACGAGAGTTGTAACTTTTTATGTAATTAATTACCTCACTGACGAAATACCCACATGGCCTTATACGTAAAATGGATCGACGTTTTGGAATAATTTATTCCACATCTGTTAATGAAGTACAATTAAGCCTTTATATGTATGTAATTTAAAACATAAACTGTATGCTGCAGGCACACTAGAGGTCTTAAATTCGTATAATGTCTGTAACATCCCAAATTTTAAATTTCGTGTGCTCTTTCCGACACTTTAGCTCGACGCACGTGGAAGTGAGACCGCAAGGTACATTTAAATGTTTGATCGAAAGCGAAGGACATAAATGGACCACAAGTTCAGTGTACAGTATTAAATGGATATGAATAAATAGTTCTGTTGATTTCCCTTGCTTCTTAACAAATAAATGTAGCAAAAGCTGTAACGAAGTCTGCAAAAGCAAATAAAACATGATTAATATTAGCATCTCTGCATTTATTTACACTACTGGAGCATTAATTCCTTTTGTTTCCTTTGTAATTATAAAGTACTCATTTAATTAGTGCCGGTTGAAAGAAATAAGTAACGGACCGTATTAGGGTTCCTTGTAACATTTATTATGAGGAGTACCTAATTAATAATTCGTTTCGCCTTCGTTTTGTTTCCCATAAGTATCTCTTTTTAGGGTTCTGTAGTAAACAAGGAACCCTTATATTTTCCGTTGTCCATCTGTCTATCTCTCTGTCTGTCTGTCCACGGCTTAGCTCAGTAACCATTACTACTAGAAAGCTGTAATTTGGCATGGGTATACCATTTTAATTACACTGACAAAACCGTAGAATAAAATCATGACAATATTTTTATAGTGTACGTAAAGTGGAGATGCAAATATTTTTCGTCTCCGTCGACTCGCTTAACTTCTACCTTCCTTCCTTTAAAGTAGATATTACTAATTAATGAGTAATAGCCGCACATAAAAATGTACACGACAAAGAAAACATTTCTATTGGTTACTTAGACAATATGCGATTGCAAGCTAACATGGTAACATTAGAATCACTCCGTTAATTCTTGATTATCCTTGCGGCAGTGCCAAAATATCGGGTACTGAAACAAAGTAATAAAAATGGTACTAAGATAATATTGGTAGCTGTGTCAAAGACAGTAAATATAATTGGGTGGACAACTTTACGGAACTCTACATAGCGCGTGGCCCGACACGCACTAGGCAGCTTGTTTTTCTGAATTTGAGCTAGAAAATTTTCTACCAAAACAAAAAAGGGAACCACACAATAATAATTATAATTACTGGATTTCATCATCTGAAAGCCAAACGTGATTCAGTTTTCCGGTGTGGCTGCTCCATTTCCTCACAAGTGCGCAAAGTAACTACAGAGCCATGACCATTCCCTTTGCCGCCTGCTAAGTACTATGATAGCAGTTAATATGACTATTAGTGCACAAGTTGGTAAAACGTCCAAGGGCACGGTCGTTTTCCAGGAAATACAACGCCATATCGTGTCATTACTGTCCTGGTTCCGGTATCGGTAACATTTAGATTGTTGCGTAGTTTTTCCACACTATGACGACTGATCCTGATTTGTTAATGCGCAGGCGGTACGATATCAGAAAACTCTCAGCTGTCAGTGTCAACCGATACAAATGCAGTACTGCTCCATTTCTGCACATGGTATTACTACAGGGTGATTTTGGGGTCGTGATCCGAAATAATTGTACATAGTCAAAAATTCAAAGTAGACCACATCACAGTCGGTATGAAGGTTAATAACTCAAATAATTTTATTTTTTTACGAATTTTATCCCGCGCGGTCCGCGGTCGCGGTTGTCCGCTGGATGCGGGTGGCGCAGGACCGGTCATTGTGGAAGTCTTTGGGGGAGGCCTATGTCCAGCAGTGGACGTCTTTCGGCTGACATGATGATGATGACAAATTTTAATGGAAAATAATACTTTTTCATACAACTTGGTCACTCTACCCCACTGTCAACTCTCCATACCATCCGTCAAAGAGAGTAGGGTAACCATGTTTTTTGTGATTTTGTATTTTTTTCATCAAAATAAATTAAAAACGAAATGCGTTTGTTTCGTGTCAATACATTTTTTTTTTAATGACTATCAGATACTAAGTCTAAAAACTGGTTCTTGATCCACGACCCCAAATCATCCTGTATAGAGGAAATGATTTACTGATGATGATAATAAATGATACTGCCAGTATTTCGTCAAGTGAGGAACTCTCACATCATTAAGAACAAAACAAAATACCTACCACGAGTTGCCTTTAAGTCACTCTGAAGATTAATTTGTTCGGTCTTAAATTTTTCTGATGATGGAGACGGTCAGTGGCCAGGGAAATCCTAGATTACAAAATTCTAAATTAAGTTGTAATAAGTCTAGTTAGAATAAATCAGTGCAATAAACTACAGTAACCATAATACCATGTCAAAAAAAGGTATCATTTGACAGAAACTAATTTTTACTCGTAGATTCTTCTTGCAAGTTTTTGGTTATTATCAATCTATTCTTGAAGACGTACGATTTGAGACTTGGTAATTTTAAACGCCTAAGCTAAACCTATCGCTTTTCATTCGTTTCTTTTCATCAGTATATGGATTAGAGTCTAACCACTGTGATAATAATCACGATAATCGTATGGAATTTATTTTTCGAACCATGAGATATATCTTTGAGAAGATAGTACGGTTGCCAGTTTTGTTGCACTTTTAGCACCACCCAGGGGTCACGTGTAGGGTAACGTTGTGACCCCTTACAGACGTAGTGCAACTCCGACCCCCGTTTGTCAAGTTAGTGGGCAGCCGTTAAGCCATTTGTACAAAATGTAATTGTACAAATGCCAAATGGCATTCTCTATCAGCCAACCATTGGGATAAAGAGAGATTTATGAAAGGTAAACGAAAGAATATTATGGAAACATATTTTACCCCTCATATAACAAGTCGCTCTGTGAACTATAGACCTCGCATTTTTTTTCACATATCAGAATTTCTAAAAATTGCCTCGACGAAAAAATATCTTTATTATTCAAACCTGCTCACAAATTTTCATGAGAATCTGTTGAGAAATGCGACCTGTTGAGAACAGCATCACTCGTTTCACTTGGTCAATAAACGCTTATAGCCTATTCAGTCACTTTCCAATCTTTCCATACCTATTCTGTGTTGTCTCCAAAGAAGTGATGTTTTATCTTATCCCCAAGGGACTACCGCCCTAGGGAAGATATTACTGAGAATTGAGATTGATTGGGAGCCAATTGCTGTTTTGAAATAATTGAAGGGTTGGGAAGGGGACCCCAAGGTTCGACATGGATGGATAAATGTTAGATTATATTAGCTTTGGACGTCATAGCCTAGGTTATGTAGCCTAATTTAAAACAATATTTCAAAGCCGCCGAATCCTCAAGTTAATAAAGGGTCAGTAAACCGCTTGGGATTTTTCTGGAGTCGTAACCGTCTATAGGCGACGTTGTCACCAGGCAGGCCGTAAGCTTGTTTGCCACCGTCATAGTATAAAACAAACGGCCAAGTGCGAGTCAGACTCGCGCACCGAGGGTTCGGTACAACTAAAAAACAAATGTGATTTATCCACCACCACCAAACCATATCAGCCCAAGGACGTCCACTGGCACATAGGCCTCCACCAATTTCATGTTATTTATCAACATATTGGTCTTTGTTGGTAAAATAATATATAAGTAAAATTATAAACATTATCACCCAATCAATCCTGCTCGGAGCAAATTTTTCAATTTTTTGCCTTTAATTTGAAATTTCCGTTAGCAGCGTTACTGCTTTAGTACAAAATTAATTATCACCCAAGTTCATAGGTCAATGGGAACTTAAACGACAGACGGTCACGCGAGTGACAGCAATAGGGCTCCGTTTGGATCCTTCGGGTACGGAACCCTACAAAGAATAAAAAATAATGGCGCAGTAAAGTCCCCATTAACCTTAAAAGATACGTCAACAACACCGTACTAATCTATGTCCATCAGAGACAATTAAATTAAATGGTGAAAGTAAAAAAGCAAGTATCACTTTAAACGGAGCTGAGGAGACAAACAAAAAGCGACAATTTTAACAAATTGAGTTACCTACATGCACTCTCGTTAATAGACTTGTCCCGCAACTTTAACTAATTTAAATTAATTTTCGTCATTGTCATGTCATGAAAATTCTACAAAGCATTTTCACGATAAGTTTATGGAGCTGAAATAGTCTCAATTTAAAATGGTTAAAACATTATGCACATAAGTATAGAATACCTATAGTAGGTATAACTTTATACTATGAAAATAACAATATTCGTTATTTTTACAGATCTTTGAAATTTTAGGTGGTCAAATTTAAATTCTATCAAGGTATTTATTATCTTATGAACAAATTTTATATAATTCTAAACAGGTTTGCACCTGACTTCAAATCACCAGATTGCAAGCGATATTGTGGTCTATGATGGAAACCTTGTAAAAAATACCTTACGATGATATACTAATGGAGAGCGACCTTGTTTGTTATGGATTTACAATAACTAATTAAATCTCACCTTTGCTGTATGCACGTCAACGAATCAACAAAACAAACAACAACGAAATCCAATAAAACAAAACAAAACAAACTCAACAAAACAAACAAAACAAAACAAAAATCAACAACCAATTTTATCAACAAATTTTTTAATTTATATAATTCACACGAGCAATTTGCCTTCATCGATCTTATCTTCAAACGAAAGTGAGCAAATTCCCAAACACACCAGAAAATAAAAGCTGAATATTAACTTAATGAATAATGACAAGTTCTCACCTCGACGCCCCGACAAGGAAAGCGACATTGTCATTCTTAAAGGCTAAGGGAAAATGAGACTTTATTCAAATGCACGCATCTGGTGAGGCAGCCGTCACATATGTATGAATGTTGGTAAATATGACATTTCTCGAATTCTCTACTTCAGATGTTGCACCACAGATTATATTCAGTAGATACATCATCCTCGTACCTAAATTTCTTATTATGTTTTACCACCTGACGGTAAGCAGATATAGCTGTTGGAGGCTTGCGGCTTCAGAAGATTCACGAGCACCTAGTCCACCCTTTATTGATTAGAGTATTTCTTGTGTCTAAAAATGATAACTACATATTGATGACACTACATTATTGCAAATAAATTTCTGACTTCTGACAGCTAAAAACAAATGCAGTTCCATCACTTTCAACACAGCGCATCCGCGGGAGATTAGGCGGCGTTCCTTACCTCCAAAAACACACACCACACACCAAGCAATAGTGTAATTATGGCTACGATCTTCGGTAAGGTGGTGTAAGGTACATCCCCAGTGCCAACTGATAGCAGAATCGAAAAAGAAAACATCGATATAAAATGTGTGAAAATGATATCGATCAAAAAATCAGTACACATATTTCAGTAATCATTATTCTGAATTAAAAAAAAGTATTGAAACAATGTGTGAGAATTGACTGGTAAATGTGTTTGTCCCACATAAACGTATGTATTAAGTACGCCGCTCTAAAATTTAGCTAGCTGGTTTTATTTTTCCAAAAAATCCTAGTAGTTGCGGCGTCTATTTCGATATTAATATGTCTATGCTGAGCGTAGCGGTGACATAGAATTCTGAATTTACCTCTAGCGAGCCTTGATTTAAAATGGATGTGGTTTTTTGTATTCTCGCAAAATTCGTTATAGGAGTGAATATTTAATCCCTTGCTGTATCCACGTGAAATCGAGTTTACTTCGATTTTGCCACCAAGGTGCAAACATAAATGTAGGTACCTACAACTTACATGTAAGCGAGACATGGGTGGTGTTGTAGTGAAAAAGGTAGTAATATTGGAATTGACAACAATAAAAAAGATTAAAAACTAGCCTTACATTACTAATAAATAAAACTAAAGAAACTACTCGAAAATTATCAGGCGTCACCTTATTTTTGCAATATTAAATATTTTTAAATACAGATCCAAAAATGGTCATTTTTGGACATGTCATGTTAATAGAACGTTATTGACATTTCCTAGAAAATTTCAGATTTGACTAATACTCATTGATAATTACTATACAGGGTGATTCAGGAGACGTGAGCAGGACCAACACTACATACTTAGTATATGGCAATGAATCGTTCACCATTGTATTTAAGTGAAACACCCATACCTTTTCCCTGTATTTTAATTTTTGTTAAGTTAAAGTTTAATTCTCTACAATCATGGTCACCCTACAACAACTGGTTTATAAAGATTAAGGCTGGGTTGCACCAAACCGTCTGTAATCGTAAGCTGTGTTCGTTGAAATTTCAATGTATGGAAAGTTTGACAAGTTTCTATGGGATGACAGCTGTCGGCGCCATATTTAACGTTGATCAGTCTGTGATCGTAAGTCGCTGCAACCCAGCCTTAACCTCTAACTGTTATGACAACACTTTGATTACGAAGAAAGTAAATTTTCACATTGAGTGAGATACGATATTTCAAAAGTAATCGGACTCAGATGACATTCAATTGACACGTATCACTTCACTGAAGTATTCTGGTTGTAGAATTAAATTTCGTAAATAATTTAAAACATTTTGTTTTCAACACCAAAGACAAATGAACGTTAATTTTACTAATAGTGGCACGAAGCAGTAGTTTATGATCTACTGAATCCGTAGTGTTGATCTTGCTCACGTCTCCCGAATCACCCTGTATAGCGCGTGCTCTGCCAAGCTCAGCGCGTTTTAACACTCATTCTGAACCATTCGAATACTTAAATTTGTTTTAAATACAATACGTCGAGTTAGATAAACACCTTGAACAATGTCACCTGCCCGGAGCGTCAACATGACAACCAAGTAATAGTGTTACGAAAAAAGCAACGCGGAATTATTAGTGTAAATATTATTACTGTGTATGCGCGACGAATGTGCGAGGTAGGGGAACAACGAAATGTGTTTTATCTCATGAAGGCACGTTGGGCATAGTTGCGGGAGGAATACTCATTGTGTATTCGTAACAAGTGCCAAATGCTGAGTGTTTCAAGGGCAACATACGACATAACGTAAGATAAAAAATCAGCCAAGTGCGAATCGGAGCTCTGCAATAAGTGATCCGTACTGCTAGTTGTTTTATTCCTATATACTCTTTTCATTCATTACTGAATCTGAAACTTTGTATTAGTGAAGATCGCATAAAATATTTAAATATAATTTTTCGGTTAAATAAGGGCCTTCGCCAATTATTGGCAAAGAATTATTAAAGAGAGTCAATTCAATAAACTTTAATTTTATTAAGTTCTCATTTTCTGAGAACTCCTATAACGGCAATAACGCTTCATATACATGTTCCGTATAGGTATATCTTGACAGGGATTTTCTAAAACTTATTTAACAAATAATGTTGAAGTTTATGTTGTAAGTCACAGGACTGTTTTTTTGTTGATCAAAGATAAGCTGAAACACTTTTCATAGAAAAAAACTAGTCCCCAATAGAGAAGCGCTGTAATCATAATTACATATATAGCTTCCTGGTGGGTTTTCGCAGCACTCCACCCCTGGTCTCCACGTCAACTGCTCTCGTCACGCCGTCCGGGCCTGGTTGAGAGGCTATGGCCCGACCTCGTCGTCATGTGTTGCCAAATGACCAAAGCGATGTCGCCAACTTTGATGGGGCAGTTAAGAAGAGCTTGATTATAATATTTATAATGTCATCAAAATTACACATATTGTCAAAAGCAGGAAATTATGAGTAATGATAATGATGTAATCGAAAACGGTGTATCTGTGCTATTGTAAAAAATACGAAATACTGGGAGGCGATATTGTATTGTAATCTATTTAAAACCAAGGGAGATACTTTAAAGGTTAGGATGAGGAAAATGTACCTATAAGAAGGCTCCAGGGATAACATTGAATCCCTTTTGAGTGGGTTTTGGTTACATTGTATAATTTTTAATGATGAATCTGTCTTAAAAGGAAAATAATTATAATTTGTAAATTTTATTTATAGGCACTTAGGTACTGATTACGTACGGGTATTAGTTCTCTATAAATAATACGTATAGTTCGCCAGACTACTTTATTTTAAGAGTTTTAGCAGTATTTAGCACTGTCATTAGTTATTATACTAATTAGTAATTGTAAATTTTTTGTAATATTTTTTCTTTTTTACTCGTATTACTAAATCTAAGTTAGAGGGTCATTTATAAGATAAATTTAATTTTTGCCGATACAACTAAAGAAACGAATGCAAAATTACATTACATTGGCAATAAACAGTGAAATCTGTTTCAGGAATAAAACAACAAATCCAGCAAAAATCGTAAGCTATAAAATCGAATGTAAACGGCTTAAATAAGATACATGTTGCTCTTGTAAACACATTAATTGTCAAAGTACGCGCAAGGGAGAGATTTCATTTCCGATAAAATTCGGGTCGACCCTAACCGAACAATGTGAATTTTGAACGGGTCAGTCGGTGGAGACCTTGTTGCTTAACATATTATTAGGTTTATAAATAGTTTGTAATATGAAAAGTGAAAGTGTAGTTGCGGTTGAAGTTTGGAGACCACCATTTAAGCTTATTATTTTATTTAAATTCTTGACTATAGAAATCTTTTAGATCTCCAAATCTTATTTTGACTAAGGATTTTATCGTAATGGGCGAGATGGAGACTCAATACATCTCTAGCACCTAGTTGTCGTATGTGCTATAATATTTTTGAAAAACTCTGACATATAAAAAAGTCCTTGATAGATATTTAATCTCTGAATTTAAAAGACTTTATTGAAATGAAGAAGACCAATACCATTCTTTAATTTTTATTTGACTAATCGTACGCATATTCTTAAGTAGGTTATTTTAAAATCCGTTACCCCGTAGTTACCCTAATATCACGCTTTCGGGGCAGCGATTACCATAGCAAAATAAAGCCTTTTCAATTGTAATACGAGTATCCTTCAAGTTTCAAGTGCTTTACATAGCAAACTTATTTCTTTGAAATAAGGTTGGTAGTCGAATACATATTTATAACCTGCGTTTTTATTTTTGGGGCATATTTCAGACCCGTGTTTCGGGTTTATACCATCTAGTGGTAACAATCTCGTGCCTTCTATTTGTAAAGAATAGAAATAATATGGCCAATGTTAAAAATGTATTTTTACATTCTTCAATTTACAGCTCAGAGATCATTTTTAGGGTTCCGTACCCAAAGGCTAAAAACGGGACCCTGTTACTAAGACCCCGCCCGTCCGTCTGCCTGTCCGTCTGTCACCAGGCAGACATGATAGTTGGACAGTTGAAATTTTCACAGATGATGTTTTTCTGTTGCTACTATAAACAAATGCTAAAAAACAGTTTTTTTAAGGGGGTTCTCATAAAGCAAACGTGTTTTTTTTGCCGTTTCTATAGATAGTGGTACGGAACCCTGCTTGCGCGAGTCCAACTCGCACTTGGCCGGTTTTTAGGATTCCGCGTGTTGTTCTAAGAAAAAGTAACTTAAGTTAAGTAAGTCTTAAGAATATTCGTGAGAAGCAAGTTTTGGTAACTCTCTAAGGAGAACTTTTAGTAAAGGTAAATAACGAAAATATAATAGGCGTTTTTTTTGTTTGTGTTGCACATTTTAAATATGTAAAGTCTATTTGAACACGCTACAACTATATACAACAGGTCATCTTTTTAAGTTTTTAGGGTTCCGTACCCAAAGGGTAAAAACGGGACCCTATTACTAAGACTTCGCTGTCCGTCCGTCCGTACGTCCGTCTGTCACCAGGCTGTATCTCAAGAACCGTAATAGCTAGACAGTTGAAATTTTCACAGATTGTGTATTTCTGTTGCCGTTATAACAACAAATACTAAAAACAAAATAATAATAATAATTAAGGGGGGCTCCCATACAACAGAGTAGTTGTTGATGTTTTTTTCTGGTACGGAACCCTTCGTGCGCGAGTCCGACTCGCACTTGGCCGGTTTTTTACCTATATCTGTTAAAAAAAGTGTGTCCCTACGAGTTCTTAAAGAACCAAGGACGATCAAAACAGGACATATGTAAATCCAGGACCTGACTACAGTTCTATAAGGAAGCTAGCGTATGGAGTTTTTTTTACCATGTCAGTGGCAAACAAGCGTACGGCCCGCCTGATGGTAAGCGGTCACCGTAGCTTATGGACGCTTAAAACTCCAGGGAGGAGGTTTTTTAACATATTGTACTTAGATATGGAGATATAACAAGTAATATGCCCTATATTTTTAGAAAAAAAATCAACCTTCTCCTGTCAGGAAGGGCCCAAACTTGATATGTTTTAAAATGACTTTTGTTATACGAAACCACTGGCTGTTTTGTAATGGTGTGGTTTATTTTTGGAATCAGCTCGAGAAACCTTTTTACCTTAAAAAAATGATGGAATTATAACTCTAAAATGTGACTTGGGTGACGGATGTCCACCCAAGTCTGAAATACTTACTCTTATTAAACTACCGAAAAAAAATATCCGTACGCGAACTCTTCTACAGGCAGGTCGTGGATTAATAATCATACATGAAAGAGTTTTCGTATAACCGACTCTGTTTCTCTCTTTTTTGCCATCTGTTTGTGGATACTTTAAGAGATATCTAATTCGGTTTTATATAGTAAGTACTAGTACCATACTTAATTTCTTAAGTTAGTTTTTGACTTCGTCAAAAAAAGCCGCAGCAGAAGCTCATATGATTCAACACTTCCTACATCAATCCGAAATATTCCAAACTTGGTTGATTTTTACGTTACATTTATTTATTTCATTTTACATAGTAGCTTACAGTGCAATCACCAAATCGCGTACAGTGTTGTTTTATTATATTTACCTACAAACTTAATGCTACTTAATTAGTCGATTATTTTGAATTAAATGTGCTCTCTATCGTCTTAGCGTTTATCCGAGTTGCATACTCAGGGTCTACGAAGTTTTGTATAAAATGTGGATTTTACTACTGCATACAAGTAGAAATTCAGTCAGTAGGTAACCCCAGCGGCAAGCGGAAGTGTGGACGGGTTTGTAGTTGACGCGAGGAAATAGCGTTGGTGGAACGACTGCTATGTCGAGTTGATGGGCCCGATTTGAACTTGCTCAGATTTTAATCTTTGCAGGTTGTATATTCACAGTAAACTAGCCTTTCCCTACGACTTCGTTTGCATAAATCCATCATATTGATTTCGTTTGCTCCAAATTGGATAGATTTGTTTTTGCACTAAGAAAACTCAGTAGAACAGTATCTACTGAAGCTGCAATAACAGCATATTATGGATACGTTTGATCTACTTTAGATTATGGTCTCTTATTGTGGGGCAATTCGGTTCAGGTTGAGAGGGCATTTAAAGTACAAAAAAAGTGCATACGTGCTATCACAAACTCATGGTTAATGGATAGTTGCAAACCTTTATTTAAAAATTACAATATACTGACTCTGGCATGTATGTATATTAGAAAGGCCTGTCTGTTTGTCAAAGATCATAGGGACTATTTTCAATTACGTTTCGATGTGTCTACCGGAACACAAAGGGCACAGTACAGAAATCTCTTGTATCAACCTCGATGTCGTGCTGATATATATAGACGCAATGCCTACTATTTTTGCATATTAGTGTACAATAACTTACCAGACGAAATTAAACTTTTGTGCAATATAGAATTTAGGACAAAATTGACGAAATGGCTCTATGAACATTGTTTTTACTCCGTAAAGGAATTTTTGGACATTGCACGCAACTAAATTAATTTATAACCTTAAATTGTTTTCCTAATATCATTAGTTAGTTCATCAATATTTTTATTTGTAATTATTAATAGAGTATTATGCTAATATTTGCATGCCGTTTAAGGCTGAATACTGCGACTCATAATATAATGTTAACATCTTATGTACATATTCTTGCAAATAAACTTTACTTTACTTTACTTTAAAACTCGGTCATCATACAGATGTGCGATATTTAATAGTTCAGGCGTAGTCGTAATTATCGCTCTCTCATAGAAGGTTATACCACTCATTTCAAATAATATTTTATACTTATAAAATATAATTGCCCATTTCGCATAGGGGATGGCTTCCGGGATAAATATATCTTTGTAAAATCCAAATAATATTCATATCTAGACACGCGGCAGCGTGTCCAGCCAAGTTCACCCCAGGAACTGGCGCACAGTGCATTGACCGATCCATCCACCCGCATCCAGTGGACTCCTGCGACCAATCTAGTGGTATTACTACTGCGCGAACGTAATACTGATAGTAATTGCGACGCGATATTGAACCGTTAAGTTTAAGGAGAAACTTTGCCTCCTTGTGCGTGTTCTATCGCTTGTAAAATGGGTGTGTTCCGAAGAACTGTTCGATATGATGCCCACGGCCGCTTTCTATCATCGCACTGCACGCCGTCGGCAGGGCATTCATCCTCACACCTTAGAACCTAACTGGTCGCGTACGGTACGGTTTCAAAGGAACTTCCTCCCTCGGACGCTCCGGTTGTGGAATGGGCTCCCTGCCGATGTTTTCCCGAGGAACTACACTATGGGATTCTTCAAGAAAAGAGTGTATCAATTTTTAAAGGCTCGGCAACGCGCATGTGACCCCCCTGGAGTTGCAGGCGTCCATAGGCTGCGGTGACCGCTTACCATCAGGCGGGCCGTGCGCTTGTTTGCCACCGACGTGGTATTAAAAAAAATCGTCAAGTGAGGAAATCTCACATCAGTAAGGTCATGTAAAAGAGCAAAATACCTATGAAATATCGCTCTCGCCCCGCCAAGTCAGGAATTCGCGTAAGAAACATGAACTTGTCAATCATTTAATACGATTATTGATAGCGGCTTCGAGTCTAGTCGTATTCCAAGTTTACCCGATGGAAAAGCGTTATTTACTACAACTGTTCATCAGTTCCGAAAAACTCATTGGTACAGTCAACAGAAAATGTAGATGATCATTTTAGTACATTATCGCACTAATGTAGCAATACTGCGACAGTTGTGTTACGTCAAAGTAGTGAAAGTGACAAGGTACTAAAATGATCATATACTTTTGTTGTTGACTGTACGAGTCAGTATTCGAGCCCGCGGCAATTACTTGATAGCCGCATGCTTGAACCACTGGCTACCGTGGCAAGAACATCCTGTATACTCTCCAATTATGAGAGTGTGAACGGAAACCGTAACGCAGATTAGGTCCGGCCCTCGACCGGATGCGACCGTATCTGACGCCGGATTCTCGGACCGTACATTACAACTTTGTTTAATTACGTAAAGCGTGTTCACGTGATTAGTGAGGTGCCTGTACTCTGTCAAATATTCCTTCGTGACAGCGAATCCTCAAATCAAGAATACATGCATATGAAGACGTTGAAAGTCTTTATTATAAGGGATTGACGGCCTGTTTAGCCTAGTTGGTAGTGACACTGCCTCCATAGCTAGAGGTCGGGTTCGAATCCCGGCCAGGGTATTATGTGTGCATTTAGCACGGATATTTGTTCCTGGGTCTTGGATGTTTTCTATGTATTTAAATATGTATTTATCTATATAAATATGTATATCGTCGCCTAGTACCCATAGTAAAAGCTTTACTTAATTTGGGACTAGGTAGATTTGTGTAAGATATGTCCCCCAATATTTATTTATTTATTTATAATGAGAGCTATCTCTTTATACGCGTAGCTAGTTAAATGCTGCTGACTGCACATCTGACACTGCGACGCAACGCAAGACGAGATAATACAGGGTGATTTCGGGGTCGTGGATCAAGAATCAGTTTTCAGATTTGGCATCTGTTAGCCATTTAAAAAAAAATGTAGTGACACGTAACAAACGCATTTCATTTCACAAAAAAAACATGGTTACCCTACTCTTTTTGACGGATAGTATGGAGAGTTGACATTGACAGTGGGGTAGGGTGACCAAGTTCTATGAAAAACTAATATTTCGCATTAAAATTTGAAAAAAAAGAGAATTATTTGAGTTATAACCCTTCATACCGACTATCATGTTGTCTACTTTGAATTCTTGACCATGTACTATCATTCCGGGTATTCTCTTCCTAATTTTGCCCAGCCTCCAAGTGAAATCCTCTCTACGAGTTGGTCCTATAATTTTAGGTTACTATCGTAGTATATAGTGATTTATGCAACTGTTAAGATGCTCTTACTCGGGCAATATTTTGAGCAATTATTGCCCGTCAACAGTACACGCGTCCTTCTCTGGCCTGTAAGTAAAAGTGAGACAACCGTACTGTTGACGGGCAATAATTGCTCAAAATATTTCCCGTGTAAGAGCACCTTTATATAATGAGAGCATTAAAATACGAGTGTGATTTTATGAAACGAGCCTCAAGCGAGTTATTATTAAAATCACACAAGTATTTAATACCTGATTATAGTGATTATGTACAGTTCCATACACCCGTTTATCTGTATTGTAACCTTGTACGTCATCTCATAGGTACATGATACATAATGTAGTTATATAAGGGTGAGGTATATTGTAAAGCTGGATTTACGGATGGTTTTTGAACGCATTATAGAGGATTTACTGTCTAGGTGTAGATAATATAAATATTAATATGCAATTGACAATGATTTCATTCTTTTAAGCGGGCTTTTTCCGATGAAATCAAATAGAGGATAAAAAATTAAGTAGGTATGACCCCATTTTTTATTTCTCGAAAATATCCCAAAGCTCTTTATTCTAAAAGAAAGTTAGTAAGTGACAAGTAAGGCGTCACAGCGTACTAAATCATATTGAAGCACTATATTACTAACGTGGATTTACTAAAGAAAGAGTACTGCTTTTCTTTTTGTGCGTTGTATTGTCACAATTTAGGCTTGTGACGTCATAGACTTTCTTCACATTTTCTTGTATTTTCGTTAATATTTTGAATACTAATAACTATAATAATATAAAAAACCACCCACCACCCCACCCACCTATAATAATATAATAATATAAACTATGATGTTGGTTCCTTTTTAACAAATTAATGAAATGAGTCAAGGTACTACTTGGAAATTTGAAATGTTGTCATTTAGGTACTCATAAAGTAAACTAGAGTGCTGTACTATGATCCAATACTTGATACTTTCAATCTCCAACAATAGATGTCAACTATGGTGCCGAGCATTGTTACGTTTACCGTACTACATGTATCGTAGAGTAGTTCCGGATTGTTAGCGACGCGTTCTGTTCCTACGTAATACCTTTTTCTGTGTTGGCAACATAATATCTTAGTATAGTTAAGATTTAGAAAATAAGGTACTTTGAATATGTACGTTTACCCTGTTTTTGTTTTGTTATCGCCGGCCGGAACAGTCCGCTACTAATCGCGAGCCATACCGTGCGGCTCTGCTATCTAATGTGCGAATAAATACCTCATACACAGTTTTTCAAGTCTTTGATTCCTCGAGTCAGTGCCTACATCCAACAAAGTGGTCTTCGAACCGGATCATGAGTACCATACGTACGCCGGCTAAAATGGAAACACGCAGTGCAAAAGCGCGTCGGGTACATACCGAACAAATGGCGGCGCTCGAGCGAGAACAAAGGCCCGAAAGTGAGGTTAAGTCGTCAGGCGACCAAACCACGTGCGAAAAACCATTAGATCCCATGGTGAAGAGGTTTTTAATGAACAGAACCGATACCGGTAGCATAAAATCGGAGCCGATGCAACTAGATAAACACGTCCCTGAGACAAAGCCCGCCACATCGTGTGTCGGCGCACCCGCACCATCAAGCAGCAAGAGTTCACGGAAATCATCGGCATCTAAAGAAGCCAAGCGGAAACAGTTACTTCTAGAAGCCGCAAAAGAGAAGGCTGCGATTAAAATGGACCTAATTGACAAGACTTTAGACGCGCAACTTGCAGCACTTAGTGAAAACGAGGAGGACCCAGAGGAATACAGTTCACTTGAAGGCGATTTACCTCCTCGACCTCGCAGTGAGATAACCGAATGGGTCAGGCATCAAAGTAGCCATCAGGAACCACAACAGGAGCAGCAGCAACCCCCCAACAATGGAGAAATAACGGGCGCGCAGCACATTCCGGTTCCAGTATGGAAGCCAGCGCCGTACGTGCCCCCTAAAGTCGCCGAGCCTGCTCAGCATGGCGCTGGGCCCAGCTCAGCCCCGCACGCCGCAGCCGACCACACCGTCAGCGCGCTTAACCACACGGTACAACTGTTGGCTGGTGCCCTCAAGGACATCTCCACCGCTAGCAATCACGTGCCCAACGCTAGTTTTCTCAGCCGCATTAGCACGCCTAAAGACCTACCCGAATTTTCAGGTGATCAGTTGGAATGGCTACAATTCAAACAAGCCTACGACGAGTCCACTGAGGTCTGTAAATTTACCGATAAAGAAAATTTATGGAGGTTGCGAAAATGTCTTCGCGGAGCCGCAAGAGATGCTGTCGCAGCATTGTTTATCAGCGCCACGTCACCCGACCGAGTAATGTCAACGTTGGAGCTACGTTTTGGAAATCCTGACAGCATTATTTCTCGCATCCTGCAAGACATCAAAAGACTGCAGCCGCTTCAACAGGAATATCATAAGGATATAGTTGTGTTCGCAGTGAAAGTTCAAAACTTTGTGGAAGCCGTGCGAGCAGTAGGACGTGAGGAGTACCTACAGGGCATGAACATTGTCTCCATCATTCTGTCCAAGCTGCCCACTGTGCTTATATCCAAATGGTCAGACTACAGTTTCAAATTAATCAAGGAAGCGCATAAATCAAGGTTAGTTATTCTATCCGAATTTCTTAATGACGAAGCAATGAAGATTTCTACGACGGCTAGTTTTTTTACAACACGCAGCGATAACTATAAAACCAAACATAACGAGCAGTCATCTTTACGCACACAAACCGTTTTATTGCATTCGGAAGAAGGCGACGCTAAATGCCTATTTTGCCGTACAAATGTTCATAAGCTAACAGAATGTAAACAATTCAAGAAGGCGCTTCGTAAGGTGCGATGGCAGCACGTTAAGAAAAACGGCTTATGTTACAAATGCATTATCTCCAAACATGAGCGCGACACGTGCAAAGCCCCTGCGTGCGACAAGGACGGCTGCGGAGCTCCACATCACCGCCTGCTACATTATCCGGTAAACAATAACAGGTCGCGTGACGTCACGGCGCCCGCGCCGTTACTAAGTGCAAGTGCACCGAACAATAGCCCCGCGATGAACGACCTCGTACCGCAAGAACCCGTGTTCAAATCAGTGCCAGAAATATTAACGCACATTAACGCGAGTGACAGTAAGGTGTTGTTAAAAGTGGTACCTATCCGCGTTCATGGACCTAACGGTGTGTTTTCGAGTACCGCCCTTCTTGATGACGGTTCGTCTGTCAGTTTACTGTGTGCGGATTTAGCGCGCCGCGCTGGCTTACGCGGCCGCGCGGGCACGCTGCGAGTGCGTGGCGCATTTACTGATAATGAACTAGTATGTGAATCGACCGCCGTGAATGTGAACCTTACGGGTATGGATAATAAGGTGCATAATATACGAATGCGTTGCGTTAACGAGTTAAATTTACCGTTGCAAAGCCTATCTATTTTGAATTGTATTAATTCTTCTCACTTAAATGTCATAAAGGATAAATTATGTACTTCTGATTCAAAGCCCGAATTGCTGATAGGCCAAGATAACTATCACTTGTTGTTGCCTTCACAGATTAAAGTAGGTAAACCTAATGAACCGTGTGCTACCCTTACCCCCTTAGGTTGGTGCGTCCATGGAAAGGTGTACGTGCCGCAGGGCGCCCGCCCTCCCACCGAGGCCGAGTCTAACCTTTTTATTGCAGCGTGTGAAGAAGGAACGGTCACCACAGAGGGTGACAACCTGTTGCGACAGATCCACGAAGAGGTGCGCCGGTCGTTCATACTGGACTCGATGGGCGTGACGTGCGCGCCACGGCAGAACGCCGAGGACTCGCGCGCCGTCGAGCTGCTGGAGCGGTCCGCAGAGCTGCGCGACGGCCGCTGGCACGTCGGCCTGCCATGGCGGGACGCGAGCGTCATGCCAGACTCGCATCCAAGCGCCCTCAACAGGCTAAAGGGTATCGAGCGCAAAATGAGCAAGGATCAAGGATTCGCAGAAAGGTACCGTGAACGAATCAGTCATTTGTTAAATAACGGCTACGCCAGGGAACTAACGGACACCACGGTCACGCCGAGGACGTTTTACCTTCCTCATTTTGGCGTGGACAATAAAAATAAGAAAAACCTTCGTTTGGTTTTTGACTCAGCAAATCAGGTAAATGGTCGTTGTTTAAATCATTATTTACTCACAGGGCCTGACCTGTTGTCATCACTTTTAGGTATAATGCTGCGCTTTAGGGAGCATAAATTCGCAGTAACAGGTGACATCAGGGACATGTTTTTAAGAGTCAAGATCCGAGAAGAAGACCAGCACGCACTAAGGTTTCTGTGGAGAAACATCCCCACCGAAAACATTAAGACGTACGTAATGACGTCACTAATTTTCGGCGCCTGTTGTTCGCCCTTTGTCGCGCAGTTCGTTAAAAATAAGAACGCGCGGCGATTTGAGTCATCACATCCCGCCGCCGTCGATGCCATCGTCAACTCGCACTACATGGACGACTACATCGACAGCCTCCCGGACGAGGCGATGGCGATCGAAATGGTAAGGAATGTCACTGATATTCACAAAGCGGGCGGTTTTGAGATTAGGAATTGGACGAGTAACAGCGTCGCAATTTTAGACAGCGTGCCAAAGGAGACCTTAGGTACCGCTGCCGTAAGGTTCAAAATCGGCCAACAACATGAAAGCGAGCGTACTTTGGGTCTCATTTGGTATCCAGCTATGGACATGTTAGGTTTCGACATGTCATTTAAACGCATACCAGACGACGTACTTAAAGGTGAGATTAGACCTACAAAACGTCTAATGCTAAAAGTTATTATGTCCGTTTTTGACGTACTAGGTTTCTTATCGCCTTTCACTATTCAAGGGAGAATTATGCTGCAAGACGCGTGGCGATCCCATATTGACTGGGACAGTTACATTCCGGACGAGATATATCATAAGTGGCGGAAATGGATTGAGCTACTTAAGGTAATTAGCGATATACGCATACCTAGATGGTACAAATCAGCTGATCGCAGTCACTACGCGGGAAACTCGAGCGCGACGTTGCCGCATTGCTCGGCGCTCGCGCATGGCAACAGCGCGTCTACGGTCGGCTACGAATCCGTAGCGGCATCTACGAATGCTACGACCGACGCAGGTTATAATAATTTAGAATTACATTTATTTTGTGATAGCAGTACTCGAGCCATGTGTACTGTAGCTTATTGGCGGTGGGATAATGATAATAATATTAAAGTGGCATTCATTGCTAGTAAATGTAAGGTAATGCCTGTAAAGCCTTTAACAGTACCCAGGGCCGAGTTACAAGCTGCTTTATTAGCTGCAAGGCTAGCTAATACAATAGGGAAGGAGCATAAATTAGTTCCAGGCCGCCGTTTTTTTTGGTGCGACTCCACTACAGTACTGCATTGGATTCGCAACAATACGCGCACTTATAAGACGTTCGAGGCAAACCGGCTGGGTGAGATCGACGAGCTATCACGCGTGGATGAGTGGCGGTATATACCTACCAAACAGAACGTGGCCGATTTATCCACGCGGGAAAGTTTCGATCACACTCAGCTCGATGAATGGTTCGCGGGCCCGAACTTTTTGTATCAAAGCGAATCTTTATGGCCGATGGATGTTATCGCATCACAGTCTACCATCACAATTCCTGAATGTGTGGCTATAGTACAAGAAGGCTCAGGCGGACTGGCAGTGCCAGATCCACTACGGTTTTCTTCTTGGCTTCGCTTAAAGCGGACCGCGGCCACTGTACTAGCATTCATCGACAAATGTAAGGGAATTTCAGGTCAAGTGGATTGCAGTACAATGAACCGCGCCGAGCAACTATTGCTAAGGCACGCACAGGCGGAATCCTTCGGCGAAGATATCACCAAATTGGAAAACAGTAAGCCATTACACCGCAACAGCAGATTAATCTGTTTGTCACCAATTCTTGATGAACAGGGTCTCCTGCGCGTGGGTGGCCGCATCGACGCCGCCACAGATGTAGCCCTGGATGCGAAGCGGCCGGTTATACTCGATGGTCGACATCCTGTAGCCAAGCTGATCATCCGACATTACCACACTCAGGTGGCTCACGGAAATCAGGAAACCGTTGTCAACGAAGTGAAACAGCGGTACTGGATATTACGCCTTAGACCTACCGTGAAATCCGTAGTATCCAGGTGTATGCTGTGCAGGTTGCGTAAGTGTCAGCCTCAAGTACCGCGGATGGGTGACCTGCCTAAGGCACGGATGGCGCACCACCAGCGCCCCTTCAGTTACTACGGTTTGGACCTATACGGTCCAATGGAGGTCGTAGTTGGTCGTCGTCGGGAAAAGAGGTACGGCGTTTTGTTCACTTGTTTGACCGTACGCGCGATCCACATTGAGCTGGTCTCCTCGCTAACATCAGACTCGCTCATAATGGCGCTGCGGCGGATGGCAGCTAGACGCGGCTGGCCGTCGCACCTGTTCTCCGATAACGGTACGAACCTGAGGGGCGCCCATACTGAGATCCAGCGATCGATGCGCGAACTAGACACCGCAGAGCTGCAACGCCAGGGTGTCAACCAAGGTATGGAATGGACCTTTATCCCTCCCTCTACCCCCCATTGGGGTGGGGCGTGGGAAAGGCTAATACGTAGTGTAAAGACGTCACTTAAAGTCGTCTTGAATGAACGTGCACCACGGGACGAAGTTTTGAGCACACTTATGGCAGAAGTAGAAAATATAGTTAATAGTCGTCCCCTAGCGCACGTCTCTGTCGAGTCGGGAGGAGTAGAATCTCTCACTCCTAATCACTTTCTCCTCGGTACCTCGTCAAATCTGCCTACTATCGGATCCTTTGATGGTTCTGACCTGTATCTAAGGAAACACTGGCGTACGGCTCAGAGGCTGACCGATATGTTCTGGCAGAGGTGGATGAAGGAAATTTTGCCTGACCTTCTACCGAGAAGAAAGTGGCACGAGGAACGGAAGCCGCTGCAAGTGGGTGACCTCGTCCTTGTAGTAGACCCGAACTCTCCTCGCAACATGTGGCCTAAGGGCCTGGTCACACAGGCGTTCCCCGGCAAGGACGGGCGCACGCGACTGGTCGAGGTGAGGACCGCCACTGGGACGTGGAGACGGTCTGCGGCACGCGTCGCACCTATCTCTTTGGAAGATGAGTGCTGAATCAGCACTAGGGTGGGGAATGTTAGCGACGCGTTCTGTTCCTACGTAATACCTTTTTCTGTGTTGGCAACATAATATCTTAGTATAGTTAAGATTTAGAAAATAAGGTACTTTGAATATGTACGTTTACCCTGTTTTTGTTTTGTTATCGCCGGCCGGAACAGTCCGCTACTAATCGCGAGCCATACCGTGCGGCTCTGCTATCTAATGTGCGAATAAATACCTCATACACAGTTTTTCAAGTCTTTGATTCCTCGAGTCAGTGCCTACATCCAACACGGATCTAACACCGGATTCTCGGACTGTATATTACTGCCGTATTTACTTACGATTTTCGCTAAAAGAATAATTAAGTAAATAGATGTACCGAAAAGTAAAATTGAGGGAACTAAATGTCGTTCATATTTGTTACTTTTTTCTTCTCGCAGTCTTGACAGGGTCCAGATACCTATACCTAAACTTACAATATTGTAAGTTATATACAAAATGGTCTCCATTCGGAATTACGTAACACAATAGACAACATGTCAAATTTTCAAGTAGTATGAAATCTTATTGTTCTATTTTGTACACATTTTTATATTATTATTATTATTTATGTTTTGTCGATCATATTGTGAATTATATTACATAATAATTTCTTAATATTGACATGTCTACAGCAAATTAATATTTATTCTAAAGAATAATAATAGCATCAATAAATTAGTCTAAATAATTAATATAATAACATGTGACGATTCAAAAGTGCCTCTTGCTAGGCCTGTTTGAATAATAGTTATTTGTTATACAAGGGTGCAAAGTTGTATTTTACCCGCGAGTGTTTCAACACACGAGAAGTAAAACACAACTTTGCACCCGTGTGTAACACAAAACTTTTCTCCTCACTATAGCGAGGAAAGTACAACATGCAAAAAAACACAGTTCCACAGGCAAGATTTTCATCACTGGAATCACTGATTTTTTTACGATATTATAACAGAAAACTCTGAAAGTTGTGTATAATGTTTACGCGAGTCGGAGTCGGTGATAAGTTTTGTATATTTTAGTTGACATTGACAAGATGACAGTTCTGACGATGCGTTTTGAAATTGCATCGACTCAACTTGTGCGTTTACAATTATACTCAGTCATTATAAAAAAAATGTTACTTATAGAATTTTAAAGTTTACGACTTAAATCATTAAATAAAGCTAAATTTGGTATTTTTTATTAAATACTCAAACCATTTATTTAATGATAATTGATATCAAACGAACCATCATATGAGCGTTTTACGTTTTGTTAACTGTCAAAAGCTACTCAAACACGCTCCAAGGTCAAATTACTTTCCCCACTTGTGGAGAAAATGCGTTATTACCCGCTTGTTTCAAAGGATAAAAGACGGCTTTCCGAGCTAGTGAGGGGAAAAGAATATTTTGACTTTGTCTATCCCATTTCGTTACATTTATTTGTGCAATAGTTTCTTAAGTTCTAATGCCAAAATTGCCATTTGTGTGTGTGTTCCTATACTATACAAGTACCTATTTTCAAACAAGAAACAGGATTTCACAAATCGGTTTTTAACGCGATAAAGAATTACCGCCAATAGTTAAAATAATAAATCACAACGAATGGAGATGAATTGAGAAGAGAGATTGATGCATTTCTCAATCTCTCAACTCAACTAAGGAAAACATATGGAGCTCAAACTCTTAAAAGGCAACATAAAACGTAGATATTTAAGTTTCCCGGGCCATACATCAATGTCTCAAACACCACAATTTATTTAAAATACATTTTTGATGGATGATTTTCCGAAATCCTTCAGCAATTTTACGAAGGGTGTAACATATTTTAAGCCACATTTACAACTACACTCAGCAATAAACGCATGCAATTTTAACTACAATGCAGGGTTTGATAGATCGATTGAGCTCATTATAAATCGGTAACCCGCAATGTAGTGAAAACTGCATGCGATTCTTGCTCATGTAGTAAATGGCTGCTGGGCAGTTTTTTCGAGCATTTCAACCACTGTGATTTCGGTGGACGTATTATTGACGATGCCTTTAAGTTTCTGTGGTCCATTTTGAAAATAATGATAGCAGTCCCCACCTGCTATTCTACAGCCTGAAATCGTCTGCAACTTAGTACAGATATCTTCAATAAATTGTCCACCGAAATCACAGCGGTTGAATCGCGCGGAGACCTGCCCGGTTAGTGTTGGTAAATGAAGTTGCAATAAGAAATGGTTGTACAGTAACAAAGTGTCACTAATATCACATAGGGACAGAGAACCATCAAATTATCACCAAAAAGTAAATTAAATACTTGAAAGTTACGAAAAATGCATTTTTTTTATTAGTTAATACTAATAGGAAACTGACTCTCATTTTTGTTGAACTAACTGTAGTTAGTGCCATAGAAAAATTCGATCCTCTTTAAAAAACTTCTATGAATAGCATCATGAAAAAAGTTAAGCAGGCATATTATCATATGGGACACTAATGTTTAAAGGGTATAGTAACGTTAATTGTCTTCTGTTTGTGTTTGATTTTTGGGCCACTTTTTACTTTGTCACAGTGACAGTTATAAAAGATATCTAACTGCTTTCATATTGATTTTCACCGCGACAAGGTACGAAGTGGCCCGGAAATCGAATTAAGTAATAATTAACTATTCCGGAGATATAAATAAATATCAAATTGGTTGACCTTAAGTGAACATTACATAAAGACTTTGAAATTAATATATGTGTTAGATTGGTTACATTTAATTTTATTGCGTTTGTTTTTGTTGTACCGACCTACTATTTGTTATTTTCAGTAAGTACTTAATATAAGGAAATCCCTACGTATCATATTGTATTTTCCTATTCTTGGTAAACGACAAATCGTATCTAGCAGGAAAAGCCGCTCAAATCACGTATTTGCGTACACACTTAAGGTAAATATTTGCCATCGAGAAAAGAAGGAATTATTTTATGTAGGCGCAAAAATACGATGTCATGCGGACCAAATATTAAAAAGTCTGTATTTTTTGCAAAATGTATACGTAGGCCCACATTTTGAAACTAAAAAATCACAACTAATTCGTAATACCAATGCCTTTCAATGCCATTGTCTCTCGCTTACCACCACCGTGCATTGCGCCACTGCAAAAGGGAAAGCATGCAATAAGAATACACATGTTATTTAGGTATTTATATCCAAAACCAATTTACAAATTGGGCCCCTGGAGAGGTGTTGCTGCGGTTCTTAGGTGAAATATTTCGGTAAACCGCACTGCCGGCTTGCTACCTTCCAAGTTCAAAACAATATTCCTATCTTTTTACTCAGCACCGTCAACCTGGAGAGTGAAAGGGATGTAATGAATGTCTTTCTAATTTTGGTCCTGATTGAAGTGTCAACGCTGCGCTGAAGCAAACACCTAGTTCGTTATCAAACTGAATTTCTGCTGTAACAGGATATGTTCGTAAATTGTTCTGATTGTGTATTCAGATCTTACTGATAAACATTTTACTCCATTGATTGTGCTTAGATAGGTTTCGCGATAGCCATGTCTAGTGAGGATTTTGGTGAGGTGGAATGAGATAATAATTGGTCTTGTTTCTAAAATTTTCAATGTGCTGGAATGTAGAATATCAATATGTTCCGCTTCAAAATTACCGTTGACGACCTATGTCCGTATGGTGGAAACACTTCGACAAAGCCGCAGACTCCGCTTCACGGCTTCCGTCAAAATCGACTTGTCCACTATTTGCTTTTTACCGCGCTCTGCCATGATGTATCTAAAATTATTAGCATCATAGTTAAATAAGCTGCTGTGTACAACTGTCTGGTAAGTTTTAAAATTGTACTAAACTTATTATGGAAACTGAATGAAAGCACTTCACTATCGATGTCAATATACGGTTGCATTTTTACGTCAGTATTTTACCTTCATCCTTCAGCGAGATATATAATAATTATAATAAGCCTCCATTTTCCTTATCAAGATGAAGAACCTTAATTCACGCATACGAGTAATAAAGTTGGCAAATGTAATTGGTACTGCTCTTTGGGGACAAGTGAGAGGTAGGAGATAGATTATGCCTCTGTGCCAGTGAGACCCACGTGTAATATGGACACCTAAGATTGCAACACGAACCTGAACATATAGGAAATGTCTGATGTTCCGGAATCAATGCATATCTCTGTAGAAGCGATGTACAATGGAAATATTATAATTAATGTAAGTAAAAAAAGTTTGTGTGTCTAATGAAAGACGTGTAGCCTATGGGGTTGTTATTGCTACAAGCTTTAATTTACTTGCACTGTTAGTATGTAAGCTGTCTTCAAAATTTGCAATAAATTTTTCGGCCGATTAGCGGTAACCGATTGAAATCTGGCATACTTATGTAATGTCCGGGACAATGCAATATTATGGTATCACCAGTTGATCTGATTACCGAGACGGAAGGTGGCCATAGCAACTCCTAAACTATTGGTACACAAAATATATAAATAAAAAAATAAAAAAAATATTGGGGGACAATCTTACACAAATCGACCTAGTCCCAAACTAAGCAAAGCTTGTACTATGGGTACTAGACGACGACATTCATACTTATATAGATAAATACATACTTAAATACATAGAAAACATCCAAGACCCAAGAACAAATATCCCCACACACACCCAAAATATAAACCAAAACACACTCAAGGAGCCCAAACACGGCTATCTGGGCTGATTAAACCGTCTCAACGAGTAATTGATGCATCTGGAAAAAGTACAGTCGGTAATAAAAGCTTGTACCAAAACTGTTTTTTTTTTCAGTAACTTGATTATTATTTCACAGAATTTACGTAGGTACGCTTAGGGCGCGTTGTCGCACACACTTAAACGCACGCACTTGCCAAAATGAGAAGAACGTAATATATCTAACAATAAAAATAAATTAATCATTTACCCTCATTACTTATGTGACAAGTTACTGATAATGATAAACCTCCATACGATGTTCTGTGATATTGGACTTGTAATGAAAATGCAGAGGTGTGAAATCTACACGGGCCTTTTTGTGTGAACCCGTGCAGAAGGCAATTACAGCGCTGAATAAATACCGACAGCGTTATAAAAAGAATAAACATAGGAAAATACTGGCGTGGGAAGGACGTTTCGTATTTCTCTCAAAAACTGTGGTTTTTCGGGACACAGTTATGTGAAAGAGATCGGTGAAATAATAATAAAAGAATGGTCGCGTACGGTACGGTTTCAGAGAAATTTAAATCTCGGATGCTCCGGTTGTGGAATGCCGAGGTTTTCTCGGAAGACTCAAGAAACGAGCAACATCTCGTTTCGTTCTACAAGAAACGAATGGATTTGCAGGTATCCATAAGCTACGGTGACCGTTTACCATCAGGCGGGCCGTATATGCTTGATTACCACAGAAGTGGTATAAAACTCAAAAAAAAAAAAACGTTATTGACTACAGTATGGGGTTCTTCAAGAAAGAAGTGTATAAATTCTTAAAGGGTCGGCAACGCGCATGTGACACCCCTAGGAGTTGCAGGCGTCCATAGGCTGCGCTGACCGCTTACCATCAGGCGGGCCGTACGCTTGTTTGCCACCGACGTGGTATAAGAAAAAAAAGATATGGACCCAATGAGGACCTAGGCGGCTACTGAGAACCGAAAACGAAGTTCGTTCGTGTATCTGCCTCTCTGTCGCTCAATTTTGCAAGTGCGACAGAGAGGGAGATAGAGGAACGAACTTCGTTCTCGCAATAATATCTCGCATTTTAGCTTTATTCTCGTAATTAGCTTTCCTCTCCCATATAAAGATCTACCCTTCTGGCCAAATTTCATCTAAATCCGTTCAGCGTTTTTAGCGTTAAAAAACAACTGACAGACAGGTTAGACAAACAGTCAGGGTCACTTTCGCATCTATAATACTAGTGGCTCTGTGAGCAGTAGAATTTGCATCTTTTTTACAAATTTTCTATATAATTATCTAACCACCTCACAAAATTTCACGAGAATCGGTTGGAAAATGCGACCTGTTGAGAGAAAAACTGGAATTCTGGAAACCACACGAAAGAATTTTTGCTGAAGGTGAAACCGAGACCTTCGGTCATTTTGCAGAGTATGCACAGGAATTCCATGACTTAATTCCGCCTTCCCCGTTCCATCACCGTACGTCCAGACGAGGTGACCGGTTACATTATTACGTTGTTATTCTACCATTTATTCGCTCGAAGCGATTTGCTTCTTATTTCCTAATGCGAACAGCTGAGGACTGGAATTGGCTGCCGTCGTTTTGTTTCCTGCTACATACAATCTGGGTCTCTTCAAGACAAGAGTGAATAGGATATTACTAAACCAGTGAGCAACATCTTAGGACTTGTCATCGCTTTCCATCAGGTGAAACTAGTACAAATCGCTGGTCTCGTAATATCCTAGTCAGTCAATGATTAAAATAAATCGTGTGGATTTTTTATATTTTTTTATTTAATATATTTTATTCAGAAACAAACAGTCTTTTATATATGTAAGTAACAAAAATCATGCTTAAATTCTAGACCTACAGTTTCCTTAATTAGAGTATATCACATTATTCTAATGTACAAGTAAGGAAAATACATCTACAGAGTTGTATCAGTTGTATGGTATCAAAAGAAAAAAATATATATACATTAAATTATGTGCTTACAAGTTATAGGCAGAAACTTAATTTAAAACGTATGTGTGAACATTATGTACCAATGCTATTAAAATATATTTTATCAAAATATGTGAGTACTTAATTATATTAGTTACTCTCAAGCTGTAATACATCGCAAAGTAAGCTTTTTTAAACTACTTAACTTTTCGCAAAGAATATCTAAATTTGTTGTTGTACAACCTGCACGCTTTTTATGAAACTATTGTTTGCGTATAACGTGCGTCTACGAGGAATATAAAAAAGAGATTTTTTTCCTGCAAGCCCGCTCACGACGGTTATATTTATTTACGATTTTATTTATTTAATTATTGAATCTAAAGTAATGTAACATTACAGTTCAACCCAAAGCGTTACAAAGATTCCAAACTAAAAACACCACCTAAAAACTTAAAACTACGGAATACCTGTCTTGCTTCATCTCAAGCACTCTCTTCCATAATCAAAATCAATCTCGCATCAATCTCTCTATACCTGTCGCAAACAAGTCGCATTCAGAAGCTGCTGCAAGCAAGGAGTTGATGAGCGCAGTCGCGCGCAGGACGGGGGAGTGCAAGCGAAGGCGCGTGCGCGCGTGCTCAGCAGCCAGCAGGGGCGGCCGCCTCCGCCTGCTGCAGTACGCGTCAGGTACCGAGAGCCTAACAAATCTTTCCAGAAGGCCGACACTATCCACCCTACACCTCAAAATGTTAACCACAACGTTAATTAGGGCCAGGTTTCAACGCAGCTCGAACGAGTCATAACCTACATGTCCCTGTAAGAACCGCGTTGGGTACATAAAAGGGTAGTGGATATGTATCTTTTTATACATACTTCCAAGGAATTTTGTTGTGTTTGTCTCTACAATGTTTATCTCTATCATTGTTCATATTGTCTGTCATCTCTGTAATCACATTGTTTCTATCATTGTTATGAGGAAAACTGAAAGGTCACTATCACCTCAAAAGTATTTTGTTTCATTTTAATGACATGAAATTTGAAAATAATAATAATAATAATAAGCCCGCGGGGGCAGCTTGTGGCGAGCTGACGGTGAGTGGCGACACCGCGGACTCCTAATCTCCAGAGGGCCCTTTCCATCTGGCCCTCGCCTCTGTGCTTGCCTTAATTGGCCGGCCAGAGTGGAGTCGCAAGAGCGAGACCTATGCTCCAGGTTGGAAGTGTAAAATGTCATAACGCCGGCGGCCTGCTGATCGGATTACCGGGATCTGGCTACCGCAGACTCTTAACTCTCGACAACCTTACAGCCGCTCAAAGGGATGTTGCCCCACTGTCGCACTGTGCGTGCGACTGTTATGTGGGGCCCACTCAGCGAGCTGGCGAGTCACCGCCTGCCTTTTACAATATTGAGACTGATTGTCACGGCAGGTGTCCGCTAGTCTCCTCCAATAGCCCATTATCCAGCCTATCCAACATTCAACACAATAGCCCATGACCTTAGTTTCCATCGCAGCACAGTGATGCACTGCAATAGTCTTTGCACCTGGCGGGGACCATCTCTGGATGTATCATATTGTTCGTTCGGGGATGGTATCTGCCATGTTTATCCCTTTGATTTTAGATTAAATTGTATAAAAGGGCCTCTGCGCTGTTGGCTTCGGCCCCACGCACGCCTTCCAAAGGTCCGGGACCCCATGGTCCCGAGATAAGGCAAATAAAAAATAAAAAATAAAATAAAATGATTTATTGTCGCAAAAAACAAAACAAAAATACAAATGCACAAAGAAAAATAATAATTAATAAACAGGAACGGTGCGACAATAGGCTCGGGCTCAGCGTTTGCTGCGAGCCTGGTCGGCTGTACGGCGCTGATTTTCAGCCCGCACCTATTTCACAGCTCAAACAAAAAATAAAGGCAGACTGGAGGAGGGGAAATAACCCACTACTTGTTCTTTGTAAATAGAAGGCAGAATTCCTGGAAATATAACTACCAAAATTATCATTTTCCCCGTCTTCTAATTCTCTAACATTAAAATACTTTAGGTTTAGTACACACTGACAGGAATGAATAAATTAAATATAGCCAATTAAATCACTAATTTCCCTCCAACTAATACAACTGAGCCAATAAATCGTGTGAAAAGCTACGCAATTACACTGTTGACTATACGTAGATTATCTGTACATTCAAAACAGATCCTAAAACAAATTAAGTAAGTATCTGACCACGTTTAGCACAAATACCAACGTTTACTTAAGTTTATCAAGTCAAATCCTAAATCACTTGGTTAATTCAACCAGACTGTGACTAAGCGGAGTTTACTCCTTGTTTGTCGTAAATGAGAAATTATGACAGGCAGAGGCTTTGGGAAAATTCAACAACAAAAAAATACAAGGAACTTGTAATACGTAATTGTTTTTGTGCCCCAAAATATTATAATTGAAATTTAATGTCTTAGAAATATCGTTAAGCTCAAAAGCAGGGAATCATTTTATAAAATTATTTTGGACTTTTGCCATCATGTATTTAGGTAAGTAACAATACAACCAGTGGTGGGCAAAAATTAACTTGAATTCTTATTCAATAAGAATAAAAACGGAAATTTTATTCTTATTCAAATGGATTTCCACTATCCAACTACTACCCCACGCTACTTGTATACCCCACGCTCGAGGGGTATACAAATAGCCATTGAGGAGTTCCACTATCCAACTCCTGACTCCATCATCAGACCATTTTCACCAAGGCTGGTGCATAAGACTCATAAAAACGAACCAAATGAGCCCACACTCGAAGAGTATTTAAATGGCCGTTTGATGAGTTCCACTATCCAACTTCTGACTCCATTAGTACCTCTATCTAGT
The DNA here is from genome assembly GCA_905163555.1 of Notocelia uddmanniana. Taxonomy (NCBI): domain Eukaryota; kingdom Metazoa; phylum Arthropoda; class Insecta; order Lepidoptera; family Tortricidae; genus Notocelia; species Notocelia uddmanniana. The sequence continues at coordinate 8,383,605 of LR991067.1, read as the reverse complement.
ATCAAACATGTAATGTAATACATATTTTCCCCGGACCTGGATCAGACTTCATTCTTATTTGTGAAGCATTATTTAAAATAAAAAATCATGAATAACTTTATTTGAATAAGAATAAGTTATTCTCATTCAATTTTTTCTCGTAAGAATTATTCCCGACGAAATTATTTGAATAATATTGACATACGAATTCTTATTCAAATAATGATTTTATTCTTGAATGCCCAACTCTGAATACAACGAAAAAGGAAAAAAATATCTTACTCTCGTTTTAAAGAATCCTGCCGATTCCGGGGCCATATTTTATTACTTTATTGATCATAGCCTCAAATATTATACAAATGCTAAAATTAGGCACCTGTAACTAGGCCTGTAAGTCCTGTAATATCCTATAAAGTCTACAAGTATTAGAAAAAAGAACTAAACAATGAACTATAGACATCCATATTATATATAAGTAATTATTGGAAATAGACATAGATTCTGTTCCATACATAGTATGCGTAAAACAGTAACTGCCCTTTTATTCACAAACTAACTCGATCTCACCTGTCATATTACCCGTTTTTATATGGAAACTGTCAAATGTCATTTGTCAAGTTTTGACAGTCTCCATATAAAACGGGTGAGGTGTGAGGTGAGGGGTGAGAACGAGTCGGTATGTGAATAACACCCCTGAAAATGAGCACGCGACAACTTTAAAACATTTTCCGCTTTGTGGACTAACACCCCTCAAACACCGTCTTAGCAACACGAATTGCGTCTTACACACACGGTACTTACACGCTCTAATCCGACGTGACGAATGTCGCGCCTTCCAGCGGTTCCTTCATTAATCAGGTTTATTTTAAACGGTATGTTTCACGGAAAATATTTTTAGGGTTTTATATAACATAATAATACTAATTGATATCCATCGTGTTTATTATTATATAAGTCATCTAAATACCTGTAATCCGAATTTTTTGCCCCCAGTGTTAAGGCTTCAACGTTGAGCATGCAGCACGTATTCTTTTTTAATACATAGTTATGTACTTGCTTGCTTGGATTTTTAGGGTTTTAGTAAACAACCCTAATAATTTCGCTATGTCTGTCCAATAGTATAAGTATGAGTTTAAACTTTGACAGCTAAGTGGACAATACTACTTGACGAGTATAAGTCGAACTTAAGAAATGTACTTTGAAAAGCAAACTTTCGTACAATATCTAGACACGTGACGGCGTGTCCAGCCAAGTTCACCCCAGGAACTAGCGGACAGCAGCCGTGTGTTATTTTACACCAACCGTTTGGAGCCACTTTTGACCCCTCAATAACTACAAATCTAGGTACTTAACATAATTTAGTACATGTATTCAGATCCTTTAGAACAACTAAAACCCCAAATTTCACAAGTATAGGTGAAATAGTTATTGATATACTATACAAAAAACGGCATTTTTACCACTGACTGACTGACTGACTGACTGACTAGTAATCAAAAACCTAAACCACTTCCAGGTGACCTAGAAAGCTGAAATTTGGCATGGAGCTTGGTAATTGTGTATGTACACCAAAAAGATCAGAAAACAGTGAGTTTTTAGTTTTATTATTATTATTATTATTATTTATGCTAGTTGCCTCAGAACTAGGTCACTTATTAACCGATTTGGAGAATTCTTTTTTTGTTTGAAACAGTATACTTCAGGGATGGTCCCATAATTATCAGGTAAGAATCTGATCATAGGGTCCTGGAGAAATCGAGGGAACTCTTCAAATATTTGAGAGTGCACCCGGTATTTTGTATAGTAAACTCGTGCATTGGCTCTTGAAAAGTAACATTTGGTGAAGTTTGACAAAAAGTAATGATAGCCTATCAAAAGCATAAATATGAAAATGGCAGCCAAGTTCAATATGCGATGCGTGGTGGTCGTCTTCATTACAGTAAAACTAATTTACTGCGGCTTAATGCACTTTGAGCCTTAAGTTGGCAGTTTTCTATGCAGTATTATATAATACCATGAAAGTTGTTACATATTTAAGAAAACTGCCAAGTGTAAGCTCTAAATGCATTAAGCCGCAGTAAATTAGTTTTACTGTAATCAATGTAGTGCCGGGCTTGGCACCTTTCAGAAAATCTACGGAACTTGGCACCCATTTAGATCTCAATTCTTTTGTCGATGAAGACGACAACCACGCATCGCATTTTGAACTTGGCTGCCATTTTCACATGTATGTTTTTGATGGGATATCATTACTTTTTGTCAAAATTCACAAAATGTTGCTTTTCAAGAGCCAATGCACGAGTTACTATACAAATACCCAAATTGCTATAGGTGCACAATATTTGAAGAGTTCCCTCGATTTCTCCAGTCCTGGAGAATGATCGGATTCTTACCTGATAACTATGGGACCATTCCTGAAGTATATTTGTTATCTTTCTTCCAATTAAAGTACAAATCACACTTGATTCAAAACGAAACACGATTAATTCAATACTAAAATTAATATTTAATCGGCAATCCACACACTAGGCTATGTTTGTATCGTGGGAGTTAAAAACATGCGGAATTAACATAATACATAGCGGCTTCGGCTTCTGGATGCGGGTGGCGCAGGACCGGTAATTGTGGAAGTCTTTGGGAGAGGCCTATGTCCAGCAGTGGACATCCTTCGACTGATATGATGATGATGATGATAGCGGCTTAAACTTTACAATACAGTAATAAAATAATAGTTTTAAGGGAATGTATTTAGGAGAGTTATGACTCTTCATCAAGTTTTTTTAACATTAACAATATAACACAGATGGTATAATATAAAAATAATAATAATAATTGAACTGTATAATTCCGCTAGCAAAACACATCTATTTCCGCCTAGTGCTATGGGATACGCTCGTAAGCCGTAGCCACGTATTCGCCGTATGGAGCGCGTTGTAGCTACAAACAGAGTACCCGCCAATCGGGTTCTCGGCGCTGAATGTGATAATATACAGTCCAGGAATGAAAAGATTCAATTCTATTTTAATGCCGTTAAGGTCGAAAAGTGACGAACGTTTTCATTCCGCGAGTGTAATTACAGCGGATCCTTCTTTATTTATGCCGTGTCCCTTTATTTCATAGCTCATTCATCTCGAGGCGGATTACTCGAATCATAATTCTGCCAAACCCTCACAGGCGCTACCTAATCGCGGCGCTTAAACAAAATAGGGTTCATAAAACCATTAATTACTTTCTTACCCGAATTTGTAAGAGATGTAGAAGGAAACTTTGAGGCTTATTTGAACGTAAAGCCTGAAGAATTATAAAGCACTAGCGACCCGCTCCGCGATTTGCACGGATTACAATATTATGCATATGAGAAGAATACATAAATTATACACCAAAACCATCCGGAAGAATCAAACTTTGGCACGTTGGTGAAAGCCGCATCTAAAACCATCAAGCCGTTTCCGAGTTTATCGCGCACATACAGAGAGACAGACGCGGCGGTGGACTTCATTTTATAATATGTATTGATGAAAGTTTTAACTTTCATAGGCAATGCAGAAACAAAGTTCCATAACTATAGGTATAGTGATTTACGAAAATATTGGAATTAAAACTTGCCTGCCACGTCGGCTGGTCAATTGCAGACATAATAAATTTATTAAATTGTATATTCCTAATAGGTAACTAGGTTTTAATTAGCCATATTACGACGAAATGGTTATTATTATAAAGTTTTTAAGAGTTAAATTAGTTAAACACTATACGTACTAAACAAGAACCAAAAGTTTCGATTGGCGGAATGAAGTATTTCGACTGGTCAAATTGAAAACTTTTGTAATTTATAAATATAATTTTTTGCGTAATAAAACATTTTTAATTCTGTAAGTAGACCTCAAGGGCTCTTCTATAAGTCATACAATAAAAAATATACATATATTAATACAAGTATGATGTGTCATTTTGTGACATGACAGCAGTACTTAACAGCCCTCTTATTTACAAACCGACTCGCCCTCACCTGTCACCTCACCCGTTTTTATATACGTAGAAACTGTCAAATGTCATTTGTCAAGTTTTGAGAGTTTCCATATAAAAACGGGTGAGGTGTGAGGTGACTGGTGAGGACTCCGTTTGTGAATAAGAGGGCTGGTCCTTAGTAATGAGCAACAGACTAATAGGTACAGTCAGCCACGACAGTGGTCTGCCACTTTTGAACCTTAATACAATACGATAGAAGTTGCAGAGAAAGGTGAGTTAGATTTCAATGTAGCTGACTGTACACATGGCAAATCCCATTACCGCTGTGTATATCCGCGACCCCGGCAACGGTGGGTTTCGCAGCCTATTATCGCGAATGTAAGTTCTACTTTTCCGAGCATGTTTGAGAAAAGGATATTTATTATATTTACGCCACTGTCAGCTTAGTTACGCTCATTTCTGTCCGACACGCAATCGACCTGACGATTAAGTGGCTATTACCGCAATGAATCACTTTTATCTCGGTGTACGAAATGATTTAGTTACTGGCGATTCTCAGGTATAGTCAACCACAAAAATATATATAAAAAATATTAGGTATGTATATGGTTAATTTTATACATATTTTTGCTTTTGGTTGTATAAACCAATTTAATTTTTTTAATCAGTAGTTTTTATTACGATCTAAAAATAATATATTAAGGTATTTATTGTCAAATTTTAAAATTGTATAATTCATCTTTTTATATGTAAAAGTTCACGAATTCACAAAACCTACTCACTGAAACTGTCAAATGTCATTTGTCACTTTCCATATAAAAACGGGTGAGATGTGAGGTGAGAGGTGAGGGGTTTGTGAATTTTTTTATCAGTAGTTTTTATTACGATCTAAAAATAATATATTAAGGTATTTATTGTCAAATTTGAAAATTGTATAATTCATCTTTTTATATGTAAAAGTTCACGAATTCACAAAACCTACTCGTCTTCACCTGTCACCCTCACACCTCACTCGTTTTTATATGGAAACTGTCAAATGTCATTTGTCACTTTCCATATAAAAACGGGTGAGATGTGAGGTGAGAGGTGAGGGGTTTGTGAATTACACATTTAACAAGCGGGACCGTTTTTTTTATGACATAGGAGGCAAACGAGCAGACGAATCGCCTGATGGTAAGCGATTAGCGCCGCCCATGGACACTCGCAACACCAGAGGGGTTGTAAGTGCGTTGCCGGCCTTTAAGATGGGAGTACGCTCTTGTACGTTGTTGTGTACGGTTTGAAAGTCGAATCGGTCCGGAAATACCGCAGGCGACAGTTCATTCCACAGTTTAGCTGTGCGAGGCAAATTTCTGGAGAAACGCACAATTGAGGACTGCCAACCATCTAAGTGGTGAGGATGAAAATTTTGTCATCCAGATATGAATATATCGAAAGTAAAGTCGACTACAACAATATGTATGATTTCAAAATGGTGGTCACTCTTGCGCCATCTCGTTCACTCCATATTGCTTATTGTTTGTCTACCTTAGTATCCCATTCATAGTACAAACCATTTTAGAATCAGTAAGAATTTGTTCTTTATTGGCGCAGTTTCTATTCAAATTTAACCGGAGTGAAAATTTAAAAACTGATCAACCCGGGCGGGGCGGGGAGAGTTATAATTTCACCAAAAGAACGATTTCGCTTATAAAAATATTTACAGTACGTATGATGCTACTTTACCGCACGAGTGCGGTAATCAGCAGATTACGTGCATATGTCGAAACTTTAAAGAGCCATATGTACTGTAAAACGTTGTACGATACACGTGCGAATAGGTAATTCGCAACTCGTGTCGATTTAAAACACTCCCTTCGGTTGTGTTTTAATTTATCACCACTCGTTGTTAATTTACATAGAGAGTTTTAACTTCGTATATAGACTCTCCGTTTAAATACAACAAATACAGTACGTCTGATGAGATAAGTAACCAAAAAATAAATTGTTTATGGTATCATTAAGTCATTCATTAACATAAGAATAAAGTTTCTACGTTTTAAGCAACTAACTGCCGCAATATATCCTGATTTACAAAATATTCACAAGAAATCAATAGAATAGTTGTACACGTGCGAACGTGCAATTCTTACTCCGAATAATGACAACACTACCGCTATTAACCACTTACTAAATACTTTTGAAGCTGAGAGCGCTCAATACAAATCTTTCGATTCCATCATACAAAGTGATAACGCCCTACACTATCCCGTGGAGTTCTTAAATAGTTTAAACCCTTCTACCCATCCACCTCACATACTAAATGTTAAAGTTGGAGCACCTGTTATGTTAGTAAGAAATCTTAGACCGCCTAAATTATGTAATGGAACTAGATTACACATAAAAGCTATCCATATAAACGTTATTGAAGCTACAGTATTCACAGGTAGCGCTCGAGGCGAAATAGTGTATATTCCTAGAATACCGATAATTCCATCTGACTACCCGTTCGAGTTCAAAAGAACACAATTCCCTCTTAAGTTATGCTTCGCAATGACTATTAATAAATCCCAAGGACAGTCACTGAAAATGGCAGGGATTGATTTAAAAGAAGACTGTTTCTCTCACGGTCAATGGCAATGTCTAGGGTGAGTTCTGCCAGCAGTCTGGTCATCTTAGCCCCCAAAGGAAATGCCGCTAATGTTGTTTATAAAGAGGTGTTACGCTAAGGTGATGAACTTATGTTTTTAATTCTTTTCCTATTTTCTGCGCCGTGACTACGTTCACGTGAATTTTTCCCTTTTGTTCAACATATTTGCATTCCCTGTTTCGCCCTATGGTTGACTGGCAACAATATTTTCTTAGTGTTTTTTTATGTCACATAATAATTATGTGTGCCAAACTTTCTATAAAAATTTAATCCTGCATCGCTCTCATATTAGCCTGCAGACTAAAATAAGAATCGCATGAACTCGCTTATGTGCCTTAAGTTTTGGCTGGTCCGCAATTCGGCATATTTTAGGTTGTGTTTTTTTTTGCTACGCCTTTAAAGTATCCTTTTGAAATGATGAGGTACCATCTAGAAAATTTTATTTTGGCCGGTGTCGGGAACTACACCTGTCTCTTTTTCTAATAGTCTAGCATTAGACCTTAAAAATGTCGGGCATCTGACATAAAAAAGTTGACCTAATTTATAAAATTCGTTATTACCTAAAATCTACGCGGACGAAGTCGCGGGCGGTCGCTAGTTAATTTATATATCCATACCAATTTGTAGCTTTCTAGCACTAACATTCACAAAGCTTCGGATAGACAGACGGACGTGGCGAAACTATAAGGGTTCCTAGATGACTACAGAACGCTAAAAAAGAACTATTGGGGAAATGAGTCTAATACCAAAACTACTTTACTTACCATACTGCTTTCTATCATCGCACTGCTCGCCGTCGGCAGGGCATTCATTCTCACACCTTAGAACCTAAATGGTCGCGTACGGTACGGTTTCAGAGGAATTTCCTCCCTCGGACGCTCCGGTTGTGGAATGAGCTCTTCCTGCCGGGGTTTTCCCGAGGAACTACAGTATGGGATTCTTTAAGAAAGGAGTGTATAAATTTTTAAAGGGTCGGCAACGCGCATGTGACACCCCTGGAGTTGCAGGCGTCCATAGGCTTCGATGACTGCTTACCATCAGGCGGGCCGTACGCTTGTTTTCCACCAACGTGGTATAAAAAAGTCTAGTTTTCCCTCTGACTCTAGGGCCTAAGCAGTCGTTTTCTATTATATTTTTTTTGTATCATTATTATTAAGTAAGATTGTCAGTTTTTTAAATTGTATAAATTCATGCTTTGACATGTAAAAGTGCCCTTGTGGCCTATTTGCAGAATAAATATTTGATTTTGATTTTGATTTTGATTCTATAAAATCGCTAATTCTTGGGATTAGGTACTAAAGCAGACCCTGGTCTCTATGATACAACCAGAAAACTCTAGAAGGATTATAATCTGTTCTTTGTTCTTACCTATTATAGAAACTGACATTAAGGTGTTATGGTTACGGCAGGTGTGAATCACCTCACCCGATATTGATACCAGCTGTATTGTATAACCACAAACCGCATTTCGACGTATCCCGCCGCCCACGGTCTAGTCCGTGACGTAATTATCCAATTGCCGCCGATTGCATTCTTAATGTGAACTGGAATCTGAAATATTTCCATACATTCCTTTTTTACAAGACTTTGTAACTAGCACTGTTGGTATGTAGACCACCGGGGGATGGGCAGCAGCATCCTCGGAGTGCGGTGGAGATACTGCGATCGCCAACCCGCATGCCAAGCGTGGCGATTATGGCATTTACTCCCCTTTATGTATTTATTCAATTGGAAAAGCCTATGTCCAGCAGTGGACGTCCTTGGGCTAATATGGTGGTGGTTCGTATGTACCTAAGTATCAAAATTTGCAATCCTTTTTAGGTTTCCGTAGCCAAAATGGCGAAAACGGAACCCGCGGTGCTGCGGTGTTCTGTCTTTCATAAATTAAATCTCAAATAGTCGGTTATATTCCATTCAAATTCCTCAGTATGATATGGGACCCTTACATCTTATCTTGTTCATGTTCATACGAGGGACGTTACGGATGCACTTCGACCCAATGGGATCTTTTGTGCAATTGCCCCCTCCTTTTATGCCTACTCTAAGCTGTTCTCCAATATTTCCACAAACTGGATGATGGAGCTCAGCGGGAGTACTCTGAATTCCTTTGGTTCTGGGTACCCATTACCAAAGTCATTCATTCTTTGTCTGGCAAGGGCGTGACATTCACACAGTAAGTGTTCCATTGTCTCGTCATCCTCACCACACATCCTACAATCTATGTTGTGTGATAGTCCCATCTTGGCCAAGAGATCCTTGACCCCGAAGTGACCTGTAAACACCCCAGTTATAATTCTGAGCTGCTTTCTGCTGAATTTCCAAACCCTTACATAATTTATGGTCTAATTTTAAGTCAAATAAAGATTTTGTTATAGACATTATGAGGATTGTCAATGGTGCGGTGTTCTGTCTTCCACAAATTAAATCTCAAATAGTCGGAAGTATTCTATTCAAATTCAGCAATATTACGATTCTTTATAGGAGTAATTTGAAACAAACTGCACAAACTAATCAAGGCGTGTTTCAAACGGGAGTAATTTGTGTGTAAATTCAAGTAGAAAGTATGTTAATCCGCCTGACCTCTAGCAGTCTCGTGCTGATTACGCCAGAGCACGTCCTTTAATCGAATTGCAGACATAATTTACTGGCATTGAATTACAAGAAAAGTCGCGTAGGTAGGTATTTAGTCAAGGCAAATAAGGGCTAAAATTGGCAATTTAAAACTCAATTTGTGCTAGTCTTGAACGAGCGACCCTTTTGGCACACAGAGCTAAGCTATCGAAGCGGATACTCGACCGAATGTTTCAAACAGTACATTTATAGGTTCAACTAAAGTAACAACGAAAGAAATATGGCAAAGATGGCCATGCACTTCATTACATTTTGAATAGTCTAGACCATATTGATCTCTGTTTAATACCAATAAACTTCATATAACAAAAATAGATCATAATATGTGGGTACGTGTGTGTGTTCATTCGTTTGGTTCAAAATCTACCTACTAATAATATTCGTCTAGTGATTGCTAGATTTCTTGGATGGGTTCCACCATCGCATTATTTTCGTGTAGTTTTTTTTCGAGTCTTATTTTTCCACGGTCGTCAAGGTTTTTTATCGGTTTTTAGGGTTCCGTAGCCAAATGGCGAAAACCGAACCCTTATAGTTTCGTCATGTCCGTCCGTCTGTCCATACACCACTGCCGATTTATTCGGAAACTGGGCAATTATGAAATTTGGTGGGAAGGTGTATTCTATGAACCGCTGCATAAAATTGATGTGAAATTTTGAAGAAAAACCATTATTTAGGGGGGTTTATCAATTTTAAAATTCGAAAAAAAATAGTGTAAATTAATAAATACTTTTAATGATTTTTGGTTTGAACAGGATAAGTCGAACAGTTTTTAAGTTATCGCTGTAAAACTGCGTCGCCCAAGCAAAAATCGTAAGTGCCACGAGTTCCCTATGGTGGTAGTGGTACGACCTTTTTTTAATTCACAGTATAGGATAATCGTTTTAAATAAGAACTAAGTAATAGTAGGTACGGAACCCTTCATTATGCGTTGTTCGACACTTTTTTACGTGTAACTTCACATACAGTATAATACGACCATATTTCAAATTAATTACAAATACATTTGACATGTGGCCGTATCGAAGTTACTATAAGATTAAAAAGATATTTGAGGTATTCTTGATATGTGCAATTAATGTTGCTCGTTACTGCAACAAGTTATCAAGCCAAGCACTAAACCCGGTGCTAACTAACGGTAAAGTGAGCACCTTGCATATTGAACGACTCAATCCGATTATAACTTCGTTACTAACTGTTGCGTTTGAAGCGTTACTATAACTTTAACTCGGTGAAGGTGGGGTTTCAATTCGAGTTCAATTATTATGGCATTCGTAAGAAGATTATCTTCAAGATTCGTTTTACGTGACCTAAGTAAAAAATACAAACTTTTTCTTTTTTTTTGTATAATAATTTAGTTAAATAGTGATCATATTGATAATTTATTCAACAAACAAGAAAAGCGGATATTTAAAACAGTTTTTTTTAATTTAACTAAAAATAAATTAATATTAAGAAACTAAATACCTACCTATACCTTTTGCTATTTAGAACAGATCCGTTTTGTATCGGAAATAAGACAGCTTAAACACTAAGTTATCTTTTTGCTGATAAGGTTCCATTGAGTAGTCGTCTGAACATATTCCAAAGGAATCTTTTGTAAGGAGACTTCCTGTTAGCTTGGTCACTTACATTTCGCGATGAGTAGACTTTGTTTTTTAACCGACTTCAAGATTTCAAAAGAGGAGGTTATCAATTCGGTTGTATGTTTTTTTTTTAATGTTTGTTACTCCATAACTCCGTCATTTCTTAACCGATTTGAAAAATTCTTTTTTTGATTGTATGTATATATATCCAAGTTGGTCCCGTTTTTGTCAAAAGGCAGTTCTGATGATGGAATCCATGAGGAATTGAAGGAACTCCTCAAATCATTAAGGCAAACATATAGTGATTTTTGTGTTTTTATCAACAAGTCAAGCATTTGCATCCAAAAATGTGACATTGGATGAAGTGGAACTGCTGATGATGATCAGAACAGAACTCTTCAACGACGAAAAGTTCACGTTTGGCGATTTGTCCTCCTAGCTGTGTTTGTTAAGCAAGTTCTATTTTCACGATTAATTTTTGTCATGCTCGAGTTCTGATGATGGGATCCATGAGGAATTGAGGGAACTCCTCAAATCTTAAAGGCAAACATATAGTGATATTTGTGTTTTTATCAACAAATCGAGCATTATCATACAAAAATGTGACATTTGATGAAGTGGAACTGCTGATGATGATCAGAACAGAACTCTTCAACGACGAAAAGTTCACGTTTGGCGATTTGTCCTTCTAGCTGTGTTTGTTAAGCAAGTTCTATTTTCACGATTGATTTTTGTCATGCTCGAGTTCTGATGATGGGATCCATTAGGAATCGAGGAAACTCCTCAAATGTGAAAGGCACACAAATAGTGATTTTAGTATTTTCATGAAATAATCAAGCATTTTCATTCATAAAAGTGACATTTGATGAAGTGGAACTGCTGATGATGATCAGAACGGAACTCTTCAACGACGCGTAGTTCACGTTTGGCGATTTGTTCTCTTCGTTTTGTTTGTCAAGCAAGCAAGGTTTTCCATGATTTCATGAGGAATTGAGGGTACTTAGTCTTCTACCATTATATGGTATGTTTATAAACATACTTATAGCCATTTTTGTATTTTATTGTATGGAATCTAAGAGTGCACCTATAATAATCTTTCACTGGCCTCCCCCATTGAAGTCGGTTTTTTTTTCTTAAAAATGATTAGCCTTAAAAGACATCCAGATGCCGTTAGAACTGGATTGAAGCCATTTTCATGTATTTTTATTTACTCTACGACAGCGTCAAACAAGCATAATACGCCCTGCCTGAGGGTAACCAAGAGTTGCTTATATAGAAGTTTGTAATACGAGTAAGAAAACAATCACAAACGTATCTTTTATGGTTTTCCAGGACTCAGACTATCTTCGTACCAAATGTCCCCTAAATCGGTTCAGCAGCTTAGTAATCATGAAAGGTAAATAAATAAAACACAAAAATTATACAGAGAAATCAACATAATTCTGCAAAATTAATTATTAAATCAGTTAATATATGTTTGTATGACTACCTGTTTGTTGACCAGTGGACCCTGTGGTGTCGAAAAGCCTTTTAAAAATCTCCTTTAAAAAGTTGCCAAGCGCCTGGGCGCCACGGCCCAAGTGTCCCGACACCGAAAACCATAAAAATGTAGGTAGGTAATATTGAAAAAAGAAACAGAATAAAAATTTTTGAGCTTTCAAACACGGTCAATTATTACTCATCCTTTATATTTATGAACTCGATATCATGATATAAAAGCATCATTTATCACTGTATCATTTTAAATGGGTTACAAAAGTGTACATGCATTTACATTTCAGGATAAATGGCGTCATTATTCAGCGAGGATTACAATAAAAATGGAAAATATCCATCGACACCGGTTGCTTTTAAAGCAAATGTTCACTGATCGCTTCATAAGCGTAGTAAATTAATTTAATGATTGCATAAAACGATTATTGTGAAATTTAATTCTATATATGAAAATATGAGTGTCTCATTTGAGTAATGGATCCATTCGTGGTATCGGTAAAATTAATACTATACTTCATCTTGTAGGTAACGGTAACACAACTTAACTCGATTATTATGATGTGCTCGCACGCATGCGAAAATCGGCATAAAACAAGATTTATTGTTAAAACGGTACATTAAATCATAAAAATATGAAAACCGTTTTGTAACGCTAACTTGTGATTCCTCTGGAGTCGCAAATGTCCATAGGCTACGGTGTCTGCTTACCATCAGGCAGGCCGTTAGCTTGTTCACCACCGTCGTACTAGTAGTATAAAAAATGTGAATGGCACAAGGGCCACTTTGCTCGGTCCTGCGCGATTTCTTGCAAGCTTACACCGGCTCCGACTTTACGCAGGTTCACCAAATCCTACCAGCGATACTCCGGGTAACCAACAGGAAAAGTTCGGTCGGTCGGCCCAAGTATGCTCTCTTATCCTGTCGAACTTCTTCCAACCTCTCGAGGTGGCCAGGGAAAACGTTGCGCTTTGGTTTCACCTATAATGTTTGGTTTGTCTACCAGCTCTTCTATTTCGGCATTCTTAAGGATCCCCTAACTCCCATCGTCTCTTTTCACTAGTCTGAGTCAGACTGCTCCTCCTTAAGTGTTAGCGTCCAGACTTGATACCCATACACTAAGATGGGGTGGATTACGGTCTTATATATCCGAACTTCGAGGAGCTTACGGAGGAAGGAGTTCATTATACTGAAATTAAGATTATAAATTATCATATTTGTGTGATAAAAAATGCAGTGATAAAAAGTTAAAAAGTAGTCACGCGATTTGGTGACTTAATTTTTTTTTAATATAGGATTTTGAGGAAAACTAAGTACTACGTTTCTTTATAATTCTTGCAGATTGTGATAAATATATGTTCTCTAGTATTAGAATTGTAATAAATAATGCATTTTAAAAAGGTTACTAAACTACTCATTTCAGTAAATAGGTACTTGGTTACTTAGAGAAAAAATCTGTGTGAAATCAGTAATTTCACGTTTTTTTAGTACCTACAAAATACAGCATACCGATCCCGCTCCGCTAAGTTAGGAAGCAGCCTAACCCGTCGGCTGACAGTCAATCACACGTCAATCAGTACAGCAACACAAAACTTGAATGTTATTTTATCTACTTACCTAATTGTTAAGAATGTCAAATCGTACATAAACACGCAGATAGCAGATTCTGTGTCTATTATAAGCATCCAAGCGGATTATGTAACTATTGAACTACCTAGAAACAATGTAAGTCAAATTGTGCTTGAAACTTCCTATAATAGATTTTAGACTGTTCGTTCAGGCTTAACTATCACAAGTTTGAAATATAATCGATAGTTAAATGAAAAACCGGCCAAGTGCGTGTCGGACACAGAAGGGTTCCGTACGTCGGTCCCACATTTAATCTGGGTCACATTTAAAACCACTAAATACAATACATTGAATCAAAAAAGGTCGTATCTTCATTGGGAACTCACGGCACTTATGTCCTTTTGTTTGGACAAGACAGTCCAGTTTCAAGTTAAAACTACTAATTTTAAGAACAACTCCTCTGTAGGCAGCTACGCATACTACGTCAAAATTCTTTATTATAAAGGAAAAAGAGCTTTTGATCTCTTCATTTATTTATTTATTTATTTCAACTAATTACACAGCATTACAGTATTACACTAAGTCACTGCGGAATATAAGACACACTATACATATAAAAGTTACACATAAAAATTATAATAACAATAACTATATTAACGAACATATGGACAAAATTTTGACATCAAACATAAACAGAAGAGGGGCGGTCATCCATTGCTTCACAGTACGTCAGACGTTCACGACATAAATCCATCCACTTACTCACAAAAACATCACAGTCTGGTGTTGATGCGAGAAGGGCATTAAGGTAGTTCAGAACGCGCACAAGCGGTGAGTTGGCGCGAGACACAGTGCGCGCCTCTGGTACTGCCAGCAAGAGGTGCTTGCACGGTCGAAGGTTGAATTTCGATTTCAACAGTTTTCAACAGGTTTCATGTACAGTAGCTACTTCTGACGTTGAATCTACACGCTCTGAGCCAACGATTCTGTGATGGTTGACAAGAAAAGTATATTCGGCTGTTTCCTATACAGTTTAATAGATAGTGACGAAAGCTTTATCTTCGTTCATCACGTGATAATCGCGCGCGGCATGATTTTGATTAGACTTTTAGTTCCCAGGTTATATTTTCTTCTATAAGCTTGCCTATTGGCAACCGGTCTCCATCGATACAGGTTTTACGATTAACAAAAACGCGCTTTTTCGAGACAACGGTAATTTAATATAGTATTTTGCCCGTTTAGGACTTTGTTTTTAGTTTCCTGCCTATTTTCACATTTTTACTCCCGTTTAAAGTAAAATTGATCGACGCGCTTTGACAGTTGTAATAGAGACGTATGAGAGTATTGTTTTCGAACATATTCAACTTTCAACAATTCTGTTTATTTTTAGTTCCGGTTTGTAATAAATGTTCCATGTTTATCTAAAGCTGAAACGCTCCTAGGAAAACAATCAAACATTCAGTTTATTTATCAATCGTCCATTTTAAATGGAGTTCTTGATCCGGCATTCAACTTTGCAGGCCGCTTTTCCGGAACACTTCCGTAAATAAGGGAGGAAAGGGCGGGATTTCCGTCATCTGCACGGTCCCTTTGGCCCTATTATTTAACACGGGATCGCTAAAATGAGAATATTTTAATGGGGTCACGTGTCGTTATCTTGATAATATGATCCTTATACGGTACGGGATTAGCGAGGTCATATAAAGTAAGTATAGAAGGTGATTATTTTTAAATTGAAGTAGATATTACTTTATTATCATATTTTCAATTGTCATAATTATATATTTATTATAATTAACGAATTAAAAATATGATAATAAAGTTATATCTACTTTATAAATGTGTTAAATCAGTAACATATGGGTGTAATTATTTGGTACTTCTTGCTAATAGGTAGAAATTGGTGAAAGCTTAATTTCAAATTTGTCTTACATGTGTTTGGCGAAAATATACAAAAATGCAAACAATACATCACGTACACGTATACGTAATTTACAACACTGCTCTAAAAGTTCTTATGTCAAAGACTGATCAAAGAGCTCACGGACTTAACTTAAATCTGATACAATATAGGTAAATTAGTTTCCTCATATAACAAAATAGCTGGGCCACATACCTATCGCCATCGCAAATAACACAGAACTGCAAATGATTCTCTACGAATATACCGTAATACAGTGCTGCCTATTCAAAGCCTGAATAGCCTGCCTTTGGAAGATTACGCTAAGCTGCAGGTCGATCATATTCCATCGGACGAGTTGAATGGTGTTATTGTTATATTAGCATAGCCCGTTATGCGGCTACGGGCGCAGCGATAGCCGCAATTCCGTAGAGAGCTGCACTGTTGCTATCGAAAATTCATATCTTGATCACACGTGAGAGTGCACTCTCTCGCCGCTGTACTCGGTACGTGTGATTAAGGCAATATTATGTTACTACTCATACAGTCGCTATAGCGTATAACCTACAGTCGACGATACGGTATTTTTACCAACTTCAATAGAAGGAAAGATGTACGCAGTTCGTCTGCATGTTTGCTTGTTACGGTTCCGTACCCAAAGAGTAAAAACGGGACCCTATCTGTCCGTCCGCCCGCCCGTCTTTCACCAGGCTGTATCTCAAGAACCGTAATAGCTAGACAGTTGAAATTTTCACAGATTGTGTATTTTTGCGGCCGCTATAACAACAAATACTAAAAACAAAATAATAAAAATAATTAAGGGGGGCTCCCATACAAAAAACGTGATATTTTAGCCCTTTTTCATGGCTACCACTCGCCGATCTAGATCTCAAGAACCGTACTAGACAGTTGAAATTTGCACAGATTATGTATTTTTTATTGTGGCTACAACAACAAATACTAAAATCAAAATAATATTCATAATAATTAAGGGGGGCTCCCATACCACAGAGTAGTTGTTGGCGTTTTTTTTTCTGGTACGGAACCCTTCGTGCGCGATTCCGCCTCGCACTTGACCGGTTTTTTTATGTATGTATGTTCCTCGATAACTCTTGACAACGTTGGCCGATTTTGATAATTCTTTTTTGTTTCAAAGCAGGTACCCCGAAGTTGGTCCCATATAACTTTGGGGAAGGTCTGATGATGGGATCCAGGAGGAATCAAGGGAACTCCTCGAATTTGATAAGCTCGCATATGCCGATTTTGATATTTTCTGTATGTAACCAAGCATTGGCTCAAGGAAAGCACAAATTGTGGCATAGCAAGTACAAAATTGGAGTCGGTTTTTTTTTGGTATAAGTTATTAGATAATAGCGTCAATCAAATTTGCGCTTCGCCAGTGATCAGATTTCTTGGACTCGTACTATCTTTTTTAGGGTTCCGTAGTAAACAAAGGAACCCTTATAGTTTCGCCATGTCCGTCCGTCTATCCGTCCGTCCGTCTGCACGCGACTTAGCTCCGTAACCGTAACTATTAGAAAGCTGTAGTTTGACATTGGTATACATATCAATCACGCCAACCTAACGGTGAAATAACATCTTGAAACTTTTTTTTTTATGTATGCACTCTCAAGCCCATTCCCACACCCGGATTGAAAAGATTGTGAGCTCTAATAACATTGTTTTTTTTAACCGACTTTAAGATTTCAAAAGAGGAGGTTATCAATTCGGTTGTATGTTTTTTTTTACTGTTTGTTACTCCATAACTCAGTCATTTCTTAACCGATTTGGAAAATTATTTTTTTGATTGTAAGTATATATATCCAAGTTGGTCCCGTTTTTGTCAAAACGCAGTTCTGATGATGGGATCCATGAGAAATTGAGGGAACTCCTCAAATCTTAAAGGCAAACATATAGTGATTTTTGTGTTTTTATCAACAAATCGAGCATTTTCATCCAAAAATGTGACATTTGATGAAGTGGAACTGCTGATAATGATCAGAACAGAACTCTTCAACGACGAAAAGTTCACGTTAGGCGATTTGTCCTTCTAGCTGTGTTTGTTAAGCAAGTTCTATTTTCACGATTGATTTTTGTCATGCTCGAGTTCTGATGATGGGATCCATTAGGAATCGAGGGAACTCCTCAAATGTGAAAGGCACACAAATAGTAATTTAAGTATTTTCATGAACTAATCAAGCATTTTCATTCATAAAAGTGACATTTGATGAAGTGGAACTGCTGATGATGATCAGAACGGAACTCTTCGACGACGCGTAGTTCAAGTTTGGCGATTTGTTCTCTTCGTTTTGTTTGTCAAGCAAGCAAGGTTTTTCCATGATTCCATGAGAAATTGAGGGTACTTAGTCTTCTACCATTATAAACATACTTATAGCCATTTTTATTTTATTGTATGGAATTTAAGAATGCACCATCTATGTATAATAATCTTTCACCGGCCTCCACAATTGAAGTCGGTTTTATTTTTCTTAAAAATTATTAACAAGTCTCATTCATTAGAGTAGATTTTAATTTGTCTCAATCACGGTTTCTCGGGTCTAAAAGGTCGTAAAGGTTAGAAGCAACATTTTTTCTTGCAAACCCCATCGTGTTAGATATCGTTGGATATATTTTTCAATAAAGTAATTTGTTTTAGTGATATTAACTTTAAAGTGTTAATGTTTGTTGGAGTCAAGTGTCGCCTTTGCCTGCTAAATGGTTGCTGCTGGGGGCTATGTGACAAAAAATATGGTAGTAGTGTATTTAATTAATTAAAAAAAAATACTACATCTACGAGTAAGTTAACAAGTTACTAGTTAACAAGTACGAGTAATAGCCGAACTTATGAAATGTAGGTACCTAAAACAAACAAATTTTCGCATAATTTCCATTGATTACTTAGATGACGTTGTTAGTTGTATCAAACACATATAAGTACAGTAAATATAAGTTTGTGAGAATTTAAGTCCTCATAATGCAAAGGGTGGGCAACTACGGAACCCTACATTGTGCATGGCCCGACACACACGCACTTGGTTTAGTTCTATGTGTAATACCTAGGGGCGGAGCAAATTACGTACGATCACTATAAACTTACTATAAATAATAATTAATGATGGCCAAGTATATATCTGATATTTATTAATGCTAGTAAATTTAAAGCAAATATTCACTGTCTGTGTCTAAGTTACTGCGCCAAGAGTTAAAGCTAAAGTTACTACCATCCAATAGATCAACGTAACCCACGCACACATTATGGTACCTTGTTTGTTATACAGGGATATTCTCCAGCGGCAGATCGATAAACTGCACATATCCAAAAGGTCTTATCTCAACAGATAATTCAAGGGAATATCGACTTTCTTGCGCAGATGGCAGTGAAGTAGCCAAAGGTTAATCGGCTGCGTGGCGTAAACAACGGGTTCGCTCCCGGCCGTCCTTTGTGAACTTCATTCAATTAGCATAACTGCCTTGCCGGACAGCCTACGCCACGGGGTAAAGAAATGGAGATGCCATGGCGCAAAATATATTCTTGAACGTAAGATATATGTATTTTTCTTCAAGGGATATACTGTGCCTAAAGCAAATTATCGTAAATGGATATCTTTTCTGTTATTTATGCAGGTGTATCAGACATTAGACCTAATAAATAATGCCACCTGTGAGTTTTTAAAATTTGATTTTAATGTTTTTATACTTGTTCCCTTGCCCCAATTTTAGGCTTATAAGTATTAAAAAAAAGTGTGTAATACAGAGTTTCTTATTTTTTTACATATAAATAACATGAAAAAAAGGTGACAAAAGTGTATGGATCCAACTGTCCCATCCACTCTTCCAGGGGAAGTTCCCAGGGGAAACCTCAAAAAACTTTTTTAGAGAAAACCGGAGAAATTTTAAGGTAAAGTCAGGTCAAGAGTATACTGCTAAGCTGACAAATATGTATCAGGAATGTTATGAAAGTGAATACCATTCAAGAAGTTAGTCAGGATCGTAGCAAATCTGTCATTTCCGATCTCCCCTCTGGGAAACAGGCGTAAATCTATTCATCATCATCATCATCATGTCAGCCGAAAGACGTCCACTGCTGGACATAGGCCACCCCTAAAGACTTCCACAATGACCGGTCCTGTGCCACCCGCATCCAGCGGACACCCGCGACCCTTACCAGGCCAGGTCATCAGTCCACCGTGTGCTCTTGCCCGCGCTACGCCTTCCGGTACGTGGTCGCCACTCGAGAACCTTTCCGCCCCAACGGCCATCGGCTTTACGTGCTATGTGTCCCGCCCACTGCCACTTAAGTTTAGCGATTCGAAGGACTATATCGGTCACCTTGGTTCTGCTGCGGATAACTTCATTCCTGATGCGATCACGCAGAGATACTCCCAGCATAGCCCTCTCCATTGCTCTTTGAGTGACTTTGAGCCTTCTTATGAGGCCCATAGTAAGCGACCACGTTTCAATACCATATGTCATTACTGGCAACACACACTGGTCAAAGACTTTCGTCTTGAGACTCTGCTGAATATTGGACGAAAAGATGTGCCGTAGCTTCCCGAACGCTGCCCAGCCGAGTCGGTTTCGACGATTAACCTCTTTCTCGATGTTGGACTTACCTAACTGGACAGTCTGTCCTAGGTAAATGTAATCGTCTACAACTTCGAGCGTAAAGTGTCCGATTGTTACGAGGGTTGGTGCTACATGGGCATTTGACATTATCTTCGTCTTAGCCATGTTCATCCTTAGACCAACTCGCTCGGGGGCTTTACTGAGGTCATTGAGCATTGTACTTAAATCCTCCATGGTCTCAGCCAAAACTACTATATCGTCAGCAAACCGAAGGTGAGTGAAGGTGAGCCTTCTCCAGACCAGAGTCTTGAAAACATCCTCCAGTGCAGCGGAGAACATTTTAGTAGAAATAACATCTCCTTGCCTGTCTCCCCGCTGCAACGGAACAGTTTTCGAGTTCCGGTCCTCGAGTCGGACTGACATAGAGGCGTTTGCGTACAAACACTTCAGTACTTCGATATAGCGGTAGTCCACTTGGAACCGCTGGAGAGATTGTAGTAAAGCCCAGGTTTCAATCGAATCGAAGGCTTTCTCGTAGTCCACGAATGCTAAACAGAGGGGCAGGTTATACTCCTCAGTCTTCTGTATAACCTGATGGAGCGTACGGATGTGGTCTACGGTGCTAAAGCCTCTTCGGAAGCCGGCTTGTTCGGGAGGCTGGAAGTCATCTAGCCTGCGTGCGAGACGGTTCGTAATTTATTTAATTGTATGGCATTTATTTATGAACCGTGAGATCTTTGAGAAGACAAGTACGGTTGCCAGTTTTTGTTGCACGGTTCGTAATGACTCTTGAAAACAGCTTATAGACATGGCTCGGAAGTGAGATGGGTCGGTAGTTCTTCAGTAAGGCGTTGTCACCCTTTTTGAAGAACAGCACCACCACACCTCTTTTCCATGCCTTTGGAGATTTTCCTTCCAGTAAGACGGAGTCGAACAACTTCTGAAGGGACCTCTGAGTGGAGTAAATCTATTGTGAGTTTGTAAGTCCAACAAAGTCTTACTATGCACTAAGGATCGTGAAAGCAGACGTCAATATTTTGAGCGAAACATATTTTTGATTTCAGATTTATTTTTTACAAATCACTTAAAGAGAGAACGAAATATTATTTGGTTATTATGGTAGTAGTTCTCATACCGACAAGATTCCGTAATGCCATTATGAATGCAAAAAAATTCCCGGCGCCGATGTTGGTTCCGACCACCACAATCCCGTCGCTGTAAAATTAAACTTGAAGCTAAAAATACCTAAAAACCAAGATAATAATCTACATAGAAAAATTACTGTTGATAAACTAAAGGACACTGAAACAAAAACCAAAACTATGGCGACGTATAATAATGAGCTAAGTAAGAAATTCGTTCGTAATGATTTGGAAATAGAGGATTTAAATCCAGAAGATATGTGGAAATCTTATAAAGACACTTCACAGTTGGTTGCTAGAGAAGTTTTAGGGTATTGGAAAAAAGAAACAAAGTGCCCGTGGATAACTAAGGAAATATTGAATTTAATGGAAGATAGAAGGCTTTACAAGGAAATGAATAAGCATAAATATACCATAATAGATAATCGAATCAGAACCTTAATAAGAATAGAAAGGGATAAATGGTTGGAAACCAAATGCCCAGAAATAGAAGAACTGGAACGCAAACACGATAGCTTCAATTTACACAAAACAGTTAAAGACTTCACAAACACTGGGCGTAAGCAAGTTATTGGTAAACTAATTAATAGTGAAAACAAGTTACTGGTGGATATTGAAGATCAAAAAATGGAGTGGGAGAAATATATATCAACTCTATCTAATGATGACAGATCAACTTTTATTAATGACCTAAATATCCCTGATGGCTCCCCAATTGTAAAAGAAGAAGTGAGAAGAGCCATATCAACTATGAAAACCGGGAAAGCTGTAGGCCCGGATAACATGCATAGCGAATTACTTAAATTATTAGACGAATTCGGAGTTGAAATATTGGTAAAACTATTTAATAAAATTTATGAGACAGGAGATCTCCCGGAAAATTGGCTAAAGTCCTCCTTCTTGCCGATTCCCAAAAAATCCAATGCGAAAACTTGTAATGATTACAGATTAATAAGATTAAAGAGTCACGTTTTGAAAGTTTTCTTGAAAGTACTTCACTACAGAATTTACAGTAAAATCGACAGACATATCGGTGACACTCAATTTGGATTCAGGTCTGGACTAGGAACAAGAGAGGCTCTGTTAGCAATTCAGGTTCTTGTGAAAAACTGCCTAGAACATCAAAAAGACGTTTTTATTTGCTTTATAGATTTTGAAAAGGCATTTGACACCGTCAATCACCAGCAACTAATAGAAGTCATATGGCAAACAGACATTGATAGTAAAGATGCTAGAATATTAAGAAATCTTTATTGGAATCAAACTGCCCACCTCAAAATTGGTCAAAAATCCACTCAAGATCTGGTCATACTTAAGGGCGTGCGCCAAGGATGTATACTATCGCCGAGCCTCTTTAATTTATATATAGAGCGAAACTTTATCGAAGCTTTTGATGGCGTGGATTTAGGTATCAAATGTAATGGAAGGTATATAAATAACTTAAGATACGCTGATGATACCGTGCTACTAGCTAACAATCTAGAAGAATTACAACAGCTAGTCGATCTACTTAATACTAAAATAAAACATTACAACCTGAAAATTAACATTAATAAAACTAAACTTATGGTGATAAGCAAAACGGTTTTAGTTACTATAAAAAGAAGAAAAATAGCATATTTCGGACATCTATACAGAAACCACAATAATAACATTTTCAGGTTAATATTAGAGGGATAAATTGAGGGAAAGAGGGGAAGGGGTAGAAGGAGGACCAATTGGCGTGATAATATTAAAAAGTGGACACACACAAAGGACGCAGCCACACTGGCGAAAATGGCTAAAAATAGAAAAGAAATGGCAGCGGTGGTCGCCGACGTCCGCTAGGACAGAGCAACGAAAGAAAAAGATGGTAGTAGTGTACATAATTAAATTAATTACAAATAGTTCATTATGTGATAGAAAGTAAATGACGGTATATTTAATAAAATCCCAGTCTCTTCTTCTATTTCCTTGTAATCGTGGTCATTATGTAGGTTTTTGAGTGGCCCGAAATACGACACGCCGCCATTGTCTTTGTTCCTGTAGAGCCCACTTACGAGAGCATTCGTTTAAAGCGATTCGCTCCATCTTAATGGGGACGTTTCTCTAGCTCTGGTGTCATCTACTCTTCCTCGCAAAACAATAACGCGCTAGAACAGAACGTTGTATGGACCTTTCGTCTCGTCGGGAGAAATCGAGGACCCGAGACTTCGCAGTAGACATCCACCATATCAGCCCAAGGACGTCCACTGTTGGACATAGGCCTCCCCCAATGAAATGGGGAGTAAATGCCATAATCGCCACGCTTGGCATGCGGGTTGGCGATCGCAGTATCTCCACCGCACTCCGAGGATGCTGCTGCCCATCCCCCGGTGGTCTTGGTCGTAGTTTTAGGACATACCCGGGTCCAGTAGACATCAGGCGCTCTTAAAATCCGAGCTCCTCGAAAATGATAAGTTGGTACCGAACTCGGTCTATAATATCCCATAAAGTACCGTAGCCACAACAAAATGTATTATGATCATTTTATAAACATAAATAAAATATTTCTGATAAAATACCGATGCTAGCATAGTAACTAAGTCGTTCTATAAATGTACATACCTTCTCTCATGTCTTTTGAATACGATGGTAATCTATCTACCGGGCTTAAACTTCATCAACCGCAACACAATACGGCGCAACATATTGTCCCACTCTGCCGCTATCGCGAGGAAGAGGACAGTTGTCCACAATGCACCATTAACTTTGATGACGAACATTAACGTTATTATGGTCTCCGATATTAAAATAGATGGAAATGAAACTAACACAACAAACGCTACGGAACTAATACAAGATATAATAGTGACTTCTATGTCTCTAGCTAGTCTATGCTGTAAACTACCTACACATTTTGGGGTTCCGTACCCGGAGGGGCTAAACGGAGCCCTATTGCTGTAACTCACGTGTCAGACTGTCTGTCGTCTGTCACACAAGTTTTACAGCATCTTATTGATCCAAAGCCATAAAAATTGTTCAATAACTTTATCAACGTAACATTTTTAAGTTCCCATTGACCTAAAAACTTGAACTAGAGGTAATATTTATTGTTACGTATATTTTACTGGCAAATACCAAAATATTGATAAATCAGATTTTTCCCTCGATGTCCACTTAACCAGAGGACCTCGCCCAAAAAAAGGACGTAAGTTCCATTAATCACTTCAAAAAATACTACCTTTTCTTATTTACAGTTAATATAGGATAGTGATTTTTTTGCTTAAGATAAAAGTGCGAGTTAACCCAAGGGTACCTACAAGTTTAGTGTCATACCCAACCAGTGCCAAGAACGCACTGTGCCGTGAGTTTGCTTTTGTCGCAAGTGACCCTGGAGATACTACTGTACATAGGCTACGGTTTCAAAAATCGATGTTCGAATCAACGTTGGCGAGAAGGGCGAACGTTTTCCATTAGCCAATACACTAAAATCATTAATAATCTCTAAAACGTCCAAAATATAATTTAAAGTAAGTAATTATTCGTAAATTATGCAAACTGCCAATCACGATAAGCGCTTAGTAGCTAATTTACATGATCGTTAAACCCGTCATTACTTTGCCGTGAGCGAGATAACGTCATTTACGGGTCTGATTACAATTACCTGGTATTATTTCTAGCTGCCCTAATTAAAAAAATTAACAGTTATGCATTTTGTAGGATTCCGTACCCTAAGGGTCCAAATGGAGCCCTATTGCTGTACTCGCGTGTCTGTCTGTCGTCTGTCACAC
This sequence comes from Notocelia uddmanniana, assembly GCA_905163555.1. Lineage (NCBI taxonomy): Eukaryota > Metazoa > Arthropoda > Insecta > Lepidoptera > Tortricidae > Notocelia > Notocelia uddmanniana. The sequence continues at coordinate 8,358,397 of LR991067.1, read as the reverse complement.
AGGTTTTACAGCCAAACGCTGGGAGGTATAGTCCTTGAATTTACACAGTATAAGCATCTTGTTGACCTCAAGCCATACAAATTACAAAAAAAAAATACAAAATTTATTTATTTACCAGATAGCATATATACTGTAATTGTCAAAAAAACATTTAATTTTTTTTAAGGCGGCTCACATACAGCTAAGGGGGCGCGATTTTTTTTAAATATATCCCATCGAATAGGAATTATTATGTAGATAAATATTGTATTTTTTGTTTCTAAATAATATTGGAAAAACAAAGGAAGAAAAGCCACCAAAATCTGTTATTTTTTAAACATTTTGTTCCGAAGATTTTTATTACTTCTAATTGACCTATGAACTTGAAATTGGTGATAATGTTTACTATTACGTATTTTTACCATCAAATACCAATATCTTGATGATACATACATTTGTTTTATAGTTGTAAGGGAACCTTCGGTGCGCGAGTCCAACTCACCACTTGGTCGGTTTTTTATTTATTATTTATTTATTTTATCATCATAATCATCATCATATCAGCTGAAAGACGTCCACTGCTGGACATAGGCCTCCCCTAAAATTTAATTTAATTTTTTATTTATTTATTTAACCCAAAATATAAACTTACAGTAGGCATACACGTTTTGTTCGCCAAACTGTATATACAGTTGTATGCGAGTATTGCGCTCTTTCACACATTTAATTTTTAATACTATATGATATAGGCAAACTGATGGTAGGGACTCTTGTGTCAGCAGAAAAAACAGAAGAGGAATCGTTGTATTGACATCTGGCTGTCGGTGATGAGGAAGGTCGCCGAGGATGAGTGCTTTTGTCGCAAGTGACCCTGGAGATACTACCCGCCTTATTCATAAACGTCCATCAAGCCTCTATTATTACAAGCCGCTAAAGTTGGTTTGTCCTTATCTGTCACTTTGACATTTATGTTTGTGAGAAGGGGACAAAACAACTTTTAGTTAACAGAGGTTTGTTAAGTTTTATGAATAAGGGGTACATCCTTCGAAGCTTTTCTCTACGGGAGGCGAAAAATTTAAGTATGCGGTATAAGTGATAAAACATAATTGCCATTTAAAGGATGATTCACAGTAGGCCGTTCCGTGTCCGGAACGGCCCGTTTTCTTCTAGAGAGATACGCCGGCCGTTGCGTTTGCTGTCATAGAAAACGGGCCGGCCCGGACACGGTACGGTCTGCTGTGTGTGAATCATCCCTTATACGAACAGGATATAAGGAAAGCATAAGGTAAACGCTTCAGTGCTTGACACATTCAAACTTATGCCATACATACTCGTAACTGTCATAAGAACAGAAAGTGTCACTGTCAATGATTGAGTATTAAGATGTCTAACATTGGGACCTTTACCTTAGGAAACAAACAAAAGAAAAAGAAAGAAGAAGAAGAAGAAATACGTTTATTTCTCATTTGAAATAAATACAAATATGCAAACCAACGATATATTAATGTACGGCGAACTTAATGCGCGAACGAGTTGATAAAATAACTTATGATGATATATACGGTACACATATAAAACTGATTTAGAAAATCCAATTTCCTAGAAATCTTATTGTTAGCAGCCTTGTTGAATAGAAGAATTTTTAATTATTTTGTATTTCATTTTCATTTCGTGTATTGTTAAAGTAACAAACAAGCTCTTTGATGAGACCTTTCATTCAAAAAGTTTATTAATATTTGCTGGATATTGCGTGAGCATGAGAAAGTACTTTTGGGCAACAAATAACCTAGTAGGTTTAATTTAAAGCAAATCGGCTAAGGCCGAGTCGGATTCACTCACCGAGGATTCCGAACAAACTGAGTTTATACTTAAAGGATTTTTGGTGATTCAAAACAAACTTGCTTAGATAGGAAATACATATAGTTTTAGGGTGGTCCTTATTTCGTCGAAGTTATATTTTTCTATGGGGCAGCCGCTTGTTGTAATTATCTACAACTAAAAAACAACCATAATATTTTTTTCAGAATTTTTAAATACGTTTTAGGGGTCGGTACCGAATTTTGAAAATTTGGACCCTCCATACAAGATAAAACAACTGTAAGGGTGGTTACACTTTTGTTGAAAAAAACAGCGTACGTGGTTAAGCGATGAAGTTTATTAAAGACAGGTACACTGAATAGCACTATACTGTTCAGGAAACAGAAGGCGTTTTGAAAGAGACACCCCGTCCCCACCCAAAGTAGTTCCCGATGCTCAAACGTATTGGAAGGTGTTCAATGACTTGAATGTAGCCAACCAAGTACGTAGAAGCGCCTAACACAAGACCCAAGACAACAAATGATATTTTACAGCTCGGTAGTCATGATTATACGTCGACATGTCGTTAGCGCGTTCTATCTCGACGCCAGCGCCATCTCTTGACGAATTTCTTTCCTACACAACTATTTTTTTTTTTCGATTTTTCATTGTGGAACGACGACTCAAAATGTATAAACGTCCAATTTAACTTATAATAACATTGGTAATTTTTAAATATTTTTTATTTGTGTTTATAAGAACGGAAATTACAACACTTAGAACCCCTAAAATATTAATAAAATATTTTTTATGAATCAGTGGCGTTATTTTATGTTAAGTTGCACATTAAAACACCCTGACACATCGCGCCCCACAACGAAAACTCGAGAAAAAAAAAAAAAACATCTTGTATGGAGTCCAAATTTTAAAAATTTGGTAGCGACCCCTAAAAGGTATTTAAAAATTCTGAAAAAAGATACGTCTGTTTTTAGTGATAGATAAAACATTAAGCGGGTGCCCTGTAGAAAAATATAAATTAACGAAATAAGCGAATTAAGGACCACCGTAATAAAGTTTGCTGCAATATTTAGGTAATGGGGAATGTCTGAAAATTTTAAAAGTCCTTGATTATTTTTCTAATGGTAGGAATAACCCTCGCCATGAACAGAAAAAAGTTTCAGATTTTTCGGTTGCGCCATATATTTTTAAAAATATAAACATTTTATATCATCTCGCGTCTGCCCCGTATCAGACTCCCCGTATAAGACATTTCTAAGTCCGTCGAATATTAAAAAAAAACACCTGCTTGGATCTGTGGTACGCAATGACATTGACAGTTCATCATAGTTTGGTCGTATGACTTGAACTGTCAATGTCATTTTAACTCTCCTGACGCAAATCAGTAGTCAATATTATGCTCTATTTTCTAGCAACAACTGCCCTCAAACTGCTGATGCACGGTTACAAATAGGCTAAAAGAACTACGAAAGTGGTAACGAGTAGAAACCATTTACGACGGTTCATGACTTTGCAAAACTTACGTGGTACCCATTATAAGTATACTACTACTCTTTTTTTTTATATATAAAATAGGCAAGCATTTGACCACTATCTCACCTGCTGGTAAGTGATGATGAGGTCGAGGGTGACGCTGACGAGGGTGTTACATGCGTACCTAGATGGTGCCTATTCACTCTCGTCTTGAAAAGATCCAAGTTATAAGTATGTGGGAAAAGATTATATGGAAGAGAATTAAACTCCTTTGCTGTCCTCGCAAGAAAACTAGAAGTAAAGCGCTTCGTGGCTTGGCTCCTCAATTAGTTATTCGCGGTTAATTAATGAGCACGGCTAGCGTTAATCTTGGGCGTGATATAATCGGTACTTACAAGTATTTATGATGCTTTATTGTGTCGCGGGCGTCTCACGTTCACGACCCATCATAAACTAAAACTACAAGTATTATAAGTTGCTAGCAATCTATGGATCACGATATGTTAGGGGTTATAGAGGTGAGCCGAAGCATGTTGTGAATCTAAGCTTGTGTTAGTGCGTCGTTCTGGTGATTTAATTGGTAATTCGAGAACTGTTCAGAGATATGGTGTCGTGGTCGTGGCGTAGTGCACTAACATGAATTCATAAAACACAGGATACGAGTAGTGATATGTCGTTCGCGGCAATATTCCCGAGTTGTATGGGGAATGCTATCAGCTCGAAGATATTCCCCATACAATCGGGCATTTTCGTGAAAAATTTATGAGATCCAAACACAAATTTTCGCACATCAACGACCACATAGGTTCCGATTCTTCTAGAGCCGAATTTGCATATATCCACAATATTTTTTTTAAAGACATAATGGCAAAAGCCTGGAATTTCATATGTTAGTCATGAAAAGTATATTTAAAAAAATTAGAATATAGTACTTTATATTTGACAATAGAGTAAAGGTTTTATCTTTTTCTAGTTACGGTGTCACACACATGTTGTTCTGTTGTTGTGTGTGTTATTTGTGCATTTAGCACCAATATTGTTCATGGGTATTGGATGTTTCCTATGTATTTAAGTATGTATTTATTATCGTCGTCTAGTACCCATAGTACAAGCTTTGCTTAGTTTGGGACTAGGTCAATTTGTGCAAGATTGTCCCCCAATTTTTTTTATATGTAGCGAAAACGTTATATATGTTATTGTGACTTGTTTAGGTTGATGGTTGTATTTATGTTGTGATTATGAGGCGATACCACTAAATAAAATGGAGACTAGAATATGATATAATTTATATTTGCGTAAGTTATTTGAGTAAATAAATAAAACATGCACCCGATTAATAATTTCATAAAATGTAATACATTCTGGACAGCGATCCAAAATATTCAGTTGCATATGCGGAGCTTAAACAAACTTGAAATGCGGTTTTTACATGTGAGTTAATAAACTGCAAAGTAGTGTAAAGCGGAAATTATGCAAATAGTGTGGCAGCGAAGCCAAAACTCCTGGAAATTTGAATCAACATTTTTAAATATTTCAACATGAACTTATGAAGATAATTACTGTGGTTATTTTTACTCTTCACGTAATAGATTGAAGTGGTACATTTTCTCAAGTAGAATCGTCCGCAAACGTGTAATTTTGAGTCAAAGTTGTCACAGTTAGTTATTAGTTTTGTTAGCAGTAAATGTTAGTTAGCTACAAAATCCTAAAAAAACATGGTCACCCTTTGACGGATAGTATGGAGAGTTGACAGTGGGGTAAGCTGACCAAGTTGTATGAAAAAGTATTATTTCCCATTAGAATTTGAAGAAAAAGAGAATTTTGAGTTATAAACCCTTATACCAACTGTGATGTTGTCTACTTTGAATTCTTGACCATGTACAATTATTCCGGATCACGACCGGACAATCATTCTGTATATGCGACCGAAGGAATAGGTCGGAATGGAACTTGCGGGTTAAGTAACTTTTTCAACAAGCGCCGGGAAAAACAACTATCTTTTACTCCTACAAGTGACGGGTGATATATATGTAACTATTAAAATATTCAGATAAAAGATTAACGACAAACAATGACTTAGGACTAAATATAAATGGCTAAACCAAAAACATAACTCGGGACTAAAAATAAATATAAATAAAATAAAATAATGTTAAAATAAGAGGTCGCCCCGAGGCATGGTTCCGTAGATGCTGGCAGCATTTCCAGGCTGTATTGCAATGCGTTGAGCGAGGAAGCTGCCAGCTCTAGGGTCTCCTGTGGTGTCATTCTTTGGGACCCCATTGACCGAGGGTCCCGACGCCGAACTGAAATAAACAGCATTCGGCGGCTAGACCCCTATATTTGTTAGTTTTTGACTTTTCGGCCGCCTCCGCAGCCGCACCAGCTCTGATGGATGTTCCGTGAAGATGGGAAGGGGCCAATGTGTCGACGCAGAAGGCGTACATCCCACAAGTAAGTTTAAGTTCCAGGAAATATAATAGGTATACTAACTAACTTTGTGTAAAGGTCTAATTATTATTATTATTAAGTATGTCCTAAAGTGCTTTATTACCCTGCTAGTCACAAACACCATTTTACAACAATCTTAATTCAAACGAACACTAAAACACACAAACCTTCAATCAATCAATCTTTGTGTTCATGGCATCATCGGTATTGTCGATGATTCCGCCAAAGTCAAGGTTTAAAAAGCCTTATTCGTTCTTAAAATCGAATTGTATGTAAAGTTTCACAAGTTTCCATGGGATAACAGCTGCCGGTACCATTTTCAACGTTGATTCGGGATTTAAAAAAAGGGCTAATTTAACTTTTATCTCAGAATATGGACTTTTTGGGCTCATTCGACTCAGAATCAATAACGCTATTGAGTCTAGAAAAAAAAATTAATGTGTCCCCAGAACAGTTTTGTTACTTTCCATACATTTATGCATAGCGGATAGCAGTAACAAAACTGACATCGACATTTTTGTATATGTTTTTGGGGACACTTTTTTCTTCTTCTAGGATCGATAGCGTTATTGATTCTGGGTTGAATGAGCCGAAAAAGTCGATACTCTGAGGAAATTTTAGAATGCCCCATTTTTTTGAAATTCCCCTTATTAGTTTGTAATTAGTTAGTTGTGTTAGTTAGTTAGTGTACGTAAATTGGTGCGACCCGCGGGGTACTTACGCAACTACCTAGTATAGGTGAGAAATTTAAGAAGATGACCTGTTGTATGTAGTAGTGACGTGTTCGAATAGGCGTTTGTTTTGTTGTGTTGCACACAACGCGCTACAACTACATACGACATTTCATCTTCTTAAGTTTTTCACCTATACTTACGCAAGTTACGTAGGTTGTCGAGCGTGCATAAGCTACCTCTAAATATCAATTTTCCATACACTCCATGGGGCCTAGTTCGATTTCACTGTACTACGGGACCAGTACGATTTTTGTAAAAAAATCCCGTAACATTTTTTTCCATACAAAATACAGGTAGATGTACCTATCGTGCATTTGAAAATTTACGTAATTTACTTTTCCGCAATAACTAAAAACTCGTAAAATATAAACGTATTTGACGTTGAGACCAAACTTCATAAATAATAACTTGGGTGTGAACGTAAAGTTGAAACGTTTGCTATGTTTTTCGTCGTAAACTGACTCGCAGAAGTACATAATAACTTTAACGCTTACTTGATGTGCCTTAACCGTAAACGCTGTATGCTTTTTCTCCACTAAGGCGGCTTCCATTTTTGTACGACTACTCACAAAACTAAATAAGGCAGATAACGCAATTAGAGTAGAAAAAACTTATATTGTTAAATTGTATTTGGGTTTATTTGTAATGGCGAAATTTTATATAGAGTGTAGTTTATTTTAACGTATTTTTGACAATCGGGGAAAGCACCAACAGTTCTGAGAAAAGATAGAGTGATACTTCACTATCTCATTAATATTTTTCACTGACTGAATTTTTATTCTTGCAAATAAAAATTACAGTTAAACTTGATTACTATTGAATATTTTCGTATCCAAACGATGCCGCGTCTTTGTCTTCCAGTTTCTATAGAGTATATATACCATTGGGAATACGAGTGGTGGCTTTCCCTACTGACAGTTGAAAGGAGACGAGATAATAGAGTTTAATTGAATTTTCGATTAGCTGCCATAGAATATATGAAAGCCATAGCTCACTAGGCGTTGTGTATAAGCGTATGCAGCTATAAGCCGCGGCAATTAAGAATACATTATGAAATTGCGGTTTGTACTATGAATGACGTGAAGAAGATGCGTGAAAAACACAACTAATTAAGAAAAAAATTACGCTGAACCTAATCTATTGTCAGTAAGTAAGATGTAATATTAAATAAAATTCAATTCTGGTAATAATAAAATTCTTTTACCTGAACCCGCTGAATCCATTTAACGAGCGAGTACCTTACCTAATGTCCCCATGTGTTGCACCTACTAATAACCACATATGGCCCTTCAATGCAGATTTTATTAGTTGGCAGACTGATACCGAAAATACTCGAACTTTTGTTTTGTACCCGTTACAAGACCCATAATGCTGTATCTATAATCATATTTTTACAGGTAAGGACCTTACCTTTTACCTTTCGCTGCATTCCATGCTTAATCAGGAAAATCTAAATTTCTATAGAAATTAAAATAATTTAATTATTCTCCGTCTCTATTACAGTTACGGACACGTTATTTGAGCGACAGAGACGAATATTTATGAACTTAAAGATTCGATTTTCTTAGTAAAGCCGCTGTTTTATAAAAGTGACGCCTCGATTTTTTTTCATGATATGTGTTAAACCTATTCGGAAGCTTCATCAAATCCCTCTGAGTCGTAAAACTTACGAACCTTGGCACCTGAAATTTTATGACCTCCTCTGTCCTTACGCCAGAGTATTGCCAGTAAAAATGCACCTCGTAAAATTTTGAAAGGAGCGTACCTAGTTCAGATACCTGTTATTTCTGTGTGATGTACCTAAGTGAATACTTTTCATTTAATTTTTACTTGGTTACTTTGAATTTTATTCAGATAACTGACCCAAAAATACAAGCGCGCTATTTTATTCAGACTCACGCTCAAACTATGGCAAACCGAAGCTTAAATCTATCAACGAATACCCTCGATCTCAACATAGCACATCTTCGTGAGCTGCTTAGGGTCATAACCTGTGATGTAATAAGTTAGAACCCTTTCTGTGCTGCTTGTATATGTAAGTGCTGGTTGTATAAGTTTAGGTACAAAACATTTGAAAACTTTACACACAAATGAATAATAAAGTTTTACAAACGCATTGTACAAGTTATGTACCGTAATATTCTTCAGGTAAAGTTGTTATAAATACAACAGATGAAGGCCTAAAGCTACAGATAACTTTTGTTGCAAACAACCCAAGGAACTCATCGAGGCGGATACTAATCAACCCGCTCAACAAGAAAGGCAAGTAAGCTTTAGCGTTACTTGTACTTTGTGCGGACTGCTTTAACTTTTTGAAATATATGCAATATAAACAAGAATTCACCCTTTTAAAGTCAAAATCAAAATATTTTTTATTCAAATAGGCCTTGCAACAAGCACTTTTGTATCGTCAGTTATAACATGTATTAACATATATATTAATTAATTATTTAGAGCAGTTTATTGATGCTATTATTATTCTTTAAAATAAATACCTGTTGTATTGTTGTAGACATGTCTAAATAAGATTTTTTTAGTTTAGTCGGAGCGACGAGGATTGCGGTACCTGTATACAGTGTGTAACTACTTGTATGGTAAACTAAATTTCCTAGTGATCGACACTGACGCAATACACGGCACTGAATCTTATGTTATAATGACAGAGGTGATAAATAGGTGTCATATATTGGGAATTAAGGGGTCGACCAATGGACGTTTACCTTAATGTTTATTATTTTTGCCAACTTTACTCATCTTGAAACACGCCGTTGATAATGTTGGTTGGTTGATTATATGTGAGTAAAGCTTGAAACGCACAGAGCGGGTGCGGTGCGGTGCGAAGCGGAGGCGGTTTTGCATTTTTGATTTTTCCGAAATTGTCGACTATCGATTACTGCTTGATATGTCACACACGCCGCCTCCGCTCTACCGCGCTACCGACTAGCGCGTGGTTTTTTGGTGCATTTGCTTGACCGCAAAACCGTCTCCGCCCCGCAACTACGCTGTGCCGCGCTCTGTGCGTTTCAAGCTTATAGGTTGTCGCACACGTAACCGCTCGGCACCGGATCGGCGCCTACCTTAAATTGGTGATGCAACGAGGTAAAACAAATATCATTGATAGGTACTACTGATAATTAATCGAACCTACCTTGTGATGCCCGTAGAAAATAAAAATTGGAACGTTGGGAAGGGTCCTACATACACTCAATGTACATCATGTACATGTACGTTTGCCCATTTAGGATAACGATGTGGTGGTAATTCAGGGAAACGGACTTATTGAATGTTACACCAATTCATATCGGTGGGGTTATCAGAACAAGCGTGTTGGTTTTACATCAAATTGGCATGTAATATGAATGTTCCACGTTATAACGTATACAGGATGTTTCCTGTAATAGGAGCAATAAATTTAAAGGACGCTTCCTTAGAGCATCTGCAGTAACCTCTTGAATCCTAAAAAAAATAATCCTAAAATTTTATCTAAAGTTTATGACCCCCAAGTAATAGATCTTGGCACCCATAGAGATTATAGCGCGGCAGTCAATGCTGATTTTGAGGTTGCTTCAAGTTATGACTCATAATCGTTGTCGCATTTTTGGTTGAAAAGTATATTTTTAGGATTTTTTTTTATAATTTTTTTGTGTTTTTTGAATAAATATAATATTAATATCACTCCAGTAGTGGTAAAAAAGTACATATAAGCTATATGTGCGAAACAAAAATCTTTTTTTTTTGTTTTAAAACATTTGGAAATAATTGCTGGACAGCTCAATAGTGTACCGTTTAATTTATTGCTACTATTTATTACAGGCACCACCCTGTATTATGTTCGATATTTCAATATTCATATCTACTAATATGTAATTTGCTAAAGTTTTATTATACTTAATAATGTTTTTTCTGACATTACAAACTTTTGATTAAAGTTTTGCCAACAAGTGTAATACTAAATAGAACTTAGTACATATTAACACTGTTGATGATTAAAATAACATTGCTTGAGTCATCACCTAATTATAGGCAATCACAACATGCATTTAAAATTTAATAAATTATTATAATTAATTTTGTTATTGTTTAGAATCTGTTGAGTTAGATTAAATTAGGTTAATATGACAACAATAAAAAGTTTTCGGTTTCGGACAAACGAAACGAGCAATTGTGTGTGTTACAACGAGTGTACGGTACGCCCAAATGTAAATTTGATATGAAACAAACACGTTGATTGAAATAGACCTCAAGGGCGTATGTTTGCTAATCTTTTAATGCGCTACGGCCGCACCCATTCTGGTAATGGCCGGCAAAATCCATGCCACCGCGGGCTAATTGATTCTGAATAATTGAATAATAACCCGATATCAGCATTAGAGTGCATCGTAGCTCATTAAAAAACAAAAGCAAAGGTTTTGACTTTGCATTTTAAGTTGTTTCACTTGAAATGTTTATTCCGAGGACGTCAAGCTAAAGCTGCGTTGTTTTGTTGTTGTTAAATTGATATTAAAAAGTGGACATAATTGTCAAAAAAGTTTGAAATATAGTCTACTACACACAAGAAACTATATTTAACTTATGTCAGTTAATAGCATAGATAAGAAGATACATAAAATTTAGTACAAGTAATAATTTCGGTACGCACGCACGGATTTGCAATTAGACCGGTGCGCATGTGAAACAAATTCAAATGCGTATACCATACAAAGTGACAAACAAAGACAGAACTCATGGAGTAATATACCCTTTACAACAGAACTGATACTGCTGTTTTCACCTCGAATAAAACTTCAGGTCCCTACTTTAACTTTTAATTCGTTTACATTGGAGTACAATTGTTAGCAAACTCCTCTCCAGTGCTGCAGTTCGTAATAAATTTAAAACTGGGTTAAGTAAGCAAAACAATATTTAAATAAGTATCACGAATTAATCTTGTTAGAGAAAACTTCATTCGCTGGATTGTGTTTAATTTACTTTATCACTAGTCTCATCGCTGAAACAAGTTTAGGTTTTTTACACTTTATACACTCACAGCAATGAGCGATACGAGATCACTTCTTCAGTTAAAATAATAATCGTATGGCTTTTTTTTCGATCCATGAGATCTTCGAGAAGACAAGTATGGTTGCTAGTTTGTTGCACTTCTCCTGTTATTATTTGTATAATCAGCTGAGGGCATCATATATACTTTTTTTGCGTTGGGAAAATACATGTACGTACATATATCCCACCCGGTAAAGATCTGGGTGGGTATGACGGACTATCTGGTTGGACCGCACTACCGTCTAAAAACCCAACGATTACCAACTACGCCTTTAGTGGGACGCCGCAGGATCGCAGATAGCACTCTACTGCGACGAACCAGAATAACACTAAGAAGAAGGAGTTAACTCGTAATAATGAATCAAAAATATATCTACTTAAAATGTCTTATATTGGATGTTAGGGAGAAACTCCAGATTGTCATTGGACAACAAAATTCTTATCTATAAAGCGGTACTAAAACCGATATGGATGTATGGCGTACAATTGTGGGGTAGCGCTAGCGACTCAAACATTAACATCATACAAAGAATACAGAACAAGATCTTGAGATCAATAGCAAATGTACCTTGGTATGTAACCAACAATGAACTGCATCAACACCTGTCAATGGCGACGGTAAAGGAAGAAATCCGAGACATATCGGGGAAATATAAGGAGCGACTAATTAACCATCCCAATAAATTAGCACGCCAACTTACCGTCCAGAACCACTTAGGACGACTTAAAAGACATAACATCTTGGAGCTACAAAACAGACAATAGCACCAGACTCCAAAAATGAGGGGATGCTCTCGCTGGAGAGCACACTCGACTTGCCAGATTATATATACTAATCAACACATCGACTTATAGTCCTTGGACTGATCGCCGATTAAACTGAAAAAAAAAAAAAAAAAAAAAAATGTCATGTACCCATTATAAACCAATATAATTAAATGTAACGATCGAAAAAACTTTGAAAGTGACTGCAATAACGCTTTGCTAGATATAGTCAATTGGATGATTATTAATAAACTACTTATAAATGTCAGCAAATCAAACTTTATTCAGTTTATTTCATATAATTCTACTGGTATACCTGTAAGTATTCAATTAGTTATTAATCATGTTCAAAAAGTCGACTCAGTTAAATTTCTTGGTATCACCATTGATAAGCATCTTAACTGGAAGGAACATGTTAAACAGACTTGTGATAAATTAAATAGATATATTTTTGTTCTAAAAAGACTGAGAGAAACAGTTTCAGTAGAAGCAGCACTGGTAGCTTATCATGGTTACGTATCTTTTATGTTGAGATATGGATTGATACTTTGGGGTAACTCTGTTGACGTAGACCGAATCTTCAAGATCCAAAAAAAATGTGTAAGGGCTATTTGCAAAGCGCGTTATGATGACAGCTGCACTCCACTGTTCAAAAGAATGAAAATACTCCCACTACCCTGCCCCCTGTTCGACATGATGCCTACGGCCGCTTTCTACCATCGCACCGCTCGACGTCGGCAGGGCATTCATCCTCACACCTTAGAACCTAAATGGTCGCGTACGGTACGGTTTCAGAGGAATTTCTTCCCTCGGACGCTCCGATTGTGGAATGAGCTCCCTGCCGAGGTTTTCCCGACGGACTACAGTATGGGGTTCTTCAAGAAAAGAGTGTATAAATTCTTAAAGGGTCGGCAACGCGCATGTGACACCTCAAGGAGTTGCAGGCGTCCATAGGCTGCGGTGACCGCTTACCATCAGGCGGGCCGTACGTATGTTTGTACAAATGTTTAAAATAATTAATTTTGATGTATTTTGAGCTTACCGTGGGTCTAGTTCGATTTGTGTGAAAAATGTCCCCTAATATTTATTTATTTTTTATGTAAAGTGGTTTTATAAAATAAATAACTATGACTATGACTACGCTTGTTTGCCACCGACGTGGTATTAAAAAAGAAAACTTCCAAATACAAGAAGGAAATGAGTTCAGGTGTAATTTAACGAGATGGCTTCTTAAGAAGTGCTTTGACAGCTTTAAAAAATATTTAGAATTTAATGTAAAAGAATGAAAAAATTTAATGATATTTAAATGAACTATTGTTATTATTATTACAGAGCAAATTTTAAATTTTAAATACTAATGAATTATATTATGACATAGTAGACCTCTCTAGAATAATTGCACGGTTGCTTGCAAGCAAAATACGTACATGACACTAAGATTGTAATTATGACATCTATTATATACTGTATTTTTTGCATATAAATATTGATTGATTGATATAAACAAGCCTCAATAATTAATCATAATCATAATAATCATAATCATTTATTCGTTGCAACCATGGTGTTTACAAGATATTCTTAATCTGATCAGTACGAACATGAAATCTACTAGAGTGTAGCAACATAAGTAACTTAAACCTAAATATATACACATAATAAACACAAAAACATTAACGACCTAATTCAAATTAAAAAAAAATACATCATTAACTTATCACAGTATAATTCTAGCATGTCTCAGAGGCATGAGATTTCGCCAGGCATTTTCGTTAATAAAGTGCCGACTTTTTCAAAAGGGTGTAACTTCGCATATAATTCTATTAGTTCGATCCTTCTTCATCTAGAAAGCGACAAAGTGACTGTACGCCTCAAATGCTCGGGTTCTCAAAGGAATAAACTGGCAATTAAACACAATAGAAGTGGGACAAGTGGCGAATAAGCCTAATGTACGAAAACAAATGGAGTTGAGCCGTTAGCAACACTCAGGCGGGATTCTACGTTTCGCAATTATCTAACGTTTGTGTGGTAATTGCTAGGTAAACATGAATTTATTACAAATATTGTATATGAGAAAGGAATTGTGGCTGTTTTGAAGGGCCGTTGTCGAGGCCACAAGCAAGTTGACAAGGACAGTAGGACACAGTTAAAATGATTATGGTTTGTCTTCCATTATTATGTATTTGGTGTTATACTTTTTAGTGTTGCCTATCTGCATCTAAATATAAACTCAATACGCCCACTAAACCCATATATACATATGGCCCACGGAACAGTTATCTACTTTATTATATATGATGAGTTTAATAGGTTAATTAAGTATTTAAAAATGTAGCGCGTCTCGCCATCAAACATAACAGTTTGGTGAGAATACAAATGCATAGTATGTTAGTTTTAATTTGATTATATAAATGAATAAATAAATAAAACTCTACGAAATACGTGTTTTGTGACCTAATTTTAAGTGCAATTACTACTTCAATGAAATGGCACTCATTTAAGTGGAATCGACAGCAGTGATTCTTGGTTATATCACCATAAAACAGCTAACAAAACCAAACGAAGAAGTATCAAAGTTTTTTACACACACACACGCGCGTTTTTATATCACATTTTCTCTATGTATGAACCTACAATGTTTAAAAGTGGCACTAAAATTTTTGCCTACCACTTTTGGCGTCAGATTCTGTACGTTTGTATGTTTTTCTATTAACGCATTTCACAGGTGAAGTAAAATCAGAGTATGTGAATAATAAAAGCGCCTTTCTGCTTATGTCAGATGTGAACGAAGTGGAGGGGTGTGCATTTTAGAATTTTGGTATGCAAGACACGTTAAGTAAAAGACATCAAAATAAAAACAAACAAACGAGACCCATTTAAGACCGGCCACGAAAGTAAGCCTCTTACGTTTCCCATAAAAATTTGCATTTCAAATAGAGTTTCATTCGACCCTTGTCCTTTAATTTAAATAAAATAATGCAATTAAAAGACACGGCACCGGCAAACACCTTTGCGAGTCTTGCAGCAGAATAGGGGCCAATGGGCTGGTCATTAACCCCAGGAATTGAGTACCTCATTTTTCTTTGGCTTTGGACCTTATTATAGAGATTTAAAGTGAACAATCATGTGACCATCTGGCTAGGGTTCAAAGCGTGGAAATATGGAATTGCGACAAAATTATTTACCTGCCATTAGTAGGTAAATACCCTGTGGACCCGGGTGTGTCCTGAAATTACAACCAAGACTATCGGGGGATTTAGGCAGCAACATTCCTGTAGTGCGGTGGATATACTGCGATCGCCAACCCGCATTTCAAGCGTGGCGATTATGGCATTTACCCCTCATGAAAGTGAGGGAGGATATGTAATAAAACAGTTTTGTTTAGGAGAGGGGGGAGGCCTATGTTCAGCAGTGGTCCGGACGTCTTTTAGGTGATATGATGACGAATAAAATATTTTCCATATTATTATATTTAACATCATATTTCACTGCAACCTTTTATAATGGGTTACGTCACTTCTGGCTCTGTGGTGGCAATAACTGCCACTTGGTACGTTGAGGAATAAAATAGCCCCACTCCCTGGTGAGATGAAGTAAAATTTATTATCTTCAACGTCAAAGTTATGTCTATACTTTCCCACCTTATTTCAAAGCAATGACTCGATAAATGTTTGGTTATCTTTGATGTCGCCAATAAAATCATGGGTGGTAATAAATAAAGTCTATAAATAACATATTTATCGACCTTACCTTCGTTATTGGCGGGTAATTAAGATGTATGTAATGAACAAAACCAAACATTACCTTAATTATACCAAAGTTAGATCGTGAGGTTTATAAAAAATAGCCAAGACGAGCCAAGCGAAGCGCAAGGGCACTACCTACTTTTTCTCGAAGTGTTTCGTCGTTTTTTTGAACCCTGATAAAGTTGGTTTCCGATGTACCAGATAGTTCATATTCTCAGGATATGATGTCAATAATAGACTTATTAAACATACAAAGTCTTAATTGAATAGCTCTAATACTTTAGATTTTATTGGTTTCTAAAATACACCGATTTCGTCACTGACACACTGATGAACATCAAAATGTTTGGCTACTTCCTGAAGCGCTAGAAAGCTGAAATTTGGTATGTAATCTAAGTTTAGTTTACAACCAACAAAAAAAAAACATAAAAAAAAGTAGTTTATTCTTCAAATTAGGCATATTACATGCACCTATGAACGTCAATAAACTACCACCGGTTCGGAAAAATATACCTATGCCACGAGAAGAACCGGCGTAAGAAACTCGGCGAGGTGTCATTTTTTCAAAACAATATACATTATATAGTTAAATATAAAATTACATTACTACAAAATAACTTAAATAACAATGCTACAGTAGAAAATATATTTTCGCGATAGATTACCCGTGCAGGACGCTATCACTGCCACACATCCCTATCCATGATGTAATCGTTTATCTTATAATATGCTCTTGAAATAAGTGTTTGTTTTACTACATATTTGAATTTAGAATTGCTAAGTTCAGTAATGTGTTTAGGAATTTTATTGTAGAATTTGATACAATTTCCCAAGAACGACTTTTTCGCCTTTACTAGTCTATAGAAGGTTATTTTCAGTTTCCCAGTATTTCTCGTGGCTATTGGTTTATCAGCGTTCGTTGGAAAATTGCCCAAATTCTTCCTAACATACATTATTATTTCAAATATATATAGGGACGGCAGCAAAAACTTATAACTTTCGCCCCACATCCCCTAAAATGGGGGGGGGGGAAGTTTATATGACACTTTCAATTTTATGAATTAGGACATGAAAGTTTACACGGGACTGTCGACAGTAACTAAAAAACCTATTAATAAGTACTTACAAGAACACTTACCCCCGCCTTACAAAAAGAACTGAAATCCCACCAAAAACATTTCATGTAAAATGTTGCCAAGACGACCACATAAGGTTTGCCCTGTGAAAAAGATATCAGATCTCATGTAGAGCCAAGCTTCTGAATCTACACGGCCTAACTCTACCGACCCTAACTTCAACAAATTAGTTAGGCCGTGTAGATTCAGAAGCTTGGCTCTACATGAGATCTGATATCTTTTTCACAGGGCAAACCTTTATGTGGTCGTCTTGGCAAAATTTTACATGGAATGTTTTTGGTGGGTTTATATTATAAAGTTACGTTCATCTTAGCTCATTTGTTCTCGTAATTGCAAACTTTTTCCTTCTGGAGACACAGCCAGTTTAAATAAAAAACTGCTTTATCTGTCCTGTCCATCTGTTCACAAAACATTATACGAAGCCGTGATTTCCTTCCCAGTATAATATGTCCCCTACATTGGTACCAACTATGCCTAACCGAAGTCAGTCTTAAACTGGTCGCTTAAAGCGATGATCACGATAATCTTTATGAATATCTATAGTTCCGTACTGGTTAATTTGAAGTAGACATCACGAGGCCCAAATCTAATATCACTGTCCCGCACAATCTCCAGAAGTGTGATAGGGACACAAAAAAGCGAAACTTTTGAACGTCAGGAAACTGAATTGGCGGTTTTGTACGGCTAGGAGCCGGAATTGCCTCAAAAAATGATGCAAGAAAAAATGGCGCAATTTGTTTCTAGACAGTCTAGCCTGAGATGAAATACTGTAGAACGATTTTTTTCCGGAAACACAACGGTTTCCAGGCTAGTTATACCAATTTACTACGTTACGTGGTTAGTAAATTTACTTCTACTTTTATCTTTTTTTTTATCTATGTACTTAAATAGTTTAAAAATAGCACGTAGATTACCTACGTAACGCAGGAATACTTTCTTAGCGGCGTTTATATTTATCGTTTGGCTTACATACTACTCTACGATTTACGAGTAAGATAAGCAACTGCATCCGTCGAAATAATCTTGAAGTTACGATTTTTCTTCCCCTTTCACATATCAAAGTTCTTTTTCCTGTATTAAAATATGCATGTTTCTTTTTGCATGTTAGTATGTTTATTACTTAACGTCCCGTAGTACATGTTGCTGCATTTTGCTACCTTTAATAATTTCTACTCCCGTCTACTCCAAGAGTAGCAGGAAGAGATCCCTTAAAAGCGTAAGCTCGCCTATTTACTTAACTTTTTCTTTTGTTAGTCAAATCTGTTGATTTTTTTATGGACAACAAAGACTTTTACTATTACCACTACTACTGCTTTACTAATACCACTCTTTTGGGAGCTCAAACATATCTGAACATGCACTGTTGTGTTCAGATATTTATGAACACCTTGTTGGGTTTGATGTATCTCACGGCAACTGTAGAATACAGTCCAGTAATCAGTTCCTTTTTATTAGTATGAAAAACATTCCAACGTTCATTTTTAAACTTAAGTCGTCACCTCATTAATTTTCAAAAGAACTCGAAACACCTCTCTGTGATTGTTGAAAAATAAGATTGTCGTCTTTTCATTGCCTGTCAGGAAAACGAAAAAGCCATTAGAGGACCCCCATTGTTATAACGACGTAACTTTATCGTTTGTAAATGACACGGTCCTTGCGGAAACATTATACTGTTTGCTTGTGCCGTGGGAGGATATAAATAATACTTATTAGCTTAGCTGACGAAATTGATGAAATCCGATGCTTGTAACGTCGCATGGATTTTAGATGAGGTTTCAGGGAATTTAGCTTAATCCATTTTGATGAATGAAGATCGGCAAGTTTCTAGGTGAGAGTACCTTATTTATATAAATAAAATATTAGTGCTTCAAAAGCATTCCATTCGGATCTTGAGTGGAGTAAACTGACGTGACTCAGCGAGACCTCACTTTGAGACACTAGGCATAATGATATTTATTTCATTGTTCGTTTATAACTCTCTATTGGACATACATAAGCAAACTGATTCACTGCTAAAAGTGTCGGGTGTTCATAGCTATAACACTCGTTCTAAGAATAAATTACTGTTACCAAAATGTAGACTTTTTTTTAACGTACTGTACAATCCTACTTCCCCGCCTTACTTGACTGAGCGATTTGCATATATGGCTGACGGCAGCGGTCACCGCTTAAGGTCGAGTGCTAACCTCACTCTTGCAATGCCGTCTAATAAGACGCGTACTTATTCAAGGTCTTTCACGGTGCGAGCGGTTAAGTTGTGGAACGGATTACCGTTGCCGTTTAGACAGTCCCAGTCTGTGGCATCACTCAAGGATAAGTTGAAAAAGTTCTGGCTCTCCAATGACTTGTGATTTGGTTTGATACTGATTATATATTTATATTTATGTACCATGTATATATTTATTATTTTTATTAGTCGGTAGTATATGTATAATATGTATATATAGTATTATTTTGTAGTATATAGGCAATAGCTATATATATAAATACGTTTTTGTACACGTGTTAGTTTGTCTATCTTTTGGTTCCTGTGTCACTCAATTGCTCAAAGGTTAACTGGAAGAGATCCCTTAAAGGGATAAGTTCGCCTTTGTACCGATATAACCGAATTTGTCTGTATTTCTACCTGTGTTTTGTGTACAATAAAGTATTTACATACATACATACATAGACTTAGGAAAACACAGAAACAGGGAATTTTCTTGAAAATTAAAATGTTTAGCAAACTGCCTCTTCAAATTAATGAATAATAACTTTAATAGCTTTAAGAAAAAAATATGTATGTATTTCAGAAAACATGCATTTTACTCTGTATCAGAATTTTTAAGTAATAGCATTGGCATCAAAAATTTCCAATAGTTTTTAGTATAATATATACCTATATATATATATATATATATATTTAATTAATTTGGTATTTTGACATACCATGTAATAATCACATTACTTTATGGTGAATAAATGAAATCTGAAAAACACGACTGTCAGAAGGGTAACATTTTTGGGCGGTATAATTGTGTTACAGAAATTTGAGCTTTGAGGAAACGTATATAAAGCGTTTAACATTTAGATCGGCCAGTATGGGAATGTCTAAAACTATAAGACATACGAAGATCTGTTCTTAGGAATTTTAGTAACAAGGAAAACTGCATTCATATAGTTTTAAAAAACTTGTACTCAGTAGGGGTGTCGAATCCGGACGATTTGAAAAATAAAACGAACACTATTTCTATCTTTGCACTATTTCTTTCTAGCTTAAGACCTACATAATCGATATCTAGATTATGTAGGTCTTAAGCAGCAAATGTTACTATGAAACATGTTTAAAATTAACAAAATGCATTGTTTTAATATCCTTTAAATTATTTTAGCAGTTATTCCTACGATTTTTTTTTAATACAACATTCAACTCGTTCTTAGCTTAGTACAAGTTTTTTTAAATATATAAATAAAGTTTGCTTTGTTACTAAAATCGACGACAAGGTTTGGAACACAAGAAAAGATCTTTGTATGTCTTATAGTTTCAGCCTTTCCCATACTGACTGATCTAAATGTTACAACCTGTATATGTGAACAAATGTAGCTCTTACGGTGTAACCACCGGCAAGAGCACCAGTAAGGTGGCGGGGTGAGAATATTCATACCTACTACTAGCTACGATAGAAGAAATATTCTTGTAATATAAAGATTATCGTCCCACATCGCCTCTTCTCTCCGACGCGACGGACAGCCTATGTTAGACCGGAGCAAACGTTTATAGCTTTTCCTGTCTATTAATTCACCTTACCTTTACGTTTTTTTAATATACATTGTTTCTAGTTTTATTTACTTAGTTATTGTGTTTTGATCTAGTTCCGTTTCCTATATATGTATTTGTTTCATGTAAGTTAATTTAAATATTGAATTAACAACATTGAAATTGTATTAATTAAATTGCTCAATGGAGATTTAATTATACAAAATCGATCAGTTGAAATTCGAATAACAGCTTTCAACCACCTTTTTTAAGTTTTTACGTGGTATATATCATTTATTTGATTCAGGCAATAAAGGCCAATATAAAAATTAACCTTACAAATTAACATAAAAATATAAAACATACATAAGCTAGTATTATGGTAAAGGATTGTTTCCACCCGAGCATGTGAATACAGTGCCACAAAAAATATTCAAGAAAATTTAATTCATATTTAATTTTATATTATTTATAGCAAACATAGTTTTGCACTTGTTTAACCAATCAATTCCGAAAGCCTCATAAAGTACACTTTTAATTAGATTATCACACCCTTTAAGCTTGTCCGTGACTATAAATAAAGGCTACTAATTAGTTGGTGGCGATAAATTTTATCAATATTTCATTAGGAACGTCGGGAGGAGTCCTGGGTTTCGCAAACTAAGATGTCAATTAATTTTAATACCCTGCGTAGACCGTTTAAATTGTTACCTTTATGTTGTTCGGTGTGGAATAAATATCTTAGAAAACAACAAATTTTCAATAAACATAGTTGTAGCCACTCCTAGTAATCAACAACAAATTAAAAGATTTTAAAAACCCGCATTTGGAGTTCCATACAAATATAATACCATCATTTACATACAAACAAGTACGAGCAATACAAATCTAACGACACCTTTGAACCTAAAATCCATCGAGCCATTCAGGGCTGCAGAGCATGCCAAACATTGAATGAATTTGGCGCCAAAAATCCGTCATTTTGTTTTTTATTTTATTTTGATATACCCAGTGTCACTCTCATAGTACATAAGTGGATACCTATATATCATGACGCCTATTTTTAGTATTATATTTTCTTATTGCTCTACACGAAGTAATCGCTCGCTAGCTTTATTTCACATTTACTTAATTTTATGCTATTTGTTATATGTACAATTTAAGATATAAATACATATAACGGATACCTGTTTCTTATTAATTTGGAAAATACTATACGGAGTCTAATTTTAAAGAGCATTAGCATAAACTAGAGCGCTGTTTGCGGCAGAATGTGGCTTTTTGAAATGGCTTTCCACGCAGATTAAAGAAATTATCTTAAATTCTCAGCTTTTATTAAACTGTTATTCAAATTCAACCTTTGTAGTTCGGCGTCTAATGAATACCACATTATTTATTTATCTTTTTGCAGGAAACGCGTTGTTTTATACCTATATATTTTTATGACATGGTTGGTATCGTTAAAGAGCATCAAATTGCTTAATTGTGGTATTTTTGAGTATACTTACATTCTCCTGTTGAAATTTTGGAAAGAAAAGTTAACAGACCGGACCAAGCCTGAAGCAAGCCGGGCCAAGCTATGTGTACCAACTGTCCGTTTATGTAAACCACACTGCACACCCTACAGTGAGATAGTAAGGCTGAGTTGCACCAACTTCCGATCACAGACCGATCAACGTTAAATATGGCACCGGCAGCTGTCATTCCATAGAAACTTATCAAACTTTCCATACATTGATATTTTAACGAACACAGCTTACGATTACAGACTGTTTGATGCAACCCAGCCTAAGTCTACTACAGTTAAAAAACAACTTCGAAAACGTTGAATAAACTTTACTGCGAATAATAGAATCTATTGACGTTCCGCAATGCCTGAAACCACGTCTACACACAATTAGTGTATCCTGCAGGGTAATTACGTAACTTTTTTCAAACTACGCACTTCACTCTATCTATTCTATTTATTGTCCAAACAATGGTTATTACGCGTTTCCAGATGAATTGCACACTTTTTCGTTTGTTCACTGCATAATAAACTATCAATACTACAAACTAACTAACAACATTTGCAAACATGAAAAAAATGTTCAGAGACGATTTTAGACGAGACCCCGAGATGCCATTTTGATTTTTAATTTTATTATAACAAATCACAGAACTGACAGAACCTTAAAATAGAAAATATGGCAGTCTCAGCAGTAGCCAATCATGTTGTCAAATTGACAAAATCTTCTAAAAACAATATCGCGCTATCGTACGTGTTTCGTTGTACGCAGATTAAAAAAAAAAAAAAAAGCATTATTTCAGACAAATGGTGTCCATAGTTTGTTAGTAACAAAGTACTTAAATAATTATATTAGTACCTAAACCTAAGTGAAGCGAGGACCAGTGCCTGACTAAGCCACTGTCCCACCTCCCAGCTACTACGCTCAGGAGGCTGTGGCGGCTGTCGCGGACTCTGCGGAGCGTCGCGGCGCAGCGCCTGCGCAGCGTCGCATGAAAACCGTCGACGTGCGCGTCCGCGAACATGCCAGACGCGCTGCAGAATCGCGGCAGCCGCAACAGCACCCTGAACGCGTCATTATATTGAACCCGCAATGTATTTAGCGAGCGCTGCGTGTATCTTGACCATAAGCTGCAGGTATACAGTGATGTACAGTACGCACGGAATAGCGTAATTTTAACTTGCGCTGTACACCGACTGAACCTGCGAGCTATCATGTTGGCTCTGATCGCCAGAGCCCTTCGCTCTCTCTCGATATCCGCATCGTCGCGTAAGTCGTCGGTTACCACGTGCCCAAGGTATTTAAACGAGTTAACCCTCTTAAGCTGCTCGCCATTCAAGCAAATGGGTGGGACATGAGATGGACACTTGGTTCCCGCCTTGACAACCATGTATTCGCTTTTCGACACATTATATTTTAGATTATGTTTTAAAGCATATGACTCACACTTATTAATAAGGGTTCTCAGTCCTCCCACCGATGGGCTCAACAGCACCATATCATCTGCATAGCTTATGTTGTTGAATGCTACCCTGTTCACGTGGCATCCGACATGTGTGCTGCTGAGCCCCTCGATAAGCTCGTTAATATACAGATTAAATAATTTTGGCGAGCAGACGCCACATTCTAATCCATATTCATCTGACAAAACGTTTCCCCATCGGACACTATTTCTCTGGCTGGCGTACCAGTATCTAAATATGCGTGTTAGCTCTCCAGGAAATTTTTTTTTTTGATAAACAGCCTTAGAAAAAATATTCCTTACATATTTCGCACACCTTTCACGACGTTACTTTCTCGGATATTCTAGACAGGACTGGCGGAAAGACGAGCAAAATTGAGGGCCTTCGGCTGATATGGTGGTGGTGGTGGCATATTACACGTTCTGTACCTACTCAGGTATAGTTGGCGTCTAGCAAACTTACTAGGTAGTGCACTAAGAAAGACGGTTGTACAACTTCAAGTTTACAACTAATCTTACTTCCTACAGTTTCCTTGTTTCGATGTTATACATGGAGTTTCTGAGCCAAATTCTATAATACCTTTGGAGCAACACAGGTGCTCCCCGTAGCTGATTGCTATAAAATTGATTATCTTCCCTAATTACTTATTGAATTATACACAACGTGGGAAGTAAGGTAAAAGTTTATGTTTTAGTTTAATTTCAGAAATAGGTAGCAAGGTTAACACAATATTTGTGTGATTTTCTACAATACAGTCTAATAAATATTTTTCCATGTTATCTATCTAAAGTGCCATCACAGTTGGGACAATATTGCTACCTCAGCAAAATTAACAACACTGCGATAGGAATGGAAAACATTGTATACACATTTAAGTATACCTAAGCATATGGCATTTCCCGTTCATGTCGCGCTAGAGAATGTATGTAAGCACTTTATTGTACACAATACAGGTTATAATATATACATGTCACAAAAGATTAAAGTACAAAGGGGAGCTTATCCCTATGAGGGATCCTATAAGGCATACTAATACCTCAATAGAGATTCTTATATGAGTATTGTGTTACACAAGTAGTCTTATTATTAAAATAAAATAAACCGGCCAACTGCGATTCGGGCTCTTGATTTACATTTAAAACCACTATACAATATATTGAATCAAAAAAGGTCGTATCTTTATAGGAAACTAACCGTACTTACACCCTTTTGTTTAGGCAAGACAGTTTTTCAGCAATAACTATAAAACCGTTAAACCTATCTTATTCAAAATAAAAATCGTTGAAATGATTTATTATTGTACATATATCATCTTGTTTTTTAAACTTCATAGTTTGGAAATTAGACGGGGGGGAGGACGACGACACACTTTTTACGACATTAACAGCTAACAGACAATGACCCCCCTGTTACATGTATTATAACGGACCCCCCAGTTTAATAACGGACGGACAGACAGACAGACATGAAGAATCCATAAGGGTTCCGTTTTTTCCATTTGGCTACGGAACCCCTAAAAATGGCGATTAGATACTTTTCTACTATCTGAAGATCCTTAGCTATAAAACCTATTAGTTTCGAGTGGCAATTAAACAAGTATACAAAACTAAGTTCTTGAAAGTTGAATTAAAATCGCGCATTTACTTCGCGAAGAGGGCTTATCTAAAAATCGAGTTAATAGTTTAACGCATAAACAAAAACACATTCACGTTAACAGTCAGCTTAAGTGTAAGGAGTTGGCGAGTCGGCTTGTGCAGTCGCGAAATGAAAAGCTCACTTTTCAACTCTATTTTATTGCCGTTAAGGTAGAAAAGTGACGAACCTTTTCATTCCGCGATTATACTAATCTGCACTCTAGTGCTTAATTAGATTGGTTAAATAGCTAGTTGATTTTACGTCAAACTTGCACTAGTTACCTAGATCTAACTGTCATTTCTAAATACATTGTATGGAATATTACTTTTAGATCTACCTAACCATTAAGTAATAATAATAAACTTAACCTTTATTTAATTACAACAACAGAAGTTACCCCCCAATAACCATGATTTCGCACTTATATAAATCACAAGAAAAATCTGAACAGCGAGATTTAGAAACCCGTTCGGAGGGATCTTCGCCATCTTGCATGACATTGATACACTATTTCATACATATACTGTTATACATATGCGTGACATTGATACACTATTTCATACATGTACTTAGTACTGTGCTTAAAACCTATTTGTTATCTTCTACGAGTAAGTAATTCGAACTTCCAGGACGGATTGGCAGCTTGAAGTAGGCAAGTAGGTCATTATAAAAGGTGTTCTCATTTTGTAAGAAGGTTTTTCGAAAGGCGTAAGCCAGGAGCACCATTTATCATTTTGAAATCTACTAAAATTAATGATGCTTTGCTACCCGGCCGTGATATTAATGATTTCTTTCCTGTACTAGGTATAAATGTATCTGCAAATATGCAAGGGTTAAAATATTTAGTGAACAGCGAGATGGACGAGTTATTTCGAGCTCAAAGATGCGAGTTCAACTACTTATTGCACTTTCGGCTGAGACCCACATAGTGCTTTTGTCGACTTTTATAAATAATCTATTATCGAAAATTATCGCGTGCAAAATTAAACACTCAGCCTCTTATTTTTATTCTTAATTGATTAATTTTATTTACCTGACTGCGCCAGAAGGAGGGGTATGTTTTCCAAGAGTATGTATCTATGTATAATTGTTTGGCACGTTCTGCGGCCTGAACGGCTCGATGGATTTTAGCTTGAGAGGTGCCGTTAGATTCGTATTTATGTATATCTACTACTTGTATCGGACATACTTGATAATAATTTTTTTTTACTTATATAATTAGGCGAATCGTTCAGTGCGTCAGATACCCGTATCCATCTGCTACATGACATTTTTGTCGGTGTTCTTACGTTGGGTCTAAATTATGTTGCTTTTTACTTAGTTTGTGCTTTGGGCAGTTTTCAGTAGCCGGAAGTATTAATTTTAGTTTCAGAGGATATTTTAGTTCAACATTTAGATTGGGTACGTCTAAGTTAAAAAAATAAGTATTTCTGTAATAATAATAATCGTGAGGAATTTATTTTCGAACCGTGAGATCTTCGGGAATTCAGTACGGTTGCCAGTTTGTTGAACTTTATTTTGTTAAACACAAATACAAAGGTGTAAATATTATTAATAAGGTCCTACTGTATTTTGCCATAAGACAAGTTCTTAAAGTTAAAAATTCGTTATTAAAATTTCAAACGTATACAAGTTAATTACAATGCCAATTAAATTATAAATTAATGAATGAATTTCTGTTCCTTTTGCTTTCAGGGGCTCGAGCCATATTTTCCGTTTCAAGCTTTTACACCCTCTATCGTTACCTACATTACTCACTATTTTAATGAAACAAGACATAGCACTTTTGATAAATTACTCGCAATTTATTTTTCACACTGCTTGCTACCTACACTTTATGCAAATGCAGTGTACAATTCGACCCATCGCCAATTAGTTTTTGTTCAAAATTAACATAAAAGCTTACTCGTAATATAGGTAATTGCAGCTACATGTGGCTTGCGGCGCGGCGGTGGCGCGGCTGGCGGCAATTCGCTTTATTAATGACTCAGATAAAACCAAATGTCAAATACGAGTACATACATACAAGTGGATATTTTGTCCATTGAAGCCGGGTTTTATACAAATCTGTTTGATCAAATATCAGATCAATTGAGGTCTATATCTTTATAAAACTGAGTCTAGCGTGATTCGGGATATTTTGGATATTTTATGCGGCGAAATCTCATCACAAATTTAAGAGATAGACTCTTAACGGTAAAGCTCTCTCAATCTGACTTTATTAAAAGAGCCGCCTACTTGATTTCTTTATACTGAGAATGACAGAGGCTTGTACGCAACAGTGGGGAGAAGGTATATAGGCTGACATACATACATACATACATACATACATACTTACATACATACTAATACTCACTACTATTATTTGCACTTGTTTCAATATTAAAGATAACACACAAGTATCAAGACTAATTAGTGCAGTGCTATTTTCAGTGTTATCATATACCGATTTATAGACAAAAAATTAAAATTGCTGGTGCAGACTTATGCTAGTCAGACTCTACACAAACAACTCACTTCACTTCACTTTTACTATCAAGGTGTTAGAGTGCGTGTCCAGATAATTTTGAACACCCTGAAGAGTACAGATATATCTAAAAGCCGCCCAAAGGGTTCATTGTTTACTACGAAACCCTAAAAAAGTGCTCCCTTTCAGTTTTCATGATTTTGATGATTTTAATAAAACTTTATGGTGAATCAAAGAGAATAAAGACAAGATTTAATTACATAGCTTCAGATCAGACTAACGCCGCTCACAAGTTATTCGTTAATAGTTTATTTATAGAACGCAAACGTAAATATAATATAGTTCAATAATTGTAATTAATGTAAACTGTTTTTTAGTCATGAAATAAACGCATTACTTTGATATGGAATGAAGCATTGAATTGAAAGACCTTTGAGGTTTATTTAAAGCGTTAATAGTTGGCTTAAAATTTACTTTAAGTAAATAAAACCTTGTGTTTTTGAATCAACCAGTCCCAATTCAAGAAAGGTACAAGTAATCGGGTGGACATAAATTGCATTAAGACTACTTCCTGATTTTGCGGGACGCAACCATTATATGTATCTGGTATTTTCTTCTTCTCCGATATTGAATTCAATAAGATATTTTTACTTATTGGTATAGTGTCAGCATTACATTGTTTCTTATAAGTACCTATTCGTGTTGCACTTATTATATTGCGCAGACTGCATCTGTACCGCCCCAAATCCACGCATCCCGCGCTAATCATTTAGAATATTTGCATAAACTGCTCAGTTTTATTCCGCATGTAGTCGGCGTGTTATGTATGTTAAAGAGCCCAATAATAAAATTTATGAACCTAGAAATGGGTCTTAAATCCGACCATAGCTTTTAAAGAAAAGAAATAATGTAAGAAAAACTGTTACTAATTACATAAAATATCCCTAATATATCTGTCCATCCATCAGACGAACATCCTGTATATATAATATTATTATTTTTATAAAAAAATCGGCCAAGAGCATGTCGTGCCATGCTCAGTGTCGGGTTCCGTAGTTTCCAAATGAACTCAATTTAATAAATACAATAACAGGCAAAAGGGAATACCTTCGCAGCATTTCATACGTCTTTTACTAAGAAGGAAAGACTTTTTATGATAACTCAAAAACAGCTTAACTGATCATGTGCGCCATATTTTTCGTTTGAAGTCTTTATTAAGCTTTACTTTCTTGATTTTTTCATATTTTTTGAAACCATAGTTCAAAAGTTAGAGGGGTCCCCCCCTCTAACTTTCTTTCACTATCCATTTTTATTTTGGAGTGATTATTTCCGACAATAACCATTGGATCAAAAAATGTTTGATGAATACCTCTATTCATTTTGAAAGACCTATCTAAGAACACCCCACACCATAGGGTTAAAGCAAAAAGAATCATCCCCACTTTACGTGTAGGGTACCCTTCAATTTTTTTTTATATTTTATTCTACCACTTGTCAGATTTATTGATTTATATATACATACCAAATTGCATCTTTCTAGCACTAACAATCACAGAGTAAAGCCTCGGACAGACAGACGGACAGACAGACAAACAGACCAACAGACAGACGGACAATGGACATGGCAAAACTATAAGGGTTCCTAGTTCACTACACGGAACCCTAAAAAGAGACAAAGCAACTAAAATAATTATAATACGTATTGCAGTATTGCATCCACACCGGGCGGTGTGGATGCATCCTCGCAATATGCGCATATTTAAAACTGCCCGTAGACTGCTAATTAAGAATATCTGGGCGACATCATTAAAATCTAGGTAAAATAGAAAATACCGCATACAGATTTCGTCCCGCCCGGAGAAAGACCTACAATTATGCAGCAAGGCTTAAATTAAGTTTTATTACTACTGTAAAGCTAGGAGGCATTTTAGTTAGTTTTGTTTCGTTCCGCTGTCAGTTTTACGAAGATGTTAGTACCTATTTCGTTGTTAATTTTAGAGGCTTGCAATTTTTTTATGGATTTGGAGGGAAAATCATAAACTGTTCGTTTTCTTCTAATTAATGAACTGAATCTTAGCAAAGTTTAATGAAAATAAAAATATTACTAACTACAACCAGTAAACTCTATTTCTTAGCTCTACGTAAATGTAGCCACAAAACAATATACATTATACTCGTAAATAAGAATATAACAAAATAAAAAAGTTTTATTTGCTAAAGCTAAAATGTTTCACATGAACCACGCAGTTATATGAAGGAAAACATGTACACATTAATAAAAAGCTGAAGGTTATTTTAATACTTTACCATTTTCAACAAATTCATTTTAACGATGTAGATAATGTCGATATAAATGAAATTGCATTCATGTCGTATAAAGAAATCAAGTAGGCGGCTCTTTTAATAAAGTCAGATTGAGAGAGCTTTACCGTTAAGAGTCTATCTCTTAAATTTGTGATGAGATTTCGCCGCATAAAATATCCAAAATATCCCGAATCACGCTAGACTCAGTTTTATAAAGATATAGACCTCAATTGATCTGATATTTGATCAAACAGATTTGTATAAAACCCGGCTTCAATGGACAAAATATCCACTTGTATGTATGTACTCGTATTTGACATTTGGTTTTATCTGAGTCATTAATAAAGCGAATTGCCGCCAGCCGCGCCACCGCCGCGCCGCAAGCCACATGTAGCTGCAATTACCTATATTAATGACTAATCATTTAGAATATTTGCATGAACTGCTCAGTTTTATTCCGCATGTAGTCGGCGTGTTATGTATGTTAAAGAGCCCAATAATAAAATTTATGAACCTAGAAATGGGTCTTAAATCCGACCATAGCTTTTAAAGAAAAGAAATAATGTAAGAAAAACTGTTACTAATTACATAAAATATCCCCAATATATCTGTCCATCCATCAGCCGAACATCCTGTGTATATAATATTATTATTTTTATAAAAAATCGGCCAAGAGCATGTCGTGCCATGCTCAGTGTCGGGTTCCGTAGTTTCCAAATGAACTCAATTTAATAAATAAAATAACAGGCAAAAGGGAATACCTTCGCAGCATTACATACGTCTTTTACTAAGAAGGAAAGACTTTTTATGATAACTCAAAAACAGCTTAACTGATCATGTGCGCCATATTTTTCGTTTGAAGTCTTTATTAAGCTTTACTTTCTTGATTTTTTCATATTTTTTGAAACCATAGTTCAATAGTTAGAGGGGTCCCCCCCTCTAACTTTCTTTCACTATCCATTTTTATTTTGGAGTGATTATGTCCGACAATAACCATTGGATCAAAAAATGTTTGATGAATACCTCTATTCATTTTGAAAGACCTATCTAAGAACACCCCACACCATAGGGTTAAAGCAAAAAGAATCATCCCCACTTTACGTGTAGGGTACCCTTCAATTTTTTTTTATATTTTATTCTACCACTTGTCAGATTTATTGATTTATATATACATACCAAATTGCATCTTTCTAGCACTAACAATCACAGAGTAAAGCCTCGGACAGACAGACGGACAGACAGACAAACAGACCAACAGACAGACGGACAATGGACATGGCAAAACTATAAGGGTTCCTAGTTCACTACACGGAACCCTAAAAAGAGACAAAGCAACTAAAATAATTATAATACGTATTGCAGTATTGCATCCACACCGGGCGGTGTGGATGCATCCTCGCAATATGCGCATATTTAAAACTGCCCGTAGACTGCTAATTAAGAATATCTGGGCGACATCATTAAAATCTAGGTAAAATAGAAAATACCGCATACAGATTTCGTCCCGCCCGGAGAAAGACCTACAATTATGCAGCAAGGCTTAAATTAAGTTTTATTACTACTGTAAAGCTAGGAGGCATTTTAGTTAGTTTTGTTTCGTTCCGCTGTCAGTTTTACGAAGATGTTAGTACCTATTTCGTTGTTAATTTTAGAGGCTTGCAATTTTTTTATGGATTTGGAGGGAAAATCATAAACTGTTCGTTTTCTTCTAATTAATGAACTGAATCTTAGCAAAGTTTAATGAAAATAAAAATATTACTAACTACAACCAGTAAACTCTATTTCTTAGCTCTACGTAAATGTAGCAACAAAACATTATACAT
The DNA here is from genome assembly GCA_905163555.1 of Notocelia uddmanniana. Taxonomy (NCBI): domain Eukaryota; kingdom Metazoa; phylum Arthropoda; class Insecta; order Lepidoptera; family Tortricidae; genus Notocelia; species Notocelia uddmanniana. The sequence continues at coordinate 8,326,325 of LR991067.1, read as the reverse complement.
TATACTCGTAAATAAGAGTATAACAAAATAAAAAAGTTTTATTTGCTAAAGCTAAAATGTTTCACATGAACCACGCAGTTATATGAAGGAAAACATGTACACATTAATAAAAAGCTGAAGGTTATTATAATACTTTACCATTTTCAACAAATTCATTTTAACGATGTAGATAATGTCGATATAAATGAAATTGCATTCATGTCGTATAAAGAAATCAAGTAGGCGGCTCTTTTAATAAAGTCAGATTGAGAGAGCTTTACCGTTAAGAGTCTATCTCTTAAATTTGTGATGAGATTTCGCCGCATAAAATATCCAAAATATCCCGAATCACGCTAGACTCAGTTTTATAAAGATATAGACCTCAATTGATCTGATATTTGATCAAACAGATTTGTATAAAACCCGGCTTCAATGGACAAAATATCCACTTGTATGTATGTACTCGTATTTGACATTTGGTTTTATCTGAGTCATTAATAAAGCGAATTGCCGCCAGCCGCGCCACCGCCGCGCCGCAAGCCACATGTAGCTGCAATTACCTATATTAATGACTCAGATAAAACCAAATGTCAAATACGAGTACATACATACAAGTGGATATTTTGTCCATTGAAGCCGGGTTTTATACAAATCTGTTTGATCAAATATCAGATCAATTGAGGTCTATATCTTTATAAAACTGAGTCTAGCGTGATTCGGGATATTTTGGATATTTTATGCGGCGAAATCTCATCACAAATTTAAGAGATAGACTCTTAACGGTAAAGCTCTCTCAATCTGACTTTATTAAAAGAGCCGCCTACTTGATTTCTTTATACGGCATGAATGCAATTTCATTTATATCGACATTATCTACATCGTTAAAATGAATTTGTTGAAAATGGTAAAGTATTAAAATAACCTTCAGCTTTTTATTAATGTGTACATGTTTTCCTTCATATAACTGCGTGGTTCATGTGAAACATTTTTGCTTTAGCAAATAAAACCATTTTATTTTGTTATACTCTTATTTACGAGTATAATGTATAATGTTTTGTTGCTACATTTACGTAGAGCTAAGAAATAGAGTTTACTGGTTGTAGTTAGTAATATTTTTATTTTCATTAAACTTTGCTAAGATTCAGTTCATTAATTAGAAGAAAACGAACAGTTTATGATTTTCCCTCCAAATCCATAAAAAAATTGCAAGCCTCTAAAATTAACAACGAAATAGGTACTAACATCTTCGTAAAACTGACAGCGGAACGAAACAAAACTAACTAAAATGCCTCCTAGCTTTACAGTAGTAATAAAACTTAATTTAAGCCTTGCTGCATAATTGTAGGTCTTTCTCCGGGCGGGACGAAATCTGTATGCGGTATTTTCTATTTTACCTAGATTTTAATGATGTCGCCCAGATATTCTTAATTAGCAGTCTACGGGCAGTTTTAAATATGCGCATATTGCGAGGATGCATCCACACCGCCCGGTGTGGATGCAATACTGCAATACGTATTATAATTATTTTAGTTGCTTTGTCTCTTTTTAGGGTTCCGTGTAGTGAACTAGGAACCCTTATAGTTTTGCCATGTCCATTGTCCGTCTGTCTGTTGGTCTGTTTGTCTGTCTGTCCGTCTGTCTGTCCGAGGCTTTACTCTGTGATTGTTAGTGCTAGAAAGATGCAATTTGGTATGTATATATAAATCAATAAATCTGACAAGTGGTAGAATAAAATATAAAAAAAAATTGAAGGGTACCCTACACGTAAAGTGGGGATGATTCTTTTTGCTTTAACCCTATGGTGTGGGGTGTTCTTAGATAGGTCTTTCAAAATGAATAGAGGTATTCATCAAACATTTTTTGATCCAATGGTTATTGTCGGACATAATCACTCCAAAATAAAAATGGATAGTGAAAGAAAGTTATTCATTCATTCATTCATATAATTTATTGCATATATACATGTGTTTACATTGGTGTCATAATACAATTTGTTTCAACATGTACCCTTTCGGGCATAGCAATGTACTTCAAAGAGGGGGGGACCCCTCTAACTTTTGAACTATGGTTTCAAAAAATATGAAAAAATCAAAAAAGTAAAGCTTAATAAAGACTTCAAACGAAAAATATGGCGCACATGATCAGTTAAGCTGTTTTTGAGTTATCATAAAAAGTCTTTCCTTCTTAGTAAAAGACGTATGAAATGCTGCGAAGGTATTCCCTTTTGCCTGTTATTTTATTTATTAAATTGAGTTCATTTGGAAACTACGGAACCCGACACTGAGCATGGCACGACATGCTCTTGGCCGATTTTTTATAAAAATAATAATATTATATATACAGGATGTTCGGTTGATGGATGGACAGATATATTGGGGATATTTTATGTAATTAGTAACAGTTTTTCTTACATTATTTCTTTTCTTTAAAAGCTATGGTCGGATTTAAGACCCATTTCTAGGTTCATAAATTTTATTATTGGGCTCTTTAACATACATAACACGCCGACTACATGCGGAATAAAACTGAGCAGTTTATGCAAATATTCTAAATGATTAGTCATTAATATAGGTAATTGCAGCTACATGTGGCTTGCGGCGCGGCGGTGGCGCGGCTGGCGGCAATTCGCTTTATTAATGACTCAGATAAAACCAAATGTCAAATACGAGTACATACATACAAGTGGATATTTTGTCCATTGAAGCCGGGTTTTATACAAATCTGTTTGATCAAATATCAGATCAATTGAGGTCTATATCTTTATAAAACTGAGTCTAGCGTGATTCGGGATATTTTGGATATTTTATGCGGCGAAATCTCATCACAAATTTAAGAGATAGACTCTTAACGGTAAAGCTCTCTCAATCTGACTTTATTAAAAGAGCCGCCTACTTGATTTCTTTATACGACATGAATGCAATTTCATTTATATCGACTGGAAGGCGGAGAAAAAGTAGAGAAAGGGAATAGGGAGGCAAACCTGGTTCCTATATCTGCCCCGCGCGCGCTTGATGGAGTTGGGCGCGCTGCGACCTCCTTTATCCTTTTTCTGCCCCCGGGGCGTATGATCGGCGATGAAATCGCGCTGATTTTCCGTTTAGTGCTCACTCGCGAGTTTTATATCGAAGGGAGCCGTGTGCTCGACCCGACGACGCGCAGTAGAAGAGAATTGTCAAGGTTTTTATTTTCCTACCCCCCAGTCAGGTATGCAAAGTTGTGAGGTTGGGATAGGATAAAGAGGGTAGTTTGAGTTGCTAGTGATGGGATGAATCGGCATTTACCATACCGCCTCCCGAAGAGCAGACGTGCTCTTGAAATATCTGAAACCTTTAGTACAGATTTTGGAATGAAATAAAATAAATAAGTTAAAGGTTCTTCTATCACTGAGAGTTTGACACTGGCAATAAAAGCTTAAATAAGAAAACTAGGCTAAATATTTAGAAACTTAACTAATTGTGTGACATGACTTGATTGTTTAGTATTAATATTGCTGGGATTTTAATTTGGGTTAAGCAACGGACATAACTTGACCACTGGGCGAATGAACGTACCAGTGGAGGTTTTAATTTCTACGACACGAACTATCCCGTCTGTGCCAGGACATATTTTTGAGACTCGAGCCCTGCGCCATTGCAAGGGAGTAGCATTGGGTTCAATGAGAAGCACCAAGTCTCCGACTTGTAGATTGGGCGTGGGATTAAGCCATTTGTGTCGTTGCTGCAAGGTGTGGAGGTATTCGCTGTGCCACCGCTTCCACAGATGTTGGGTTATTTGTTGCAGTAGCTGCCAACGACTTAAACGATTGCCAGGAACGTGTTCTACGTTGTGTTCGGGAACGCAAAGGAGCGATTGCCCAATTAAATAATGTCCTGGGGTCAAAAGGTCAAAGCTGCTAGGGTCGCTGCTGAGCGGGCAGAGCGGCCTCGAGTTGATTATCGCCTCCACTTTTGTAAAAACTGTGGTTAACTCCTCGTAGGTGAGGACTCGTTCTCCCACAATGCGCATGAGCAGAGTCTTGGCGGACTTCACTGCGCTCTCCCACAAGCCGCCAAGATGCGGGCCAGAGGGAGGGTTGAAGTGCCACGTGATCTGCTGTGGTGAAAGTTTTTGCTGAAGTTGAGTTTCGTCAATGTTTTGGTAAATTTGCTTTAAATGGTTACGAGCACCTACAAAATTTGTGCCGCAGTCCGAATATATATCCGACGGCAAACCGCGCCTAGATACAAAGCGATCCAAACATGCTAGGAAGGCGTCAGTAGATAGCGCAGACACGACTTCTAAGTGTACCGCCTTAGTGACGAAGCAGATTAGTACGCAGAGATACGCCTTGTAAGTCCTCGGCGTACGCATGTGCGATGCTCTGACTGTGAACGGCCCAGCGAAGTCAACGCCAACCTTCTGAAAGGGTCTGGCCTGTGTTACTCGACTAGCCGGCAGGTTCCCCATAAATGGGTTCATCGGCTTTGCTTTAAGTCGGTAGCACCGTTGGCATTTGAAAATCCTGTGACGGACCACTTTGCGTGCTGATAATATCCAGAACCGGGGATGAATTACAGTTAACAGCGTATCGGCGCCTGCATGGCCGAATAACAGATGATAATGATCAATCAAGAGATGAGTTACATGATGTGAGTGCGGGAGAAGCAAAGGATGCTTGCTAGCATAGGCTAGCGTTGAATGCACGAGGCGTCCTCCCACCCTAAGTAGACCATCACCGTCAATGAAGGGATTGAGACGGATTATCTTCGTCTTGAGTGTGCGCTTCTCGCGCAATGCCTTGAAGGTGTCGTGGAAAGCCTCAGCTTGAACGAGCTTAATAATTACTAGTAAGGCAGAGTTTAACTCAGTGACAGTTAAATAGCCTTTGGTTTTCTGTGTGGGCTGTCGTGCGTTGTTGATAAAGCGCAGACACCAACCTATGGTAGTCTGAAGCCTTATGAACGAGCTGAAGCGCGTGAGAAGCCATGGTTTCTCAACGGAGCAGCATGCGTTTTCGGCGGCCGGAGGGTCAGTATCAGGTTGTTCGACAGCTTGCGCAGTTAATGCAGCAGCTGGAGAATTATCTTGAACTTGTTCGACGGTTTGGGACAAATGCGCTGCAACCGGAACATAATCTGTTAACCATTCAGGACCCCACCACAGGCTGTGATTTATCAATTCTGAGGGAAGCAGTCCTCGGCTGGCAGAGTCAGCAGGGTTAAGGGTCGAAGCTACGTGCATCCATGGGACATCTGGAATCATACCTTGGATCTGAGATACGCGATTGCCTTCGTACGTCTGCAGTTTATGCGGTGCCATTTGGACCCAGCTCAGCACGATGCTGGAATCACACCATGCTGTGGTAGAGCTGATTGTTATTTTGGCCTTAAGAATCTTTGATACATGCTCCAGAAGTCGCGCCAAGAGCACAGCGCCGCATAGTTCCATCCTGGGAATTGTCAACTTTTGCTTCACCGGGGCGACCCGCGACCTCGATATGAGCAGATGCACGCTTGATTCAGCCTCAGCTCTGACAAGGAGGTACACGCAGGCAGCGTAGCCACGTTCAGAAGCGTCGCTGAACCCATGCAGATGGCACTGACACAGCTGCTCAGCGAGCACGAATCTGGGAACGCGGATTTGATGCAGAGCTCGGAAATCATTGATGAATTTCGACCAAAACAGCTGAGATTCGGAAGGAATCGGATCGTCCCAGCCGAGCTCGATGAGCCACAAACTCTGCATGAATGATTTTGCAGCGAATGTAACTGGAGTGATGAAGCCACAGGGATCATACAGTCGAGCAATGTCCGATAAAATTCCTCTCTTGGTTGTGGTGCGTGACATTTCGGCGACGCGATACAAGAATTTATCGTCGGAGGGGTTCCACTCCATTCCGAGTATTTTGAAGATGTTGTCACCTGATTCTTCGAAGCGGAATGGAATCTCTCGATGATCTTCTGGAAATCCTTCTAAGATCTCGGTTTTGTTGCTTGACCATTTCCTCAAATGGAAGCAACCCTGGCCGAGCACATCAACGAGTTGTTGCTGCAGAGCTTTAGCACTCTCTATGCTGTCCGACCCACTTACGACGTCATCGACGAACGTATCCTCCAGCAGGACGCGCGAGGCTTCCGGATAGAGTCCGGAATTTAGGTTCGCTAACTCGTGGATAACCCTGATAGCCTGGAAGGCGGAACTGCTTACTCCGTATGTAACGGTAATGAGTTCGAACTCCTGCAACGGCTCATCTGTAGACTCGCGCCAGAAAATTGTTTGATAGCGCCGGTCTTCCGGGTGCAGGAGCACGTTGCGGTACATTTGTTTAATATCGCATGTGAATACGACGGGATGCAGCCTAAATCTTAGGATTACGTCTTGAATATTCTGTTGCAACTTCGGACCTGACATCAAATTTCGGTTGAGCGAGACCCCTGTAGAGCTTGCCAGTGAAGCGTCGAAGACCGCGCGCAGTTTTGTGGTGCTGCTGCTCTCTTTCAGGACCCCGTGGTGGGGGATGTAACACCTCTCACCCTCACAGTCAGATGACCTTAGCTGCATATGGCCCGAATCTTTGTAATCCCGCATGAACTCTACATAGAGTTCGCGTAAACGTGGCTCTCTCATGAGCTTGCGCTCTAAATTATGAAAGCGCTTTAAAGCAGCCGGGCGCGTTTCGCCCAGCTGTTTGTGTTCTAACTTGAAAGGCAAGCGAACAATAAACCTCCCAGTAGCATCGCGGCTGTATGTCTCGACGAAGTGCTTCTCACAGGCGATGTCTTCGGGATCCAAAATGGGTGTCGACGGAGTCTCTTCATCACTCCAAAATCGATTTAAAGCCGACTCTAGTCGAGAGTTGCATGACACTAAATGTGCGTGCTGATACCCTCTGGACGTAACAGGCGAGTTTCCCATGACAACCCAACCGAATATTGTGGAGTGCGCAGTAGGCAAGCCTCCTCCTAACTTGCGTTTGTTTCCTGTGAATATTTCATCGAACAGGTCAACTCCTAGCAGTAGGTCAATACGTCCAGGCATGTGAAATGTGTTATCAGCCAGAGTTAAATTGCCACAGCTGTGAGGTACAAGGGAACTAATTTGAGCTGCTGGTTGATATCCAGTGATGCGTTTCATCACTATAGCCTCTGTAGGCAGGCCAGGATGGTGCGAATCCACAAGCGAGGTAATGTGGCAGTCCACTTTTCCATAAGTGGCCTGCCGCTGTTCACCTACACCAATCACATCATAGGATCGGCGGCGCTGGAGCCGCAGCTGCTGGGCCAGATATTCAGTTATTAAAGAAGTCTGCGCACCAGGATCAATTAATGAGCGAACAACATGAACATGACCGCTGGCATCCCGGACTCCAACAAGAGCAGTGCCTAGCAGCCCTGTAGACATGGGCTCTACATTAAGTAGGATCAGCTTGCCATCAATATCGCAAGATGACTGTGATGCCGACATGTGGACATTTGTCCCAGAATTTTGATTTGTGCTACCGCTGGGTATGTTCTCAATATGAGCTTGCATATCGGCTTTTGGCGAGACAAAGGCCTTGGTCGGACTGCTTGTCGCCTCAGCTGTATGCAATTTTGTATGATGCTTGCTCCCGCAGATCTGACAATATGTTTTGGACATACACTTTGAGACATGATGGGGCCGCAAACAATTATAACACAAATTTTTACTTTTAACATATGCCTTCTTGTCAATAATAGAATTGAACTTTTGGCAGTGGTAAATAGGGTGACTTCCACCACAGCAGATACAGGCAGTCTGTTGAGCCACATGTAAGGTGGTGGGGACATCACTTCCAGCTCCTTTTGTAATTACATTTTGGGACGCTTCTAAAACCCGTAAATGATTTTCTAGAAAATCCAACAAGTTCTCAAAGTCGGGTATTTCATTCACTTTAAGAGTGAATTCAAACTTTGTGCGCATCTCTGGAGGCATTTTCCTGGACACAAGATGAAATAGCAAGAAACTCCATGAAGCCGTATCAAACCCGAGAGCCTTGAGGGCTTGTGTATTCTCTTTGAGTGTGTTCACAAACTTACGTAGGTTTTTAAGTATTAGTGTATGACAACTAGCAGAAAGTAGGAGCTCTAAATGTTTGGATGCAATCAACCTCTTATTTTCATACCGCTCCTGCAGTAGGGAATATGCAATCATGTAATTCTCAGGCGATATATTGAGATGCCGCACTAAGCTTAAGGGTTCATTTTCAAGCACTGTTAACAAGTAGTGAAACTTTTGCACAACACTTAACTCTGCATTGTTATGTATCAAGCTATTGTAAATCGATATAAAATTAGGCCATTCTGTGTGTGTACCCTTAAACTTAGCTAGCTCAATCTTAGGTAGATGGAAACGAGTGCTCTCCATACCATTTGATTTAGTGAGCTGAGTTTGTGTAGAAGTTGGACCACACAAGTCTTCGTACATCGTTTTTATGGAGTAAAACTTCTCGTAAAATGCATTATATTTTGCTTCTATATCTGGTTTATCCTTACCCTCAATTAGACTCATAATAACGGAGAAAGCCTCATCCATTTGATCTCGCATACGCTCGATGTCGGCATAACGCACTTTAAAATCCCTTAATTGTTCGGGTGTCGGATTTGAACTCATTAAATTTGATGCCATGTCATACAATTGACTGACAAAGCTATGCGAAATATTAAACTTCACCACTGAAACTTGAGATTGCATTGTATTAAGGTTGTGTTATGAACTCGTAAACACAAATAACACGAAAGTTAGGTTATGTAAATAAACCGATACTATTGCAAGTGTCAAAACTCGAGAGATGTATTTTCCTATTTAATTTATTTAGATACTAGGATTTTGGCCAACACGGTTAATGTATCTCGTTGGCTTATGCCAACCTTCAAAAACTGAGGGAAAAACGACAGATCAACACTACACAGACAAAAGTGTTACTTGTCTGTGGCAGGCAAAAAATGACTTGCTAATTACGAAATGCTAAAGGAATCCTGAACTTAATTTTGAAAAACTAATTAGGTTTAGATCAAAACTAAGAATATGCGGATCGAAAGGACCAAATTATGGAAGGCGGAGAAAAAGTAGAGAAAGGGAATAGGGAGGCAAACCTGGTTCCTATATCTGCCCCGCGCGCGCTTGATGGAGTTGGGCGCGCTGCGACCTCCTTTATCCTTTTTCTGCCCCCGGGGCGTATGATCGGCGATGAAATCGCGCTGATTTTCCGTTTAGTGCTCACTCGCGAGTTTTATATCGAAGGGAGCCGTGTGCTCGACCCGACGACGCGCAGTAGAAGAGAATTGTCAAGGTTTTTATTTTCCTACCCCCCAGTCAGGTATGCAAAGTTGTGAGGTTGGGATAGGATAAAGAGGGTAGTTTGAGTTGCTAGTGATGGGATGAATCGGCATTTACCATCGACATTATCTACATCGTTAAAATGAATTTGTTGAAAATGGTAAAGTATTAAAATAACCTTCAGCTTTTTATTAATGTGTACATGTTTTCCTTCATATAACTGCGTGGTTCATGTGAAACATTTTAGCTTTAGCAAATAAAACTTTTTTATTTTGTTATACTCTTATTTACGAGTATAATGTATAATGTTTTGTGGCTACATTTACGTAGAGCTAAGAAATAGAGTTTACTGGGTGTAGTTAGTAATATTTTTATTTTTATTAAACTTTGCTAAGATTCAGTTCATTAATTAGAAGAAAACGAACAGTTTATGATTTTCCCTCCAAATCCATAAAAAAATTGCAAGCCTCTAAAATTAACAACGAAATAGGTACTAACATCTTCGTAAAACTGACAGCGGAACGAAACAAAACTAACTAAAATGCCTCCTAGCTTTACAGTAGTAATAAAACTTAATTTAAGCCTTGCTGCATAATTGTAGGTCTTTCTCCGGGCGGGACGAAATCTGTATGCGGTATTTTCTATTTTACCTAGATTTTAATGATGTCGCCCAGATATTCTTAATTAGCAGTCTACGGGCAGTTTTAAATATGCGCATATTGCGAGGATGCATCCACACCGCCCGGTGTGGATGCAATACTGCAATACGTATTATAATTATTTTAGTTGCTTTGTCTCTTTTTAGGGTTCCGTGTAGTGAACTAGGAACCCTTATAGTTTTGCCATGTCCATTGTCCGTCTGTCTGTTGGTCTGTTTGTCTGTCTGTCCGTCTGTCTGTCCGAGGCTTTACTCTGTGATTGTTAGTGCTAGAAAGATGCAATTTGGTATGTATATATAAATCAATAAATCTGACAAGTGGTAGAATAAAATATAAAAAAAAATTGAAGGGTACCCTACACGTAAAGTGGGGATGATTCTTTTTGCTTTAACCCTATGGTGTGGGGTGTTCTTAGATAGGTCTTTCAAAATGAATAGAGGTATTCATCAAACATTTTTTGATCCAATGGTTATTGTCGGAAATAATCACTCCAAAATAAAAATGGATAGTGAAAGAAAGTTATTCATTCATTCATTCATATAATTTATTGCATATATACATGTGTTTACATTGGTGTCATAATACAATTTGTTTCAACATGTACCCTTTCGGGCATAGCAATGTACTTCAAAGAGGGGGGGGACCCCTCTAACTTTTGAACTATGGTTTCAAAAAATATGAAAAAATCAAGAAAGTAAAGCTTAATAAAGACTTCAAACGAAAAATATGGCGCACATGATCAGTTAAGCTGTTTTTGAGTTATCATAAAAAGTCTTTCCTTCTTAGTAAAAGACGTATGAAATGCTGCGAAGGTATTCCCTTTTGCCTGTTATTGTATTTATTAAATTGAGTTTATTTGGAAACTACGGAACCCGACACTGAGCATGGCACGACATGCTCTTGGCCGATTTTTTATAAAAATAATAATATTATATATACAGGATGTTCGTCTGATGGATGGACAGATATATTGGGGATATTTTATGTAATTAGTAACAGTTTTTCTTACATTATTTCTTTTCTTTAAAAGCTATGGTCGGATTTAAGACCCATTTCTAGGTTCATAAATTTTATTATTGGGCTCTTTAACATACATAACACGCCGACTACATGCGGAATAAAACTGAGCAGTTTATGCAAATATTCTAAACTAGCATTTGCCCGCGGCTTCGCCCGCGTACTAAGCGTAATTTTAACCGTCTACAAAAAAGAGGTTCACTTTTTGACCCGTATATATGTATGTAGGTATGTTTGTCCACGATTATCTCGCGTTTGGCTGAACCGATTTAGATGCGGTTTCCAGAAAAGTAGTTGTTACATTCTGGGGGTTTCGTTATACGAAGATTGGTGATTGTGATTCATTAAAAGGAGCATCCAAAAAGAAAATTTGGCTTCACTTTCATTCGCACTCCTTACTGTCAGTCCGTCTGTTACAACCGAGTTGCTTTTACTGGACCGATTGAATTGAAATTTGGCAAAAACTATCAAGAATTCAGAGCGCTCGTGGCCCAGCGGTACCCGCCTACCGCGTGCGGTATGCGAGGTTAAGCAATATGGGTGCAGGTCAGGTCTTGGATGGGTATCCGCTTTGAGTAGTTACTAACTGAGCGCTCTCGTGCTTTGGAAGGCACGTTAAGCCGTTGATCCCCGCTGCTGTTTACGACAGCAGTCGTTAAGCCAAGTTAGAGGCCTTCGGGCGGCTTGAGAACTACTAACAGTCAAGTTGCCCACTCACTTGACAAAGGGGGGTCGAAGTTGCAGTACGTCCGTAAGGAGTACCCACCGTTACCCTACACGTGACCCCTGGGTGGTGCTCAAAGTGCAACAAAAACTGGCAACCGTACTTGTCTTCCCGAAGATCTCACGGTTCGTAAATAAATGCCAAACGATTAAAAAAAATCTAATACCTAATCTAAAGGTTGATTTAAATGGAAAAAATATAGAAACCTCTATGTCGTTTTTAAAAGCCAATCCATAGATACCCCACACGCTTATATAGTAACATTAAACTTTTTTTAACAATCCCTGGCATGCATGGAGTGCCAAATTTTACATCAGATTCGTATTAAGAGACCTCTCAGACGCTCAGATCTCGATTTTGAACGAAATCGGGACGAATAAAAAAAACAATATGGCCGCCACTTTCACAAATTTTAGCTCGGATTCATATTAAGAGACCTCTCGGACAATCAGATATCGATTTTGAACGAAATCGGGATGGAAATGAAGAAAATCAATAGGGCCGCCACTTTTTCCAAATTTTACCTCAAATTCGTATTACGAGACCTGCCGGACGCTCAGATATCGATTTTGAATGAAATCGGGTTAGAAATGAAGAAAATCAAATTTTACCTCGGATTCGTATTAGGGGACCTCTCGGATGCTCGGATATTGATTTTCAACGAAATCGGGTTGGATATAAAGAAAATCAATATTGCTGCTACTTTTTCTAAATTTTACCTCGGATTCGTATTAAGAACGCTCTCGGACGCTCAGATATCGATTTTGAATGAAATCGTGACGGAAATGATAAAAATGAATATGGCTGCCACTTTTTCTAAATTTTACCTCGGATTCGTATTACGAGACCTCTCGGACGCTCAGATATCGATTATGAACGAAATTGGGAAGGAAATGAAGAAAATCAATATGGCTGCGACTTTTTCAAAATTTTACCTCGGAGTCGTATTAAGAAACATCTCGGATGCTCAGATATCGATTTTTAACGAAATCGTTAAAGAAAAGAAGAAAATCAATATGGCCGCCACTTTTTCAAAATTTTACCTCGGTGTCGTATTAGGAGACCTCTCAGACGCTCAGATATCGATTTTGAACGAAATCGATTTGGAAATGAAGAAAATCAATATGGCTGCCACTTTTTCCAAATTTTACCTCCGATTCGTATTAAGAGACCTTGTAAAAAAAAGTAAAAAGTAAAAGTAGTTTATTCTTCAAATTAGGCATATTACATGCACCTATGAACGTCAATAAACTACCACCGGTTCGGAAAAATATACCTCTGCCACGAGAAGAACCGGCGTAAGAAACTCGGCGAGGTGTCATTTTTTCAAAACAATATACATTGTATAGTTAAATATAAATTACAGTGTCAGCTACTACAAAATAACTGAAATAACAATGCTACAGTAGAAAACATATTTTCGCGATACGTAGATTACCCGTGCAGGACGCTATCACTGCCAAACATCCCTATCCATGATGTAATCGTTTATCTTATAATATGCTCTTGAAATAAGTGTTTGTTTTACTACAGATTTGAATTTAGAATTGCTAAGTTCAGTAATGTGTTTAGGAATTTTATTGTAGAATTTGATACAATTTCCCAAGAACGACTTTTTCGCCTTTACTAGTCTATAGAAGGTTACTTTCAGTTTCCCAGTATTTCTCGTGGCTATTGGTTTATCAGCGTTCGTTGGAAAATTGCCCAAATTCTTCCTAACATACATTATTATTTCAAATATATATAGGGACGGCAGGGTTAGAATATCTATTTCTTTGAAAAATTCTCTTAATGACTCACGTGACCCCAAGTTATAAATTGCTCGGATAGCCCTTTTTTGCAAAATAAAAACAGTTTCAATATCTGCAGCTGATCCCCATAAGATAAGACCATAAGTAATTATACTATTAAAATAAGCAAAGTAAACTAACCGTGCCGTTGCCACATTGGTAAGCTGCCTTATTCTCCTGACTGCAAATGCAGCAGAGCTCAACCTACTTCCTATCGCTGTTATATGGGAACCCCACTGCAATTTTGAGTCCAATGTAATACCTAAGAATACAGTAGAAGTAACAAATTCTAATGTTTGACCATTAAGTCTAATATTTGTATATAAGTTTCTGTTTGATGAGTTCGCTAGAGAGAATTTAATACATTTCGTTTTTTTCGGGTTCAATACTAAGTTATTGGCAGCAAACCAGTCAGATATCATGGAGAGGGTATTATTTGGTTCAATGAGTTCAGTATCTCTCCTATTTACCTTGAACAGTAATGAGGTGTCGTCTGCGAACATTACAATGCCTGATCTTCGGCTTACCATATATGGCAGATCATTTACATAAACAAGGAACAGGAACGGACCTAGAATAGACCCCTGAGGTACTCCCATCTCTACCACTGTCTCTGACGAAATGGCTTTATTTATCGCTACCTTTTGATTTCTCTGTGTTAAGTATGACTTCATGAGATCTAATGCGTGCCCTCTGATGCCATAAAACTTAAGTTTACAAATTAAAGTACCATGATCTACACAATCAAAAGCCTTGGAAAGGTCACAGAACACTCCGATGGCGTCGTGCGACTCTTCCCAAGACTGCAAAATAAATTTTAATACACTTGCACCTGCATCAGTAGTTGACCTACCCTTCGTGAAGCCGAACTGCTGTGCGTGCAAAATATTGTGAGAATTAAAGTGAGAAACCAATTGCGTAAGCATTATTTTTTCGAATATTTTGCTAAACGCAGGTAGGATAGAAACTGGACGATAATCAGAAGGATTATCTCTATGACCTGATTTGAAAATTGGAACTACTTTACTACATTTCATTAAGTCTGGAAAAATGCCATAGTCTATACTTTTATTAAAAATGAGAGCTAGAGTTGGTGCAACGACCTCCAGAATAGATTCCAGTACCTTGACTGACACGCCCCATAAGTCCTCAGTGCTCTTTATTTTTAACATTTCAAAGGACTTCAGTACATCTAGAGGAGAAACATGATGAAATTTGAAATTAGTTAGTGATTCTAATTTTACGTTGTCATTCAGAAGGGATTCAGCTTTTGTGGTAGACGATGCTAAACTTTGAGTAGTGACTATAGGAATTTTAGAAAAGAAATTATTAAATTCATCAGCTACTTTTACTGCATCAGTTATTAAATTGTCCTTTACTTTCAAAGAAATTGTGAACTCTCTATTATTTCTCTTACCAGTCTCTGTGTTTATTATTTTCCAAACAGTCTTGGCTTTATTATCTGAGGACTTAATTTTATTATTCAAGTGCATTGCTTTTGCTTTTGTGCACACTGTTTTAAACAATTTGGAATAATCCCTAACATACTGATGGAAACATTCGTCAGTGGTGCAAGATCTCCTTTCATAAAGTTGGTATAAGTTATCTCTACTTTTCCGAATTCCGGTAGTTGCCCACTCATTAAATCTCATTTTATTATTTATCTATCTGTGGACGCTAAGATATCGATTTTTAACGAAATCGGGACGGAAATGAAGAAAATTAATATTTCCGCCACTGTTTCCAAATTTTACCTCGCATTCGTATTACGAGACCTGTCGGACGCTCAGATATCGATTTTGTACGAAATCGGGAAGGAAATGAAGAAAATCATTATGGCTGCGACTTTTTCCAAATTTTACCTCGGATTCGTAATAAGAGACATCTCGGACGCTCAGATATCTATTTTAAACGAAATTGGGACTTAAATTAAGAACACTTATCCCAATTTTACCTCGGAGTCGTATTAGGGGAGCTCTCGGACGCTCAGATATCAATTTTGAACGAAATCGCAACGGAAGTGAAGAAAATTAATATGGCCGTTACTTTATTCAAAGTTTACCTCTGATTCCTATTAAGAGTCCTCTCGGACGCTCAAATATCGATTTTTATCGAAATCGTATCGGACGGCACTGATTAATAAAACCACTTACTTACAATACATTGAATCAAAAAAGGTCGTCTCTTCATAGGGAATTCACGGCATTTCATGCACCTTAAGATTTTATAAGGAACCTACATGCCAAATTTGGTATCTCTCGAACCAGTAGTGTGGGCTGTGCGTTGATATGTCACTCACTCAGTCAGTCAGTTTCTTCTTGCAATTTGGCAAAAACTTTTAAAAGTTTTCATGTCCGCAATATAAATTTTTAAATCAATGCCATTTCCAAAATGAATGACCCAAAAAACCATAAAAACGACACCCATATTAATATTTAGACATTCCAACCCCCTTGGAACCGAACAGAGGGGATGGTATTTCACGTCCTCCACGTGGGATTTTAAAATCATTGTTGTTTTCGTTATCAGCGACCCGATAAACCATAAAAACAATACCCATGTCGATTTTCAGAATTTGTCACCACATTTCCCCCTTTTAGGGTTTTTTTTTTGTTTTTTTTTTTTCTGGTTATGGGGTTGATTTCTCATAAAACCTGAAACACATGTTTACTCATTTATCGTTAGAAATACTCCTGTGAAGTTTCGAATAAAATAGTCCAACTAATGTTGATTCCCCACACACACTTCGAACCCCCATTTTACCCCCTTAGGGGTTGAATTTTGAAAAATCCTTTCTTAATGCACCTCTGGACCTTATATGGAACCTATATACTAAATTTAGAATCTCTAGAACCAGCAGTTTGGGCTGTGCGATGATATTTAACTCACTCAGTCAGTCAGTTATTTCTTGCAATTTGGCACAAACTTTCAAAAGTTTTCATGTCCACAACATTAAATTTCAAAATCGATGCCTTTTTCGTAACGAATGTCCCAAAAAACCATAAAAACGACACCCATATTAATATTTAGAAATTTCATCCCCCTCGCACCCCAACAGGGGGGATGGTATTTCACGTCCTCCACGTGGGATTTTAAAATCATTGTTGTTTTCGTTATCAGCGACCCGATAAACCATAAAAACAATACCCATGTCGATTTTCATAATTTGTCACCACATTTCCCCCTTTTAGGGGTTGATTTTTCAGAAAACCTGAAACACGTGTTTACTCATTTATCGTTAGAAATACTTCTGTGAAGTTTCGAATAAAATAGTCCAGCCAATCTTGTTTCCCCATACAAACTTCGGACCCCCATTTCACCCTCTTAGGGGTTGAATTTTGAAAAATCCTTTCTTAGTGCACCTCTAGACCTTATAAGGAACCTACGTGCCAAATTTGGAATCTCTAGGACCAGCGGTTTGGGCTGTGCGTTGATATGTCAGTCAGTCAGTCAGTCAGTCAGTCAGTCAGTCAGTCAGTCAGTCAGTCAGTTTCTTCTTTTATATATTCTAAATGATTAGCGCGGGATGCGTGGATTTGGGGCGGTACAGATGCAGTCTGCGCAATATAATAAGTGCAACACGAATAGGTACTTATAAGAAACAATGTAATGCTGACACTATACCAATAAGTAAAAATATCTTATTGAATTCAATATCGGAGAAGAAGAAAATACCAGATACATATAATGGTTGCGTCCCGCAAAATCAGGAAGTAGTCTTAATGCAATTTATGTCCACCCGATTACTTGTACCTTTCTTGAATTGGGACTGGTTGATTCAAAAACACAAGGTTTTATTTACTTAAAGTAAATTTTAAGCCAACTATTAACGCTTTAAATAAACCTCAAAGGTCTTTCAATTCAATGCTTCATTCCATATCAAAGTAATGCGTTTATTTCATGACTAAAAAACAGTTTACATTAATTACAATTATTGAACTATATTATATTTACGTTTGCGTTTTATAAATAAACTATTAACGAATAACTTGTGATCGGCGTTAGTCTGATCTGAAGCTATGTAATTAAATCTTGTCTTTATTCTCTTTGATTCACCATAAAGTTTTATTAAAATCATCAAAATCATGAAAACTGAAAGGGAGCACTTTTTTAGGGTTTCGTAGTAAACAATGAACCCTTTGGGCGGCTTTTAGATATATCTGTACTCTTCAGGGTGTTCAAAATTATCTGGACACGCACTCTAACACCTTGATAGTAAAAGTGAAGTGAAGTGAGTTGTTTGTGTAGAGTCTGACTAGCATAAGTCTGCACCAGCAATTTTAATTTTTTGTCTATAAATCGGTATATGATAACACTGAAAATAGCACTGCACTAATTAGTCTTGATACTTGTGTGTTATCTTTAATATTGAAACAAGTGCAAATAATAGTAGTGAGTATTAGTATGTATGTAAGTATGTATGTATGTATATGTATGTATGTCAGCCTATATACCTTCTCCCCACTGTTGCGTACAAGCCTCTGTCATTCTCGAAAATTGCATGTTCGTGTTCTGAAATCGTAAGTTTTATCTCATGCATCATTAGTCATTAGTAGTCATTAGTCATTTATTCACGAACAATATGCATTGTGTTTGAAATGCAAAAGTTATAATTAAGTACTAACATAACAAATTTCAAATTAAGATTAATATTCACAAATAAATATTAAATGAAGTAGCAAGTCAAATTAAATTAAAAAGGATAAACGATAAAAATGGAATCAAAACAAATTTAAAATAAATTAATATAAAAATAATAATAATAAAACAAGGTAAACATTAAGAAACGTTTGGATTAAAAAAATCCTTTATTGAGTAAAAGCACTTCTCCAGCAAGAAAGCAGGTCAGCAAGAAGGCAAATCATTGAAAGCAGGTTTTTGATTTTTTAAGGCAGTCTTACTGATTAGGCCACGTAATTTTCAATTTATTGTGCGTTTTGTTTGCCCTATGTCAAAACTACCACAATTATACTCAACTTACACACCACTACTATTATTACACACCAGAAATCGAATAAATTAAACTTTACCATGTGTAGGTAATAAGTTAAATTCAGACCAGGCAAAAAACTTAAAAGGGACTGAAAAATACAACTAGCCTCTCTTTGTTTACAATTAGCCTATTGTTTTATTCAGGTGATACCGAAACGGGCGTGAGCGGCCATTGCATTCGTGGCTCAATACAACACTAATGGAAAAGTCATGCTGCGAATGCTCATCACCAAACTATATTAAGCCGTTTTGTATTTAATTGTTGCTATGGACGAATAAATGAAAAGGACAGCCGCTGTATACCTTTCGAGGTTTGAGAATATCGGTTAGACTAAGTAGGTATAGAAGAAGGATATTCTCGTCGTGAACAAGTTTTTTGCAGAAATTGCGAAGCGTCTGGTTGACGTAATAGGTGACCGAAGAGCTAGCGACTTCCTCGCACAACGTATCCGCATTGCGATACAGCGAGGAAATGCCGGCATGCCGGCAGCATCCTCGGTACAATGCCTCAAGGGCCTGTTTTAGATTTAAGTTAGTTTTCATTTTATTTATACTATTTAGGTTATTTTGGTTAAGTATCCTTGTGTATATTTTCATGGTACGTAAATAAATGTATATACAAGGTATTACGTATAGTTGTCAGCCGTGAGCTGAAACATGAGCGAGTCAAGTGGTTACAAATAAGAATAGTGTGGTGTATGCGGCTTCTGGCCTACAAACTCTTTGGAATGCGCTCATACGCGCTTGTCAACATTGACTTTGCCATTAAAATGGATTCGTCCTGAACTGCCGTTTTCCTGGTCTTCGCTTCCAATAACCCAGAACATAACAAATAGAATAGAATAATTTATCACAAACTAATTTTAAAATTATGTCATTGTAACCTAACCTTATCTATAGTGAAGAAATATCACGTCAGGCACGTCTATCTAGGCTAGGATGTTTCCTGTGTTTCAGGCAAAACAAAAATTAAAAACTTATTATCTGGTACAACAAATGATACGAAAAAACGAGGTTAGATTCCTTTTATATAAGTGCAACTAATTAAAGCTAAATAAACAAGTTCTTCTTCGTCGTTCCCTCATGACTGAGGATCGTGACCAATCACGATGTTCTTCCATACGACGCGGTCAAGGGGTATGGAACCACAAGCCTTCTTCAAGCTGTCAGACCTCCTTGTTAGAGTCCTACCTCTGGTGCGTTTACCTTTAACTTGACCTAGCATGATTCCTCTTACTAGATGGCGCTGGTTAACGCATGATGTGTCCAAAGAATTTGAAAGCTCTTTCTTCACAAATGGTTGAGAGCCACTTGGAGATTTTCAGCTCTTTTAATATGGACTGATTTAATGGCTAAAACGAAACCCTTCTAGATTCTTCATGTCTGTCCGTCCGTATGTCACAGCCGTTTTACTCGGAGACTATACGCACTACAATTATGATATAATAGGAAGACACCGATGTGAAAGTTGTAACCCTCCACATTAGTCAGAGAGGACTTCTCTTTTGGAGGAATCCGATCTTCATGCACTCTTGAGGGCACGGCTCTCCAGTTGGCAGCGACTGGCTAGCCGGCAACCACGTCAACGTAACATTTTTGTGGTGAGAGGAACCCGCGGGCGGACAGATAGGGCGGTGGAACGGCATGTGCGGCGCTAGGCGCAGTGTCAGCAACACGCAAACTGACCAATTTGACACATCACGCCGACACTCTGACCTAAGTATCAATGTATCAAGATCACTCTTGAAAAATTATGCTGGTGAGTTTTCGGAGCGTTACTACACAAACTGAACCTGTAAATAAAAATAATAATATAAATATTGGGGGACAATCTTACACAAATCGACCTAGTCCCAAACTAAGCAAAGCTTGTACTGCTGTTGTGCTGCTGTTGTTGGTGCTGTGCTATGGCTTGTACTACAAACGACGATGTATGTACTTATATAGATAAATACATACTTAAATACATAGAAAACATCCAAGACCCAAGAACAAATATTCGTGCTAAATGCACAAATAATGCCCTGGCCGGGATTTGAACCCGGGATCTCTAGCTTTGGAGGCAGTATCACTACCAACTAGGCCAAACAGGCCGTCAAATAGTCAAACTTTTTCAATATTTCGGTCATGCTTCCTTTAAGATCACGATTTCTTTTAGCAAGCAGCTCACGTCGAGATGATCTGGTATGTAGGACAGTAATCTTGAAATCTGCCATCGCCACGGACTCAGAAATAGCGTCTTCTTTCTCCCGCAGAATATAATATATATGATATCCTCAAGGGTCTTCTTCCCAATTTCATCTCCTCTCCTGTGAGGTATGAAATATATAAATAAAATATATGAACTTTATTCTACAAGTAGGCCGCAATAGCACTTTTACAAGTCAAAATCTACTAGCGATTCTGCAAAAGAAGACCACTGCCGAGAAAATACGCCGAAAGGAACTCGACAGTCAGTCATTTTCTCCCCAAAAATATGCTTATTACAATGATAATACTTAACCTATTTCACCACATCAGCCGAAGGACGTCCACTGCTGTACATAGGCCTCCCCCAATTGCATGGGGGGTAAATGCCATAATCGCCACGCTTGGCATGCGGATTGGCGATCGCAGTATCTCCACCGCACTCCAGGGATGCTGCTGCCCATCCCCCGGTGGTCTTAGTCGCAGTTTTAGGACATACCCGGGTCGGTTAACCTATTTAATATAAGTAAATCTGAGTACCTATGGAAACAAAAGAGTAAGAATATTTACAGTGTGTAGTTCAACAAAACAATATTATGAATGTACCGCCGATCGCGAGGGACCGGTAGAGCAACTTCTTCGCTGCACAAATGTCGTCATCAGTGAAGCTTGACTTAAACAGCGGTAATCGTGTCCATCCGACCTTCCAGCAGGAACTTCTGTTGCAGAATATCACGATGGGTTCACTCTGATGGGCGGCACTCATCGTGACAAACTGTTAGCAGCGAGGCGAACCGCGCTATTTTCACAAGTAATTTATTAATATGCACTACCGTTCATAATTATTTAGGCACCCTTATTCCATACATCTATATACAAATATGACTTGCAGAAATACACTGCCAAGTCAGAGTCCCTTGACAGTTTTGCGTATATTTTGCATTTTTTATTTAGCTGACTTATTGAGCTTTAAATCGGTGCCCTTTTAAAATTGTAGTTTTCTTTCGTTCATAGAAACACACTACACTTTTGTATGAACGGTAGTGTACTCGTAGCAAGGTCGAATACCATAACGGAAGCAAGAACACACTCACTATATTAATTTAAAAGTATGTATTGTATAAAGAAGAAGTACCGCTTGCGTTGCTTCCGTGCTTCCGTTGTGAAGTGGCAACCACTGCGCACTTATACTGGAGAATGATGCCAATAGGAATCCTGTTTCAAACGTCTCACGTCGGTAGTAAGTTGGTACTTAACCCACACTAACGATTCAAATTCGCTTTCAAGAGATCCTTCACTTAGATATGTATGAAAACAATGTGAGTTGAACGTCGTTTCGACTTTTCGAATGGCGTTAACACACAAGCGATAAACTGATGCGTGACGCCACAAGCGATCTGTCAAGTACAGGCGGTAGCGATTCCTGTCTCCGCAACCGCCAACCATAGTTACGATTGCCTAAGCCTAAACGCGGCTTTAGGCCGCGGTCCGGACGCTACCGGCAGCAGGGTGGCGAGACGGTGCCCATACATTGAACCCGCTCAAATGTATGTGCAGGCGGCGCAGGAAAACATCGAATACGTAACTTCTTTATTTGTAATATTTAATTACTAAAACACCTTCCTTCGTTCGAGTCGTCCTTCATACTGAATCATACGTCAAATCCAAATCATTGGCCATTCTAAAATAATTCAAACAACATTCGGTCGATCCTTATTCATCATCTAGCAGCCAGCTCCTTACACAACAATAAAAAAGTACCAATTTCACATTTCTGAGCGCCCGCAGCCCCCTGACACCCAGTCCACCGCCTTAGAGTGTAAGTGACAGCGTAATGAAAGCTGATAACCTGATATGATTCCAAAGAGCAATGGAGAGAGCTATGCTGGGAGTTTTTCTGTGTGGTCGCATCAGATATAGGCTATCCGCAGCAGAAACAAAGTAATCGATGTAGCCCTCCGAATCGCTAAACTTACAGGGCATATTTTATACAAAACTGATGGCAGTCGGGGCGGAAAGTGCTCGAGTAGCGACCACGTTGTGGAAAGCGCAGCGAGGGTAAAAACGCCACGAGATGGACTAATGATAATTACGCAGCGAGTGGAGTAGGACCGGTTATTGTACCTATTTGAGGGAGGCCTGTAGACTTCCTTCGGCTGATATGATGATGATGACGTATCATGTATACTGACTGGCTATTAGTCCCATAAATTAAAAGCACCTATAGTTAATTTTTCCATATCGTACATAAAATGAAATGCGCGATTAGTATATTTTCGTTAAAATTCATTTTTTAAGCATTATTTTTTAGTGTACTATATGGCGCGTTATTTAGCTAAAATTTTACAAAAATTGATTTTTTAGTCTATACTGTTACTAAAAATATGTAAGTAACAAGAAACACGTCTCTGTGGAAACTGCCAGCAAATTATAAATGAAGAAGATTGATTAAAAGGTAGTGCCTGGAATCAAAGAGGACAGACGTTAAAATGGTGTTAGATATAAATATAAACGTTACAGTTTCATAATTTATTCTCAAAAAATTGAGAGATTGGGTAATATAAAATATGCAAAATCTGATTGATACCTTTTACCCCTCAAAACTGTCGCATCTACTATATGACCCGCGCGGCGGATCAGGCAAAACACGTGCGTTTTGTTCTATGGGGCCACGGCACTCACCTGTGTGTGACGGCGATTTCTGCCCGAATTTTCTAGTTTTTTTTTTGCTTTTTATAAAACCTGTATATACTATTTCTAACTATAATTTCCATACACACCAAAAAAAAAACACCGATGATTTTTTGGACTATTAACTCGATTTCGGATGGCCCACTAGGATAGTTTACTGTCACCTAGTTATTGGTGGGTGCCAAGGTGTTCAACGTGTTAATTGAAATTTGGTACATATTACACGTTTATTTGTTTATTTATTTGTTGTATAGTTTGAGACCCCAAAAAAGTATGAAACCCCGCAAACCTACAGTCAAACTCAGTCTTATGCCAATGTGATAAAGACTGCGACAGGGATTTGTTCCCTCGCCTTATTTGTAGGATGGTTCAATGATGTATGGAAGTTTCCCACGAGTTCGGTTAAAAAGTTGTTCATGGACGAAGTCTGGAGTCAACGCCAGTAAGTAATACAAAGATAAAACGTAGTGAAAGTGCCACCTGAGTCATAAATTAGAATTTGTGTCTGGATAAAGTACTTACCCTTGAGCCTGCTACGTATATCAAGTTACCTGGCTTTAGGGACACTCGGCTGAGGCAATGGGTTAAAGTTAAGTGGAAAGTCTTTGGACCAACTGGTAGGCAAAGAGAATAATTCAGGAGCGGCAGTTATTCGATACCCTGAATACCCCCTAGCGCCGACGTCTCATCGCGATATTAATTAATTTTAAGAAATTGCCCCGTTTAGAAGAGACGAGCAAAACAATTTTATGACAGTTTTCTGCGATTATCTCACTTTTGTCGAATAGTCGCTTTTTAGAGTCGGCAGAAATAGCTCGGGAAAGTGAAGGAAGAATTATAATAGTTATTTATTCAACAAAAAAGCAAAGTCGATTTTTGCTGCGAGTGTTTGATGTTGAGTCCTGAGCAAGGGAACATTCTATAATTGAATCACGAGCGTAGTGAGTGATTTAAAATTAGAATCTTGGGCATAGTGAGGGACAAAAAGACATGAGATGCAAATATCTTTGCTCTCGTGTGATACATACAACGTTTCGCCTCAGCGGCGAGAATATTATAACGCAAAGGAATAATGACAGAGAGAATGAAGATTAAATGTTCCAAGTTTGTATTACACCCTGCAGTATGCAAAAACTGACCTGCGACTATCCTACGATATGGAAAAGATTTTTTCATGCTCGCAGCAAAATTGCATTTTGCACCACTGGTTTCAAGCAGCAAAACCACCACGTTCGTGCCGCTGAAGTGAAAAATTATTTCGTTGGTCATTGTTTTTAATCAAAAAACATGTTTTCGAGCCATTTTCGATGAAGAAACTCTCTAATAGACGTGTTTTTGTTACTAAAACTGAAACCCTCGGGCTCGCCTTCGGCCCTTTTCACGCCTTGGAAACGACGCCAGACCCACGCCCGCACGCCTGTCTGCCCCGGATAATAGGAACTTTCCTTTTTCACGTTCAAATCTTAGTAATAATAATAATCGCATGGCAATCATTTCGAACCGTGAGATCTTCGAGAAGACAGTACGATTGCCAGTTTTGGTTGTACTTTTAGCACCACCCTTGGGTCACTTGTAGGGTAACGATGGGTACTCCCTACGGATGTGGTGCAACTTCGACCCCCTTTGTCAAGTGAGTGGGCAACCTTGACTGTTAGAAGTTCTCAAGCCACCCGCAGGCCTCTAACTTGGCTTAACGACTGCTGTCATGGCCAACAGCCGGGCTCGTTACGTAACTCTGAGGGCCGAAGGCCCTAAACCGAGTAGTAAGGTACGCAAGGCCGTAGTTTGAGCATCCCAACAGAGCGGGCTCTTTAATAAGGCTGAGGGCCGAAGGCCCGAAGCTGATAGGTAAGGCACGCGAGGCCGAAGGTCGAGCATCCCAACAGAGCGGGCTTTTCATATAAGGCTGAGGGTCGAAGGCCCGATTGGCGTGCCAAGTCAAGCCAAGAGTATTATTCGCGATAATGAAGGCGAGGTGGGGGGGCGGCAAGGCACGCGAGGCTTACGCCAGAGCGTAGTTATACACACGATGTATAGGTTATTTAGGACGACATCATGTCTTTCTTCTATCTTTCTTTCTTTATCTTTCTATGTATGTGGTATAGCGGTAGGTATAAGTAACTGAATAATAAGTAATCGGCAACAGTAATAGGATCACAAAGTTACACATGTAGATTTTATATTTAGGAAACGGGACCTAAATTTGGGTTCAGGGTCACATGCAGTTAGGTACTTAAAGGGCTAAACGCTAATAGCTTTCAAATTTTGAAGAGACCGTGGCGGCTGGAGCGCCCACTACACAGCGTCCCGGCGCAGCGCTAGCGTTTACTTCTTTTTTTCAGTTTTTATCTTAAGATTTCACAAATGTTGAATGTGAATGTTTTTTCTTTGTCGTCTAGTATATGCTTACCAATTTTTAAACATGTAACTCATGGATTATAAGAGTACCCATACAAAATTCAACCTCTCTTTTTACCCCCTTTTGATATACATATATATATATATATATATATATATATATAATATGTAAGTATAGATAGATCATAATTTTCTCTATCACCTTACCCTTAACCTTTTGAATTATAGATTCTGTGAGTCATTTTATTTATTTATATGTTATTTATTTATATATACCCTAACAGTGACACGAGTTGCGCAGCTTGCGGTATGCTACCCCGCACACCTTCCTATTAGATCGACAGAAGACCACCGCCGTTGGCAGTACTGTGTCAACTGCATTGCTGAGTGTCGGTAGCACATCTCTGTTTTTAGTTCTTAAATTGTATTGTGTTACTATCTAATGCTAATTTTTAAAATTGGAATAGATAGAGAGATAGCTCTCTATCTATTCCAATTTTAAAAATGTTAACTAGTGGTAGTTTTGCTCTATCTATTGCTTGAAAAATGTAGCATGCGGCTAGCCACTAGCAAGATTTTATCATTTTTACTTTCTTACTAACATGCTCTTAACTCGGATAAACTTCAATTCCGGTCCACACGCCCGAGGCTAACAATCACCAACAACTTGTGTTTCGTGATCCACTATGAGTTTGCCTCTCGATTACACGCAGTTTTTACGAATCTAGGGTTCAAGTCATGCTGGACAGGTAAAATGTAAGTTGAGACAGGCTGTGAATCTGGTAGCTGGAAACGGGTGCGGCATATCTCGAGGATTAGAATCCGATAGCCAACGAGCGAGTAACTAAACTCACTTTACGAGGGACTTACTACGGGGTTGGCACTAGTGATGTTCAGCTCTCTGGACAGCTGCCTTATGAAGAATTCGAGTATGTAAGTTGTGACGAATTTAACAGGAGAACTAAATGAAGTAATTATCAAGTATTAATAAAGAAGTGCCTAGTTTGAATTTTCAAATTATATTTATTTCATGTAGTTTCGGAACCTTTTTTGTATTATTAAAATTGAGATTGCTCTTGGCAAGTATCTAGCCAGGGGGCAAAGATGAGGCCGACGATGAAGCGAGCTCAACCAGAAGATGCCTATTCACTCGTGCCTTAAAAAGGTTCAGATTATATCAACCTTTCTGAACATAAGTAGTATAGCTATTCAACCAGTGTAACCCTCACAACACACCGAACCCTCGGGGGCTCTGGCGATGTTATTCACCACCAGCACTGAATAACTATACATAGTAGGCACTAACATTATTTACGTACCACCAAAGACAACTAACTCCAAAATGTAAACATGGAAAAAAGTAATAAAATAAAACGTATATCAGTTTTTTTTTTACACAAACATATATTTATTTATCTAACCTATATTGCACTAAGGAAATCTTATCGTACAAAAGGCGGACTTAATATGGGATTCTCTACTAGTCAACCTTAAGGCAAATCAGAAAAAAATTAGGCGGTGAATCTAACAGCTAAAAGGAAAATAAAGATAAACTACGCTACTTTTTAACAAACCCACATAAATAGATATATAAATATTACAAAGATGACTGTATACTTTGTTACGGATTTACGCAAATACTCAGTACAAATACGCGGCAAGCCCTGGGCTGGAAAGGGCCTCGCATCGGAAATGTGGATAGATCAAAGGCCGCGGAAGTGACGGGAAATCATCTTCAAGACACTTCGCTTCCTTCCGAGACGAACGCCTTTTTATTTATCACTTGGACAAACGATAGAAAAAAATGTATGATTGTAGTTAAAAACTGTTGCACTACTGAAGTCGTCTAATAAAAGTATTCCTTGCCATCTTACGCTACAAAGGGCATTTTTAAACACTCCTTGAATAACTTGTTGGACGGCTAAGTTTTAACATTCTATCACAATCTCAATTACAGTTACGATTAGTGATTACAATATGATGCCATTCTAATTCCCGTACACATTGTTGAAATATTAAAATAATATATTACTGTGAATAAAGATTCCCATGTATGGCGAATATTCTGCGTTTTACGGCGTTTTTTATCATTGTCGTCTCATCCAGTATTGTTAAAAGATCCAACCAAGTGTGTGTCGGTATATATTGGACCGAGTTAAATAAAGTTTCAGCTTCGACAAAAACGATATAGTATATCCGGATGTCCAGATGTCCGGATTTCCGGTTGTTCTCCTCTAAAGGTGGCATTTCTCAACCAATTCTGGTTGAGAGTTTCTCAAAGACCGAAAATGTAAAACCATTTCCACCCGCACTGTGCGTTTCGAGCTTAAATAGTAGATTATACAACAAGTGCATAGAACGAGCCATTTTATCCTAGACAATTTATCGATCCGAGCCGCAGGCGAGGGTCGTTATAAAGTAGAGGATAAAATGGGTTTTATACATGAGTTATATACTCTTCTTTTCACTGTGATTGCGAGAACATTAAACAAATAATTAAAGTTATGTTATCAAATTTATACTCTAGAGGCTTTTGTAATACTTGTACGTAACTGGCTTCAATCAAGTTTTTTTTTACTTGTACTAATTAGTTTCGATCGAGGCTACAGAACAGAACTTACGAGAATACTCAGAAAAAGTAAAACTTCAATTTATGTATGCTATTTTAAATATTTTCAATATAAAAAGATGAAAAGAGGAATAGGTTTTTACCACAGACAGTTGTGAACTTATTAGTCATATCATATTTTTCTCTCTACAAACTACGTGTTAACAAAGAGTTTTTGAAGTTTCGTAAAAAGCTGCCGATTTGACTAACAGTAAATATGTATACCGTAAGTATTTATCAGGTATATAAATTGGATCTCATGATTATAAATGAACTTTTAATAAAAAAGAAACCCTAGTAAATTGAAAAAGATCGCTCTGACGGTAAAATAAAAGCTTATTCCGTGTAAAATTAAGCAGGGAAGAACAAATAAATATCTGCATTGCAGAATTTTTCTTTTAAAGTCAGTTAACGCTGGCATGCTACCAAAGAATTATTTCCTTGTAGTGAATTATCGTCTTTCAACTACCATTGTTACAAAAATTGTTGGATGTTTCATTATTGGGGCCACAGCGTTTTCTCCGTGACCTCAGTTCGCACATAGTTTGATAAGCGCAGCGGTTTTACTTATTGCAAATTTAAAATATTTATCGATTTTTTTCGCCACAACTTGGTTATACGTTCAGTACTCTACACATAGGCTGGGTTGCACTGACTTACGATCACAGACCGATCAACGTTAAATATGGCGACGACAGCTGTCATGGCATAGAAACTTATAAAACTTTCCATACATTCAGATTTTAACGAACACAGCTTACGATTACAGACGGTTTGGTGCAACCCAGCCTAAGCCAATACTATGTAATACTATAATATTATTCTGTGCCAAAGTGCCAATACATAACCGCAGAATTGGATAATAGTACTCGTACAGTCGAGGAATAAGAAAAGGTTCGTCACTTTTCGACTCTAGGTGACGTACCTTTACATTTATCGACTATACATAAGTACATGACGGACACGAACCGCCTCGCACCTACGTCAGTAACCTCGCCCCTGTGCGCTGTTTGAGTGACCCCTGGGCCACAGATTTTATAATCCTGGGCAAAGATTTTATAATACCTAGTGTGACATAACACTCAATATTATATCTCATAATAATAGGGCAGCAATAGATATCAATTAACTATTGGTAATTAATATGTCAAACATTAGGATATCAAATTATCAATTCGGATTGAAGCGGCGATTGTTTCCCGAAGAGGATTCAATTACTACGATTGAAATTACGAAATGTGATGTCCCCGGCATACTAAAGGAATATCTCAAACGTAAATGCCAGATAAGGGCCGTATCCTATGAATGTACCCTTCTATAAATAACAAATGGAACCGTGGCCCTGTTGTTTTGTTTGCCCGCCCATTGTGCCCTGTATAAGGTTAATGCGCTTTTAGATAAATCCAGTGGCACCAACAGGCGGCGCGCAGGGCTGGGTACCCACTGGTGTCAATATGTACTTTAGGTACCTAAATATATATTTTTAGAGTTAGCGACTGAATTCATCTATCCCGGTTCGAATCCCGGCCAGGGCATTTATTTGTGCATTTTTCACGGATATTTGTTCTTGGGTCTTGGTTGTTTTCTATGTATTTAAGTATGTATTTATCTATATAAGTATGTATATCGTCGTCTAGTACCCATAGTACAAGCTTTGCTTAGTTTGGGACTAGGTCGATTTGTGTAAGATTGTCCCCCAATATTATTATTATTATTATTTATTGCCTTTAGGCGGTTGAAAAAACGTCCCAAAAAACGTCGCCGTGTACGAACTTTTACGTGGGCGTTTGTTTTATCTGTTTTACAGCTGAGTAGCGAGCAAATCTGTGCAGGCGGCATCGGCGCGTCGAACGACGGTAACTAATTATTATCACGACAGAGGGCGCTTCACGAGCGAACGCACCCGGGAATAATTGGAAAGCGTACCTATGCTTGACACAGTTTTTGTACACGACGCGGTAGGTTGATAACTTTACACACTTCAAATCACAAATCTATGTTTAAAATCATAAAGTAGTACTGTATACATTCACTTCTTATTAGCTAACATTAAAATGTATTTTTTTACGGGCAGCGAATATACCATACCAGCCCGGCTAGTATGATAGCTTATATGTCGGACATATAGCATTCGTCCCGTACTGTCAAGTATGTAAGTGCGAGAGGGACGAATGCTATATGTCCGACATATAAGCGATCATACTAGCCCCACAGCCAACAATAATATGTTTGACAACATAAAAATCGTCTTTTATTTTTTATACTTTCCCTAGCTTCCAGTACGAAAAAGTCTACATTAAGTACTTTACAGAAGCACAATTTCGGTACTGCCTTATTGGGGAATATTTTTTATTCCGTAAAATGGTATATTGTACTGTAAACGAAAGCAAGTGTTTTTGAAACGAAAACTAACTTATAGGTAACTTTTTAACAGAAGTGGGACAAAGTTAGAATAGTTGTTTTTGGCTTAATTTTATAAGAGAATGGGGATGCATTGGTAGAGTCCCCGTGTACTGCATCCCAAGGGATAAAAAGTTTTCAAGATTATATCAAGACAAACTACTGGACGATAAGTAAGTGATGTCCCAAACCGGAATGCCAGATAAATAAAAGAAATAAATGGATGTACCTACTCTTATAAAATTAGCAAATAGAACCGCGGCCCTACTGTTTTGTGTTTATATTTGCCATATTTACAATTCCTTTGAATATCGAAGTGGTTAATGTCACATCTTTCCACATTTCGCAAAAAAATATCACATGACCGCTAGCACAATTACTAACATACTCGTACGTTATTTACAAACTTCGAAGTCGCGTCACTCGCACTTGGCCAATTCTTAAGGCTGCGGTCTGAATAATACGCTGTCCGCGACATACAGCGGTCCCCCCGTGACTCACGACGGCCGGTCTCGGACGCTATTTATAAACATACTAGCTTTTACCCGCGACTCCGTACGCGTGCAACTCGTTATATAAATAATTGCTATTAAATTGTTTTAGGCGCAGGCTAAAATATCGCTCGCCCATATAAACTTCTACTCCCCTTTTCACCCCATATGGAATGATTTCCGGAATAAAAACAATCCTATGTCTTGTCCCGGTA
The DNA here is from genome assembly GCA_905163555.1 of Notocelia uddmanniana. Classification (NCBI taxonomy): domain Eukaryota; kingdom Metazoa; phylum Arthropoda; class Insecta; order Lepidoptera; family Tortricidae; genus Notocelia; species Notocelia uddmanniana. The sequence continues at coordinate 8,294,938 of LR991067.1, read as the reverse complement.
CTCAAACTATCTCTGCACCAAATTTCATCTAAATCGGTTTAAAAGTTTAAGTGTGAAGGGGTAACAAACAGACAGAGCTTACTTTCGCATTTATAATATTACATAGTATGGATCAAAACCACAAAACCCACAGCCGCACACAGAAACAGAGTAAATGGTTGGTAACATAACAAAGAAACGGCGGGCAAACGAACACGCAAGCGAGCGAACAAACAAACAGAGAGCTGCCTAGGTAGCACGATATCCTGTATGGTCACATTATATGACCGAAATGTACTAAAACGTAACATAAAACGTTACGGTATAATCGTCCTGTTGTGGACAGTATCCTAAATCTACTGATGAGTTAGACAGGCCAGAACAGCACGCGTAGGGTCCACTAGTATCCAGTGCGATTAGCGATGAGAGGCCAGAAAGATTACGACACATAAAGTAAAGGTGAAAAACTTAAGAAAATGACCTGTTGTATGTAGTTGTGACGTGTTTGAATAAAGAATAGATTACATATTTAAAAAGTGTAACACAAACAAAACAAATGTCTATTCAAACACGCTACCACTACATAGAACAGGTCGTTTTCTTATTTTTTTTTACCTATACTTAGGTATTTCTTGGTTCCGCTCTTTCATACTGCACCCCACTGTATGGAAGAGCGTTTGAACCTTAGTGACTACCATGTTCATTTTATTGACGAAGCCTTTATATTTCCGTGATATATTTTGATCTATTTATATATTGATAGTGAAAAAAATATCACCAAGGGTATGTTTCCTGTTTCACTTTGATTGAAAATTTAAGTTTCATTAGCGTGCGCTGCCGCTTGTTATAAATTCACACTTTGAAAATAATAATAACACTCCTCGCCGACTATACTAAAGGTTTAAATCGTAGAGTATTAGTCAGTCCAGATGGATAGAGTCTTTAATAATGCGACCACCGACATCATTACGGTTGAAAGGTTTGCTTTGACATCCGATACATCACCATCGACCGTAGGCGTCTATCTGAGCACAGCCTTAGTTTGCCTCGTACTCAAGTCAGCTTACTACGAAGTTAGATCATGTACGTTAACGGCATCTGGCGTGATGAATGATGTGTCGCGGGCAGTGACTGACGGACACTACACCGATTGGGTAGCTTTACTTCGCGAAATGAGGTATAAGATAGGGCGCGTAAGTAGTGAATTCGATTATTTGACATCGGGAAAATTTGAAAAACGATGAGTCAAAAAGTTTCCGTACAGCCCCCAGCACAATAATGTCTACACTATTCGACCTTATTAATCATAGATGTATAAATGTTTAGGATTCAGACCGTATTAATACTTTTTCTATTGGTATGCTGGTTACAATAGCAAGCTGTGGAATTACTACAACTGAAACAAAACCTGCGCAGTGACTAGAACACTCACTGCTCACTGCAAACTAAACAAACTTTTTTCCATAACTGAAAAATTAGAAAAAATGAAAAAGCCCCGATATTTTCATTTTAAAGTTCAATATTTACAAACGGCTAAACCGATTTTAATAAAACATATCAAAGATCCTTAGCCAGTGTTTCTTCGTACAAGAGGAGCACACGTCGCAATAAGCCGAGTTGGCATTGGTTCCGTTTGTTCTCAAGAACTGTATTTATTTATTAATTTATTTAATCTTTATTGCACAAAAGTAAAACGTATAGTACAAAAGGCGGACTTAATGCCATAAGGCATTCTCTACCAGTCAACCTTAAGACAAAGCAGAAAAATTTTGGGCGGTGCAACTAAGATAATAAAAAAACAGTAGGTACTTACAAAGACTGGAAGGATAAATAATAATATAATACAATATACAACCACTACTAAATAAATATACATACATACACACATACACATACATATACATATATATGGATGAAACTTACAAATCAGAAATATTATGATTTCTTGTTTCTGCCAGCAAAAAAACATGTACAAGTTTTTTTTAAGCAAGCCTATTAGGAGATCGTCTGTATCCTATGCCCCAGCAGTTGAGATTTATATTTAATTTTCTTTGGTTAATCGTACTCCGCAGGTGTTCTCAGTAAAATCCGAAGTGACAATCTTCTCTCTTCCTTTTCTCTTTTGTGGGCTTAAGTCCTTTTTGAAAGCAGTTCGCATATCCCCCAAAGCGAAATAAATAGTACATAAATTAATAAATAATTTTGCTTGTGTGCTTGTATAGGTATAGTGTGAAAAGGTAACAGCCAGAAAATCTGCTTAAAAATTTAAAAAAGTATTCAAACCTGTTCACCTGTTTAAGAGTTACGATGCCACATACAGACACATATACAAAGATACACATGTTAAACTTATAGCACTCCTATTTTGCGTTGCGCGTGGTGCTTTTATAAATGGGTTTAAAATAGGACAGCATGCAGTTTCTGACAGATATCAGAGGAAACAGCCATTCACTTCCTCTACTCTTGTGAACCATTAATGCGCAAAAGGATTGTTGATATTCCTACCTATGTGGATACTCATACGGAAGAATATCAAGCAACCAGAGGAGTAACAATAGATTTTCCATACAAGCAGTCCCACTCTCATTGCTACTTATAAAACGCAAAAAGAAGTTTACCGAAGAAAATAATTTACTTTGTAATTTTAATCCGATTTTGTATTAGGTCATTGAATTGTGTCAATAATTACGATATATGTGCGTATCTTAGATTTAATAATACCAACGGATTCGTAGATCCGTATTTTAAGCAAGATGATTTTTCATTCATATAATTCTCTCTTTGAATCCTTGTGGTTACCCAAGTCAAGTTAGAACGGGACAGATAGTACGATCATTTTAGGATGTTAACCAAATGTCTCCATTTAAAAGCACACCGGAATGTCAAATCCCACAGAATCCATAACGTCACAAACGTCAGTTAAGTACAATTTGCAGTTATGAAAGCGGAGCTACTAACAGATGAAGATCTATCAGATATCACTAATATGTCTCTCTCAAACTTACCAATTTGTGCATTATTGAGAATATATCGGATGTACAGAAATCGTTGAACTTAAATGAGCGGATCTGCTTAAATCTGATTTCTAGGGTGTATCTACCTATAATCTACAATCATTGTTATAATAAGTAAATGTTTATCATCACACAAATTAAAACTAATAACGGGAGCCCTACGGGGCTAATAACTTTATGAGAAAGTAGAATTTTCAGAACTCTCCAGCTTCCATCCAGCCGTGATTTCGGGCCAAGAACCTTGCGAAGAATCAGAGATAAATAAATTTTGCCGTTTATTCTATACAAACAACAGTTTTCTAGTGTCTAATCTACAGAAGATTTGGGTGTTTTGCTTTGGGGAGTCAGAGGTCGTGTCGTAAAGTTAGCCTGGCGTGATGAATGGCGTGTTTTAGACACTTGGTGATTGATAAACGCAGTTTTTGCTCGGGTTGTGAACTTGTACGAAAATTCTACGATTCTCGAGACAAGGGGTGGTTACGTAACGTTACGAGCCTGAGTAAGATCTTTAATTTTTCGTACTATATATGACAGATCTACTTAACGTAGTTATGTAAGTCTAACACGTTGATATAAATTGAATTTGTAATCAATTCGCTGTTTGTGCTAATTTTTTCATGTAAGTATACCAAGTCCACCACCACCACCACCATATCAGCTGAAAGACGTCCACAGTTGAACATAGGCCTCCCCCAATTTAATGGGGGGGGGGGGGGGTAAATAGCATAATCGCCACGCTTGACATGCGGGGTAGCGATCGCAATATCTCCACTGCACTTCAGGGATGCTGCTGCACATCCGCCGGTGGTCTCGGTCGTAGTTTTAGGACATACCCGGATCCACACTAAATAATTATACCTGTAAAACGTGTACGTGTAGTGTTACATTATATTCCCGGCGGCGCGGACGCGCAGTCACAACCACTCTCCACTCCTTCGCGCGCTAAAGTTCATCATCATCATCATCCCAGCCGAAGGACGTTGGACATATGGCTTCCCCAAAGACTTCCACAATGACCGGTCCAGCACCCTTCGCATCCAGCGGACACCCGCGATTCTTAGTCTTATCCAGTCACCTGCCCACGCTACACCTACCGGTACGTGGTCGCTACTCGAGAGCATTTCCGCCCCAACGACGGCCCCATCGGTTCTACATGCTATGTGCCCCGCCCACTGCCACTTAAGTTTACCGATTAGGAGCGCTATATCGGTCACTTTGGTGCGCTAACGTTACTCAATTATATTTTACTTAGTGACAGCCACCTAGATATATTTTATAGCTCCGAATCTAGGTTCATAGCCTCAATCTTCCTCCACTCCGCTCTGACGTCTTGGAGGCTAGATCTAGACCTGGTTCTATTCTAACATAAGGATGTTATATTTTGTAATTTCTCACCAATGTGAAAAACAATTTTTTGCCTATGTTTATTTGATACTAAGTTAATTAGCATGCTTGGCTATTTACTGTAAACATTCTGGCAATTCAGAGCTTCTTGTTCTACAATAGTTAAATACAAATAAATATCACAACTTTAATCAGGTATCGAGTGATATCATCATCTCTTACCTGTCTTTTTAAATATGAAAAGCAGAGACACAAAATAAGGGAATTAACTCTATTCACGTTTGGTTAATTGACAAGTTAGTCTACTTCCGATATTAGCAAATGAATAAAACATGTCATTTTTAGAACCCAATACAAAAATATGGGCGAGAAATATTCTGTAAAACCAAAATTTACAAGAGTGCTTTCATCATCATCATGTCAGCCGAAAGACGTCCACTGCTGGCCATAGGCCTCCCCAAAGACTTCCACAATTACTGGTCCTGCGTCACCCGCATCCAGTGGACACCGGTGACCTTTACCAGGTCATACTAAGCATTTTTTTATCAAACTCTTTTGACAAATGGCCAGTATTATTGCTTCCATCAGCATAATTTTCAACGTCTACAAATTATTTAGTCTTCAAGTTTCTTATTAAAAATAGAGATTTTTTCTTGAAAATGGCGGGAACTCCTGTGAAGCCATTAAAGCCTGGCTTAGTGATAAAAATATTTCAAGGGGTGTTTTAAGGGTACCGTTATTAAAATATAAAATTGCGCTTGGAGAGCAAGAAAAATCAAATTACCGTCTGGAAAGTTGTGAACCTTGGGGTGGAAAAATATTTTCATTATTTTAGTTTTGAGGGCTCTAAAAAGTTAAAAGAATAGGTAAGCTTAAAATAAAAATATGTTTTGTTTAAGTAGCACAAACAATTAATAAACAGTGTTAAACAGTGCTAAAATTTAGTTATAGCCGCGGGATGAAAAGAAGGTTGAAAAGTCAATAAGATCTTTCTTACAAATAGCATTCTTCTTCGACAACGACTCTCGGCGGGTGGCTGTCGCTCTTCGTCGGGGCTGTGATGTCTTATAACCCCATTTACGCATCTGCCTGGAGAGGCAACGGTCACCACGCCTTTGAGTTGTTGCCGATGTGCGGGGAGGTGCCCATTACCCGTAGGGCATTAGTATCAGCAAACTTCCCCTGTATGCAAGAACCACCAAGTCTCAGTCGGTCGGATGGCAAAATGCCCGATGGTTTGACGCTGGTGCTGTGGGAAAAAGGGGCGTGCTGGTTGTGGGACGCTATGTGCATAAGCACTTTTGCCGCCTCGCAACTCGTGCGCACTATGCGGGCAACAGGCGCAGCGGCTGAGGTGACAGTCATAAATAAGAGTGTAATATACTGAAAGTGGCAGTCTTAAATAAAAAATCGGTTAAGAGCATGTCGGGCCATGCTCGGTGTAAAAAATAAAATCAATTTATAACAAGCAAAAGGGAATACATTCGCAGCGTTTCATACAACTTTTACTAAGAAAAGAAGACTTTTACGATTACTCAAAAACAGCTTAACTGATCGTGTCCGCTATAGTTTTCGTTGAAGGTCTTTATTTTCATGATTATTTTCATATTTTTTGGACCCATAGTTCAAAAGTTAGAGGGGGAGGGACATATATTATTTTTATTTGATGCGAATATTTCCGAAAATATTCACTTTATCAAAAAATGTTTGATGATGACCTTTATTCATTTTGAAAGACCTATCCAATAACACCCCACACCATAGGGTTGAGGCAAAAAAAAATTACATTCCCACTTTACGAGCAGGGGAATTACTCTTAAATTTTTTTTTAAGATTTTCGTTTAAGACTGACAGTTTTATTGATTTATATATCCATACCAAATTGCAGCTTTCTAGCACTAACAATCACAGAGCAAAGCCTCGGACAGACAGACGGACAGACAGACAGACAGACGGACATGGCGCATCCTAAAAATACTCGGTGCTTACGAGCTCAAGCGACCTATTCGTTCCGTTTGCGGTAAAAACGACCGTAGTAGTTTTATCTTTATATTATACTTTAAATTATTTTTTATTAAGGTTTAAAATTATTTGCAGTATTTATAGTTGATAATTTGATATATGAATAGTGTTAAAGTATCTTCTTACTACATTAATTAATACAACATTTCAATAGCATTCATGTGAAATTGAAATGTTGTGTACATTTCAATTTCACATCAAAAGCACTATTCGGCCAGAAACCTTTTTAGAGCTTGCTTAAATTTTACGATGGTAAAAAAAATACCCAACAATCTTATCGTATTACTCTATACATAATTCATTCACTTTTGAAGACCGAGCGTGATCCAATTAATTATTAGTAACTGAACTTGATTATTAAGTTCAATAATTTTAACTTAATCAAATGGTATCAATTTACAACTACAATAAATAGCTACCTCTACAGTTATTAAATCTGTTCAATTGTAGGATTTTGTAGACGTTTTATCGTCTTCGAATGGTTCTTACTTTTCATACACTTCTTAGAAATTGACACGCTTGCTTTCACAGAAATCGCGTAGTACGCGATTTCTATTCAATAAACTAAACAACGAGATTCATCTGGAAACTTCAACAGCTGCTTGATCTGAAAATGTTGTGTTCATTTAAATCCTTTGAGTATTTCTAGGGATTCGATAAAGTATTGTGTCGGTGGGCTTTCATTTCACGATTCCATAGGAATCGTATAAGCATAATAAATAATCATTTAGTAGAAATATTAGTAATATCTTTTATATCACTGGTGACCGGAGGGCTGGCCAATATTTAGCACAAATAATAGGCATTGCCATCCAGCGTGGCAATGCGGCCAGCCTTCTGGGCACTTTACCCACTGATGGTGACCTGGGATTTTTTTAATCTTTAAGTTTTTGTTTTATATATATATACATACAGGTTGTCTTATGTTGTCTGACTTTTTAACCGACTTCAAGATTTCAAAAGAGGAGGTTATCAATTCGGTTGTATTATTATTATTTTTTTAATGTTTGTTACTCCATAACTCCGTCATTTCTGAACCGATTTGGAAAATTCTTTTTTTGATTGTAAGTATATATATCCAAGTTGGTCCCGTTTTTGTCAAAACGCAGTTATGATTATGGGATCCATGAGGAATTGAGGGAACTCCTCAAATCTTTAAGGCAAACATATAGTGATTTTTGTGTTTTTATCAACAAATCAAGCATTTTCATCCAAAAATGTGACATTCGATGAAGTCGAACTGCTGATGATGATCAAAACAGAACTCTTCAACGACGAAAAGTTCACGTTTGGCAATTTGTCCTTCTAGCTGTGTTTGTTAAGCAAGTTCTATTTTCACGATTGATTTTTGTCACGCTCGAGTTCTGATGATGGGATCCATTAGGAATCGAGGGAACTCCTCAAATGTGAAAGGCACACAAATAGTGATTTTAGTATTTTCACGAACTAATCAAGCGTTTTCATTCATAAAAGTGACATTTGATGAAGTGGAACTGCTGATGATGATCAGAACGGAACTCTTCAACGACGCGTAATTCACGTTTGGCGATTTGTTCTCTTCGTTTTGTTTGTCAAGCAAACAAGGTTGTTCCATGATTCCATGAGGAATTGATGGTACTTAGTCTTCTACCATTATAAACATACTTATAGCCATTTTTATTTTATTGTATGGAATCTAAGAGTGCACTATCTAAGTATAATAATCTTTCACCGGCCTCCCCCATTGAAGTCGGTTTTTTTTTCTTAAAAAATATTAAATATTTAAACTCTGTCTATTTCGTTCCAATATGGCTTGAATTCTATAGGCGTACCTTGGCAAAAAGGTAATTCAAAAATTCGCCTGACGGCACGCGGTCACCGCAGCCTATGAACGCCTGCAACTCCAAGGGTGCGCGTTGCCGAAGACACTCCTTTTTTGAAGAACCCCATACTGTAGACCCTCGAGAAAACCTCGGCAGGGCTCATTTAGCAACGGAGCGTCCGTACCAAAGCGGTGCGTTGGTAGAAAGCGGCCGTGGGCATCATGTCAAACAGTTATTATAGATAGAGCAATATAACAGGCAAAAGGAGACAAAGTTTCTCCTTAAAGTTAACGGTTCAGTATCGCTCGTGCTTTTCGGATCGTCCACGATCCGCACAGCACGTCTCTGAAGCGAGTCAAAACGCGCAAGCTGGTATCCAGGTGCTCTCGCCCGGAGGTGACAGCAATATTCTATTTCATCACACTTGCTCTTAAAGGGTCATATTGTACTCAGGTGTATAAAGCAGTTATAACCGATTTAACTCCCACGGGAGTAATGGATTTTCATAATTCCTTAGGGAGTTATGAATTTCTCTGTTATCTGATTGGTTTAAAAAAAATAATTGGCCGTACTCCACAAGAATACTGCTCTATGATTGATTGAAATTTTGAAGCGGGCAAATGTAGTAGGCCGCGCGCCGCAAGAATACTGCTTTGTGATTGGTTGCAATATTGAAGCTGCGCACTCCTCTCGGCGACTATGCATTGATATTGATACTGGAGGTGAAGTTGTCAAATTCTTCAATTTTGATTAGTACTGGAGTTATTTAATTCCTCGCAAATGTGATGAGAACATTGTGATTACCTCGGACGTAAGGAAAATGCAAACTCATTCGTCAAAAGATAGACTTTCTTTCGCAAATTTCCGCTTACGCCCCTCGTTAAACAATGTACTATTATGTATGTGTACACAGCTCAGTTTGTTGTTATGCTAATGTAATCCCCCTCATCTACGAGAGGAGGCATGAGCCCAACATTAGAACGTACGTGTATCATAGGCTGGATGATGATGTTAATATGTACGATCTCTCGCTTGCACGCACGTAGAGTTAACGAGTCAGATCGAGCACGCAGAACACATTGGAATGCAAAATGTATTTCTCACATTGACCCCTCGTATTGTATGCAGAAGCTGTTTAATTGCGATGGTTAGAATCAAACGCCGCCTATTAATTAACGTTTGCTGCCGCTAATAACGGCTGGTAATATGATTAATACACAATTACGTGATTACGCTCTGGAGAACGTCAGCTTCGTGAAGTACAAGACCTAGTAATATACTTATTACATATATTACCATAAAATATCTATAAAAATTCTTAGTTAGTCTAACTTTGTCTATGAACAATTTTAATTTTCTAAAGTGACTTCAAACGATATGCATCCTAATCAGCCTCGGAACCGGACCTGTAATTGTGGAACTTTTTGGGGGAGGCCCATTACTAGCAGTGGACGTTCATCGGCTGACATGATGATGATAATGATTAATCCGATTGATTGTAGATAAAAAATAAAAATAAATTTGTTTTCACTTCACACACTAACATGGCGGTTTTGCTGCTTCAAACCAGTGAGCAAAATGGAATTGCTTGCTGCGAGCGTGACAAAAACTTATTTCATATCGTAGGTTAGTCGCAGGTCATCTTTTCATACTGCGGGGTATAATAAAAACTTGGAACACTAAAACTTCATTCGCTCTGTCACTATTCCTTTGCGTTGTATGTTCTCGCCGCTGAGGTGAGAATTTGTATGTATCACACGAGAGCAAATATATTTGCATCTCGTGTCTTTGTGTCCCTCGCTACGCTCAAGATTACTTTTTTTAAATTTTGAATTAAACGATCTTTCGCTTCCTCGGGACTCAACATCAACACTAGCAGCAAAAATCTACTTTGCTCTCTTGTTGAACAAATAACTATTTTAAACGACTGACCAAAAAGTAGCGTTTAGATTTTAGATTGCAGTCAAAATAATATCACAACAATCAACTGATTAGACGTCCAGATCTTATTCGTCCAGTTCTCGTCGACAGCTCAAACGACAGCATAATCCCAAATACATATCAACAATATATTTGTGGCCAATGGTTTAAAGACTTTCACCATCTCAGTTACAAGGTATCAAGGTATTTCCCTTCTACAAATAGCAACTTATAACATGTAATTCATGTTTTTTACCAGAGTTTAAGCCCTCACCTCTAACCTAAGGTTGAATGTAATATTTACTAATTGATGGAATCAGGCGTTAACTTGACAGAATTCCATGATAAATATCTAGAATATTCTATTCCGATATGAAGAACGTGTAGTGATTAGTGATAATGCAATGTATCCACTTGCGCATTTTTGCATACAGCTAATGTTCCCGCGCTCCTCCCGTGGTCTCCGTACATGCAAATGTGCAAATAAGTTTAACACAAAAAAAAAACAATAAAAAAATGACTGGCCTTTACACTGAGAGGTACTCTTTTTACGTTCATGAGAAATTTAATAAGTCTTACACTGCCCTCATCTAACGACTTCCTGCAATCCTGACCATATCGCCGGTCCACCTTTTAGAATAGGAGCTTTCCCACGCCCACGCGGCGTCATCCGGTACATATCTCAAGAACCTTTCTGCCTTAATGGCTGTCGGTTCTATTAATAGGTTATGATGTCAAATGGTATAATCTGTTTTAATTTATGCAAACTTTCGATATTTGACTCATCTAAATCACAATTTTAACATAAACAAATTAGTTTGCTAGCGTTTAAACCGTGCTAGAACTGTGCCGGCTGGTGGGACCACACATAAATAATGCACATGATATATGTTGCTGGTTGCTAGACCCAATATTCGGGGGTGATTCGGGTGCTCACGTCCGTCGACGATACATATTTCATCCTGCCAAGCGGCGCGAGAGACAAGCTGATGCGATTATCTACTTTACCGTGTAAATTGTAGGCAAATTGACGACCACGTTGGTTTGGCTGCTAATTTTATTTATTTATTTAACAAGGACAACTTAGATCCAATCGATGTTAGTTATGCTTAGACTATGTCAGTATACAATTGAAAAAAGGGATTTGGTCCTCTGACTGAGATCAGACAGACACAGACATCAGAGGACAATCTAACTTATTTGCTATCATATTTAGAATGCCCCTGCTAAATGCTAATGAAATGACCCTGCTTATAAATTCCGCAGTCCAGGATTCGATCCCGGTAAGACGATGAAACGGTGTACCGATGACCAGTTAAAGGTTGCGGGTGTCCGCTGGATACGGGTGGCGCAGGACCGGTCTTTGGGGGAGGCCTATTATGTCCAGCAGTGGACGTCTTTCGGCTGACATGATGATGATGATGATGATGATGTCTTCGATGACACGGGTTTCTTAATCTGCATACTCGTACGAGTTAGCATTTATTAACGTCGTTTAGTAGTTTAACAAGGCTAGCCTAGTCGTACTAGCCAGGCTTATATTGGGACTAACCCGATATTTTTTTTATTGTTCTTTTATATTTAATAGTTAAAGCACACAATAGAGTAGTATATAAGACTAATTGCAAATAAATTAGTATGAATAGGTACAAAGCTATTCATTCATCAAGGCACGCCTCATTCCTTGTTACCCGACTGCGCGACGCAAAGGAGGGTAATGTGTTTAACAGTCTATGTATGTATGTTTGTTCCTTTGTGGCACTCTAGAGACCAGACGCGTCGGCCGATTTTGATGATTCTTATATCAATCGTTTCGTCTTAATTGTCCAGTTTTTACGCAGTCGAGTTATTTTTGCTTGTTTTTACATACTAATTTGACAAAATAGTTTACAGTTAAAAGGATAGGCTCTACGCCAAACACTAACTCATAATAGTACCTACGAGTACGTTAAGAACAAGTAAATTTATAACAAAAAAACACCGACTCCAAACTTTGCCAGACCCCATCCTCCTGCTATATAATTTGTGGAGTTCCTTCGATTTTGCCTTACTTACCCCATCCTCTTGGTATATAATTTGAGGAGTACCTTCGATTTAGCCTTACTTGCCCCATCCCCTTGGTAATATAATTTGAGGAGTTCCCTCGATTTTTCCAAGATCCCGTCATCAGATCCAGACTTGGTGACAATGGGACTAACTAAAAAATATACCCTTTCAAGCAAAACAAGAATTTTTGAGATCGGTCCTCTAGTCTCCGAGTAATCGGTGAACATACATAAAAAAAATCCGACTACTTGAGAAACTCCTTTTTTTAAAGTCGGTTAAAAAAGATAACGAGGAATTGAGAACCTTCTCCTTTTTTGAAATCGATTAAAAAGCGACGTTTGTATGAACAAATAAGCAAAAATATATTTTTTCTTTACAGAGACGTGCACTAGATTCGAATTAGTGGGGCTAGTTAACTTATTTCGTTTTATTACGGCGAGGACAAGACCTAATTTGGCTTCGCTATAACATTATTTAACAAAAAATATTTGATTCGGCAAAGCGATAAAGTATTTTTTAATGTTATAATGAAAAAGTTTACTGTCATCAAAAACATACAAAATTTTGAAAAAAAACGGCTCGATAGAAAAAAGTGAAGGTAAGTCTGAAAATCTCCTTTATACAGTTACCTATACGTCTTTATTTATTCAACTTAGTTGATCGATCATAATTATTAACAGATCACGATATAAGTTTTCAGATTTATAATTATACGTGTGGTGTGTTTTATATTATAATTATCAGTCTTTGATTTATGATCTGTAGGAAGTACGCGGGCGAAGAGCATGGCATATCGAAGCTTTCACTATTGAGCAAACAAGATTTTTTTTCGTTCTAGTCAGCGTTTTAAGTTGACGTGTCAAAACAGTGATCCAGAAACACTGTTATTAATTAAATGTGGATTCGCACTTGGTTGATTTTTTTATCATTCTTGACGTACAAAATAAACATGCATGCATACCTACCTATGCAGTTTCAGACTTAGGTACCTAACACATTATCTATTTACTTCAGACTAAATCAAAAACGAAAGCAGTCAACATAACTACAACAAAGCGACATATTTTTGGACCAATCTTCGACAAATTGAATTAAATTCTGCGGGTGTCGCCCCTTAGCTCCATACTCGCCGTTGGCAACTAAGACCCTCTTCTTTGGCCTTTGATTTACCTACTCCACTTCATTTATAAATGACTAACGTTCTGTCACTTAGGTATCGGGTATTTTCGACGTCAGGAATCGAGGGCCGAGGGAGGACCTTGAAATCTATGTCGACGTGTCTCCAGTCTATCGTTTAACTGTTAAGTTTATAATATACAAGCCGGCTTCATGCTGAGTTGAGACCCTTTTTGTTCTTTTTTATGTTTGTTTTTTTTATGTCACCAATAAATATTTCTCTATCTTTTTACACGTAGTTAAATGATTGACCTATAACTACGGATAGAGGTAATAACTAGTCCTTCTTCCGGAACCTTAGACTACAAATGTTTAAGAATAGCCAATACTACCGGTCTATTGTGATTTATAAGGAACCCTCTTACGAACTAGTCAATGTAGAAAAAGACAAAACTTTTCATACTAAAAGGTCGGCAACGTACATGTGACACCCCTAGATTTGCAGGCGGCCATGGGCTGCGGTGACCGCTTACCATCAAGCGGGTCCGTATTATGCTTGTTTGCCACCAACGTGGTATAAAAAAATGATAATTGAGAAGTCTACTATTGCAAAAATGTTACTAATATTATCTGAGAGTTTATGGATGACATTATCTCAATTGAATCATATATGCATGCTTTTAATTTAATGAACTTGAAATTTACTATTTACTTAATTATTAATTATATAAATATTAAGAAATAGTTTTTTATAAATTTGCTATGCGCTACCAGGGTCCATGTGACACTATTAACTTTAAAGTCCTTAGAATAGAATAAAATAACGTTTATTGTTGAACTGTGTACAAAGCTGATATAAAAGATATTACATAATTAGACTCAACAGTTTGTCCGTCACGGACGTACAATATAACTATCATGGATGCAATAATATGAATAAATAGTCTGAGTTGCAATACCATTCAAAATATAGGTGAAATAAAAAAAGGTTTGAAGTCAAATCTTCTGTGAAAGGTAGATCAAATATATTGTATTACATTTATTCACATGTTCATTACGATAAGAACTACAATCCCAACTTATAAACTATATAGGTACACATCAGCTCTTGTTCTGTACCAAAACCGGCACTAGAATATAAACTCATCGTGTGTCATCCAAGTTTAGATTGCTCGAAATTACAACCTGTCTGCTAAGCGAGTATTATGCGACGCTTTGTCTAAAATGTCCGTTGTTTTGAATATAGTGTCATGAATTTTGTCTTTTATTTATGGTATCAGTGACAAAAGAGTAGATACACGATGATTCGGGAGACGTGCCGATCGAATTGATAAGCTTGCTAACTAAAGTATAAGAAGAAGTAGTAGAAGTTTTAAAAAAACTCCTCCTCCAGGAACATAACACCACATATCTAAACAGCAAGTAGTGATGTTATTAATGTCATTATACCAGGCGGTCGTCTCTTACAGAAGATGATGTTCCGCTGTACCCTACATCTCTTATAATTATAAGTCTTAAACGCATTTGATTTTAGGTACTCTCCCATGCGGGGTTTAATTTACCTGTTTCTAAAACTACTTTTTTCTCTCTTTACCGCGACCCAGGGTTGGTCCAATTTTTTCTAATTTGCAAATTCAGGGGTATTTAAGGTACCTATTAAATACGTATTAAAACGTTCGTAGCAGAATGCAGGCTTATGTTGTACAAACAAACGTCTCCTTTACTTAGTGACTAGTAAATATCAATTATTGATCAGTTTAAAACTAGTACTTAGGTAATACTAGTTACTAGTTTCACATTATTAAACTTAGTGCAACTTAGTTTTAGCCGAGTTTACCTATTTTAATATGTTATCAATAGTTTTATGTTATATCTACAAGTTACCACTTACCATCAGGTGGGCTGTGAGCTTGTTTACCTCCGATGTGGTACAAAAAACCGGCCAAGTGCGAGACGAACTCGCGCACGAAGGGTTCCGTACTATTACGAGTATCTTAGTTATTATATAACATTAGACACTTTATTTGCTATCACTAATAATTGATTATTTGATTATTTAATACACTAAAATTGTACAGTCAAATAAAAAATAATAATAAACTAAAAAGTAGTCAAACAACCCGCCCCGTGGCATTCCAGGGGCAAAGGTGCCCATTACGTTCGCCGCGTTCCCGCGTTGAATCGCAATGGACAGTCTCTGCACCAGGAAAGAGCCGGAGCGGGGGTCATGACCCCTCTCTCGCAGACGCGCCCAACCTCCCTGAGGAAAACTCTAGCCTCTGAGCCCAAGCAACCGGTTGTCTCGACCGCCAGAGGGACAAACAAGTAATTTGTAAGAGCGGCGTATTTTTCCCGCTTTCTCAAGGCTGCCGCTTCCGCAGCCGCTCCCGCAACCCTCACCGTGCGACCAAGGTGTGACGCCGCAAAAGTACTAACGCACGTGGCGCCCCAGATCAGACACCTCCCTCTCCGCCAAGGCACCAATGTTAAACCATCGGGCCTCTTGCCGTCTGATCTACTCAGGCCCGAAGGTTCCAACACGCACGGTTCCAACATTCGCTGAAAACAGCGCCCTTCGTAAGATATCGTTAAGCGCGTGGAGGCGGGGGAACCTTCCCGCACATCGACTACAACTCAGGGCGTGGTGCCCGTTACCCTCCACCATGGTACCGCAGATGCACAAATGAGGTTCTTTATTTATTCACGATTTATTATGTACCACGTAGTTCCTGATTGCTTTGTTATGAACAACAACTAAAACAGAAATTAATATTTTCTTAGCTTTTGTCGCGTTTATTAAAAAATAGTGTTTAGGTTTGTAAAATCTGTATTTAAACTGTATTTCCATGACTATTGTCCAATTATGAGCAAATAAAGAACTTTTTAATTATTTATTTGTTAGGAAGGTACACTTTATAGACATCATACAATACATGGTTAATTCGCACGAGTTCAGTTGCTTATAAACTAGCATGACATCCAAAGCTAAGTGCACACAGTCTTATCAGTAAGTTAGCGCATAATTGCCCATGTGTACAACACTAATGCCACGCCTGAACTAAAGAACTGAACGGAATTATGACCTTTTTTTATTTAATTTAAATAATAATCTTTTTTAAATTTTGATAACAGTAATAATATCAAATATAATTTTGGTCAAGTGCGAGCCGGATTTTAGTTTTCCCATATATTTTGAGACCTGATGAAGGCAACGAGCAACTGTATAAAAGATTTTTTGAATGGGAGCTCCCTTAAATATTAATTTTATTTTGTTTTTATTAATTGTTGTTATACCGGCATCTGAAATATATCATCTGTAAAAATTTCAACTGTCAACAGAAGGACAGACAGACGAACGGAGGGACAGCGGAGTCTTAGTAATAGGGTCCCGTTTTGCCCTTTGCGTACGGAAACCTAAAAACCTTAACATGTGATGAGTCATATGGTTTATAAATACCATATTATAACAAGTTCCGACAACGTGATAGGTTGAAAAATTATGTTTTAGTTTCGCTATGTTCAATGAAAAGTAGAATACAGTAAATGTTAAGCTGTACGCCCTTCCATATTCCAGTGCGTTATCGCTCACGTCTGACGTAAAAATATAGGCATACGTAAAACAAAGAGTCATGCGTCCATATAGGCTATGTTTCTTAATTATTATCAGACACCACTACCACCACCACCACCACATCAGCCAAAGGACGTCCACTGCTGGACATAGGCCTCCCCCATTTTCATGGGGCGTAAATGCCATAATCTCCATGCTTGGCATGAGGTTTGGCGATCGCAGTATCATCAGACAGGCTGTCACTAATCTTTCTAGCGTCATCCTAGAACAGTTGCATCCTGAAGAATGCCCGGGGTCTCCTACCTAATACCAAAAATAGCCACAAGTTTTTTGGAAGCAACTGCCATTTAACCTTCCAACCCAAGGGAGAAATTAGACCTTATTGGGATTAGGCTTGTCAAGTAAGTGGGCAACTTGACTGATCTGAAGCGATCCAAAGGCCTCTAACTTGGCTTAACGACTGCAGTCATAAACAACAGCTGAAATCAACGGCTTAACTTTATCGTCGCTCTGTCAAATACATATAAATGCAGTCACTCGCCACGCCACGCCACGTAATGGGACATGGACTTGTGCTCGATACGCCATGACATAGCACTGTCAAACGCAAAGTTGAACCCTATAGAAATGCATGTAGATTGATATCGCATTGGACGCCATGGCGGAAATATGCGTCGTTGGCGTCAAACCGATGGTGCGCATATATACGTCGTTGGTGTCAAAAAAGTTAACGTTATAATAACAAAAAAGGGAACCCCATTTATAAAAAGAACACCCGTCCAGAAGGTCAGCCTGCGGCATGGTGCCCAGAACGCTGGCCGCGTTACCTCTCTGAACGGCGAGGGAAATCCTCTGCGAGAGGTAAGCGCCAGCCCTGGGGTCACCCGAAGCGTCAACCAGCCGCGACGATAAGGCTCTCATAAAGGTTTTCATGTCAGCCGACCAAGGACCCAGTGTCTAATAATAACTAATTAGTTACTAGGGGTGTAATTGGTATTAACAATAGGCCCGAACTCAGCGTTTGCCGTAAGCTTTGATTATTTACTGTGGGGTCCCCACCGCAAGGGGGGGGGGGGGGGGATTCTAAATTCAATTAGTCCCCGTTAGTTAACATTCACCCCAGTTAACATTCTAAATTCAATTTGATCTAACTTCCAGATGGGTATCTGCGACGGGGACTTTTCAGGACTTGAATTGCAAAAAAAATTTACATGCTCGTAGTTAAGGGCTTTAGTTAAGAAAACTTATTCCTGTGTAACGTTTTGGCTTTCTATCAAATGTGACATACATACTACTATGTATTGTATTTGGATTGGCACTACCTATTTATATCTATTAAATATAATGTGATTATTAGACGTCTAGTACCTGCAATACAATCCTTTTTAGGGTTTTAAAATAAAGGTTTTTATTTATTTAGTGCTTCGAGTAGGAATCGAACTGCGACATCTGGCATACGCATAAACAGCCAATCGTTCTAGCCAATGAGCTATCGCATGAAGCCTAGCGGGCGTATGATGGTTGCCATTTTATCACTTATCGTCGTGGATAAGACATTCTTCACGTTCTGACAAGTATGCGAGTGCAAGACTGACGGGCGTCTTATCCACGACGATAAGTGACAAAATGGTAACCATCATACGCCCGCAGACACGAAATCCTTCACTAATTCCCTCTTAAAACGCCTTGGGGAGGCGTACAGGGCGGATTAGGGTTTGGTACCATAATGGTAAAAAAATAACCCTTATAGTACCGCTTTGCCTGCCTACCTGTCTGTCACATTGCTAAATATCTCAAGAACTACTTTGGAATAGTTATAAACATTGCTTACCTATGTGTTGCATGTGCAAAGAATGTTTTATTCATCTTTTTAGGGTTCCGTAGCCAAATTGGCTAAAATGGAACCCTTACGAATCTATCGTCGTGTCTGTCCGTCCGTCCATCCGTTCGTATGTCACAGCCGATACTCGGAGACTATGAGCACAACAATTATGAAATTCGGTAGGAAGATGTATGCTATGAACCGCTATAGAAATATGATGTGAAATGAGAGCGCTCGTGGCCCAGCGGCGCCCGCGTACCGCGTGCGGTTTGCGAGGTTAAGCAATGCGGGCGCAGGTCAGTTCTTGGATGGGTGACCGCTTTGAGTGGTTACTAACTGAGCGTTCTCGTGCTTTGGAAGGCACGTTAAGCCGTTGATCCCGGCTGTTGTCTACGACAGCAGTCGTTAAGCCAAGTTAGAGGCCTTCGGGCGGCTTGAAAACTTCTAACAGTCAAGTTGCCCACTCACTTGACAAAGGGGGGTCGAAGTTGCACCACGTCCGTAGGGAGTACCCACCGTTACCCTACACGTGACCCCTGGGTGGTGCTAAAAGTGCAACAAAAACTGGCAACCGCACTTGTCTTCTCGAAGATCTCACGGTTCGTAAATAAATGCCATACGATTAAACTAAAAACGAAAAAGATATTAAACTGGGGGGGGGGGGGCACCCTATACATGTAACAGGGGGGGATAAATTCTTATTTTTCAATGCACAAGTCGTGTGGGTTATCAATCAATGGATAGGCCTACCAAAATGACATACAGGTTTCTACAAAACTTTTCCATTTAAGTCAACCGTTGGTGAGATATTAGCTGTCAAAGTCGTAAAAAGTGTCCCCCCCCCCCCTCCTACTTTCCAGACGATGAAATTTAAAATTCTGAAAAAAATCAAGATAATGTACAATTATAAATACTTTTAACGATATTTGGTTTGAACAAGATAGGTTTAACGGTTTTTGAGTTATTGCTGAAAAACTGTCTTGCCCAAATAAAAGGGCTTAAGTGCCGTGACTTCCCTATGAAGATACGACCTTTTTTATTTTCTGCATTGGCAGACAGTGCAGTGTTGCAGTGGTTTTAAATGTAGATTAGGAGGTGTCGATACGGAACCCTTCTCTGTGCGTGACCCGACACGCACTTGGCCGGTTTTTTTACTTTCCGTGAAAATTTACCCATGACAAGAGGCACCACTTCATAGTCTAGTGACTATGTCAAGGGGGGTGCTATATGACAGGGCTTAACATGCATCATGTTCTAAAAATTTTTTTCTTTTTTTACAGGGGATACATTTCGATTTATGAAAGAAAAAGTAAAAAAAATACCGTTCTCCGAGTTTACCAAGGAAAAAATAAGAGAACAATTACACAACGTTAATATCAATCTAAATTAGTTTTATAATGCTCCGGTAGATGGTGCTGTACCCATGGCATTTTTATCCTGAATTAATGAGTTTGGGGCGGGTACACGATCGTTGTACGGAACCCTCGGTGCGCGCGTCAGACTCGCACTTCATTGTTTTTTTGGGTTCCGTATCTCGAAAGAAATAAAAGGAACTCTTATAGGATCATTTTGTTGTCCGTCCATCTGTCTGTCTGTCAAGACCCTTTTTCCCAGGAACGCGTGGAGGTATCAACCTGAAATTTATATCAAATACTCAGATCTACTGTCCCTTGGAGCTGTGAAAAAATCAAACTTCTAAGCCAAGGCAATCAAAAGATACTGCCTTTTATGCAGCAAATTTCCTCAAATTTTCGACACTCACAAGGGAATCAAAACTACTAGTCTTGAAATTTGGTACGAAGCAACGCCTGTGCTATAGCACAGATAAAGAAAAAATTGCGAAAACCGTAAATTTTTAGGTACATCATATAATCAAAAATATTTTTACGGAACCCTCGGTGCGCGAGGCCGACTCGCACTTGGCCGGTTTTTAACATAGGACTAGTTTGATATGCTTCTTTAGGAGAAGATACATATTAATATAGCTAATGTGTCAGCCGCCACCCATATAACCAACAAACTAGGCTGGTTATTGGTTAAGAAAAAAAATTACTAACCGACCAACCAGGTGAATGGAGTGGTTCGTCGGTTCGTAATAGACGTAAATATCTCCGCACACATTAGTAACTGTCAATTTCCCACCACAACCCATACGTTACACATATCTGTACGTCATAATTGATGTTGACAGCTTCAAAAATATCGCTGCGGCAGCCAATAGGTTAGGAGGGCGTGCCGTATCTCAGGGAGGCATCTTGGGCAACCTACTTCATCTCAAGTCAAGAACAATGGCTGAGCAAAACCAGCGACCGAATCGAGGATCTTCTTAAGCCGATCGGGTTATTTGTAGGCAATTCAAACCGATTTATTGCTAACTCGAACATTGGTAAACGGTTAGTCTGATAAACGTCGCTATTATATTACAAACATAGATAGTTGTGATAACTGACCATTCATACACCTTACTGTAATGGAATAAGGTATATTATTGGCTAATCAAGTTTGGTGTTTGTACCTGATCACAATTCAAGTAAACATGTCATGTTTGCTCTGCCTTTTTGGCTTCTGTACTGTGGGCGTATGAGTCAATTATTGGCTATTTCTTTGCTTTTTACCCATACAATCTTTACGTTAATTTTTTTTCCGTCACTTTGGTGATAATAATTTTTCCTTATTGTATTTATTTATTTAGTTAATTTAAGTAGTACTAACAGCTACAAAAATTTGATACACACTTGGGTAGTAATAATAATAATTCATTTAAAGAAAATTAATGGAGTTCACAGACAGAAAAAGAGTAACGAATTTAACAAATTTTACGCGCATATTCAGACTATGCTATCACAAAGTATGTACCTAAATATTTACAAAAAGCTAGAAGACCGCCTTACCCCCTTATTCATAAACGTCCATCAAGCCTCTATTAGTTAACAAGCCGCTAAAGGTGATTTGTCCTTATCTGTCACTTTGAAAATGTTTGTGAGAAAGGGACAAAACAACTTTTAGTTAACAAAGGTTTTTTAGGCTATGGAATATCTGCTAATAACATTTTAAATAAAAAAAAAACAAACAAAAATAACCATTACTTAATTTTGTATTAAGCAGTAACGCTGCTTACGAAAATTTTAAATTAAGGGGACTGGTACTCTCCGAGCAGCATTTGAACCTGAGACATCTGGCATACGCGGCCAATCGCTCTAGCCTGTGAGCTTTCGGAACAATGAATCTCGGGCATGATATCCTTCACTAGAATCCTACGCTACTATATAATATACTATGCTGTCGGTCACTGTTTGCAAAAAAATAAAATGGGATGCTAACAACAAGCCCTTTTATATGATATGTCACACGGTATAGATTGGAAAACTTTTTTTTTAATTTCTAATTTACCCCTCTAAAAGTGCTTCCTTGTTTATATTAATTTATTAAACATTACACGACCGCCTTTGGGTCACCGACTTACATATGCTCCCAAATACAGCTCAATCGGTCCCGTGATTTCGGAGCAAAATGGCGACGGACGGGCGGAAAGACACACGAGTGATTCTATAAGTGTTCCGTTTTTTTCCTTAAAATTGGGGACAGAAGTTGTAAGACCTAACAAGGGCAATATAGTATACTAGTTACCCGCGCGGCTTCGCCGCGTCGACGTACTACGAAGAACGCAAGCGAAGCCACGGGATAGAATATGCGTATTCGGAAGGTCGATTACAAAGTCGATTGAAAAACATTCGTGCTTGATCATCACGGCTAGTCGTCAAATTTACAGTAAATGTCAGCCTTATTTCAAGAAATAAGATCTACCTACTAACTATGAGAATTTTTATGAAAAATATGCATCTTAGCAACTTCAGTCAATTTGGCCATCTGATAATGATCAGATAATTTTAGTGTTCTGAATGTGTGTGCGTTGATTGTTTCAGTGTAATGGTGCGTAGTAATAGGAAAATATTTTGTATGTGTGGTTTTTTATGTGTGTGTTACCTCCCCCAATTTACAAAATATTTTGTTCGGTAATGTGCGCTGATGGCGTCTCTTGTCTAAATAAGGCTCTAATAAGGTACGCAAACTCAGAGTACCCC
The DNA here is from genome assembly GCA_905163555.1 of Notocelia uddmanniana. Classification (NCBI taxonomy): domain Eukaryota; kingdom Metazoa; phylum Arthropoda; class Insecta; order Lepidoptera; family Tortricidae; genus Notocelia; species Notocelia uddmanniana. The sequence continues at coordinate 8,272,220 of LR991067.1, read as the reverse complement.
AGAGAAGACGTCCAATAATAATACCGTTAGCGAGCGATATGATCATATCATATACTTACTAAATTGAATAAGAGCGACTGTGAGGGATATATCATTTGTTGTCTTTGTCATAGTTCCGCAATTAAGAATGTTCTGTGATATGACTCCTATCCTACCCTCCCTTAGAGTACCCCTGAGAAATTTTCAAATAATAATACCACTACCGAGGTCATGTACTAAATGGAATAAGAGCGACAGAGAGAGATACATCATTTGTAGTCTTTGTCATAGTTCCACTTTTTTATTTGGCTCATTATCATGTCCACGTCATACGCCCAAATTAAAGAGGTTGTTTATGATAAGGCGCCAGCCGTTTAAGACAAATTCTCAATTTAGGTGGGTAAGAGCTTTTCCGTCCCCCTTGGTGGAACTCGTACTCGTATAGGATCTCTTTAGAAATACTCTAAGTATCCTCATAACATATTCTAATCTAGAAAAAAAACAATGCATGCGACATTGGCAATATTGGTATTAACATTTGATGCCGGAACCACGCAATGGGCCATTATGGGCCAACGTATAGGTCGCAGTTATGCATTAAAGCCCATCGCTTTCCATCAGGTGAGACTAAGGCCAATCGCCAGTCAGTCAATCATAAAAAAAACATATTTGCATCACGTTCCACCGCATAACAGCGTCTTGTACGTGGCCCATCATGGCCCATCGTGTGATTTTGGCATGACAGTTTTGAGGTCTATTTTGTCAAGTGAAGTAACTGGGTTAAAATCTTTCGTTATATCTATCTCCATAACACTTGCTTATTGGTGTGATAGAGAAGGAAATATAATGAACTTCGATCTTCGGGTGTTTCGGGTAGACCCCCTGAAAACCGGCACTGTCACTGTTGCAGGTGACACTGATACAGTATAATTTTAATTTTTAGATGAACATGTTACCAATAGTGGTAATCTTATTCATCCTTTCAATGTACCTACGCCCTTTTAGAACGTGACAGTTTAACGTGACCATTATCCCCCTTATTTTGGACATGTTTACTGAAACGTAACAAAGAGAAATATACATGTCCTCTAACTTTTCGAGTATTATTAAACTTTTCGACGCTAACAACGTACCTATACTGCGCACCAACGGTCCAAAGCCAACGACGTATATATCCGTCATGGCCTCTAATGAGATATCAACCTACATGCATTTCTAAAGGGTTCAACTTTGCGTTTCACATCCTCAGACAAACATTGATGAATAGCAAATTAACCCCTTGAACGCTATACTTTATGAACGGTAGTGACACTTACACGTTAACTAAAGAACGAAGGTGATTTTGACAACGTACGTTATAACTCCCATGTTGTCGACAATTAAAGGGATTGATTATTTTTCTGATGTCTTAATTTTGTTAAAGTATTTAACCTTTTAAGCGCACTATCAATAGAAATGCATCTAGGTTGATATCGCATTGGACGCCGTCACCATGACGGATATATTCGTCGTTTTGTCGAATCAATGGTGCGCATATACGTCGAATACGTTATTGGCGTCTTAAAGGTTAATTAGTGCAACATTGTTTTCTCGTCGGTTTGATCTGAATCCACCAATAAGTAACTTCTACTGATTGAACTTCTTTGCTTATGATCACCCTACTGGTAGGGCAAACGGTGGAAGAGAGACACACTTAGACAAAGCTAGCCTCTTCTCTTTCAAAATGTTTTGCAGCTTATCTATGATTAACTCAGAAACAGTTCTGTAACTCACAACGTAAAGTTTAATTTGGTTTGTCATTGTTTTGGCAGATATCAATATCAGTCAAGATATACGGAACGTATATTTGAAACGTCATTGTTTTGTATATCAACTTCTTTGAAGTATAAACCATGACAATTTAATATTGACATAATTAAAGCACAATAAAAAAAAAGTTGACACAATACGTCTGTCATTTATGTAAACTGTAAATACTTAGACCGAATATTATGTATTGTCTTGTAAACAAATTAGTGATTTTAGTTTCGTTTATTGTTAATAACATTGAGTATTTCTCGACTCAAAAGTTTTATATTGTAATGCTGTACCAGATATTTCTTACAGGAACAATTTAGTTCATATTTAATTTTATGTCATCCGGAATCATACCATAGCCAGTTCCCAAGTCACGTGGAGGTCACGTGTTAACCAAGCTAAATTTTTACACCTCGTACAATTCTACCAAGGTAAGCTGACCCCTCGCTTGTATGCGGCGTCATCGAACACTATTTTGAGGCTTATATTTGTCGCGGCATCCAGGATTTTTCGTAAATATCATTTTATTAATTTTTATGACAAAAATAAAAAAAACTGAGACCTTATTGCACATCTGCAGGATGGGACGAATCCTATGGTATATAATTTATCAAAATCGACGCCACGTCGCCTCGCCGGCAGAACAACCTCATTAGTAAATAAATAAAGCTAGTACAAACAAAAGACTAATCCTTTTTATCTTGATAATGCCACACGTGTATTATTGGGTTTACACGAGCATAGCAACTTGCTTAGTACTTGCAGCTTTCACTTCTCACATGTGTGTAAACGTGGTGTAAACATATTGTATCAGTGCTTAATATTATTGCATCTACAATTGCAAGTGATTAAAAGTCGATTCTGTTTACTAAGTGGTACTAATCACTTGTCGGGAAGTGTGAAAAGTCACAAAACAGTTCTGAAAACAAGTCGGTGGCACTCCATTTCGAGATCTTGTACTAATAATACCATTCTCTTAGATAGAGAGATATGTAAACGGGTAATTGTCACTGCAGTTGAGTCCCTAACCATTAACACTAATTACAAGTAGTAAGTACTCATATAAACCTAGCATACGGCCTTATGTATAGCCAACGCGGAGTGGGAGGTAGTAGTCCTATTCCTGATCGAGCTCTCAAACGGACACTCTAAGTTTGATCTGAACTAATTAGGTTTCGTCTAACTTAAGTTGTCGATTAGCGTTTTAAATTCACAGACTGGGAAAAATACATGAAAAGAAAAATCAGTTTAATTTGACACATTTCAATTACTGGATTAATATGAACTCACCATCGTAAGTCCAGCGTACAAATCCATAATCCGTCTCGCTGAAACGTACTTATATATTTCACTGCATAAATACTCACGCCTGGAGAATTGAAATCAGATTTCGTAACGCATTTTTGACGTATTTAAATGATACGTGAATCACGTTCGTGCATGCGCTTCCCCTCATACAAGCACAAAGCAAGATGCGTAAGAATGTAACATGATATTGAAATGTGATTGAAATGAATAGAAGTGAGATAGTTCGTTCCAAAATAGCGCCATGACGGGGCTCGCTCGCTTGTCAATTTTACTGCAATAATGCTCATGATTGTAGCACAGATTACGTCGGCCGCTGTACGCTCGCAGCATTCATTAACGAGATTGTGTCTAATGTTGATGAACCTGTTGAGCATCGTATGCAGCGAAATGAAGTTGAAACTAACCTGGTTCTTTTTAAACTGGCTGATACTGTGGCCAAGACACAATATAGGTACGACCTACCTATACAGAAAATCACAAGCACACTGCAGTTTGTTGTGTCAACAGTTAAGTAGGTACAAATTACAAAGAGAAGTCCCTGAAACTCGACTCGATAGAGACACATTATCAAACAATCATATTTGGCGTATAGCTCTTCTTTTGGAATGGTATTATAATCCGATAGTACAATTCGTAAACTATTGAACTAATGAACGAGCGAGCAAAACGTGCGACGTTCTCCGAGTTTTCTGAAACGTCCCGGCGTTGTTATGTGTGTATAAATGTCTGTTTAACTATAATACTTACTAGGAAGTCCCAACCTCACACCACTACCACCACCATATCAGCCGAAGGACGTCCACTGCCGGACATAAGCCTCCCCTAATTTCATGGGGGATAAATGCCATAATCGCCACGCTTGGTATGCGGGTTAGCGATCGCAGTATCTCCACCGCACTCCAGGGATGCTGCTGCCCATCCCCCGGTGGTCTTGGTCGTTGTCCCGGGACATACCCGGGTTTCACAATAATTGTGAAATTTGATGAACGAATTAATGAACAAAATTTAGTTCGAACACTAGCCATATCGGTTACAGGGAGGCGGAGATACGGGGTTGAAAAATATTGTCTCGCTCAACACCACTAAGTACATGGCGTTGGGATTCACGATAATATCGCGCGTTCATGTTCGAGCGGAGGGCGAACCACTGTATTAACATACAAGGTTAACGAACTACGACATCGTAATGAAAATCGCTATTATGAGTACCAAGGCTCGTGGCACGTAGTATAGAAATTTCCATAAGCCGGTTCAACAAACCTCAACAAACTTGAAATAAATCAAATTTAAATAGCGTCGTTATTCCAGACTTTCTGTATGTTGTACCAGAACATAATTCCTCTAACATAGGTATGACAGTTGGTTAATTATGTTAAGATACCTTCTAAATATACGCACTGTGTGCCTGGAGGCTGTACCTTTGTCTAGAGAACAACTAACTGGCCTGCAAGTGAGAGGAACACAAAGTGCCATTTATAATATGCCTTGGTAATTCGGCAGTTAAGTGTTTGGCTGGTTACTGCTATGACATTGCTAAACATACTCATAAGTTTAAGCTCTAATGTAAATAAGATATCATCTAAAATGAAAATAAATAAATTATAAAACTTTGAATTAACAGTAGATTGTATGACTGGGATCTGAAATAAATAAGCCATAATGTCTCGACATGGCTCACATCGTTCAGGAAAATAGGTCGAGGAGTAATATGGCTTTTAAACCACTCTACTTTTCACTTCAATTGCGAGAATATAAATAGAACAAAATTCCACAGCAAAGATATGTATGTATAATTAGGCGGCAATGGCGGATTTTTTTTCATACACTGCTTTGACACGTACCAAATATAGACACCGCTTTGAGTAGATAAAGACACTGCGAATAAATGCCACTCACTACTGTCCTGCCATTGAGCTCTTCAAAGCGTTGCTCAAACGATCGAATCACTTTTTTAATTATTATTAAATAGAGGCTAAGAAAACTTTAAGTTTTGAGAAAAGAATTTTTTGGTTGGTCGATTTTAGCGTAGCTGTATTCTGGTTGGTTCATAAAAGTATAAAGTTCTATTTAAAGAGTTTAATATGTGTATTGTCATTGAGTGGATTTGATATGTTAAAGTGTTTTGATTGGTCAAAAATTCAAATCTTTTCTCAATCATAAATATGCATAATACTTATTTTCCCTAGGGATAAAATAACTACTTTAGCATGCATCGCTTGATAAGTCTAATATGACATAGTTTTCGACCATGAGAAGTGAAAAAAAAATATTAACTACATAAATCGTTAGATGTTACTACGTATCTATTTAATAAGGTCAAGAGCAAATAAAATGGGTACATTTTGTAAATAAATTTCTTTTCAAACTGACGTCGTTCAATTACTCCGGTTTGTAGTTCAGCGTAGTGTTAAAATCTCCACGAATTAATGTTTTGTAATTAAGATTGATCGTTTATATAGATAAATATTTGGGATGATATACAAAACATTTTTTTTTTATTTACTGGCCAAAATCTACAATACATAAAATGGTATATATATTATTTCACCAGCGAAAACCTCAGGGGTTTATATGCTGATGAGTAATTCGTTTATGGTACATTTACATATACATTACAAAAACTGATATTAGGTTCAGATAAAGTTAGATATCATTTTAAAGCCGGTATCGACTTCAAGCTGTTTAAATATCTATGTTGGAGTTCTTTTCATGGTTTTGGTAGTTATTATAAGAATTATTATTTATTGAACTATGTATGCCTCTAATTACGACCACTTTGGCTTAGTTGGTAGTGACCCTGCCTACGAAGCCGGAGGTCCCGGGTTCGAATCCCGGTCAGGCAGGGCATTATTTGTGCATTTATCACGAATATTATTCCTGGGACTTGGATGTTTCCTATGTATTTAAGTATGTATTTATCTATATAAGTATGTATATCGTCGTCTAGTACCCAAGTACAAGCTTTGCAGTTTGGGACTAGGTCGATTTGTGTAAGATTGTCCCCCAATATTTATTAATTTTATAAGGACTGGACGATGGCAGATTTATTCCATAAATTGCTTTTTACATTTTTATTCATATTTTTTTTTAATACTGACACTACTATAAATATCAGAGTTGAGATATAGTTAAACTCGTGGATAAAGGGACTTGACCCCTTGTAGTTAAATTCTGATAGAAATCTTTTCTCACGTATTACTTTAAAAGCTAGATGTACATGTACAACGAAGCCTTATCACGACATGAAAATATAGCAAAAACTCCCGCGAATAAAATAAACGAGGAGAATAATATTTTTTGTCGCCTCCGATTTCCGCTCCGAACATTACGCAACTGATAACAATAAAAGAACATAACATATATCACAGTGGTGAGATAACAAAGCGAACGTTGCTAAGTAGGAACCTAGTCACGATGAAATATTACTCCCTAGGTGAATTGGCCGCGACTGAGAGACCTGTCACTTTTCATATAAGTTATGAGTAAATCTTGCAGTCCACGAGATGAAAAGTTGCCTGTGTCGCGCGGGCCTGATGTGAAAAGAAATGTAACTTCCGCGCGCCTAGACTCAAGTTTTGCTTTAGCTCGAGAATTTATGAAGATAAATAGTGTTTTCATTGCTCAAGTGCGGTTTTTTTGAAATTTGAAAGTTTGCGGATTACTGGAGGGGCATATTTTCTTAGGTGCTATCTTTAGCATTTACTGTACCTATCTACGTTTAAAACAGCGTAAAAAATTGTACCAGATAAATGAGCAAAACATTGATACGCCTCAAATAATCAGATTAACTATAACGGTATCACTTCATTATGATCAAATATTTGTTGCATATTTTTCATTTCGCATAGCATAAGGTTCCTATATACATTTCCCAAACGAAAATAATTATAATTTCCCTTCCAGTAACTGTTCTTTTCAGGACTTTAAAAAACCTCTGACTGAATGGATACACTCGTAACTCCCGGTTTATAAATCGCGAATTTGAATTTGGGAACTACATTAATTTCCTTACATTTTGTAGTTTGAAACTCGTTTGTTATTTGCTTATTTGTGACACTCCACCATATCTATGAGGTACCGTTATCCGTGGAACTCCACATTAATTCTAGTACAAAAATACGTGAGGACTAACGAAGTTAAAGCAAGTAAAACATAACGCATGGCGATTTTCCTGCTATGAGGCGATGGGCTGTATATTTTATTCCATACAAAAGTTTATTGTGTACACGATCACTGTTTTCGGTTTTCACACTGACACTATCGCAATATGTCATAAATAAAGTGAATATAATCATAACAACCATTGTGCACCGTTGAGGTTTCCATTGTGCATATTTCTAGAAAACCAAACAAATGTTCTATCCAGTCCAGTGTCATAACTATACGATTCATACCGGCGGAGTCCTTGTGCCTAACCCATTATATTGAAGCGAAGAGAATTTAGTAAAACGAACTTGAGGAATAAAATCTTCCATCTAAATTAAATCTGACCCGGCTAACTACTTTTCATTTATCTACCCTTAAATCTAATATACAATACAAAAGACAGCTCAACATATAGGCCGAATACAGAACATAAAAACTAAAAGCTTTCAAGGTAAACAACAGGCGGTCTCGTTGCTAAGAAGCGAACTCTTCCTGAAAACCTTTGAGTAGCGGACAAAATAATGCTTGTACCTATACAACATTGTCTTACAGCACATGTACCTAATACATCCAAAATGGTGACTAAAATGGCTGCACATATAATAATAGTCACGAATAGAATTTGTACTTAGTTCCCAGTTATTTGATCAAATAATTATATCCAGTTACTCAGACACGACTTATCCGCCAGTGACTAATTAACTTGATATTCCAAAAGTATCAAACAAACAAAAGTAGTCGACACTGACCGACGGTCACAAAGTTAACCTAACTCGCAAAAACTCAGACAATGGGCAAAGTTACCGTGTTACGATGAGCTCATTATGTCATCCCTACGTACAGTACGCGCTTTATTCAGTCTGTCAGTGAGATGCCGTTTGGACTTTAGTTGTTATGTGATGATCAAATAATGAACAACAACACCAAATAGGTATCTTGTGAGAATTTTATTTAAGTGTACAGTTTTTTGTACTATGCGTACAAGTCAAGAACGCGGGTGTGCCATGTTGGTGCCATGGTTCTAGTAAGACTGTGGTTCCAGGATGGCTTGTCAAGGAGTAGCTACCATATACTCGTACTTACTATCAATTTTTCTTTAGGTACATTCCAATTTCATTATGTCAAAGAGTATACATGATCAATAGAGGTTAGGTTAGGTTTGATTTATAACCAGCCTTGATATAAACATGGCGGAAGAGACGGCAAATGTCGAGGCCTGTGTGATCGGAAGCTGGAAGAACAGGCAGTCTGCGTTCGTGAGTCACTCACATGAATATGCGACGCCGCCATGAGGAGAGTCTACTGGTGGAGTGAAGAAATTGCGGCCCTCCGCACCATCGCAAATGCAGCCAGAAGGGAATATACCCGATGCAGCTGCTGAGGTGGAGGAACTGCTGCTGGAGGCACTAACAACAGCAAAGAAGGCCCTCACATCCGCAAAAGCGAAAAGGAAGGACGAACAGTCCGCTCACGAGGAGTTCATCTGCACGTTGGGGGATCCATGGGGGCGACCATACAAAATGGTTAGGAACAAAATGAAGCATGCTCCCCCTATTGGACTCACTAGAGCCGGAACTCCTCGGCGAGGTGCCGGAAGTTACGGATGCGAAAATCCTTGGAGCGGTCGTCCGCCTCAAATCCTGTAATAAAGCTCCAGGTCCATACAGAGTGCCGGGGAAGGTAATACCCGTCGCCATGAAGCTTCTGGGGCTTCGTCTGCGGCTAATATATGACGACTGCCTCAAGGAGAGGATATTTCCGAAGTACTGGAAGTAGAGGAGGCTGTGCCTGCTGCGGAAAGATGGTCGTCCAGCTGACTCTCCTTCAGGGTACCGTCCCATCGTCCTCCTGGTTGAGACGGGCAAAATGTTTGAACGCATAATTGCCCGTCGAATTACTAAACACCTGGGGGATACGGGCCCGAACATTAGTGAGAGGCAGTTCGGGTTCCGGGAGGGGCGGTCAACAAAGATGCAGTAGATACCCTAAAGGCCTTCAGCGACCTAGCGTCGGGAAGAGGTGAGGGAACCATAGCCGTGTCTCTAGACATTGCTAACGTCTTTGGCTCCCTCCCTTACGAGGTACTAATAGGGGAGGCGCTCTGCTACCATGGGGTGCCTCCCTATCTAAAAGCGATTGTAGAATAGGGTGGTGCTCTACGATAGCAGTAATGGTCGCCAGGTTAGGATAATGGAGGCCGGTGTTCCGCAGGGGTCGCTGTTGGGACCCCTACTATGGAACATCGGCTTCGACTGGGCCATCAGAGGTATACAACTCGCCCGCATGGTCACTATATCTGCTATGCGGACGACACGATGGTAGCCGTGAGATATAGAGATACGCTGAGGAGGGCAGCAGTCGCAACGGAGCTGACCGTCGCTAGGATTAGCCTCCTAGGACTGAGGGTAGCTATATCAAACACAGATGCTGTGGTTTTCGGAGGAAGGGGTTGGCGGCTGCATGCCGGTGAGACCATTCCTGTTGGCGGGGAAGTGGTCCAGGTTAAGGCCCACATTAAATATCTTGGCCTGATCCTGGATCGTAAGTGGGATTTAGGGGAGCACTTTCTACAACTGGCTCCCCGACTCGTCGGCACCGAATCCACGCTGGGCCGCCTCCTTCCAAATGTAGGAGGCCCTAAAGCCCCATGTCGGCGCCTCTTTGCCAACGTGGTGCGTAGTATGGCCCTCTACGGGGCGCCAATATGGGCAGACCGGATGAAGGAAAAGATGAAAGCCCTCCTCTTGAAGCCACAGAGGGTTATAGCTCAACGAATGAGCAGATGTTTTAGGGCGGTAGCGTTCGCGGCTGCTTGCGCTCTCGCCGGCACCCTGCCATGGAAGCTAAATGCCAGGCTGCTGGCGGAGCGGCATAAGGAGCGGGTGGAGGCTAGGACATCTCAGGAGGGCCTGGCCCCACAAGAGGTAGCCGCGAGACGCCGTATGGCAACGAAGCGAGAAAGAGATCGGTGGAAAGAGATGTTGGAGGAGTCCCCCTATGGCATCCTAACCATAGGGGCACTTCTCCCATCAATGGAGGGGTAGCTCGATAGGAAGGAGGGAAGTCTAACTTATAGGCTGGTGCAGGTGATGACCGGACATGGATGCTTTGGTCATTACCTGCACAGTATTGGGAGGGAAACTTCCACAGTTAGCCACCACTGCGGTGAAAAAGATGACACGGCCCAGCACACACTGGCAGAATGTACAAACTGGGCCGTAGATCGCCGACAGCTGGAAATGGTGCTAGGGACGGGCAATCTCTCGCTGCACAACGTAATCTCGTGTATGTTGGGCAGCGAGAGATCGTGGGACGCCGTGACAAAATACCATGAGAGGGTAATGTCACAAAAAGAGAAAGCGGAGCGGGAGCGCGAAGATAGAGCCGACGCGCACCCGCTCCGGCGCAGACGGGTGGGGAGAAGGCGGCGGCAATTTATTAGTCATCAAATCCCTCAGTAGAGCCAGCGGGATGGGGACCCACCATATAAGGCCCTGCTGGTCTGGGGGAAGGATTGAAATGTTGCCGACCCTTGCCTCCTTTGGCGCGACGTTGCCTCCGTTATAATGGCCGGAGCATTCGGCGGGACCTCGTGGTAGAATCCTTGCCATGACGCCCCCCTATATCGGCAGTGCGGGTGACGCCGGCGTGTTTTTAGTGGGTATGCTCCTCCCCTCCCTCCGATTAACGGCCGGCGGTATGCGTAATGCATTTACACATCGACAAAAAACATAAAAAAAGGTTTGATTTATAATCATTATCGTCAAATATATACGGCTTCAGAAAATAATAAGACATGGGAAATTAAACTTGCAGAAAGAGACATAAATAGCGAAAAAAATATTTACTAAAAAGTAGTAGACCGCGGGCGTAATTGAACGCACCGAAACATTGAAATGTGATTGCGATTCGAAGCAACGAACCAGAAATTGACCTGCAGCTGACTTAAACAATGCATGCATTGCATGAGTGACACACGTGAGTGATACGTGCATTATTTCAATGCGAAGCTCTCGCAGAGACAATGTCCAAGCTCCAGGGTAAAGAACACTGAAAACCGCTTATATTTACTTACCACTTATAGTTTCGCTATATCCGTGTGTTCATTAGCGGCTCAGTAACTTTACTACTATACTACTATAGAAAACTGTCTAAGCCCCCCCCCCCCCCTCCTAACCCCTTTCTTCATAACTGAAAATAGTACTGAACTGACGTTTGTAACGTTTTGGATTATATGGGATTTGACATTTTGGTGTGCTTTTAAATGGAGACAATTCGTTAACAGCCTAAAATGATCATACTATCTGTCCCGTTCTAAAACTCATCTTGGTTAACCATAAGAATTCAAGAAGACAACTATATGAAAAGTCATCTTGCTTAACACTACGGATCTGTTATTATTATTCATCTGAGATAGAGAAAGGCTATAGCACCGTCAGCATACCGCGCGTCCCAGCGGGCCCCAACGCCCGCAACACGTGGCTTGCCCTCGAGTTCAAGTTCGCAAAATACACATATACTTGCTACTCCGCATTTCATTATAACTCCTGGGAACATACCCATGAAGAGGGCTTTTGATAGTTGTAAACACTCCTATGCAAAGTTATAATTATTACGTTTGAATTTGTGCGTGTTTCGACGCGGGCCCCCTGATTACCTTGCATGTTTCCAAAATCGGCCCTAGTGAAATTGGATAATTCTGTGGATCACGTCTAGGTAATAAAATCGCTGTGCGAGCTTTATTCTGAATCCGTGGTTCGACTTCGCTATTTCCTTACAAAGTCCGGGTAGCAAGCAATGCGATACATTGTTACAGTTGTGTACGTTATTGTGCCTTTAACATACATAGCTAGGGCAAAGGGATACTCCTTTTTTAGCTGTCATCTCAGTTCAATAAACTTAACCTTAAAACGTCAAACATGATTAATACCTAGGTACCGCACGCAGCCAGGAAGCAAGCCTGACCCGGGCAAGCCGGATTTACTGGGAGGCACAAATTTGTCAGAAGTGATACGCTCTGGGACGAAAAAGGAAGAACATGTGTTGTTTCGGGGACATCATGCCAATATTGAAGGACAACTTTATGGGATGGTTAACTAATCTCCAAAAATTGTTATAGTAGTTGACCTGTGTTGTCAGGGTCACCAAATTCTACTAATCCTGACTTTTTCTATAACTATATTGAAAGCAAAGTGTATTAATAACCCAAATAGTGGAAAATTGTACTCGTTGTTAGTAAGATAGTTGGCATTACAAAATATCATGAAAAACGCTATAAAACGGCTTGCATTTTCCCACACAGCAAGGTGGATATTTGGCTAATGTTAATTTCCATACATATTCCTTCCAAGTCTTAAAAATACTTTCAAAATTTCTGAGCAATGCGTAATTGAGTATATGGATAAATATCTCTATTTGGAGCAAATTATATCTTCAGATGATATAATGGACAAAGAGGTGGATAGAAGAATTGCGGACGCCTGGATGCTATATTGGGGCTTAAAAGAAGTGATGAAGAACAAGAACTTGTCAATGGCACCTAAGCGCAAATTTTTCCTACCAGTACTATCCTACAGTTGCCAAACATGAGCACTTACTAAAAATCAGCTAAGCAAACTAAAGGTCTGTCAACACTCGATTGAGCGAAGCATGGTATGGGTAAAAAGGAAGGACAAAAACGACTGGATAATATTAGGAAAGAAACAAAAGACAACTGTAAAGATTAAGTAACTTCAAAGGAAGTGGACGGGACATATGATGAGAAGAAAGGACAAATGGAGTCAGGCTTATGGTACCCTAGGGACCAAAAGAGGACGACAATATATAAGAGATGGGTGGCCGAAATTGTCCAAGTAGCTGGGAGAACCTGGACAAGACTCGCAATCGACCAACACAAATGGAGAATGTCGGAGGAGGTCTTTGCCAAAAGGAAAAAAGACTAAATAAGTACTATTCTACTCTTACTGACTCTTAGAAAACGAAATTACCATATTATTTTAGTTATTTAAAAATACTTTCACATATAAAACTACTTTATTTAATTACTTATATCGAAACAACCCGCGGGGACCCGGATATGTCCTAAAAACTACGACAAAGACCACCGCGGGATGGGTAGCAGCATCCCTGGAGTGCGGTGGAGATACTGCGATCGCCAATCCGCAAGCCAAGCGTGGCAATTATGGCGTTTACTCCCCATGAAATTGGGGGAGACCTATGTCCAGCAGTGGTCTCCTTCGGTGGTGGATATCGAAACAATTTTGTATAGGTACCTCTAATTTCCCCGCCCTAGATATGGAATTCCATTGCATTTGAGGGCGTGCGCGACATGCCGCCCTACTCTCCGCCTGTGCGTTAACGCAGCCTTACTCAAGCGAAAGAATTGAAATCTTTTATTTTTATAACTGGGTTTGGGAAGTAAAGGGATGAAACAAAATAAGCCTCCAGGTGATTTTGGAAATATCGCATTATCTCCCGCGATACCATCTAATCTTGCGGCGGCTTAAGTACCCTTCCGGTTTAATTAAACTACGTAATTCCTTATGCAAATAAATTAAGCAAATCTGTTTTATAATTACTTGCGGGAGTTTACACGCACAATGTGTGATTCCGATTCATATCAAACATAATTGTTATATTACCATTGCGTGGGTAAATCACTAAGGATTTGCAGTCTCACATTTTACTTATTTTAGAGTAAATCTATTCAAAATAAAATATACGTTTCGTAACTATGCTTTTATTATGACGTGAATATGGTTATATTACTAGTATAATGATCCGGGACACGGGGAACCGACTAGTCCGACTACGACTACGCTGTCCGTATGCGGCTTAAAGGATTTGGTGAATGAGCATGATTGTTCCGGTAGCTCAGTTAGCTAGAGTGATTGGCGGCGTAGGCCAGAATATCGCAGGTTCGAATCCTGCTCGGAAAAAGTATAAGTCAAAGTTATTTATTCTTCAATTCAGGGATATTATATGCATCTATAAATGTCAATAAACTACCACCGGTTCGGAAAAATAAACCTTTGCCACGAGAACAACCGGCGTAAGAAACTCGGCAAGGTGTTATTTTATAAAAAAATATACGTTATATCCTAGTTTAATATAAAATTACAGTGTCAGCTTGCAATTACAATTACAATGCTACAATAGAAAACCTATTTTCGCGAAAGATTACCCGTGCAGGACGCTCTCATTGCCAAACATCCCTATCCATGATGTAGGTAAACGTTTACCTCATTTTGTCGTACTACAGATTTGAATTTGGAATTAACAAGTTCAGTAATATGTTTAGGAATTTTATTGTAGAATTTGATACAATTTCTCAAGAACGACTTTTTCGCCTTTACTAGTTTATAGAACGTTATTTTGAGTTTCCCAGTGTTTCTGGTAGCTTTTGGTTTATTCCTGTTCGTTCGGAAATTGCACAAAAATTCTTCCTAACGTACATTATTGTGGGATTCGTACGTTTTGATGGTTGTGTGGTTGGCTGTTAGATGATGAATAAGGAACGTTCGAATGGAATTTGAATTACTTTGGGATGGCGGATGAGTTGACGTATGATTCAGTGTGTAAGACGATCTGAGCGAGGCAACATCTTTTATAACGTTGTAAATAAAGAAGAAGAATTATTAAAGAAGACTTAGTTAATCGTGGATCCTGCCCAGGAACTACAATTTAGGGGGCTCGTCCGGGATATGAAAAAGAAAAAATCAAACCCTAGACAATAACACAAAAATTAATGACGAATATTTAAGACGACGAAAACGAAGACCAGAAGACGGCGAAGGGAAGACGGAAAAGACTTGAAGACGAATAATTAAAGGACGAAGACAAAGGTGAAAATATGAATGAGACGTATCGACAGATGTTAACGTTGCCTATTTTTACGGCGGATGACGAATGCAACGTGGAAGATTTTGTTGAAGACGTGGAGTCCAAATCCCTTTTGTATGGATGGACAGAACGCCAGCTACTTGTATTAACAAAGAGAGGGTTAAGCGGCACGGCAGCGCTGTGGCTACGCTCAGAGGACCCCTTCAACACGTGGCATGAATTAAAATGGGCGTTACTACACGAGTTTGGTAATGGTGAAAACGATGGACCTGAAAAGCATGAAAGTACGAGGGCTGCCTTTTAAGTTCTGTCGTTTGCAAACCTCCAGTGATTGCATAAAAAAGAACTAGTGTCATCCTAAAATATTTGAATTTAGAATTCGAAAACAAAAGATAGACACGAAATCGGCCCAACAGTACAGCGTTCGTACAAAGTTGACAAGTCAGTTGTGAAAATGGAAATTTCGAAGAAAAATTTACGTGCGATAATTTTTTACAACTTCAAAAGGGGCTTAACGCGACTTCAGTGTTTCGAAGAAATGACTACGGTTTTCAATAATAAAGCACCATGCCTCCGGACTGTGGAACGCTGGTATTTAGAATTTCAACGTGGTTGCTCTAGTCTTGCTGATAGACATCGTGAAGGTCGACCAAAAACAGCAACCGGCAGTAACCCAGGAGAACATTGATGCTGTACGGTAACTGATCGTCGAAGATCGCCATGCGACATACCGTGAGATAGAAGCTTCCTTAAGTATTTCAGGGAACAGTGTTCACAGTATTTTGCATGATCACTTAGGCGTAAAAAAGTTGATCTCACGCTGGATACCACATTTACTCAGTGAAGACCAAAAAACGGCTCGCGTTCGATGGTGTCGCAAAACTCTGCGGCAATTCAACCGAGGAAACTCGAAACATGTGTACGACATTATCAGTGGTGACGAATCTTGGATATATGCCTACGATCCCGATTCTAAACAGCAGTCGACTGTTTGGGTGTTCCAAGATGAGCCAAAACCGACCAAAGTAATACGCTCACGGAGCACTAAATGGTCGCCACGTTTGTGGCGAAAAGTGCGTGCTCGAGGATCGTAAAACGGTTAATGCTTACTGGTATACCACTGTCTGTTTACCAGAAGTCATCGGCGAGTTTCGAAAAATAACCCAAGACGTCGTATAAGACTGCACCACGATAACCGAGTGCGAGCTCGCACACCGCCCGGCAAACAATTGCGTTTTTAAAAGAGCAAAACGTCGAAATTCTGGAACACCCGCCGTACAGTCCAGACTTAAGCCCTAATTATTTTTTTACTTTTCCAAAAATCAAGCAACGAGTTCGTGGTCAACGGTACCAGACGCCTGAAAAAGCGGTTGAGGCATACAAAACGGCCATTTTGGAGACCCCGACTTCGGACTGGAATAAGTGTTTCGAAAATTGGTTCGATCGAATAAAAAAGTGTATAACATATCACGGTGATTACTTTGAAAAACAATAAATACCATTTAACACTTAGATTGTTAGTTTAGTTTTTCCAAACGACACAACTTAAAAGGCAGCCCTCGTATCCATAACAAATGCAACGATATTTCAACACACGACAACGCGCTCTCATCCGCCCAAACGTCAATTTTGATCGAGTTCAAACTCCAAAAAAGAAGAAAAATTGTAAGATGACTTTCACATGATGCGTCAAAGTGAAAAAAATGCAATAAATTTAACGAATGTCGCGAAAATTATGTTAACAGTGATGAAGACGATGCCGTGAGGAGTGAAAATGTGCGGAAGGAGCAGTCCGAACGAATTGTCGGCGGCAATTGCAAAATTGATCGCAATATAGGAGTGCAAGTCCTGCAATTGAAGACGAAAAGAAGTTCTTCTCGGGAGCTTACCATCGGACTGGTGAAAGACAGAAGGCGCAAGGAGTGGTTCCAGAGTGTGCAAAGCAACGGCTTTGAGCAAGCAGGTGTAATGAAACAACGAGCCTTACTTAATTTATTTCATTGAAACCTCTTTTACTACGCATTGCTACGAACTCACATTAGGCGTCAAAAGTCTTTGGGCTTTTAAATAAATTAATTGTTTTTAAGCTTTTAGCAAATATTGTCATATTATAGGATCACTTGTATGTTACTAGTTAACAATTAAAATAATATCTTACAATCTTAATTACTGAACATCTAATAACTTTCATACATTTATAGTCGCGTGCATTTTGGTATTTCTTTTATTAAATACTTGCTATCAATTAGCATAATAATATGTTAGATAATAGGGGAGCATTATTGAGATCACTAGGTTTAATATTTAGGAGATGTATGCGGTATATTGTCTACGGTGATAACAAATCTGGATAACATAACCTAAAAATCAGTAAATGCTCTAAAATATTATTTAACTTATATTAATGATATTTCTTACCATTTTAGAAGAATAAAGGACTAATTTAGTATGTTATGGTATATGAAAGTAATTATTGGAAGGCACAATAGGTAGAAAAATATACAATGATAGTAGGCTAGATTCATAGAAAGAAATAGCGTAGTTTAATCAATAATTCCGGCTTGTGAGCTGAACCAGATATTTTCAGCTATTTTGGTTGAATAAGAAAGTTAGCCTTTTGTTCATATTTAGCTACAGTTTGCTTGATTTATCATTAATTACTTGTGTTTCAGTTCATACTGAACCTCATGGCCACTTGATCAATTTTACGTATATTTTGCTTGTAATGCTTGACCAAATCATTCATTTATGGGTCGGTGACCACATTATCTAAGTGTCAGGAAGGATAACTTGCATAAATATTAAGTAATTATGCTTTAATTAATAAAAATTGTGTTTTCTTTGTCTAAAATAGGAATGTACTAGGTAGTAGCAAAATCCGAGCCAAGTGCGGGTTTTAGAACTACCTGCTTTCAGAAATGTACAGAAACGCAACGTCAGGGCAGACTGGGTGCTACAAATTAAAGTAAACGTTATTACAATCATGGTAAGGCCTCTTACCGTATAAGGGGTCAGTTTAACGTTAACCTAGGCAGCGACGAGGGTATATAAAGGGCTGCGCGCGTCAGTTCGCTCGCTTGGGCTGTACGGGAATCATCGAAGTAACCTCAAACTCAGAAGTCCTCCTACGAACATCATCCGACTTCACCACCGGGCAGTGGGGCCTGCAGCTACAAGTAGGACGTATTTATGCGGGTAGGTGGTAAGCGTATTTGAGCATTTTGTCTGTGAATTTGGTAAGCTTTCCAATATTTAAATTTAGGGTGTCTAATCATATTTTATTCCAACAGCATAACGATTTATTGGTGAGTTTTAATATTTCTAATACTACTGTATTTTATCTCTTAAGATTAATGCGTGTGTGTAGTCTCATTAGTGAATTACTATCTACCTTCCTTTAAAACGAATGTGGTTTGTCATCGTTTTCTGTGTCCGTAATTTAGAGTAATATTTTACGAATTCTTTAATAAACTTCCTAATAGGATTATTAGGGCTGTTCTGTTTAGGTTGTGTTGCCTTAATGTGTTAGCAATACGAATTGGTTCACATAATATCATACTCGTACTTGCGGTGGGGTTTAGTTATGAAATTATCAATAAAAGCGGTGTGTTGGAGATGGCGCTTAATTGTTACTAGTCAGACTCACTGTGCATTGTCGAATATCATTCAGTTATCAACCGACTATTAAGTGCATCGAGTTCTGTAAAGTGAAGTTATTCGCTAGACCTGTCACATTGCAATCTTTGAATTACCCGTAGGAGGAACCACGCTGTTATTTTACTCGCTTGTAGTACTCATTCATGTATAACCATTCTAATTATATTCTAGCATATCTCATTCTATATTACAACCATTTGTACTCCGGACGGTACGCTTCAGACTAAACTGTGTTAGCATTATTTGTATTTCTAGAAGATTATAACTAGTTTATCATAAGGAATCCTGGTTTCGACACGATATTTACAGATTTAAGTAGAAATAAGACCATTTAAGTTACTATAGATTAATTCATTTACTAATATAAATCTTTCTCTTTTATAGCGCGTCTACCCTCACCTTCTCGAAAAGAATTCGGGATTCTACATCTGCAGCGCGGAGTCCTGCCGCTATTCGATCACGTTTTGGCCATATTTTATTCTAGAGCAAGCTACGATTTTATACTATTTATCGAATTAGTTATGATATATTATATTGCAGTTTTAAAAGTTATGATTTTGTCAAAAGTAGGTACGGAGCTGCTCTTTTTCGTTTCCATACGCTTTGCTTTTGGGGCAGCAATTCCTAGGAGACAAAGCGTATACCTAATGAATTCTAGCCTTGAAATCATTAGGGTAAATAGTCAAAATTTCCTCTAGCTTTCAGATAATTAAAACAAACCAATTCCAAGCATTCAAATAAATAAAACAAACAAATTTCAAGCATTCAAATAAATAAAATAAACCAAATCCAAAAAACAATAAATCAATTTTCTTTTAAACTCTCATCATTTGTTTAATTTCCTCATCCTTAGCTTTACCTTTTAGGCAGGGAAATATTTACAGCTACATCTAGCTTTCAGGAGCTTTAGGCTTTTATAGGTAAGTTTATGTATTTTAATAGGGGGTTCTGTCACATTTTGGTGCCGAATGACCGTGATAGGTGAATATTAGGCTTAAAGTCGTGGCTTGCTCAGGTTAATTTTATCCATTTTTTGTTATAGCGTTAACTTAGTCTTTTCAATAGCAGCTTACGCTGTATAGTGGGTCGTCAGGTCCACATTTTGGTACCGTATAAAATGGATAGAGAGGTGAGAGTTGAAATACTTATATGTTATGTTAATTTTAATATTATTTATTTCAGGTTGTGATTATTTCAGGGGGTTTCCACGTGGGGGGCAGGAAAATTGTGCATTTGTTTAGATAAGTAAAGTCTTATGATAGTTATTTTTAAATTGCGTGTATTAACTTAAATTCTGTGGTCACATTGTTTTGAATATATTTAGTTACGTAAAATTTGTAAAATTGGGGGGCAGGGTTGTTCTATTATCATTAGGTTTCACGCTTCGTCATTGCCTCGAAATAATTGCTCTTTATTTGATTTTACTAATCACTCAGTCAAATGTATTTCTGATATCGCTTTATAGGTTAGAACAAATTAACTACATGCGTGAGTTCTTACGAACGTCAGGTTACATTAGTGAGTAACTTAGTTTGTTTTAGAGAACGCTTGTTAACGCCCATTTTAGTCGCAAAATTTAACTTCAAAATTACATACATTTCGTTCTATCAAAATTATGTGCATTAAATTCAATTCGATTATTATCATTACAGTTTTGTATTTGTATTCAATTTCAATTCATTCAGTTTCAATCTAGGTTGTGGGTAGCTATCACTTTATTCCTTGAGCGATCGTATTGGTTTTCCAAATCGCAGTCCTATAAAACGAATCTTTTGTCTATTGGAAATTTATTTTTTCCTTAAAATCGTACGTTACTTAGTACCATTTGTGCTTAGGATTCATAAAATGAGTTTTAATTATACTATTATTATTATAAGTGATTTACAACCTTTTCCAAGTCGGTACCAATTTTATTGCACGGTTGACACGAGTAGCAGGTACCATACTTTATGTTAAAGGTATTCAATGAGATTTATATTTAACATTGACTCGACTTAAATACCTCAATTTTACTATAAATTCAAGGGATATTTTGGGTAAATTTGATGTGCTTGGTGATTTCAGCAAGTGGCTTCTAGTATATAATTCAAGCTACGCACATATCAGATATTCATACGTGTCCACCACCACCACCTTCGTTTATTTTTTAAAATTAAAATCAGAAAATAATGAGGTTCATAACATGTCTCCCCAAGAATATTGCATTGTGAACCTCACTGATTTATATAAGTTTCATTTTCATTTCATACATATTTCATTTCACATTGTATATTAGGTTTATTGGGTTTCGTTTACAGTGCGAATTGTGAATAAGTGATACAACTTCTATTGAACGCCAATGAAGTTGGGGTATTCGGAAGAAGTAGAACGGGGCGGGCGCAGCGCGTCACTAGGCTAGACTACCCGCATTTTATGCACATTTATGTTCCGAGCTTATCTGTGGGTCGAACGTCGGTAGCTAAGTCAAGGTACCCTTTATTTTAGCATTCAATTCATATCGCGGTAGTTTGTCTCGAATAATTACGTAGATTCTTGCAAATGGATACAATTAGGATATTTATTTGTTTAGCAGGTAATTAAGATATTCTGAAATGCATACTCGTGAAGTGTAAGTGTAGTCCCAGGTTGTGGTGTATTAGCATAGTGATTTCGTGTAGAAATAGTCACGAATAGGTCGTGATCGTCTACTCAGAATAGACGAATATTTTGGTGGGAATAATGTATTGTGTCTACGTATGTGGTACTAGTGCAAGTAAACACTAATTTCTCCTAATTTTACGTACAATTGGTAATGGTGCGAGATAGTTACTGTGCGTTTATAGATTAGAGGTTATGCTTATAGACAGATATGTTTAGTTGAAGTGGAGTTTATATCAAGTTTAAGGGTTAGGAATTCGGTGTGACTAAAGAAGTTTTAGTTACAGTTACAGCACAAGCTTAAACATGATATTTACTAGCCAATTTGATATTAAGTGACAATAATATTCTAAGCAGTCTTTAGAATACTTCCCTCCGTTTTATTAAATACAGATTTCAGTGTATTTTTATTAGTGGTCATGGGAATTCTGTAAGACAATAATGCGACTGTAAGTTTGAACAGTAAAATATTTCTCGATGCGAAAGTATATGATGATTGCGCAATGAAAGTACTACTGTTAATTATTAATTATTTTTATTTTATTTAGGGACAATTAATGATACTAAGTTAAGATAAAATAAGTATGCCTTAACTATTGTACAACTCCTGGCAACGTAATATACTTGTTCGATAGTATATTCTTCAAGGATTATATTTTGGGATACCGATGATATTAGTGGTATTTATTGATTTATTTTCATATGCGAGTACGGAGGTGAATAGGCAACCGCGCAACCAAGTTGTCCACCAGACCCAGCCACACACACACACGTAGTCGGCGTCGGTTGGAGTTGCAGCGAGAACTGGGTGGAGATCGGAAGCGACTGGACGACAAGGGACGGACACTACAAGAACAGGAAATACGAATGCAGTCGGAGGCGTCGCAGCAGCAACGAGAATTGCAGTCCATACAGCTACGGGCATCACTGCGAGCGCTAGGGCAGGCGAGCGGCGGGCACCCATCATGCGGCCACGCAACCCAGTACCGTGAGCCGTGAGTATAGGTATGGTGCATAATGTAAGTAGTTCGTAGATTATTTCATTTCATTATGTTAGGATATTTTAGGGTGTTGCTTAATCATTTCTTTTCCCAGGGATTTCTTTGCCAGCAAGTGTTTTAAACCTCATATAGCAAATACTCGTGAAATATATTAAAGTGTTACGTATATTTGACTACATAAAATGAGTTTCAAGTGAATAGTGTCCGGTGCGAAGTTAAGTTAAGTTCACAATACAGTGTATTTAATTATTTCATTTAAATATTAATGATGTTTAGTTTTGTGTTTAATTTTGAAACTCTATAAGAATCTTGAGCGCGTTACAGACTCTTTACTGACTTAAGGGATTCGTAGGATACTTTTTAGGATAGTAAAATAGTAGCAGTTTCAGTTCTAATTGCGGGGGGCAGTGAGATAAAGATTCAACTCTTTGAATGGTTTAGGGTCCTTTTGGAGTAGGATCATAGTTCTCGTAATCTTTGAATTTGATAATTGTGTTTTAAAATTCTCGCATATCACTCTATTTGATAGGGTTGTACCACAGAATAAGTAACAGTACTAAGATACAGGATTTAATTTTTTTTTAGTGTCAAGTTTAGCTGCCAATTTTACTGTGAGCTTACCATAGATACCTTAGTGTTCATTTGCGTCTAATTATGGTAGAATAGGTTTGTCTGTTCTGTTGCCATAGTTTACTACACTGTTGTGACAGTTAAACAATTGGTTAGACGATTATTTAAATTTTGTTTGATACTGTAGTTTATTAAGAGACCTTTCCTTTTACGTTCAGTTATTGGATACTTTGGGAACTGAATACTACATGAAATTAGGTTTCATTTATGAAGTCCATTGTTATCTACATATAACCGAATACTTCTTGTTTTTTCAGTCAGTTCGAGTTCACGTATTACTAGCTTTAAACTTTCAGTGTAGCCCACATTATATACGATTTGCTTTTGCCGTGGCTTCGCCCGCGTACTAAGCGTAAATTTAAACCGTCTAAAAATAAGGAGGTTTTCAGGTTGACCTGTATGTTGTCTGTACGTGCATATGTAGGTATGTATTTTTGTCCGCGATTATCTCACGTTTAGCTGAACCGATTTAGATGCGGTTTTCCGAAAGGTATTCTTTACACTATCTTATATCCGATTCATTTAAATATACTTTTCAGTTCGATGCCACTCATTGTTTTGATTAGGGTGTCATCAGTTAGGAGTAACATTTTTATTTGCTAACGGTAGACTCTATCGATAGTGTAGCTTTATCTACGCTACGGTTGTACTCGTAATTTCTCGCAAATATCTAGTAGGTACACATATTTTATGAAGCTTATTAACGAAACTTGTGTAGTTTACCCCTGTATATTCGATGTCACTACGTTGCAATTGAGGTTTAGTTATAGTGCACTCGGGGTCGGTATATATGGCGTCTAGTTGCGAGACAAGTTGGGACAGATCTGTACATAACGTACGTAACTGATTTCGATAGGCAGGGTTATTTGCTTGTCACCTGGATGAATGATACGGAAGAATAATTAGAAAGATTCTTTTAATTTGTTGTAACATTTATGTCTATCAATATTCATGTTTATTTCGTCTGGAATAGCGGGGTTCGTGTTGACTAAGGATCGTCATTGGTTTAAGGTGCGACCAAATCAGTGGCGTAAATTTTGAATGTCCGAATATAGTGGAGTACTAAAGTGCGAATGTTTACTTTTCCTAATTGACTAGTTGGAGATCAATTTTTAGGTTAAGCAGTAGTGATGACGGGATAAGTAAAAAAAATCGTCATGGTTATCGATTTTACCAAGTTAGCAATTTTCTGGTTCTTTTGTGTTTCAAGATATCGTGCTAAATTTGCGGATATTATTATTTTAAATGCTAATTATTATACGTTTTAAATTGTATATTTGTAGGCCAGTCGGCTCGGAGAAAGTGCTGTATGACTAATTAAATATTTAAAACACACAACTTTATTATCTGATTATGCCACTCGAAAATATCAATTGTTTAATTGGAAGGCGTCTACGTAAGAGGGTCGACACAGCATCAATTGTTCAAAATGAAATAAACTTCAAATATTGATGGATGGAAGAAAACTACAGAGTAGTTTTTCGGAAGGCTTAAAAGGAATTCTTTTCAATGGTTTATGATGAATATTGCAAAGAGGTATTATTTTATTATTAACTGTGTAGGATCGGTTAAGTTGTAGAAGTGGGGGGCAGTGAATGATGAGTAGATGAATATTTAAAGACGTGTTATGAACATTGTAGATAAATTATGGGTAGTTGAAGGGGGGAAGTGAGTTTGATTTGCTGTCTTTAATAGTTGTATAGAGTGCAAAATTGATGAGGGCCGGGCTAGTTGGCTGTTCTGTCTAGGTTTATTTTTATTAAATTAAATGTTATTTTTGGGTTTGTAATAACAAAGTAGTAGTGGCTTTATTTTAGCTTTTATGAAAGTCATGATGGTTAAACATCAAGATTTTCGTAATATAAAATTTTGCCTGTATCAAATATTTTCACCATAATATTATTTTAGTCTTGTAGTGTTTTATATTGTACAATGTACATGTAGATTCACTTAGTATGTAACTTGGAAAAAACAATATTTTATTGTCATTGTACTTAACAAGTTTCGCTTTGATTGATCGAAGTCGAGCGAAAGGAAATGGTTTCAGGTTAGAACCATTTACGTGATAGAATGATAAGTATGTACAGGTATGAAAGGGATGTATGAGACAGCATAAAAGGCAGCTATGAAAGGCTAAGGTAAGATAAAAATGGGCGTTTATCAATTGGACGAGGTTTGGAGTACAATCTAGATTTGTTGGTATTTTGTCTCTCCAAAATAAAAAACACTCGTGTTGCCACAGTTATAGTTGGTTAGGTTAAAGTCATAAATTGACAAGGTCCTTATGTGACTGACTGTGGTAATGCCATACTGGACAAGAAGCTAAGATGATCTCAGTTGTCGACACACCTCATCTTGAAAAAGATATTTTGACAGCAAAGTTCTTCAAAATGATTTGTCAACGAACATACATTTTGTAATGGAAATGGACAATTTATAATTTCCGCTATGGACTATATAATCTTTTACAGGTTTCTACGAAAAAGTACCTTGTTTTTCTGAGCTTTAAGCATTATGGATGGTTTGAATAAACCATGATTGGATTTTAGTAAGACTGTTGTTTATATATGATGATGAAATGTTACATTGTTTGATTATAACGTCATAGTTTCTAATTTGATTTTTGTAGAGTTATACTACAAAAATTTTGAAGTGTAAAATTTGTGATAGGTTAATGGTGTTACACCAATAATTAGGTTTCATATTTGGCCTCTTGTGTTTGTTAATGTTGTCAAAGTCATTGTCATGATGTTTTGATGGGATTATCATAGCATTGGGGGTTCATGGATGAATCAAAATAGTTTTATGAACATTTCATTGCTTGTATGGAAAACAGTCTGAAGTCGGATATCTCGGTCAAGTATGAGACATGCTCCATGAAAGTTGTTTGGGAGTGATTAAACGTCAGAATGTGATTCGAACTTCGTTTATTGGGAAATGAACGTCTTACTACTTATGCGAAAGGTTTTCCTGATTTCATGGGGAAGTTTTGTGGGATCATCGTCCGGGCAATGTGGGCAGGATCGAAGGATGCCAGAAGGATTCCGGAGATTCGAGGTGATACCATAAGATTGGACTAGTAGGGTCTATCAGCCTCACAAACTGGTACCTCTGGGAAATTCGGAATTCTTGAGGAATGGATGGTCATGACACATTAGCGAGGTTCAAAGAGTCATGTTTTGCGTGGAGTCGCTAACAATCAATAACTAGTGGTTTAAACATTCATAACATTTTCAATGCACTTGTTGGAGGATTGACGTATCAATAGATTGAAGCTTTCCAAGTTAAGGGATTGTTTCGATTTTTCTATGATCGATACAAACAAAACTGGGGTAGAATAGTAAAAATACGCGGCGAATTGGTCTAGCCCTCAATAGATGTTTTATGGTTTACATAAAATTAAGGACAGCAGGTTAAACAACTAGTTGACACTAAAAGTTTCATTTTATTTAGTAATATTTTCTCACTTTTGTTAGTGCGTCCCTTTACTATGACGTTTTTAGTTTGACGCTTAGAGATATGATAATGCTTCATTTAAAATCGTAGATTTCGCGTTTCGCATTATCAGGGGGCAGAAATGTAATGAAACAACGAGCCTTACTTAATTTATTTCATTGAAACCTCTTTTACTACGCATTGCTACGAACTCACATTAGGCGTCAAAAGTCTTTGGGCTTTTAAATAAATTAATTGTTTTTAAGCTTTTAGCAAATATTGTCATATTATAGGATCACTTGTATGTTACTAGTTAACAATTAAAATAATATCTTACAATCTTAATTACTGAACATCTAATAACTTTCATACATTTATAGTCGCGTGCATTTTGGTATTTCTTTTATTAAATACTTGCTATCAATTAGCATAATAATATGTTAGATAATAGGGGAGCATTATTGAGATCACTAGGTTTAATATTTAGGAGATGTATGCGGTATATTGTCTACGGTGATAACAAATCTGGATAACATAACCTAAAAATCAGTAAATGCTCTAAAATATTATTTAACTTATATTAATGATATTTCTTACCATTTTAGAAGAATAAAGGACTAATTTAGTATGTTATGGTATATGAAAGTAATTATTGGAAGGCACAATAGGTAGAAAAATATACAATGATAGTAGGCTAGATTCATAGAAAGAAATAGCGTAGTTTAATCAATAATTCCGGCTTGTGAGCTGAACCAGATATTTTCAGCTATTTTGGTTGAATAAGAAAGTTAGCCTTTTGTTCATATTTAGCTACAGTTTGCTTGATTTATCATTAATTACTTGTGTTTCAGTTCATACTGAACCTCATGGCCACTTGATCAATTTTACGTATATTTTGCTTGTAATGCTTGACCAAATCATTCATTTATGGGTCGGTGACCACATTATCTAAGTGTCAGGAAGGATAACTTGCATAAATATTAAGTAATTATGCTTTAATTAATAAAAATTGTGTTTTCTTTGTCTAAAATAGGAATGTACTAGGTAGTAGCAAAATCCGAGCCAAGTGCGGGTTTTAGAACTACCTGCTTTCAGAAATGTACAGAAACGCAACGTCAGGGCAGACTGGGTGCTACAAATTAAAGTAAACGTTATTACAATCATGGTAAGGCCTCTTACCGTATAAGGGGTCAGTTTAACGTTAACCTAGGCAGCGACGAGGGTATATAAAGGGCTGCGCGCGTCAGTTCGCTCGCTTGGGCTGTACGGGAATCATCGAAGTAACCTCAAACTCAGAAGTCCTCCTACGAACATCATCCGACTTCACCACCGGGCAGTGGGGCCTGCAGCTACAAGTAGGACGTATTTATGCGGGTTGGTGGTAAGCGTATTTGAGCATTTTGTCTGTGAATTTGGTAAGCTTTCCAATATTTAAATTTAGGGTGTCTAATCATATTTTATTCCAACAGCATAACGATTTATTGGTGAGTTTTAATATTTCTAATACTACTGTATTTTATCTCTTAAGATTAATGCGTGTGTGTAGTCTCATTAGTGAATTACTATCTACCTTCCTTTAAAACGAATGTGGTTTGTCATCGTTTTCTGTGTCCGTAATTTAGAGTAATATTTTACGAATTCTTTAATAAACTTCCTAATAGGATTATTAGGGCTGTTCTGTTTAGGTTGTGTTGCCTTAATGTGTTAGCAATACGAATTGGTTCACATAATATCATACTCGTACTTGCGGTGGGGTTTAGTTATGAAATTATCAATAAAAGCGGTGTGTTGGAGATGGCGCTTAATTGTTACTAGTCAGACTCACTGTGCATTGTCGAATATCATTCAGTTATCAACCGACTATTAAGTGCATCGAGTTCTGTAAAGTGAAGTTATTCGCTAGACCTGTCACATTGCAATCTTTGAATTACCCGTAGGAGGAACCACGCTGTTATTTTACTCGCTTGTAGTACTCATTCATGTATAACCATTCTAATTATATTCTAGCATATCTCATTCTATATTACAACCATTTGTACTCCGGACGGTACGCTTCAGACTAAACTGTGTTAGCATTATTTGTATTTCTAGAAGATTATAACTAGTTTATCATAAGGAATCCTGGTTTCGACACGATATTTACAGATTTAAGTAGAAATAAGACCATTTAAGTTACTATAGATTAATTCATTTACTAATATAAATCTTTCTCTTTTATAGCGCGTCTACCCTCACCTTCTCGAAAAGAATTCGGGATTCTACATCTGCAGCGCGGAGTCCTGCCGCTATTCGATCACGTTTTGGCCATATTTTATTCTAGAGCAAGCTACGATTTTATACTATTTATCGAATTAGTTATGATATATTATATTGCAGTTTTAAAAGTTATGATTTTGTCAAAAGTAGGTACGGAGCTGCTCTTTTTCGTTTCCATACGCTTTGCTTTTGGGGCAGCAATTCCTAGGAGACAAAGCGTATACCTAATGAATTCTAGCCTTGAAATCATTAGGGTAAATAGTCAAAATTTCCTCTAGCTTTCAGATAATTAAAACAAACCAATTCCAAGCATTCAAATAAATAAAACAAACAAATTTCAAGCATTCAAATAAATAAAATAAACCAAATCCAAAAAACAATAAATCAATTTTCTTTTAAACTCTCATCATTTGTTTAATTTCCTCATCCTTAGCTTTACCTTTTAGGCAGGGAAATATTTACAGCTACATCTAGCTTTCAGGAGCTTTAGGCTTTTATAGGTAAGTTTATGTATTTTAATAGGGGGTTCTGTCACACAGGCAGCACGCGGGACTTCAATCAGGCGGTGTTCAGAGTGTGTTATGTGTTTTTGAGTGTCTCTAAGTATCGATTTTATTTGTACGGTGTTTTATTAAGTAGATAGTGTTTCTGATGTATTTTCTGTTACGATGTATACACGCTGTGATATGAAGACGTAAGTAAGATGTGACAGCTGGTGACGGGTAAGTGCGGTGTCTGAAGGTGCATGACTGAGGGACCTGATCATGATTGCAGGATTGGCCGAGTGTGGGATCGGTACTTTTTGATGGTTGTGTAAGGAGCTGGCTATTAGATGATGAATAAGGAACGTTCGAATGGAATTTGAATTACTTTGGAATGGCGAATGAGTTGATTTAGTGTGTAAGACGATCTGAGCGAGGCAACATCTTTTATAACGTTGTAAATAAAGAAGAAGAATTATCAAAGAAGACTTAGTTCATCGTGAACCCTGCCTAGGACCTACATTACGAGTATTATTCCAAATACGTATAGGGACGACAGGGTAAGAGTATCTATTTCCTTTATCTTAATGAGTCACGTGACCCCAAGTTATAGTAGGAACAAGTATTTGAAATTTAGAGGTTTCGTTAACAGTTGTTACTGTTTGATAAAAAAATAACATTATACATATAAGCAAAAATGAACGTAATCCGAAAAAAAAGGAGTCTACGTTATTAAAAGTATGCAAGCCAAATACATTTAAGAACTTCTGACATTCCCAAAACGACACTGCCACTTCACGAAATACTTCCAAAAACTCCACAACTACCGTTCCCTCCAAGTTTCTGCATTATTTAAAAGAACCTACGTGGAAATCTCAACATTCCCAACGCATACACACAAAAGAGCATATAACATAGGTGCCCGCTCCCATCCCACGTAATGCGGTCAATATATCATCGTCGACTCCCCGAGGACAGATCCACTGTTCGCCTAACACGGTTTTTGTTCGCATAAATTCGGACTGGGATGTGGAATAAATGCTTAAGCGATTTAGGCACAGGCACTGTTAATCCCGGTGGACGAGTATTTTGGAGAAAGGTGTTGATAGAGTACTTGGTTATCCAAAATATCCTAGATTTAGAGACGTCAGTAATTAAACAAACTTTTCTCCTTTTATACACATCTCAATACTTACATTCTTAATAACGAGTCAATAACGTCTTCTTCAAGTTAGTTACATCGCAGGAGACAATAATTGTATCGTCCTAGAACAAGGCAGAAGAACCGACGTGGAGGCAGGACCAGTGCATTCAGTATGAGATCGCTTAGAACCCATTCAGGTTACATCAAAAATTCATTTTCATAAAATAACAGTCGATATGTCCTAACGCGCGTACGATAAGTTACTCCTTTACCCTACCGGCCAGTCATTCAGTCGTTGATGTTACTAAATAAATAAAGTCCGTACACCCGCACGGATTAATTGTTTCGTGATCCGAGATGGCGTCATTATAGTGCAGCGTAATGGTGGAACACGTGACGCCGCCACTTTCTGGAGAACCGCGCCTTTTTATGGCACACTTACTAGCCGAGCTGGAAGCGAAACATTTAATTATTGTAGATATTTTATTCCTCTTATAGGTTGCTGACCCCGGGCATCCTTCAGGATGCAACTGTACTGGGATAACGCTAGGATGATGATGATGATTATGTTCTTCCACTTTAAACGACTCGTGTCAGTCAAAAACACCCGCTAAATGCTCGTGTTTTTCTTTACCGCCACTCGTTTGGAATTACTTTTCAAACTTGTATCGCAAATAACTATTATTTCAATCATTGTGTATCGTCAAGATTCCAAGCCAGATGGAACGAAGAAGAAGACTACCGTATCAGAAAGAGCGTGCGAGACTAGTGGCCTAGGCTGACACCCAGGTCAGAAATTGCATGGGTGCCCAGAGGCTAGCTACTAAACCCATTTTACTCAAACATCCAATGAAATATTAACGTCATGTTCGCTACTAAGGCTGCTATCTCGTTTCGGGTGCGATATAAGAGGTCCAGAATGCAATTTATTATAAAAATGAAAGCCTAAAAAGAAGTGAACGCCTTTTGTTTCAATACCAATTTGCACTACATCCTGGCATACTACATCTTCTTTCGGAAGGACGCCCGATGCTGTGGAACTAGTATACATATTAAAATATAGTGTGCCGCCGTGATTCACAAAATTTGACATTCAGGCTGCCGCCTCGAGTCAAAAAGTTGACCAATAGCCAGCCAAACCAGTGTCATAGAGGTCTGTAGTGCTCGAACAAATGTCATAGAAAACTACAAACAAAAAACGTGATTTCTTATTTAAATAAATAAACAACAACTAAAGTAAACTATTATTTTAACGTGTGTAGTCAAGTCAAACCTGCCCCCGCCGTTAAGTTTCATGAAATATCTGGTTTCTAAGGGCGACGCGATCCTTCAAGCGTAAATAATTTACAGTAACAATGGTTTCACTAATTAACCTATGCGACAGTCATACTCATTAATTAGACCAGGCACCTACCTAATATAGCAGTCAGTAAGTTATATGTATGTATTATAACTGTACTAAACTTGCTTGCATATTTACATATTTTCGTTGCATACAGATTTTTGTATGCAATAAAAATATTTACTCATCATCATCTACACAAATATAAACCTCTTGCGTTACATAGCCAACAATTGACAGACAGTGCACAGCCTAACCCGCTGAAGATATAAGCATGAAATTTGGAACATATATTCTTTAAATTATATATACACAACGTGTACTAAAAAAGGATTTTTCGAAATTCAACCCTTAAGGGGCTGAAATAGGGGTGGAACCATTTTATGGAAATCGTTTATTTGGAGAGTTAAAGAGTTCAATCCTTGTGTATAGGTTTTTTAGTAAAAAATAAAATTAATACACAGCGCTGTATTGACAAAACTGATTGATAATTTAGAGTTGTTAAAATTATAGTAGGTACCAAACCCTTATTAATTTGGATAAATAAAACTACGTTCAAAATTCCAGTAAAACTGGTAAAATTTCGGATACTAACTCTTAAACTAAATGGAATAGAAAGAATAAAACGCGTTTACTGCAAGCGCCAGACCGAACCGTTGACACGTTCGGCCAAGGGCGGTTACAATTATTGTTTTTGTTACATAGAATTGGACGGGCTTTATTGAATGTCGTTTATGGATTGATAGCAGTTACACAGGCCGCTAGAGACTTTTATGTGTAAATTTAACAACTTTATATTTGTTCAGTCGCTCAGTCATACATCTACTTAAGAGTACTAATTACAAACAACGGAGGCGTTAAAGACATAAAACGACAAATGGCGATTACTAGGACTGCTATGGAGAAAATAAAAAGGGTTTGGAAGAACCGTAACATACCGGAGGCCACTAAAACTCGACTTGTAAGAACTCTCATTTTCCCTATTTTTCTCTACGCTGCTGAGACCTGGACACTCAGAGAGACAGAAGAGCAGAAGGTGAATACACTACACTCTTTTGAGTGTAGATAGAAGGGCAGAAATTGAATGTACTGGAGATGCGGTGTTGGAGATGAATACTCGGGATATCATGGACAAAGTTTCGCACCACCGTATCCATTCTGGAGGAGCTCGGAATAAAGCAGCGCCTGCTTTCTACTTTGAAGTCTCCGATCGTCAATTTCTTTGGACAAAACGACTTGTTGTCCAAAGAAGAGTGGAAGGCATCAGGCCTTGGGGAAGGTCTCCAATGAGATGGACCGACCATATAAAAGCCAGTATATCAAGTTATTGCATAAATACAAAAAAAAATGCAAATGGCGGTCTCCTAAAACAAGCCATGAATAAGGCGCAAAGCGCAAAAGGCATAACATGATAGTGAACAAAGAAATCTTAATACGTATTTAATAACATAATAACTAGAGCTCATAGGTAATCATGTCCGTCATGGGTACCAACCTCAGTATATGCTTGACTAATGACCAGCGCTGGTTTTCACTATTTTTGTATCACGGTTTTTTTCTCAACCAAGCCTTAATAAAACACCAACACTATGTAACTAGTACACAGTCAAAAGTCCTTTCAGTCACCGTAACTCTGTGGCGCGAACAATTTGCCTCATCACTCGGAATAATGCGGGCGGACAGGCTTTCAGGGAACTTGTTTGTCGACGCACGCTTTAATATATATGGGAAATGACCAGTGCTCAGGACTCGATTAGGGTAGATTAAAAGCAGCCGGGAAACGAGATTTACCCGGAGTATGACACTTAAGTTTATGTCTTCACGATATTAAATTAACATTATTATGTGCGGGTTGCACACCATCTGTAGGTACCTAATCGGTACGGTGTTCGATAAAATCTGATTGTATGGCAAGTTGGACAAGTGTCTATGAGATGACCGCTGCTGGAATCATATATTTAACTTTGATCGGTCAATAATCGTCAGTTGGTAAAACGTACCTTAAAAGAAGATTCCCACTAGACTGTTCCGTTCTGGGCTGGACCGATACCGGGCTGCTTCCAAGCCTCAAACGTTTGTGTTGACCAAAAAGTCACCGGGCCCGGCCGCGCATCGGCCCGCGTCTTGTTGTCATAGAAAACGGGCCGGCCTGGACAAGGAACGGCCTACTGTGAATCATCCATAACTTGTAGAATTATAATGGGTCATGGGTTGCAAATAGTAGAGCACTTTGGGAGATTTAATAAAGACATAATTATATTCTTGGCCTAAATGGCTCTCGACGCCGCGACAGACCCAATCATAATAGTTAAAAATTAATTAAAGTCCAAACTAATACATTTAAATTTAATTGAATTGAATACAAATTTCAGTAATAACTATGTACATCAGCCATATACTCTTTAATCGAGTTTAATGGATTATAATGGATGTAATTTGGGTTTTTCGTGAAGAAATAAATATTAGGAGACAATTTTTTACACAAATTGAACTATTCTACTACACACAAATAAGGTCTGTAACCATCTTAAACTTTAATAAAAGCATTGTATCCTTAATTAGTTCATTAGAATTATCAATACTTTTGTCATAATTTGAGTTCATAACATTTTAAAATATGTTCTTAAGAGCGTCTTCAGACTTTAAATATTATACGATTTGTACTTGGCGCTTGGCGGCATCGGACATGAAAGTTATCTTACGCTACTCGTATGTTAATTATATACAATGATGACCCTAAAAACTGAACGTAATTAACCGTCAATCATCTCTTAAATAGGATGAATCACAGATCGCACTGATTACTAATATCTTGAAACAGTGAGTTATCCAAACAATTACATTTGGGTTGCATCACAGTTACTGCCACGTCTAATTATTAAGTACGTGTTCTGATTTACATGCCGTGTTTTGGATTACACGTTTTCAATCATATTGTTATTTAATTGCCATCATTTGCATTGTTGTTACGGGTGAATACAAATACAACGGGAATGTATTAGTTTTGGTATTAATTTTGAATTACATACGTGATTGCGCATAACGTTGTAGCAATAGAAAAATTGTAAATATGTGGCCATTATTTAACAGTATTTCTTATTATATTGAGCATGGTATCAATATCCAAACTGGGTTCATCTGAAGTTTGTGTAGATACGTGTAATGTGCTCCTAAGTAGAATAAAGTACAATTGCTGAATATATGAAGGAAAGGGTTATCTACGAGCTATATATAAATGGATAGGAGTCACAAAAAAAAACGACAATAGAGAGATTTCTCAGGGATCAAAGTCCAATACTGTAGAGTTAGTTGGAAACTTTATTTATGCAAGTGAAATATCTTTTTCTCAAACATGCAATGAAATTTCGTCTTTACGTGGGTTGTAACTGGCTTCAAAGTATCACGTTGCAGGCGGAGCAACTCGAGAACTGTAAAGGAATTTCACACAAAATTGAAAGCCTAGGCCCGGAAGTTATTTTATTTTAATGTCAGACTCAGTTTATACACTAAAATAACTACTCCAGATAGAATGCCGTTATAATTTTTAACTTTAATTCAATTTTGGCCAAGTTATTTTCAAGTGAAAATATCAGCCACAATTTTGCGAATTACTGAAAATCCACGAGCGAAATATGACACATATCAATATGTAAGATTTATATGGGAACGCTGCATTGAGACGCAAAATAATAAGTGACTTTAGACTTATTGAAACTTATGGCTCAGAACATCGCCTTTGACCTGGGGTGTTATTCACAATTCGACTTATTCTCACCTCTCACCTCACATATTTTTATATAGAAACTGTCGAAATTTGACAACTGACATTTGACAGTTTACATTTAAAACAAGTGAGGTGTGAGGTGACAGGTGAGGACGAGTCGGTTTGTGAATAAGAAGGCTGTATAAAGTCAAGGGTGTCTAAATACCTACTCCTACATCCTTAACGATGGCGAACAGGAAAAATAAAATACCACCTAAATCTCCATATGACCCACATAACCAATAAACACATACATCATTAAATACAGTCCAATCACATGAAAAAGCACCGCAGTCATGTTAGAACACTACAATAACAATGGAGAAATATCTGCCACCATTGATGTTGAGTAATAAATAACCGAGGGAACCCGGTCATTTGGCAGCTACAAAACATTCCATTTTCGTATTACTGGGCCACCACTCCGCTCATCTCGTTATTCGGCTTCCCTATAGGCTGGTAGCCGAGTGTGCGATTAGTGTGTGATTGAACACCGCAGTATATAGATGCATAATTTCACAAAATTTCAGATAATTACAAATAATTAAATAAAACTAAATAAAAATAGCCTTTATTTCCCATCGTTTAAGAAACATTCATGCTCGACTTAAATTTTAATAGTATATTTATAGTTTTTATCTTTATTAATACATAGTTTCAATTATATATTTTTAGTTAATTGTACGTTTTAAATTTAACTAAATACAAACAATCATAATATTTATCCGACGAAGGGTGTTCGTCAGTGCCAAAGTTATATAAGAATTATCTTTAATAATTCTTGTTGTATGATGATTTATTATGTGAGGTGTGCAATAAAGAGTTATTGTATTGTATTTTATCGAGGGGTAGAAACGCGCGGAAGCTCCGCAAGACAGTTGTCATACGTCTGAGGGAGGCAACGGGCGACCTTCGCGCGACAAGGTTTCTTGCGGAGAGGATTGCAACCCAGCGCGGGAATGCTGCCTGCGTGATAAGTACACTACCGAGTGGACTTAATTTGACAGCTTTTTTATTTGACTAATTAGTTCAAGTTTTCTTGCGTAAACCACTTCGTTATGATAGGAATAAATTATACCAAATAAAAAAGGTCGAGATCGTGTTCCCCGTTTTCCCGCAAATGTATTGCGTTTTAATTCAATAAAAATATGGGTTGGATAAAATATACGGAACATAGCAGAACAGAATAAAAACTATACGAGTAACAACTTTTATTAGCCATAAGAAAATATATTGCAAAGGTGACACAATACCGTTGTATTGTAGTCATTTTATACCGAATAAGCAAAAGGGTAAGCTATGTAATTTTTTTTATAAATGTCAATTTATTTAAATCGCCTTTGGGGATGTCTATTTATGTGTACTGAATAGAAAATGTATGCTGCCTGAGTATCCAATTTAATAAAATCACGGTGGCAATCGTAGTTCCCAAATAACATTTAAGTAACTACTAAAGCTTCGGGCAAACTTAATTTTTAATAGTGTTAGTGTTTAGACTTAGCCTTCATGTTATTTTTAAAATCTACCCATTTTAAGGTCACCCTAGATACTAGGACTAGCTTCAAGTAAATCGAAGATCTTAATCATACTTGCACTAGCTGAACAAAAAAGCTGTAGATATAATTTTGATCTTGAAACTTTGCAACACCCTTATTTGATAGGACTCCTTCGTTTTAAAATTCAAGCACCAAAAATAAGGCTCATCTAGTTAAGGAGGTCAGTGATGGAGCTCATGATCTCTTCAAATATATATTCGAAGAAGTAAGAGGTTAGTGGACACCACTGGTAACCAAAGGATGCCGCGGGGAATTATTTATTTTTTCAGTTTTGGAAAAACATACCTCTGTAGTTATTGTTTTTAGTCATTTACTATATGTTTGTTGTAGTTTGGTTAGATAACCGTTTCATATTTTATCGACCAGAACTGTAAACTTTTTTTTAACGTGACAGTGACGATGGTATCTAATGAAATTGAAAATCGAGCGTTCGGCCTGAAAATCGGCCTACCCTACTTCTGTTAACTATAAGCCGAAAAGTAAATTAACTTCAGCGAACAGACTCGGATCCCATCGTTTACGGCTAGATTAAAAGTAATAAAACCAGACAACAATGCATGATTAATTACATTGGAGATATTGACAGATTGGGGTTAGTTTATTTTGGAGTCGGCTGAAAGCCTTAGAGGCTATTGTAGAATAGATTACAAGGTCTATAAAATATTAATGAACTGTGAAAACTATCTGATTAACACGTTAATATTTATGACTAGCTTTTGCTCGCGACTTCGTCCGCGAAGAACTCGTTCTCGCCTTAGAATTATTTGTTTTCCATACAATTTTTCTCAAGCTGAGATGGTTGGACGGCGTCCAAAAGGACACCAGGACCTTAGGGGTGTATTCTCTAGAAATCCTATAGTCATAACGAATGATTAAGTGCTTATTTCGGAAAATCAAATGTACCGATTCTAGACGAATGAATCCCGTCAAAAAGTAACAATTATAATGATAAAAGTCTCGCTACGCAGTTCAGCCGTAAAACGTAGTCCTGACAGAGCGGGTTCTTCATGTAAGTATTATGGCCAAAGGCCCTAAGCAGACCGGCAAGACATGCGGGCCTATCATCCCAACAGAGCAGGCTCCTTATGCAAGGCTGAGGGCCGAAGGCCCCAAGGAGAGCGGCACGGCACGCGAGGCGGAAGACCGAGCATCCCAACAGAGCGGGCTCTTTAATAAGGCTGAGGGCCGAAGGCCCGAAGCTGAGT
Organism: Notocelia uddmanniana; assembly: GCA_905163555.1. Taxonomy (NCBI): domain Eukaryota; kingdom Metazoa; phylum Arthropoda; class Insecta; order Lepidoptera; family Tortricidae; genus Notocelia; species Notocelia uddmanniana. Next base: position 8,234,040 of record LR991067.1, on the reverse strand, counting down.
GTTAAGACACTTGAGGCGGAAGATCGAGCATCCCAGCAGCGGGCTCTATTAAGCTGAGGGCCGAAGGCCCGAAGTTGAGAGGTAAGGCACGCGAGGCCGAAGGTCGAACATCCCAACAGAGCGGGCTTTTTATATAATGCTGAGGGCCGAAGGCCCGATGGGTGTGCCAAGTCAAGCCAATAGTGTTATACGCGATAATGAAGGCGTGGTGGAGGGCGGCAAGGCACGCGAGGCTGACGCCAGAGCGTAGTTTTACACACTATGTATGTATAGGTTATTTAGGACGACATCATGTGTCTATCTTTCTTTCTTTATCTATCTACTTATATTTATGTGGTATAAGTGACTGAATATTAAGTAATCGGCAAAAGTAATAGGATTACAAAGTTACACATGTATATTTTATAGCTAGGAAACGGAACCGAAATTTGGGTTCAGGGTCACAGTTAGGTACTTAACCCTCAACCACTGGCGTGTTTTTTCTTACATACGAATGACATTCGTCTGTTTATAATAAGTGGTCTAGTCTTTTAAATTTATATTGGTTATTATGTTTTTAGGTAATAACTATTTTAATACATATCTCATTTATTAGAAAAAATAAAAAAGTGTGTATTTTTTATAAACAACAATATTTGGCTTATTACTGGCTGAAAATCAGCGCTGTACTTAGTCGGCTCATAAGTTCTGTCATATACATAGTATCAAATAAAAACAAAAGTTTAAGTTTATTCCGTATAATTTGTACAGCGTTTGAAAGCTTATAAACTAGAGAATCTAAATGTATAACATTTATTCAAAATGACCGCCATAATTATCTACACAGGCTTGAAGTCTGCGTGGCCAGTCGTCAATGGATTCACGCACCACTTTCATGTCGATATTGGCCACTGCCGTAGCAAGGGATTTTTTCAGCGAGTCTAGATTTGCATGAGGTTTTGAGTACACCTTTTCCTCTAAATACTGCCATATTTTATAGTCTAACGGATTAAGATCTGGGCTAGAGGAGGGCCAATCTTCATGCCGTATAAAGTCGATTTTATTGGAGGCGAGCCAGGCTTGTGTAGACTTTGCCTTATGGGCTGGAGCAGAGTCCTGCTGGAAAACCCAATGCTGGTTTAGAAACATCGTATGGGATAGTGGTTTCACAGATGAAGGGCGATGACCTCTTTGAATACGGAGAATGCTATTAGACGCTTCTTTACTATTGCGAGCGTACACTCTATCATTTTGTTTATTACAGTTTTCTTCTATGTCAAAAATTTTCTCGTCCAAAAACAGTATACAACGATGCTTATTTTTTAGCGTACTTCTTCAATAAAGCTTTAGATATTTTAAGCCTTAAAGTTTTAAGCCGACCATTGAGAAGATGGCCAGTTTTCCTTTATAAGCACGAAGTTTCAGTCAAAAATTAGTTACAATGAATTTTTAACGGCAGCTTCGACTCCGGCTTCTTCACCAGAAGAATCACTTCGGTTAGACAAAGTGTCATCGCTTTCATCTGCCGAAGAATCATCTGAGTCGTTGAGCCACGATTCTATGGCCTGATCTGCATTTTTTTCACTACTTTCAACTTTTTGTCTTTTTCGTGAGGTGTTCAAACTCGCGCCGTTGGTTTTATCGATAAAACTTTAATTGTTAACCGTGTTAAAAAAGTTACACTAAGACTGACCATACGAAGCACATACGTCAAGAACATAAATATAACTATTTAGAAATATCGTACACGCTCCTTCTTATCTGTTTTGGTCGCGTCACTGCATGCTAGGAAAATACTAAAACCGTTCTTTCCTTCAGACTCACAGTTAGGTACTTAAAGGGCTAAACGCTAATAGCCTTAAAGAGACCGTGGTGGCGGGCGCGCACACTGAGTAGCGCCGCGGCGCAGCACTTGCGTTTACTTTTTTTTTCAGTTTCTATCTTAAGATTTAACAAATTTTGAATGAGGATGTTTTCCTTTATCGTCAAGTATATGCTTACCAAATTTCATACCTGTAACTCATGGATTATAGGAGTTCCCATACAAAATTCAATCCCTGTTTTTACCCCCTTTTAACCCAAGTCTGCACAATTTTTATAGCCTAAAACCTGACCGGGTATTTACTCGACAGATTAGTAAAGTTTTCATCAAAATCCGTTCAACCGTTTTCATGTGATGCGCGTAAACAGATAAACAGATAAACAGACAAACAGACAAAAATTCTAAAAACCGTTGGAACGTGTTCTGTTACCGATTCTAAGTATCCCAAGCCAACTCTTTTTCGGATATCTTCCATGTACAGACTTTCGACCCTCTTCAGCTTTGTTATATGTATAGATAGAAATCGGTATTTACTCGTATTCACCAATTACACGGCTTCGTTTGTTAAAACTAAAAATAATCGTATGGCATTTATTTTCGAACCGTGAAATCTTCGAGAAGACAAGTACGGTTGCCAGTTTTGTTACACTTTTAGCACCACCACGTGTAGGGTAACGGTGGGTACTTCCTCTACGGACGTGGTGCAACGTCGACCCCCCCCTTTGTCAAGTGAGTGGGCAACTTGGCTGTTAGAAGTTCTCAAGCCGCCCGAAGGCCTCTACCTTGGCTTAATGTGCTTGGCGTAATGTCATAGACAACAGCCGGGATCAATGGTTTAACGTGCCTTCCAAAGCACGGGAGCGCTCAGTTAGAAACCACTCAAAGAGGTTACCCATCCAAGAACCAACCTTTTTTTTTGTTTAGTGGAGAAGATGCTTTACGCATACCACCCGGGTGCAGGGGGGTGACCCGAGTGGTTATGTAGGACTCCCGTATAGGCTGATGAGACTTACGGTGTACCCACTAAAAACCCCTACATCTGCCGCCGCACTGCCTTGTGGCGAGGTCACGAGAATGCTTGCTCACACATCGGCGACCCCGCCGGCGGCAGCCGCTCCCAAGCGGCTCCTTCGCGGACGCCCGGAGGCCCTCCGATAGGCACGCCAGATGTTTTGGCGTACCTTCCTCCTCGACCTCCACTTTGCGCAGTAGCGGACCCCCCTGAGTCCGCTACTAGGAGGTCATGGGTGCCGAAAAACTTCCGGCACCCGGTGGTGGAGCAGGTCGGTGGTTCCGCCACGAACCACACCTCAGCCGCAGAGGATAGGGAAAACATTTCTCTTCCTCTGTGGACCAATGCCGTTTTCGCGGAACGGCCCCGCCAAGTTCGCAGGGTGTAGGGAGAGTGGCGCACGGAAATACCAACACGACTTTCCCCCTGCGATCCCAGCTTTCTAGGTCACCTGAAAGTGGGTTAGGTTTTTGATTACTAGTCAGTCAGTTAGTCAGTCAGTCAGTGTTAAAAATGCCGTTTTTTGGAATTTAATATCTCAATAACTATAGAACCTTTATTTATGAAATTTGGGGTTCTAGTTGTTCTAAAGGATCTTAATACATGTACCAAATTTCATTTATTTTACGTTAGATAGATTCGGAGTTATTGGGGGGTCAAAAGTGGCTCCAAACGGTTCGTGTAATATAACACACGGCTGCTGTCCGGCAGTTCCTGAGGTGAACTTGGCTGGACACGCTGCCGCGTGTCTAGATTGCACAGAATAAGTACAAGTACATATTGTCTTATTCTTGAATAAGTAGAATAGTAGTAGTAGTAGGTTTATGAATAAGTAGTACAAATCAAAAGGTAGCGATAAATAAAGCCATTTCGTCAGAGACAGTGGTAGAGATGGGAGTACCTCAGGGGTCTATTCTAGGTCCGTTCCTGTTCCTTGTTTATGTAAATGATCTGCCATATATGGTAAGCCGAAGATCAGGCATTGTAATGTTCGCAGACGACACCTCATTACTGTTCAAGGTAAATAGGAGAGATACTGAACTCATTGAACCAAATAATACCCTCTCCATGATATCTGACTGGTTTGCTGCCAATAACTTAGTATTGAACCCGAAAAAAACGAAATGTATTAAATTCTCTCTTGCGAACTCATCAAACAGAAACTTATATACAAATATTAGACTTAATGGTCAAACATTAGAATTTGTTACTTCTACTGTATTCTTAGGTATTACATTGGACTCAAAATTGCAGTGGGGTTCCCATATAACAGCGATAGGAAGTAGGTTGAGCTCTGCTGCATTTGCAGTCAGGAGAATAAGGCAGCTTACCAATGTGGCAACGGCACGGTTAGTTTACTTTGCTTATTTTAATAGTATAATTACTTATGGTCTTATCTTATGGGGATCAGCTGCAGATATTGAAACTGTTTTTATTTTGCAAAAAAGGGCTATCCGAGCAATTTATAACTTGGGGTCACGTGAGTCATTAAGAGAATTTTTCAAAGAAATAGATATTCTAACCCTGCCGTCCCTATATATATTTGAAATAATAATGTATGTTAGGAAGAATTTGGGCAATTTTCCAACGAACGCTGATAAACCAATAGCCACGAGAAATACTGGGAAACTGAAAGTAACCTTCTATAGACTAGTAAAGGCGAAAAAGTCGTTCTTGGGAAATTGTATCAAATTCTACAATAAAATTCCTAAACACATTACTGAACTTAGTAATTCTAAATTCAAATCTGTAGTAAAACAAACACTTATTTCAAAAGCATATTATAAGATAAACGATTACATCATGGATAGGGATGTTTGGCAGTGATAGCGTCCTGCACGGGTAATCTATCGCGAAAATATGTTTTCTACTGTAGCATTGTTATTTCAGTTATTTTGTAGTAGCTGACACTGTAATTTATATTTAACTATACAATGTATATTGTTTTGAAAAAATGACACCTCGCCGAGTTTCTTACGCCGGTTCTTCTCGTGGCAGAGGTTTATTTTTCCGAACCGGTGGTAGTTTATTGACGTTCATAGGTGCATGTAATATGCCTAATTTGAAGAATAAACTACTTTTACTTTTACTTTTTTACTTTTAAAGCTACAGATATTTTTAACGCAACTATCCATTCAAAGCCAATGCCCTACGTATGAATCATTCATCTACGAGCCATTTCCACATCTAAGCGGAGAAATGCTACTTACTACGTCGTAGCACACGTACGCTCGATTTTTTCTTACTTGATTTGGAATGTTAACAAATATGGCGTATCCATAAAGTTTGCCATTTCATAGGGTTGGGAATCGCTAAGTGAATGTGTGAATTTATTTAGTGAATGAATAAAATGAGAACCCTTCTTCTTGCGTTAAACTAAAGGTTAATCTTATATTATCTTATAATATTCATTGGTTGTATCCACGCTTGTTTTTTTGGAAGAGCGGATCCTGACACAAGTACCACTGTACTTACTAGGAGGTCCCAACCTTTATAATGTGTAACGTTGTATTAACCAATAAACCATTTCATTTAAACACACTAGCTTCTGCTTGCGACTTTTAACGTATATAAATTGTACATATTACATATATTATTTTACAGTACATATGGTGCTACATTACCGCACGAGTGCGGTAATCAGCAGATTACGTGCATATGTCGAAACTTTAAAGAGCCATATGTACTGTAAAACGTTGTACGATACACGTGCAAACAGGTAATTCGCAACTCGTGTCGATTTAAAACACTCCCTTCGGTCGTGTTTCAATTTATCACCACTCGTTGCGAATTTCCTGTTCTCTGCACTTGTATCGTAATGTACTATTACAGTACATATGGTGCTATATTACCGCACGAGTGCGGTAATCAACAGATTACGTGCATATGTCGAAACTTTAAAGAGCCATATGTACTGTAAAACGTTGTACGATACACGTGCGAATAGGTAATTCGCAACTCGTGTCGATTTATCACCACTCGTTGCGAATTTCCTGTTCTCTGCACTTGTATCGTTACGTACTATTGCGCTATATTTCTGTAAAATAAATACAGCACACCCGTAACGTACGATATCGAGCAAAGTGACAATACGAATGGTTTTAATTCACTCACCATTATCTTTGTGAAAATGATGCACGCGCAATGTTGCGTTGTAACAGTTTGTCATAATAAAATTTAAATGAAGTACCTACTTGTAATCAATGTGTTAAAAAATAATCAATGTGTTATAAGAGTACTCACTAATAGTATAGTTTGAAAAGATACTCGTAATTATATTTATTTTTGTTTGGAACATTTTATAATAGAACCACCAAACAAACAAACCAATCAACCAAAATTAAAATGCCTCCCATCCCTACAATGAAATACCAAACTGACGGTTCGTTTTTAAAAGCTGTGAGTGGGAGTTTCGTGGATATTACGATTTCGACTAAAAAAATGTATCTTATGAAGATAATTTGAAGCAGTTTTTAGCGAACTTGAATTCGTTTGTGTTTAAAATAATGCTTTTTGTCGTAACTTAAATTAACTTAAATTGAGTGATTCTTTCGGAAAGTCGCGATTTGTGATGTGATATGTGATCCAATAATGTAGGTATTTTGGATCAAGTAAGAAGAAAAAAAAAAGAGTTGCCATTGCCAATGCTCAAATGGATTAATACTTTGACTACCAAGAATTTCGTAGCGCTACGAACGTACATAATATGAAAACCCGTATGTAGAAATCACCTGCGACGACTCGACGAGTGAGCGCCCGCTCAGCGGGTTTTTGTTCCTGGTTCAACATGCGTATGATGGTTGCAATATTATCACATGTGAATAATAAGTTAATAATAATAATCGTTTATTTCGGATTAAACCCATATTTTGTTAGGTACATTAAATTACAATTTACAATTAACGCAATTTTTTTTTTTTTAATTACACATTTTTCCGTTGCCATGCATGTACATACGAAAAGTGTGCATACTTGTAAAAGATCGCCCTTATTTATTCAAAATGAGATCGGAAGTCTACACAATGAACCATAGAGCACAATATCAAAATCTACTTCATCAGCCTCGATGTCGATCAGCTATTTATAAAAAAAATGCTTACAATATGTGTATAGTTTTGTATAATAGCTTACCGAATAATATAAAAAATATGAAGAGTACCGATTTTAGGAGGAATTTAAATAACTATTTATTAGAAAATTGTTTTTATAGCGTTAAGGAATTAATAGAATATAATAAACAGCATGGAAATTTCAAATAAAATATTGTATAGTATAAATATTATAAAGTTTAAATAGTAGTAGTTAATGGAATTTCATATAAATCTTGCAGGCCTAGGCCGGCAAAGTCCTCTTTTTTAATTTCCATTCCACATTATTTTGTGGCACAGGCACCATGACATTCTGCCACCACGAGTATTAAAAATAAAGCTTTGTTTTTTTTGTTGTTTATTTCATTGCATGTTTGAGAAAAGCACTATACATACCTCGGCGGGAAATAAGGGGTTGCCCGCCTCAGACCTATCCGGCCTCGCTCTGCTCGGCCGTCTATATGTCTTCGGCCGGCAACCCCTTTCGTCCCGGCCTCTGTAGTAATGTACTATTTCTCAAACATGCAATGAAATATTGATGTTATGTTCCTTATAATAGGCTGCGAAGTATGACGTTTCAGGTGCGGCTAGGACAAAAGGTCGTTAATGGAATTTCATACAAATCTTGCAGGCCTAGGCCGGCAAAGTCCTTTTTTTTAATTTCCATTCCACATAAATTTGTGGCACAGGCATCATGACATTCTGCCATTATGCGTCTTAAAAATAAAACTTTGACTTTTTTGTTGTTTATTTCATTGCATGTTTGAGAAAAGCACTATACATACTTCGGCGGGAAATATGGGGTTGCCCGCCTCAGACCTATCCTATATCAGGTTGCCCGCTTTAGACCTGTCTATATGTCTTCGGCCGGCAACCCCTTTCGTCCCGGCCTCTGTAGTAATGTAATGTACTAATAAGACTCCGCCGCGTAGGAGAAATTACGTCGCCTTGTAGCTTCTTCTCATGGCATTTTAATGGACCATACCTGCAGTGTACATCATATTCGAAACACCATTCCATTTTGATGTTTTGCACGCTAGTTCTGTTCTGACTTATTTCAACTCGGTGCGCGTCGGAATAGGATCGAAAGCGATGAACAAAAATATAACTATTTATTCCCCGAATTGCTGTGTAGTATGATGAACAATGATGAGATGAAAGAGCGGTCATAAGATCGCTTATAGTCTAGAAGTAAGCAGCACATTTTAAATAAAAACTAGCCTTATATTTCTGAAAAAATACGAGTACACGATGAAAATGTTAGCGAGTTGTAACAATGAGAGAGTTAGACCAAAGGTTCAGATATTTTATTTCAGAACTTTTTTCGCTTAGTTTCAGAGCCTCAGGCCCTCGAAAAAACGTTTTTGTTTCTCCTAAGCCACGTGGATGGTTCGCCTTAAGCCTAACTAAACACGAGGAGATATTTTAAATACGTAATAATCTCTACCGTTTATTGAATGTTAACATCACATTCAAGATTTGCCCAATCTGCGGATTTCTCCCCATTGGCTCCAGTCATAAGGCTTGAGTAATATAAACATTTACATTCCAGCCCGGGTCACACACAAGCTTACTTCTTCTCAATTTAGAGTGTTCGGAAATGAACCCTGCTAGCGGAACGATTCAGTCCAATTTAGAATTAAGGTTTGGAACTGAATAAGGCGTTTTAGAGGAAATCTTCATAATACCTACAGGAATTTTATTAGTTTATATAACACGCTTGCCGTTTCCTAATGATTAGTCATAATGCCAATATTGGCAATTTGGAACATACTATCCTAATGATATTGAGAATTGTTAAGGTATTAATTAAAGTCGGTGAATCCCGATAAATATAAAATCCCATCAAAAACAACAATGTAATAATGGCAGCCAAGTTCAATAATATGCGATGCGTGGTTGTCGTCTTCACCGACATAAGAATTGAGATGTAAATTGCTGCCAAGTTCCGTAGATTATCTGAAAAGGTGCCAAGACTGGCACTAGATTGTTTACAGCCTTAACTTAGCAGTTTTCTATGCAATATGTTATTATATCATGAACGCTGTTGGATATTTTTTTGGCTGGCTGTTGGATATTTAAGAAAACTGCCAAGCTACGACTCAAAATGAATTAAGCCGCAATAAATCTAGACACGTGGCAGCGTGTCCAGCCAAATTCACCCCGGGAACTGGCGAGCAGCAGCCGTGTGTTATACATATATTGGAGATTTGGCGGCTGCTGCTCGTCAGTTCCTGGGGTGAACTTGGCTGGACAAGCTGCCGCGTGTCTAGATCGTGTAAAATAAACACACGGCTGCTGCTCGACAGTTCCTAGGGTGAACTTGGCTGGACACGCTTGGCTTGACATAGCCACTTAGACACTTTGAACTTTTGATTTTGTATCGGTATATTTTCACAAAAAATAAAAATAAAATATTAAAAAGTTCTGTGCATATGGGTTAGCCTTGTTTATGAATATTCTAAATTTCAATCTAATAGCAGTAGGTAGGTACTCGTAGTTCCTGGGATATTTAGCGACGAGACATGATGTTTTTCACCTTTTTGGTCGGAATCATTGATGTACTATTATAGAACTAGATTCACAATCGGCCCACAAAAATGGCCCCCGTGAAAGTACCGCCCGCACGACTCGGGCGGTACTTTCCTGTTTAGTCGTGTTTGGACCGCAGACAGTGACAGTTGTCCAACAATGACGAAATCTGCTGTGAAAAACTGCTTTAATAGCTACAAAAAAAACAAAGAAAAAGACGGAATATACTTCTTTAGGTTAGTTATTTTAATAACGTTACAAAATTTATGTAAAGTCCTGGTAATTTCATGGTTTTGAGTAAATAATTTTGTTAGTTCAAATGAAAGGTTACCAAGAAACAAAATGTAAGGAGTCGCTATTAGGTCAATATTTTTTAAACTAAATTTATGAGGAATAAATTTGTGTTTTTTATGTTTTAATTCAAGATTTCCACAACATCCTCAGCGACGTATTTTAGCGCAAAGTAAACGTGACGCACTTTATAAACCAAGCCACACGAGTGTTGTGTGTTCGACCTATTTTCCTATTTCCGACATATACATGACCAATAAAGGCTTAAATCGACTAACTGCAACTGCTAAACCTGTCTTGAACGTAAGTCCGTTCGTTCCCGACTCAAACTACATTGTTCAAATTCTGTTTTAACATATAATTTTAGCGTGAAAAATCATGCTGAAGAAAACATTTTCATATAGTTATATGAATTGATGTAATAAAAATCAATTTAACGTTAATATATTTAAATAATTTATCTTTCAAGTTCATAGTTGGTATCTTTGTTTTATAGATGTCAGAGATAGATGACGATGACTTGCAAAGCCATGATTATATTCTCTTTGTTGCAAAGCAAAAGTTGTAAAACTACTAATGCTGGCCCAATGGCAGAAGTTAGTACTTTTAAAATAACTACCTATAGTCTTGCTCAAGAGTTTCATGAATGTAAACATCTTAATCTCTAACACAGAAAAAGAACAATCACAGAATGTGTGTGAATGTTGTAATGGAATGTTTTATTCATTTTTTTTTGTTCAAAATAATTATTAATATAAAAATAATTTAAATAACCAAAGCGACTCCATTGGGTACTTTCACTGTTCACTTTTGACATTTATAAAGTAAACATTGGTAGCCAGTATACGACAGTGGCATTTTACTAAAAAGTTTTTACCATGTTGGTTCTTATGCTTGCAAATTTGACACTTGACACTAATGTCTGTAAGTTCTTTTTTGTATGAAGTTTTTATCTTGACTCGAACTATAAAGAAGCGTTATTATCAGCTATTGGAATGTAACTGTCAGTGTCATCTTGCGCAACATTTTTAGTTATTTATGTTCGGCATTGTGTGTCTATTTCTATATCTTATGTCAATGGTCGGAATCCTAAAAATGTGCATAACTCTTCTGTTAAATTCTTGAAGCTTGTTAAACGACTAGAGAGTAATGGAAAATACACAGTCCTCAGATATAACTGATTTTCGTGAAAGGTATGCCAATTAGTCTGCAGAAAACTGAAATTCAATGCTCTCAGCGTCCTCAACTTTGAACGAAGTCGAGCAAGTTGAGGTCACAGGTGAAAAACGAAGCATTACCCGGTCACAAAAATAAAGAGAGTTAGGGCACAGCGGAACGCCATTTCGCTTATATTTGGAGCAGCCGAATTGGAGAAGTACTTTCACCTTACAGAAGACCACAGCCATTATAACTCCTCTACTTCCACCACTACCATAATCGCCACGCTTGGCATGCGGATTGGCGATCGCAGTATCTTCACCGCACTCCAGGGAAGCTGCTGCCCATCCCTTAGTGGTCTTGGTCGTAGTTTTAGGACATACCCGGGTCCGGAACGTTACTCGTAGTCCTTAGGTAGGTGGTAGTTTACTCCCACCCGCTCTGGGCCAGCTTGGAACTGCACTTTCCCTCTCATCTATTAGAGGATACCTGTGCCCAGCAGTGGGACGTATGATGACAATGATGATGTTTTTTGGAGTAAAAACTGTCTAGCTGTCACAACTATTTTACGTGGCAACAATATCACAAGCAATACACATAGGAAACGGGTTGTCCATATGACTCGGATATTACTTTTTTTAGAGTTACCTCGAAAGGAAAAAACGGAACCCTTGTAGGATCACTTTGTTGTCCGTCCGTCCGTCCGTCTACCTGTCTGTCAAGACCCTTTTTCTCAGGAACGCGTGGAGGTATCAAGCTGGAATTTATATCAAATACTCAGGTCTACTGTCCCTTGAAACTGTAAAAAATCAAACATCTAAGCGAACTATTTTTTACGTACGACTTCACTTGTATCGTTTTTTGTGTTGTGTTTACACATGTATTACGTGTACTCCTTGCTTTATTACCATGATCCAGTTAGTAGTAATAAAAGTAATGAACTTACAAACTTACCATGTTTCGAATCAATACGACTAATGAAAGTGGATAAAAATCGTCTTGTTAGATTCCCTTACATTGTTACATAATTGTACTTTGTTTCAGGTGGATATATGGCTTGTGAAAACAGCACACTACGTGCAAAGATAAAAGAAACTTTGTAATTTTTACGGATTCTTCATTTGTTAACTGACTTTAATAGAAGGAAGGAGGTTCTCAGTTCGTCTGCATGTTTGCTTTTTTATGTACACATGTATGTTCCCCGATAACTCTTCACCACCTAAGCCGTTTTTAATATCTTTTTTGTTTCAAAGCAACAAAAAAAAATCAAATAAAAATAAAATTGGTGAAGGCCTGATGACGAGATCATGGAGGAATCGAGGGAACTCCTCGAATTTGGTAGGTACGCATATGCCGATTTCAGTATTTTCTGTAAATTACGAATCATTGACTCACGGAAACCACAAAATTGGTGAAGCGGAACTAGTTATGATGACCACAGTTGGCATATAGAACTCCTCAATGATGTAGGCACTTCACAGATTCCGATGACATTCGTTGACGTAGTAACTAGTGCTCGTCAAAATACAAATTTTGAAGTGGAACGTATGATGAGGAACTAAAGGTCAGTATGGGTTCCCTGAGGAAAAAACGGATCTCCTCAAATATCATCGACCCATAAAGTGACTTGGCTGGGATTATCTGTAGTAAACACCTCATTTGCTATAGGAAAGCAGTACAGTTGGTGAAGTGGGAAGGTTATGTAAAAACGGCATGTGTGTGTCATGGCAAAGTATCTACAAAATTGAAGTCTTTTTTTGGTATAAAATTGCTATCAGATATTCTATCGGGCCACGAAGAGGGCTTCGGCTACCTTAACTTGAATGCCACACAATTAGTAATCATACTAGTTTTAAATAAAATATCTAACATGTACACAATATAAATCCCACCTAACCACATAAAAAGCCTAAATACAAAACTAAAACACCTAACTGTCAATTTGACCAAACAACTTTACTCCAATAGTAGTACAATTAACGACTAAACGTCGATTTAGATTAAGTTATTCACTTTATTCAAATTGAACTTCACTAAAGGCTCTCTTAAAATAGAAATGTTTATACTCGTAAATTTAAATGAATCCTATTGCTTATTGAGGACGTAATAATACAACTGAATGAACAAACTAAATTCAGCGGGATCCGCGCGGCTCGGTAACGGAAACCCTTAAATAATTCGAATTTCCCTGAAGACCCGCTGTAGATTACGTTTCCGATACAGATTTAGCTTTCGAGTGATTATTTCAACAGCAGTTTTCTGAAGAATCCTACCATTTTGGACAGTCCACTACGATGTACAATTTTTTGGTACGTCTCGTCTTCTTGAAATCGATTGTACATTTTTTTTTATGATAGACTGACCAGCGATTGGCCTTAGTCTCACCTGATGGAAAGCGATGACAAGGCCTAAGATGTTGCTCACTGATTCAGATACATACGAGTAGCATTCAGTCAAAATGAAAACTAGGCTATTACTGAATCAGTGAGCAACATCTTAGGCCTAACAATTGCTTTCCATCAGGTGAGATTAAGGCCAATCGCTGGTCAGTCTATTATAAAAAAAAATACGAGTATATGAAAAACTTGGTGACCAAGCGCCGGCCGACGCACGGGCAGGACTCGCTACGGTGTACTGTGAATCATTTTTGAATGTTTAGAATCAAGTCACGGGTAAACAGTTTGCATAATGGCCGGGCCAGATTACCACTGGCAGAAACAAAAATATCGCTTCTTAATGTAAATGAGTCGATCGTATCGCCTTAGACGGCGCGGAATGCTTTAATTTTAAGCCTCTGATCATGGCTGATTTCGAGAGGAATAAAGGAGATTGGGATTATCGAGAAGATTAAGAGGTGTCGGAGCTCTGAGGAATACTAACTATTATGAAATAAATAATGTCGTGAATCGACACTAATCTATCTAACTCGACACTATTTGGCTTCTTTGTCACTTGGCTGGGCGGAATCTGGCGGGATATATGGGGTGAGGGGGCAATAGGGGCAATCCTCTCCTCTTGGATCGGCGCTTGTGACATCGAAATACCGGTGATAGTAAAAACTGAAACCGATATTGGATTATTAGAATTTGGACCGGAATATCGAAAAATTTCGGTTTTCCGATAATATCCGGGATCCAGGAAATCCGCTGGCCGGACATCCGAAACAATTTTTGCCGAAGCTGAAACGGAGGCCTTCGTTTCACTCGGTCAATAAACAGCCAGCAATAAATTCTTGACAGACCACTTACAATCTGGCAGCCCAAATGTTTGGTTACCACCGTCATAGTAAAATTAACACTGATAAATAAATGGAATATTATAATCATCATCATCATCCCACTGCAGTCCCCTGCTGAACATAGGCCTCTCCCAAGGCGCGCCAAAAAGTGCGGTCCTCTGCTATACGCATCCAGTCGCTACCCGCCCTCCGACATACGTCGTCTTTCCACATGGCCGGCGGTCGACCCACACTACGTTTGCCGAGGCGCGACACACTCCAAGACACGTTCACACCAGCGGTTGTCAGTTCTACGTCAGATGTGGCCAGCCCACTGCCACTTCACTTTGCTAATTTTAAAAGCTAAATGGAATAAATAGATAAATTATTAGTAACTCATCGAATATATTATTGCGTCGTTATATCTGTTATTGAGCTTTATTGCACTGCAGTGCAAGATGCATTGGGATGTTAGATTCATAAGTTAAGGAAATATGGACCGGTATCGCAATTTATGGTCCCATTCACGTCTTGAGATATTTTATCAGCCTGGCGAAATTATATTGAAACCAGCTAAGAAATTGATACTTTGCCAAATCCTATCTACGTTAAAATTGTCACGTCATTGAGTTTTAAGGGCAGCAGAAAACGTAAACTTCTTATTTCTTCATTCATTGGTCGAACTATAGCTTAAAAACTGGAAATCGTTAGTAATAGTCGTCGATCGTTATTTTACTGTTAAAAATTGACATGTATATAATAAGAAATAAAATAAATAAATAAATGGAAGGCAGGAAGATAGGGAAGTTCGTCAGCTGGAAGATGATTGCCAGGAATCGTGCCAATTGGAGAAAGATTGTGGAGGAGGCCAAGACCCCCAAAGGTTTGTAGCACAATCAGAGAAGAGAAGAAGAAATAAAAAAAATTAGAGTCAATTTTTTAGACAAATCGAACTAGTCCCATAGTATACTCAATAACGCTCATGTTATGAGTAAGACGACGATATATTTAATAGATACTCGTAAATTTTATACTTAAATGCATAGAAGACATCCAAGTCTCAGGAACAAATGTCTCTGCTCACCACAGAAACAAACATCCTCACCGGGATCGAACCCGGGACCTCCTCCTGCTCCCTCCCCCGGAGGCAGTGACACTACCAACTAGGCTAAGCAGGCCGATATGTAATATTTTATCTCAAAGACTCAGTATAATTAATAGCAATAAATGAATATGAATAATATTACTATGCAAATCTATAATCAATACAAATTTAGTCATCTAGATTTACACCGAGATTTTCGGGTAATTACAGTACAAGTCGGTCCCGGAACTCGAAGCCTTAAATCGGAAATTAAACATTGTAGTAATCATAAGCTTAATAAGTTTTTCATAAGCGGAGCCGTGGGCCTCCGTGGGCCAATAGATGTTTTTTAAATTATTGTTCACTATACTATTTATGACAATATAACTCACATGTGGCTTGCAGCGACGGAGTAATTGTCCAAGAACACAAACAACACGTATTATTATACGTTCGCGAAGAATCCAGAACACACTTTTGAATGGCAAATGTCACAGCTGTTCCTTACGAGTTGAATGTCAAGCAACCACCTTATCAATAAGGGTTTATAAGGTACGTATCTATACTTTACCTGTACGAATAAAACATAAATATTTGATTCATTGATTTGAATTTTTCGTTCACTGACAGTCTAAACAAGGTTGCTAGGCTATTGGTTGCTAGGCACATATTTATTCTTAGGGTGATATTCCACCTTGTCGTCGTCGTATTTTAGGTACAGTAATTTTGTTTCTTTAAACATAAAAGCGGACGTTCGTGAATTCGAAACTGGCAACGCTAAGCTCATTTGATCCGAAATCCAAAAGTTTGATTTATACAGACACCTATCCATACACTCAACAAATATTTAATTGGATTTCCAGATTTTTCCCCGTCAAGAGGTTCTTATAGATATTGGTTCTCATATCGAAAAGTTTAATTGAGTTATGATATTGCAGAGATAGAATGAGAGAGTTGATCAATTTCGAAGTGCCATTTTTAACGTCGATGTTTGGTGTAATACGTATGTGATTTTTTATATACAATACGTACTATGCTTTCGCTTTACAAATAAGCGTTATGATTTGAGCTCGGAAAGGGTAGTTGACAGCTGATATCGCAATTGTCAAAGGATTAGATCGCAGGTTCCCGAC
Source organism: Notocelia uddmanniana (assembly GCA_905163555.1). Classification (NCBI taxonomy): domain Eukaryota; kingdom Metazoa; phylum Arthropoda; class Insecta; order Lepidoptera; family Tortricidae; genus Notocelia; species Notocelia uddmanniana. Next base: position 8,217,724 of record LR991067.1, on the reverse strand, counting down.
ACAGTCCAGGAACCCAGGTATAACGCATAATATTTTCATTATTATCAAAATGCGCGCAGCGCTTGTCTTCCAGCCGCCCAAAGACCCATTGATTTGTATCCTCCTCTTTAATGGAATTTATATCTTTCAAAATTTGAACATAGTTGTTTTTGCCTAGTTTCATGCGATTTCAATACAAAAGAAACTGTACTCTATTTCCCTATTACAGTTGATAATCCTATTGCCATTTTTTTTTTGTATGGTGCACTGCCAAAACCGAAGTTTGTCAGCTAGAAAAATTTAAACATGGCATCCCGTTTTATCGCAAGCATGGAGTTTATAGAATTTAGGATCGTGAAGTTTGCATGTCTTCGTCGTGGTACAATGCCTGCCGCGTTTCGGCGAGTGTCACTATGACATCAACCACATTCAGGTAAATTCACCTCGGAGGTCTACAATAGCCGAGTGTAGCCGAAGCTGCAAGATGGACAGCCCTCATCGTACTCCCGATAGCATGTCAATACAGGCATATTTTAACCGTGCATTTCTGAGGTTATAAGGAGTAAAAAAGTTAAGAATATCAACCTTGTTCAAATTCGGCAACACAATGTATTTTTAGACAATGCCATTGTTGTTTTTAAAACATGAAGTAATGTCACTTTGTAGAAATACATCACCAAGAAATGTTTAGATTCGGGAGTGATTTCACCAATTACTATGTCGAGATTAGTTCAACCAAAACTCAATAGTAGTCCAAAAAACTCTCTCGTGTTGGCTCTCGATCTCTTGGCAGTTTTATTTCTTCGCAAAGTCTTGTCGGGGGTATGTACCTGCCCGGAGTATATAATTGGGCTGCTTCTAGTACTGCATTTTAGCTGACTCCGAGTTTTCATGTTTTTAACTTTACATGGGAACTTATTATTCTGCGAATTATGAAGACATTATTAGCGTATTTTTTAACAATCTTGCTTGTTGTACACATTTATTGCCGTAATAACTTGAGTATATTAATGTATTTAGCTCGAGTTTGCTGACTAATATTTCAACATGGCATGAGTATATATCTCCTTTATTAACAGTTCTAATTCTAACCATTAATTATGAATGAATGAATCGTTTATTGCATTTCACATTACTGGATAGGTGGAATATCTTATAAGGTAGGTTTACATGTGACACCCTGCAAGGGCATAGCAACAGTAATAAATAAGCATAAAACTAAGGTTATTTAAAATATTAAAATCTAGTTACTGTGGACCAATTTTGTACCACTTTAAAAATATTTTAGTACAAAGACTACGGTAAACATTGTTCATAACTTTTCTAATCACTTTTTGTCTTTAAAGAAGTCATTTAAAGTATTAGCACTTGTGGGCAAGAAAGATTTTTAACCTTTTATGAAATAAATTAGGTTTATCTATATTCTTTAAGGAATTATAAACAACGTTTTACCGTAGGTGGCTGCGGCGTGTTTACTTTCAATATAAATTATTTTAGTCACTGTACATATATATTGGTACTTGAAACATCGCATTTAGTATTGCGAATAGATGCTAATGCATCTATTACTATTTCCTGGATCATTATTGTATATAATCAATTAATCATTATTGCGGACTGTGTTTTTTCCGCAGTTATCAACTACTCGCTATGATACATTCAATGAGCCTAAACACGATGGATCTATCTTGTGTGGTTTAGGAGTTGCTATGGCCACCTTCTGTATCATTCTGACATATCAGCTCGGTGGTACCATAAACCATAATATACAATTGTCACCGACACGCTCCTACCGCGCGCGCAATATCTTTTTTATACCTAATTCTCACACAGCACGAGGAGGCTGATATATTTGCTGATCGCTTCACTCAGTTATGGCGTGCTACTAAGCAGTTACTTGACCACCACCACCATATCAGCCCTAGGACGTCCACTGCTGGACATAGGCCTCCCACAATTTCATGGGTGGTAAATGCCATAATCGCCACGCTTGGCATGCGGGTTGGCGATCGCAGTATCTCCACCGCACTCTAGGAATGCTGCTGCCCATTCCCCGGTGGTCTTGGTCGTAGTTTTAGGACATACCCTGGTCCTATAGGTTATGGATTTGCATACATTATTATACAACTATTAGTTTTTTTAATTTTTAAAAGAGGCACACGTTAATGTCCCTATTCTGCCACCATATCGATGTTTTATTTAAAACAAACTGGCGTAGAATATTTATTTGTTCAACAAGAGAGTAAAGTCAATTTTTGCTGCGAGTGTTGGTGTTGAGGCCCGAGCAAGCGAAAGATTGTATAAATGAATCACGAGCGTAGCGAGTGGTTCAAAATTAGAATCTGACCGTAGCGAGGGACTCAAAGACACGAGATGCAAATATCTTTGCTGTCGTGTGAAACATACATTTTTTCACCTCAGCGGTGAGAACATACACACTACAACTTAGAAATAGTGACAGAGAGAATGAAGTTTAAATGTTCCAAGTTTGTTATTTACAACCCCCAGTGTGAAAAGATGACCTGCGACTAACCTATTATATGAAAAAAGTTTTTTTCACTCTCGCAGCAAAATTGCATTTTGCTCACTGGTTTCAAGCAGCAAAAACGCCATGTTCGAGCCGCTGAGGTGAAAAATAGCTATTTACGATACAAGAGTTGTAAAACAAAGAAAGGCCGATATCGCAGATGTTTGAGGCCCGAGCCGCAGGCAAGGGTCATAAATAGATGGCGATAGAGGGCTTTCTGTATTACGACCCGTGTTTTGTACACAATTTTACGTCACCACTTTTTGGCAAGGTGTGGTGTAAAATATTATATGCAACGTTACATTATTAAATTCTCGAGTTTTTAAAAACAAATCTCGCTACGCTCGGTTTGTTACCTTATTACTTATGTAACTATGTTGCATAAAGTACTATTTGAATGTTCTCAATTGACGACTTTTCTTTCTGACACTTAGGCTGGGTTGCAAAGACTTACGAACACAAACCGATCAACGTTAAATATGGCGCCGGCCATCATGCCATAGAAACTTGTTAAACTTTCCATACATTCAAATATTAACGAACACACCTTAAGATTACAGACGGTTGGTGCAACCCAAAATTAATGACAATTTATGATGCTACCAAAATCGTCCAGAAAACATAGTTGGGACAAAGCCTACGAATTTGAGAGTATATTCAGCGACTCTTATGTACATTTTAAAATACAACAGGTTAATATGCTGCCAAAGCATGTTATCTAAGTTGCCTCTTCATGAACGCCCAATTGAACTGGCTCAGAATAAATGTGATGGATTTAAACTTTTACGTATAAGCGATTTTTTACGTAATGTGCTGGAGACTAGCCAAAGGTATCAGCCTGAGAAAAAAATCACAATGGACATTCATCGGCGGCGTTGAACCATCGGTAGAGCACTTCGATAGAAATTCTCCTTGATAGTTATATTAAACGTCAAAGTCAGAGTTGTAATGAACGATATGCCATATTCTCAAAATGGTCATCGTGCATAGACCCATTTAATTTGTTTCAACAAAATGAAATGATTGGACCATGCACAGATGTTTTGCTTTACGAATCATGTGTAATTGCGGTTTGCGTAGTATATTTTTTATTTTGTGTAATGTCGTCTTGTTCGTTAACAGTACATTTTCTTTTAGTATTTGTCCGCTTCCGTTATCGTTACTCCGATGTATTGGGTAGATTTTGACTGAACCAGATGCTTCACGTCAAGTTCCTAGGATGAAACGTGTACCTTATCAAGGCACTAATTAAACGCATGTGCAATTTTAATTTAAAAAATACTTTAGGGAAGGAATACGGTCAGGTAAAGTTGTCTCTATACTAAACGATACAGTCTTTAATAATTTATCGTGTAAGCGCTTTGGTGTTATGTTATATATTGTAAACTTAAATTGTATTTATATAAATAAATAAATTATAAATAAATATGCTAAATTTCAGATTAATTGGTTACCGACAAGTGACTGAAAAAAGGATTGCATGAGGACAACTATACATATGAATAGTGGAAATGAAACAAAAGCATGTAAAAAAAGCAATTAATTACGTGGATACCTACCTACATATTTTGCAAACAAGAAAAATGGAATCAATTAATTTCTGCCCTAGGGATAAAGGTCCATTTTCACCTTGTAAGGTGTTGCCGCTATAAATGTTAATTTTAAACATGTTGATCAAAATATCAGATAAAAAAATATTTTGTCTGCAGAATTGCGTTTGAAGAAAGAATTCTTTCAGATAAAATTAAATTCCTCCATGGATCGACCGACTCATTCATGGAATGTACGTTAAAGTCAAAATGAAACGGACGCTTCAAATGCCAACTATTTTAATTTTCATAACTTGCCGTCTAGTCGAGCGCACCGCAGATGCCAAGCTTTATGGCGAAAACTTTAGTTCTTGGGCCGCGTTCTTGTACTGATTTTATTATACTCTGTCGGTGGCAAACAAGCTGACAGCCTACCTGATCCGGTCCGGTAAGAAACCTTTTCGCGACTTTTTAGGTTTCCGTACCTCAAAAGGAAATAGCGGAACCCTTATAGGGTCCGTCTTGCGTCTGTCTGTCCGTCTGTCCGTTCGTCTGTAACAGCTAATTGGCTCCAAAACGACTGGACCGAATGAGTTGAAGTTTGGTGTTTCGAAGTCGGTGGCTTAAGTGGCAGTGGGCGGGGCACATAGCACGTAGAACCGATGGTCGTGGAAAGGTTCTCGAGTGGAGACCATGTACCGGAAGGCGTAGCGTGGACAGGCCCCCCACACGGTGGACTGATGACCTGGTAAGGGTCGCGGGTGCCCGCTGAATGCGGGTGGCGCAGGACTGGTAATTGTGGAAATCTTTAGGGGAGGCCTATGGCCAGCAGTGGACGTCCTTCGGCCGATATGATGATGTAAGTCGATGACATGTAACGTAAACAAATGATTTTTGAACATGGGGGCCACTGTAGTGTCTAATTACTTCATTCTCCTAGCGTTCCCAGTACAGTTGCATCCTGCAGGATGCCTGGGGTACGCTACCTAATCCCAAGAATTGGCGTAGGCACTAGTTTTTACGGAAGTGATTGCCATCTAACCTTCCAACCCGAGGGGGAAACCAGACCTTATTGGGATTAGGCTTGTCAAGTGAGTGGGCAACTTGACTGCTAGAAGTTCTCAATGCACCTGAAGGCCTCTAACTTGGCTTAACGACTGCTAAGACGACTGTCATAGACAGTAGTCGGGATCAACGGCTTAATGTGCCTTCCAAAGCACGGGAGTCCTCAGTTACCTATGAAGGATAAACGGAAAGTATACAACATGTCCATTATACCACACTAGGAATTCAAAGAAGGGATAGAGTTAAATTACTGGAAATAAAATTAAAAACAAAATTTTAAAATGCATATACATCTAACAAACAAGGCATGTCATGATTTTTAAAATGTTGGGTAGTTCCACTTTTGTGACGGCAAGGCCGGCATCGTGCCTTCTCCTACCGCGCCCCTCCGCTGATTGGTGGGGCAGGTATTATATATTAAACCCGATGACTCTTGGGGAGTCATTCCTTATTATTCAAGTCGACAGATAACTTGCTCGCTGTAGTGCTAAGTTGTTATGAGTGTAAATCGTTGTAAAAGTGATTAATAAAAGTGTGTTTCTTCATAAGCTGCAATTGTTCATTTCACTTCAGCAGTGGGATACACCCAAAAGGGGACAAAAGTTAAAGAGTGCGTAACTTCCATGATCTATTAATTATATTTAACTTGCTACAGATTTTGTTCGCCCACTTAAGACGATTATGTTATTTTAAAATTATTTTTGGTTTTCTCACTGGTATTTTATTTGTGTAGACGTTTGGTCGGGGCACTCCCTGACAACGTTTCTATTCTATTATCGTACTGGGGTGGTATAATAGTACTTTCCAGTATTTCCAGTATTTCAGTATTTATTGCTTTCATAGGTATACAGATGGTGGTACATTTATGTAGTTCAACTATGAAACCCTGCAAGGGCACTGCAACATGTCTTGAGCTTAACTTTGCTGAAGTTATCAGCTGGAATACTATCGCAAATTTATCAAGGCACTAACCTTTTACTTTTGAACTTCAAAAAGTACATTACCAATATCTATTGTAGCAAAGTTTATTTTTAACTAATGTACACCGTTCGTTAAAAGTGTTTGCAATATTAATTTCTTTTACCTTTCCAAATGATACTGTGTTACGTACTATTTTACATTTTAATGCGTTTTTCTTGTGCAGCTCTATTCATTTTACGCATTTCATAATGTTCATATACGAGAATCTTTGACCTATTTTCACCTATTGTTATCATTCGATACTTTTTCTAGTTAATTATTATGATCAATATGCTTTAAATACTTTAGACGACCTGTTTAGCCTAGTTGGTAGTGACTCTGCCTCCGAAGCTAGAGGTCCCGGGTTCGAATCCCGGCCAGGGCATTTATTTGTGCATTTTTCACGGATATTTGTTCTTGGGTCTTGGATGTTTTCTATGTATTTAAGTATGTATTTATCTATATAAGTATGTATATCGTCGTCTAGTACCCATAGTACAAGCTTTGCTTAGTTTGGGACTAGGTCGATTTGTGTAAGATTGTCCCCCAATATATATATATATTATATACCCCACGATGAGTCCCCCATTACCAGTTTTTCTATATCATGAATACAACTGTGTACCTACAATTTATACAGTGGTGTTAGCGAATTTAATTCGCTTGATAAGAATAATACTTTAAAATAACATTTTATTATATGCACTTATATGTACGAGTATGTTCAGTGGATTATTGAGTAGATAAGGTTTTTATACCGGTTACTTATTGTATGAGTGAACTACATATCAGCGTCGGATTAGCTAGATGAATAGTTTTACTCACATTGAAGTGGGCGCGATACGTATGTTTGCTGGATTATTGAGTGGATATGGTTTCCGCTGGTTACTTGAGCAAACTGCGCATCAGCGTCGGATTAGCTAGATGCATAGTTTTACTTATATTGAGTGGGCGCGATACGTATGTTCGCTGGATTATTGAGTGGATATGGTTTCCGCTGGTTACTTGAGCGAACTGCGCATCAGCGTCGGATTACTTGAATGAATACATTAAACGGGCACGATACGTATGTTCGCTGGATTATTGAGTGGATGAGGTTTCCGCTGGTTACTTGAGCGAACTGCATATCCGCGTCGGATTACCTGAATGCATATTGCATACATTGAATGGGCACGATACGTATGTTCGCTGGATTATTGAGCGGATGAGGTTTCCGCTGGTTACTTGAGTGAACTGCGTATCGTTGTCGGATAATTCAGGAATAAACTATGATCTGTCATTAAGTGGTTACTAGATTGAATGTGCCTACTCACTGGATTTTGGATGGACTATGATTGCCCATTGATTAATTTTTGTCTACGTAGTTTACTCTTTTTCTAATTTATTTACTTATTGTAACAATGAATACTACACATTTATTTAAACTTTGATAATGATAATAAAATAACAGATAATATTTATTTCACGTTCAGCAGCATGCAATGAGTTATAAAAAATAATTGCTTATATCTCTGATGCAAGTGGTTCAAAGATATGTTACTTTCAAGGAAAATTGACATTTCAGCCTCCAAGTGAGATGTCTGGCGGCAGTGACTGCGGCACACTGCCCAGTACGCTTCCAAGAAGAAAGCGTTCCATGAAACGGTGTTGGCAAAGGAGCCCTTCTACTTTGCAATTCTTCTGATGAATAAGTTAAGCGGAAGCAATGGAAGTCTTGCAGAAGGATGCCAACAAAGGACATGAAGAATCATTATCTTGCCTGTAGATCGGAAAACCATGCAACAAACATCGTAAGCTCTAAAAGACCAACTTTGATCTCATAGAAAGTTTTTGCTACAGTCTGTCGCAGCATTTACAGAATAATTATTAGATATGTATGTCATGAGCGTTGCTATTAATTACGAATTGCTATATTTTCCATGTGACAATCCTATGTAAACATTGCTTGTACTTTATTTGTAGAATTAGCCATTTTACTTTCGTAATATTTTTCTGGAATAATATTATTATGATCCTTTTTAGCAATATACTATACAATTTATAGTGAGCTAGGTGTCTCTCGATTTTACAAAGCTTTGTTATGATAAATAAATGACGCTTCACTGCATTCTATTCCTAATGCCTTATGACGGCCAGTTTTTACGATTATACTTTTGGCAATTCATATTTTTAATTCTAATCTTTAGACAACATTTATTAAAATTTAGTATTAAAATGTCATGAAATTAACTGAAACCTATGCTTGCGTTTTTCGTTTCATAAACGAAACCCCAGAATACTTGTTGTAGGAAAGATCTTGCCATATTGACAGTTAAGTTCCATGTTACACAATATACAAGTACTACTATGATTTGTAATGCGGGTCAGTTCATTTACACGAGGTTTCAAGTGAAACGTGTTAAAGCAAATTTATAAGGTTTCTTGTGAACAGGCTATTGCTTAATACATTTTTTTTATTGAAAACGCCAAATATTATGAATCTAAATCTTGTAAAACAGGTCCTCCTTTTTTACGAGCTCTGCAATAGCTGATACTCTCCAAAAGAAATCCAGTTGTTTTGAAATGACTTAATTTGTGACACTTTCCTATGATGTTCAGTTATCACTGTTATCAGTAGTATGTCAACGCCTTTACCGTCACTGGAAGATAACCATATTTCGGTTTGAGACATTTTATGGGTACTTAAAGTTTGGATATTAAAATGTACTATTACTACATCTCCCATGCCTTTATTAAATGTTAGTCAACCAACGTTCATTTTGCAGACTGGTAACGACAATATTTTATTCACGAGGGAACTGTGATTCATGAAAAAAAAAATAACGGGTTTCTTTTGGTTCGGATATGACATTCATGCCTGTGTTAATTGCTTTGTTTGTGAACGCTGCCTGCGTACAGACACTAGGTACTTCTGTGATAAATTTCTGATAATAGGATTCACTGAAAACCCCAGCTCGACTATCATCGAAAAAAAGGATAAGAAAAGAATAATCTAGGTTAAAGTCTACCAAATACGCATATTCATGCTGAAAAATATCTTTGTACAAAATATCGTTAACCAGTTTTTATACTTTCGTTACTATTCCTACTCAATCTATAGGCCGGCACACAAATAACTATATTGGTATGAATCATGCTACTCATCAGTTTATTCTTAATTAAAGTTACAACCTCATTATACTCTTCATAAGTAGTTAAACTTCTGGACTCATTATGGCCTATTAAGATAATTTAGATGACCCATGGGTTTACCTTTTTTTGTGTTTGAAATAATTCCAGTTTTGTATATAATATTATTGAGCAGTCGCAAAATTCGCCTGTGACGGATTTAATAGCCATCGAAGGTTTTCTCGACTATTTTAAGCACGGTGTTTTTACTGTAGAATAAGATAGAAAACAATCATTTATTTACTGAAATATGGTACATATTGTTGATATTGATACTATAAGGACGAGGGGCATTGCAGCTCGAAGTACGATTTTTTCTGTGGAGGTATTCGTTTAACTTGTTTGTACCAGATGTCACTGTGTGCTATCTCTATCGCACTCGCATACTGGAGTGATAGAGATGCAACGGTCGTGCGGTTAGTTCTTACTAAATACCACAACGGCGCTATGGAGTATTTCAATGATATCTCTATCTCAGTATAATATATTGTACTTTGTGATAAGGACTTCCTCGTGCTTAGCCGATATTGGCATGCAAATTATTGTCGTAATTCTAACAGTCATATTGAATGCAATTTTCTCATTTATAAGGTCATAATCTTGCGAGGGCGGCGAAGGAACCATATGCGCTTTAGGGCCTACAGGTGTTCGAAAGTTTTATCTAACATACGGCATACAAAATTAAAATATTGCGATCTGGAGGTTTAAAGACAACACAACACAATGTTCCGCAATGTAGTAATGAAGGGCATTGTAGACAGCGTCCATTGAAGAATAGTGATTTTGTTTAATGATATCCGTAGTTGTTATTGATGTATATAATGCGATTTCCTTTGTGTCTCAAGTCTGATATTTCTAACAATATCCTGGCAATCTCGTTCTTAGCTATCTCTAACTCAGACTGGAAATGTTCTATTTGTTCTTTCTTTTTACACCTTTAAACAGCAATAAAAATCTCTAGTCGATACATTAGGTAGACTATTATGACTAGAGTTTAATTAAGTAAAATAAAAATAAAAAAGTAAAAGTAAAAATTATTTATTTACTAAAATAGATCTTAACGCTACAATTAACATTTTAGCCTTAATTTAGCCTTGTTCTTAATCAGTCAATCTGTCCAAAAATAATCCATCAATACATAAAATACAATTATTTTACATGTCAGTTTTGAACAATTTATATAATGTCATGCATTACAACTTCATCATGAAAAGAGTACTTAAAACTCTTGTCGGTGTAGCCGATGAAGTATGCAGTGCATCACAACTTAACTATTTATTATTGTAGTAACTTAAAACGTGAGTGATTACACAGTTATTTAATAGTGATATCGTTTAATTTTTTTTTATAAAGATACATATGTATTGCTGTCAATATGGGCAAGCAATCAGGCATTAACTTTGAGGTGACTTGAAAAATTCGTCAACCCTGTATAACGCGTTATCAATCAGTTTTATTTTTAACTTGGTCATGGATGATCTATCGCTAGATGCATTTTTTGCATGCAGGACCTTTGTCATATAGTCTTACAGTAACATTATCGTATAGCGACTTTATGCTATCAAATCATGCTGCGATGAATTCGTTATTAAACATATTTAAAACACGGTCACTTGTCCAGGAGCTAAAATGATCTCGAGGAATAATTTTGATAGCAGCGGGAAAAGTACAAAGCTGCTGTCGAAATACGTAGTTCCAAATAAAATAACAAAAGTCCTAGCCAACTATAGGCATAGAATAGCAGATGACCAAGAGGGGTAAACTTTATATAAGTATGGCAGGGTAGTGTGTATTCAAAATTAATTTGTTTTGTTTTAAATTCGGATCGGTGCATAATTCACTGGTTGTTTGTCGTCATCCTCTATTTGTTTTTAATTAACTAATTTGCTCAAAGTTTAGCTGGAAGAGACTCTTTGGAGGGATAATTTCGTCTTTGTACGTCTACTTTTTGTTCGTTTCTCATTTTTGTCGTGTTTTATGTACAATAAAGCAATACTTACATACAAATATAAGATTATATAATAGTATTTTATGCAACAGTTACATAATGATGATATAATCCATTATGATTCTCCTACCAGTCATGTAATGAACTGTCCATGGTATAGAGTTGCATTGTTGTGTAAATTTTATTGTTTTGATACTGATGTTGGTCATTCAATTGATAGATTAGGTACAATTAGTAGAAAATAAACATTAATAGATTGTGATGTACTTATAAGACTTATAATATATAAAGTGATATTAAATTTATATTTAACCTGTATAAGAGTAGCACTTAAATCTTCGCCTCACCGAATGTCATGATTTTGTATTAATTTTTTGCTTAAATTGATTTAGAACGCGTGCGCCTGGAGTCTGCACGATGTCGGATGGCCGAATGTCATGATTTTTAAAATGTTGGGTAGTTCCACTTTTGTGACGGCAAGGCCGGCATCGTGCCTTCTCCTACCGCGCCCCTCCGCTGATTGGTGGGGCAGGTATTATATATTAAACCCGATGACTCTTGGGGAGTCATTCCTTATTATTCAAGTCGACAGATAACTTGCTCGCTGTAGTGCTAAGTTGTTATGAGTGTAAATCGTTGTAAAAGTGATTAATAAAAGTGTGTTTCTTCATAAGCTGCAATTGTTCATTTCAGGCAAGACCTTAGAAGGTCTTTGAGCATCTCAAATATGCTTTTTTTATAATTGTGAGATAAATAGACGAGAATTACCCCTTCCTGGATCAGAGTAGTAGGCAGAGCTCATGAAACACATTCAAAACCGTAAGTTATGTCTCAGATTGATTCTTAGGATCCGGACTCTCGACTTAAAGTTGCACGACTGAACTATTCTGCCACCTGTCTCCCGTTTCCACATTTTAGGGTTCCTTACTCAAAAGAAAGAAAGGTACCCTTACAGGATCATATCATGGTACACACGTCAGTCAAGACAATTTTTTCTTTGGTATGCATAGTGTCAAGTTGAAATGAATGTCAAATACAAGTCTGCAATCTCTTAGAGCTGTGAAATAATAAAGCTATACAAATATTAGCGCACAAGTTACACAATAGAATCAAAAACTACAGGGCACTTATCGTTGACTAGTCCAAGAATCGTAAAATTAGGCAAGTAACAAAAAAAAATCCAATTTTGTATTTCTCCATGCCACACGCATGAGATTTTTACATATCTTGCCGACTTCACCACCTGTACTGCTTTCCGATAGCTAAAGAGATGGTTACCACAGATCCCAGCAAAGTCACTTTACATGGGCCGATGATATTTGAGTGCCGTCGATTCCTCAGGGAACCCATACTGACCTTCAGTTCTTCATCATAAGTTTCACTTCAAAATGTGTCCTTTGACGAACATTACTTGCAACATCAACGAAATTTCATCGGAATCTTTGAAGTGCCTACATCATTGAGGAGTTCCATGTGACGATCGACTCCTCCTAGATCCTATCATCAGACCTTCACCAAATTTATATGGGACCAAGTAGGAGGTGCATGCATTGAAAAAAAAAAGAATTATCAAAATCGGCCAATGTGGTCAAGAGTTATCGGGGAACATAATAATTTATCCAAAAAAACCGACTCCAATTTTGTACTTGCTATGCCACAATTTGTTGTTTCTGTGAGCCAATGCTTGGTTACCTGCAGAAAATACCGAAATCGGCATATTCGTGCCTATCAAATTCGAGGAGTTCCCTAGATTCCTTCTAGATCCCATCATCAGTCCTTCACCAAATTTATATGGGACCAATATCGGGGTACTTGCTTTGAAACAAAAAAAGAATTATCAATATCGGTCAACGTGGTCAAAAGTTATTGGGGAACATACATACATAAAAAAAACCAAGCAAACATGCAGACGAATTGAGAACCTCCTTCCTTCTATTGAAGTCGGTTAAAATACTGAAAGTAACCAGCGTAACGGGAGCTCACGTTAGACTTCTAAGTAGCTACAAATCATGCGCGTACGCCACGGAACCGTCGTGAGCGAGTCCGACTCGTATTTGGCCGGTTTTTTTGTAATATACGACATGTTCTCCACATAGTTCCCAACATTTTAAATCTACCGTAGAGATTCATTGCATTGCAGTACGTGTCGACAACAAAAGCTCGGAGAATAAAATTCACAAGACTTCAGACCGGGTGCAGACACCGGTAGTAATATGAGAACACATTTTCAGTACAGTCCATATGAAAAATTGCTTGTGCAAGTCTAGAACTTTGTCGAGTAACAATACCAAGGACAGGAATAAGGACTTGCTGGCGTAGCGGGAGGTAATTGGCAATTTACGGATAGGTTGACATGAAATAATATTATCATCGAATTAAGCGATGAAGATTCATTTATCATATATATATATATATATATATATAGATTCATATACTCGTATATATTGTTATTAGCTAATAAGGACACCTGAAGGAGTAAAATTTCTTTTCCATAAAGCGCGTATACCGCTAAAGTGCGTACAGGTCTATTAGAAATAATGAGATATAACTACTTAAAAGAATATTGTTCTAGAAAATCATGGAATTCCGCAAAGTAACACCTGGTTCAAGCATCACTTGACAACGCTTTAAGGCCGGTTCTAGGAACGAGCGCCATGCTGATTGGTGCGCGGCGCCTCGCGCGAGCTTGTCCAACATATTGGATAGAAGCTCGCGCTACGTTTCATAGCCTGTTTACACTTTGATTAGTGTTTAGTGCGAATTCATTCAAGAGCGTGTTCTAGTTTTTTGCGACTATCTTTTTAGAAACGCGACTGTACAATCAACGTGCCGACGAACATGAACTATCACGTCGGATCTCTCACTCGCACTCGAGTCACTAGACTGCGAGCACGTGGGTTCTGGCCCTAGGTACTAAAACTTAAAAGACTTCATGTAAATATAGATCACACTATTCACGTACCAAATCTGAATCAGTAAATCTATAAATATTTTTAAATTTGAAAATACTTACTTCCCAGTACACGAATTCTTATCGCGTCGTTTTAATATCCACGACATTCCTACACGTGGAATCTTATTTTGCCGTTTTTCTTTGCATTTCATGGCAGCTGCTAAGCTGGTTTGCAGAACGTTTTAGGGAAAAGATTTAACGGAAGTTTTAAACGGGCTCTTCCCACTAATTGTTTGGAACTTTAAACCCTGATGCTAACGTATGTTTGGATGTTTATTACTCATTCACGCCAAAATGGCTGAACAGATCAAGGTGTTTTTGTATACTAACAGTATATAATCTGGATTCACTTATAGTATACTTTTTGTCCCGATAATCACCCTCAAAGGGATGAAATCGGGGGTGCAAATATGGTCTATGAAACGGGGTGATTTAAATCCTCATACTCCATTCTAAGCTTTAAGTTTCAGCCAATTGGGAGTATAACGGCGTGTCAATAAATTTAACTTAAGCCATAGCACAATTCGACGTATTGTAAATAAGCAGACGTTTCGATATGTCAAAGCCGAAGTTATTCCTTCTGATTGATGACGCTATTTTTAAGCATAACCTTTTAGCAATTAGGTTTATTATTGCGTGTAAATTAAAATAAATTTGCGATACTTTGGGATTGTTTGTCTTCGTATGCTTAAATACAAAAACAGCTGCTTCAATGCAGTCTTTGCATCATCGCTGTAAATACAAATTAATTTTGTTGTGGTTTATTTTTTACGTAATTGGTGACCGTTCACACCGTAATAACTGTTTGATATAAGAGATCACTTGGGCTGGGCAGCCCAATCGTCAACATTGACAGTTGAAACACCTTAGATCTATGCACAAAGTACAATGTACGAGTGAGATAGAGATACCAGTGAAATACTCCACATAGATCGTATTAGCGCCGTTGTATATTTAGTAAGAACTAACCGCACGAGCGCTGCATCTCTGTTACTTCAATATGCAAGTGCGATAGAGATAGCACCCAGTGACATCTGGTACAAACAAGTTAAACTAACATTTCCATAGAAAGGCCCCTGGATCGAGCTGAAAGGCCCCTGGATCTATGCTTATCCGTACATATAATAAAGCTGTAGAGGGTCGATAATCTGTACATTGAAGATATTGCATAAATCAATGGAGCGATTGAAGGGCCTTTGGCATCGAAACAGAACACATTTCAACAGTTTTAAGAATTCGTGTATGTTTGTTTATATGTCTAGGCATTGTGACACTCGGCCTTCAGCATCGCGTGCATTGCCGCTCTGCTTCGGACTTTCGGCCCTCAGCCTTACATGAGGGGCGCGCCCTGTTGGCTACCATGCCATCGGCATGAGGATCCCGCTCTTTGTGAATGATCTGCCTTTGGACTCGCATGCCTTGCTTCTCTGCATCAAGCCTTCGGCCCCACATTAGGAGCCCGCTCTATTGGGATTCTCGGCCTTCGGCCTCGCGTGCATTGCCACTCTGCTTCAGGCCTTCGGCCCTACATAAGGAGCCCGCTATTTTGGGACTGTACACAAAAGGGGTAGACAGAGCACAAAATAAGACAAGATAAGTAATAAGTTTGTAATATCTTTAAATACTTAGCATAGAAAGTCGAACGATGTTTATATCGAACCAACGGTGCGCTGCGCTGATCGATCGTTTTAAACTGATATCATAATGGGGATTTATATTTTTTTTTAAGTATATGCGATGATTTTTCGGATGCAATGTTAGTAGGTAGATAAGAACCACATCTTTAGATTTACCCTCTTCAAAATACAATACGAATTTTAAGCAATAAATATTTTACTGTATAATACCTGTATCAACATTATTGGTTTATCCGATAGATTCAGTTTATCATACTTTAGATCATCTTTAAATTGGTTCCAGTGCTATCTAAGTTTTAAAATGTTTTCCAACGCAACTTCACGACTTTGTTTATATTGCTGTGCAAACTTTAAACGGAGTGATATAGCCTATACCTAGCAAGTTCCGCAGCTCATACGTTCTATTCACACAGGGCTTCGTTAGTTGAGGATAACTTTTAATCTAGTTAGAAAACACAAATTGAGTTAGATGTATGTCACGACTTTTGACTGCAACTGTAATGGTCTCCGGTGACCTTTTGTCTTTAACTCTCCAAACTTACCGACTGATTAATGGCGGTACAGTCTTGAATGAAGAGGTATTTAAGGTATTGAAGAGGTATTTAAGGTATTGAAGAGGTAATTTGGCTAATACTAGCAATTAACCGAAACACGATAGATCAATCTATTTTCCAGAGCTTCGGCCGAGTTTGTGTGTACTAACGAAACCTAGCGTAAAAATTGGCTTGAACTATTATTTCATTAGTTACGTATTCAGCTATAGCTATAAATACATTCTAGACAAATAAAATATGAATAGATTACAACAAAAAGATAAATAGTTGTTTGATTACAGAAAAAAATAAAACAATGATAATACGTTTCCTGTCCCCAATACAAGGGGCAAGCTCCTCAAGTCTACTTCAATGTTTATTGTTTTTTATTTCTCTTTTTATTAATTATAGGGTATTTGTGTTTTTTTTATAAGTATGTAATTGTGCATCCTTTTGGATACAGGACTCCGGAGTAACAGTTTTGGTTTCCAAATGGATACACTGGACGGGGAACGTGTTAAGGAGACTAAAGTCTAATTTGCTAATTGAATCATATTGAGAAATAACAATCCCAACGAAGTTTTGGCATATATATAGGTATACTAGTTTCTTAAGAGGGCGCAGTACGATCGGTGTGGATCGGTTCTCCATACAAACGTATTTAGGCTCTCATTTTAAAACGCCATGCTAGAATAACATGAAACTTTGTATACACAATGAGATCCGGTATACCTAGGTCGGAAATTAGTTTCTGTTGCTAGAAATTGAAAAAGAAAAAAAATACAGCGGTTTTTTGAGTTTTTTACGGCTTGTATGAAAACCTTAATAATCGCTGTATTTTTTCGCCATTATAATTTCAAGCAACAGAAACTAATTTCCGACCTAAACAAGCTGGATCCCATTGCGTACACAAAGTTTCATGTTATTCTAGCATGGCGTTTTAAAATGAGAGCATAAATACGTTTGTATGGAGAACCAAACGTACTGCGCCCTCTTAACTATCAGTTCAGAAAAAGACTCAGAACTTCACACATTCAGCGCCGAGAACCTGATTGTGAAATATTCTGTTCGTATCAGCTACAGGCTATATACGGAGAATACATGGCTACGGTCTATGAGCGTAGCGCGTAGCTCTAGGTGGCAATTAAAGTGTCCCAATAAATCAATGTACGGTATTGTAGTTAAAGAAACGTTAAACAATGAAAAATCATAGAAAGCAAGCGTGGCTAAGTGTAGAAACCACAAATAAACATCAGAACATGACAACTGAGGAATAATCTCTCAAAATAAACTTTTAATAAGCAGTGTATACCAAGAATATACGTATTCTTACACCAAAAATAGGATCATACGATGGGCGCGTGACATCTTTTCTTTACGATGTGGTTCCTCACTTCCCCGGTACGTATTGCCCTATAACTAATAACGGCGGTACGGAGGGACAAATATTTTCCCTCAGTGGGATATTCACTATTCTCGATCACTCGCCTCATGTGTAAAGCGGGCCCCCGTGTAAGATACCACGTTCATAAATGTCTCCCACGCACGAGAGAGAGAGACGCAATATTCTGCATCTCTTTCTCTTTGAATAATAATAAATTAATAATAATAGACTTATTAATTGAAAACCATATTGCTAGCGTTAACATGTTCTTGCGTATTAGGTAATACATAGTTCACACATTTATTACAATTGCCTGAACTAGGATGATCCTGTATATCAGGCAAAGAGAAAATATACCAATGAATGTAATTTGTGTACATAAAAGGCACCTGATAAACAGTAAGTTATCTAAAATACTTAATAATAAATTGGTAAAACATGTTGTGTACATCAATAAAAACCTATAAGCTAGGAGCTAACAATTAGAGGATAATATGTAAATACGTGCCTGAACTAGAAAACCCTGTGTTTCTGTAATGAAGAAGAAAGAATGTTTTATAAATGTATCTACAGTGAATACTCTAGCACA
This sequence comes from Notocelia uddmanniana, assembly GCA_905163555.1. Lineage (NCBI taxonomy): Eukaryota > Metazoa > Arthropoda > Insecta > Lepidoptera > Tortricidae > Notocelia > Notocelia uddmanniana. The sequence goes on along the minus strand of LR991067.1, from coordinate 8,199,452 downwards.
GAATTGTGGTCTGTGTTTGGATATATTTCTCTCTCTGGCTTGTTACGTTATGTAAGCAAGAAATGAGCGATTTCATCAGAATGCGGATTCAGCCAGGTTACATGACGCGTTATACTTACGCTAGGAACTATCTGTCATATTTAGTATGGAAGTTGATATTTAGACCAACCTTACGCACGCTCGAAAACGTTACGTAATCACCCCATTGCGTAACATTTCAAACGTAGGTACTTTAGTAATTTACCCCTACAAAAAATGACAGATTTCACCTTCCAAAAGTTACGTACTCGCCCCTGTTCTAATAAAAGGTACAAGGACTGTTTTATAAAAACTTTACATCTTTACATGAAGTACCTAATGCAGTCATAAAAATCAATTTTATTTATAACAATTATAATAATAAAATTATTATAATAAGTGTATTATAACAATAAAATTATTATAATAATGGGTTGTAGCAGGTGTATTACATAGTAAAACTCTCCAAAGGGCCTCTACGTGTTGGATCTGTGTCCCCACGCAAGCCTACCAAAAGACCGGGATGTAATGGCCCGTGAATCTCGAAGGAGAAACAAATTAATTATAATAATAAAATTATTATAATAATAAATAATATAATAAATAATATTGGGGGACAATCTTACACAAATCGACCTAGTCCCAAACTAAGCAAAGCTTGTACTATGGGTACTAGACGACGATATACATACTTATATAGATAAATACATACTTAAATACATAGAAAACGTCCAAGACCCAAGAACAAACATCCGTGAAAAAGTGCACAAATAAATGCCCTGGCCGGGATTCGAACCCGGGACCTCTAGCTTCGGAGGCAGAGTCACTACCAACTAGGCTAAACAGGTCGTCAAAATATTTTAAAATAATGAAAAATTAATTGATTTATATTAAATTATTATATATTCAATTATTCTAATATATTGTTTAAGTTGGCTGAAGTGAAAAATAATAAGTTTCTATCAAAAAGTTTTTTTGGTAAAAGTTTTGTTGCCGACTGTACCTTTTTTCCAAATTTATCAAGTACCCGTTGAGAGGGTTCCAATGAGATCATACAGGACGGGTATATCTTTCGTAGTTTAGGAGTTGTTAGGGCCACTTTTGGTCTTTATCATCAGATCAGTTCGGTGGTACCATAATATTGCATTGTCACCGAAGTTACATAAAGTATACCAAAGTTCAGCTCAATCGGTTGAGAATAACTGGTCTAAAATTCAGTTACAAGATTTGACCCGGAAACACATAGGTGTACAAACATTGCAAAATAAAAGCTTGAAATATAAAGAACCAATTTATTATTACCTTAGCGGCTCGAAAATGGCGGTTTTGTTGCGTGAAACCAGTGAGCAAAATGCAATTTTGCTGCGAGCGTGAAAACGACTTTTCCGGCTTGAAACCAGTGAGCAAAATGCAATTTTGCTGCGAGCGTGAAAAAAAAGTAACTTTTTAATTTTTCATATCGTAGGTTAGTTTAAGTAACTTCATTCTCTCTATCACTATTCCTTTGCGTTATATGTTCTCGCCGCTGAGGTGAAAAGTTGTATGTATCACACGAGAGCAAAGATATTTGCATCTCGTGTCTTTGAGTCCCTCGCTACGCTCAAGATTCTAATTTTGAAAAATTATAGAATCTTTCGCTTGCTCGGAACTCAAAATCAATATTCGCAGCAAAAATGTACTTTGCTCTCTTGTTGAACAAATAACTATTTCAATCTAGAAAAAAATAATCAATCTTACTTTGGTTTTGACGAACAATATGATATTCTCCTTTCATTTTGTTTCCTAGGTATATCAGTCAACGCTACGGGTTCATACCTCTGGGACTATTTTTGAATGCACTTCACAGCGTTCTCTATTTAAATTATCTAACAATAGAAACGGCCAGCCTGCAGACGATAGCTGTCTACGACAGCAGTCGTTAAGCCAAGTTAGAGGCCTTCGGGTGGCTTGAGAACTTCTAACAGTCAAGTTGCCCACTCACTTGACAAAGGGGGTCGAAGTTGCACCACGTCCGTAGGGAGTACCCACCGTTACCCTACACGTGACCCCTGGGTGGTGCTAAAAGTGCAACAAAAACTGGCAACCGTACTTGTCTTCTCGAAGATCTCACGGTCCGTAAATAAATGCCATATGATTAAAAAAAAAACAGAACCATTGAAAAATATCAAGAATATCAGGGTCAATTGGCTACAGTGAGTGAGATGATTTGAAATAGTTGTGAATTGTAAAGAATTGGGCCCCGGTGTGGACAATGCCACGCGTCCCTTTTTCATTAGGCCTCACCTAACATCCTGGTATTATTATGATGAGAATTTCTATGGTCTAGTTTAAATAATGAGTTAGTTTGATATGTACAGTCAGCTGCAGAGAAACCTGATCCTCCTGTATACAAACTTCTATGCATGTAAGGTCAGATTTCTCTGCAGCTGATTGTACCTAGTATTATGATTATTTTAATTTTGTGATTATGACAGCTTATCTAAGTTTTGCTTCTACTGAGTAAGTAATAGCGTCTAAAATAGGTACGAGTAGGTACCTACGACTGCGTTACAGCCCGGCTGCGCGAATTAAATAAATAAATAAATATTAGATATAGGGACTTTTTTACAAAAATCGAACTAGTCTCATAATAAACTCAATGAGGCTTGTGTTATGGGTACTAGACGAGACGACGATATATTTAATATATATATACTTAAATACAAAGAAAACATCCATGTCTAAGGAACAAATGCTTATGCCAACAACATAAACAAATGGCCTTACCGGGATTCTAACCCGGGAACTCCAGTTTCGTAGGTAGTGTCACTACCAACTAGGCTAAACAGGCCGACTAATTGCGACGGCAAATTGCGGCACGGCAAGCGTTTTATCTGTTTATTGCACCACCAGCCCACTGCGATTAGTTGAAATCACACGCAATGTATTAGTAACATAGGACCCTTATGCCGTATCATACAAGCTAACTATTCACCTCACCACTCACCCCTAGTATAATTTGACGAACGGAACTCGTAATAATAACACGTAATCGGAGGTCCACCACAATAGGATATTTCACAACACATTTTTTTTCACGTTATTTTTTTATTTTTTACCGCGTTTAGATTTGTAATGTTTTAATTTAGTTTTTTTAATAATATAAGTACATGTTGATTACTTATTAATAACACAATTTCACTAGTATATTACCTAAGTTGGTTACCAATAAACAAATCAAACAAAAATATATGGAAAAAAAACTAAATTAAGCTTATTAATGCAATTTTAATGATTTTAAATACATGTATTTAAAAGAAGATTGGTGAAGGCTATAAGTGACCGCCAATCAAATAAAGATGGCTCGGGCCATAACAAATGTGAGACACTCTCCGTAAAATTATGCCAGTGCGAAAGAGTATTACCACTTCAGTCATCAGTTTGGTAGACGGATACCGTAGTGCAGTCGCTGGCACTCCATAAATCACACAAAACCCTAACACGCCGGTCACGTCCACTGTCGTTACAAAAATACGATAGTTCGTCGAGTCGTATTCCACGAGATGCTAGTTTGCGCCAGTGACCCAGTTTTCAATTTCATCGAGACATTGGTGTCATCCCTGTTGTGTGATTTTGATATTAAATATCTCGATCATAATTAGGTACCTACCTTTGGTTCTGAAACTGTAGCTTAACCTTGTGTTAGTTTTTCTTTATATATTGAGTATTGACCTATGAAAGGGTAGTCTTATTTCATGTGTACATACACAACAGTTACCACCACCACCACACCAGCCGAAGTACGTCCACTGCTGGACATAGGCCTCCCCCAATTTCAACAGTTACGTATGACTGCAATTACATGTTAACTTATTAAATAATATAGTTATACAAAATTATTATTATTATTAAAATAACAGCCTTACAAATTGTTAACCAAGCCGTAGAAAGACAAGGATGGTATAGTGCGCTTGACAGTCATCTTTGGATTTTACTGTTTACGAGTTTATCATTAAAGAATTGTAATTAAAACTTTGCAAGCTGAGAGAAATTTATCTGAAAGACCGTTTGTGGTCACCACAAGGCGTTGGCTGGACGGACGAACCAACACTTGTGATATATATTTTACCTAAAAGTCCATTAATGGTATGTCTACATTTTAATATTAATTGCAAGTATCATGTAGAAATAGAAGAACGTTGATTTGCATAAGGCACATATATTATATTAAGACTCGACCATCGGCAAATTTTTGTCTTGCTCGCTTGCTAGTGTTAAACTTCAAATTCGTAACTATTTATTTATCTTATCTATAAGCAGTGATCGTAACTTTTGTAGCATTTTCGGTGCAGCGCAGTGTATTAACGGAATTGGGGTAAATAATTTAAATATTTATGATTCATTAGCGTTAATATTACCCTTAATTAACAGTTTAAATTGTATTTGTCCATACCAACTCCGTTAACACTACGCTGCACCGAAACTGCTACAAAAGTTACGATCACTATTTATAAGAATATAGTAATTAATATGTAAATGGTCTTCAAGTCCTCGTATTCAGCATGCAAGCAAGTGATAAATACTTGATTTAAATAAAACGCTCGATATGATGTATGTATAAAATAATTTTTTGTCAAAACGGATCATCATTTCAAAAAAGCAAGTAAATCCAGTTATTTAGTTACCTTATTCTGAAAGTAAAATCTCAAAATTTCATGTTTCCCGTAACAAATTGAGTAGTAGTTGCAATTGGAAAATCACTTCACTCCTTATGTTCTGCAGATTATAATGTATTGCTTTCTGGTAATAAAATTATTAGATAACAAGCAGTGATGTTATTGTAACTGCGGTCTCCTGCATGGTGGAGCTGCTTACTTCACCAGTTTGAATTTAAATGACATGTCAAATAAGTTCTAAATTATTCATTTCACCTGAGTGGGGATCGTGTATTTATATCTATCTATACTTGACTATGGTTAATTCAAAGCAGAAACGCCCGTTCCCTTCGCAGCACACAATACAATTTAATTAAGGTTAAATGCCGTAATAATTGAACCGAGTTCTTGAAAGCATAATTAATTTCACGTCTTTTGTGTATGGTTTACTTGAGTATGTGCTTCATCCACATAATTACTCAGCCAAATATATGACGGTCAAAAATATTTGCGATAGGTAAGTGGGTGGATATATATCTACTTAAAAACATCCACGTCTCAGGAACAAAGTGTTTCTGCTCACCACAGTAACAAAGGCCCTTACCGGTATTCGAACCTGGGACCTCAAGCTTCGTAGGCAGTAAAATAGTTAGAAGTGCAAAATCACTTTAAACGCACTTTTTTCTTATGGTTCTGCAAATTCAATACAATACAAAAAACAATACTTTATATTTAGAGTAAGTATTATTTTTTAACAGAAACAAACGACGTTTATGAATATATAACTGACCATTCGTGCACTTTATGCGCTTCGTAATAAGGGTCAGTTAACTGTGTTGGCGATTATAGTAATTTACCCAATCATCATCCTTGTAGGGTTTACTTGACACATAATTCCGATATTTGACGTGGACACTACGAAAACGACTGCCTGTTAATTTCCCCGAAAAGCTACTCAAAGTTAATATCAATTGCTATTTCGTACTGACTACAAACTATGTATATAGCTGCACGGTTGTATAATGGAGTTCTGTAGCAGTTGGTACAACTGCAATTGAACGGCAATGGAACTGTATCACAATTGCATTGAAACCAGCCTCACGGCTCTCGCAGAACCACCGGGCATATAAGTATATTTTATTATTCAGTTATAGATATCTAGAGTATGTACTACGTGTCAAAGCAAAGCGGCGGGGTAGGTAAAGATGGCTAGTGACGAGGAACTACGTAATTAAAATATTCCCTTGTATTTGGATTGAATCTTATTAATAACTGAATAATAAAATAGATACTTAGGGTCGGATCTGTTGCAGTTTTAATGCAGTTGTGATGCAATTCCATTCTCGTTCTATTGCAGTTGTACCGACTGCTACATAATTGCATTACAACCGTGCAGCTAATTTGCCTTCAAAAGCTGCACGCCGCCAGAAAGCTGCTGAAATGGTAAATGGTACCTGTAACGGTCCTAAATACTTACTTACTCTCGGAGTAAATACAATGTAAAAAAACATATCGTTATTAATTAAGGTTTTTAGTTCGTTGTATTTCGCATGACATTTGTAAATGTTGAAGTGAAAGTAAAAAGTAAAATTTGTAATATGAGTCCCGTCTTTTCTAAATGGCCGAGGGACCCCAGGACATGAACTTTCCCTGATAGAATACGTACGCCCACGATGCGCCAACGACCTGAAATAAATATTTTGAATTCGAACAGAGTTGCATTTGTTTGTTCCGTTACACTTTAGAACAAATCGAATTCATAACAATGTTCAGCTAATTTTTAACTTCATTGATTAAAATTTCATTGTTATTTTGATCTTCAATAGTTTATGTTAGCAGATGATGATTTAAAATCACATTTAAAGACCATTGGTTACGGTTTGTCGTAAACCAGTAGCTAAAATCCTCGTTTCCTATATTTCTTGTCCTGTGAAGAATATATAATTTATGGTGAAAATAACTAAACACATTATTGTATTATAAAAACTTGTTGTTTAAGGCTCAGAATTCTCGTAAAATTTACAATAATAATAAAATTAAGGGGACGTGTCTCAAACTGGACACCTTTGTAACTTTACTATAAACGGACGACGTGACAAACAAATGTATGAGATTTTACCGTGTCCATTTGGTGATATTAGCATACAGGTTATATGGTACAGGATAAAAATGTGACCAAAGAGACGTAGCGAATTCCTTGATATTACCGAAATGTTTAACGTACTTATGGAAAAATACACTTCGTTTAACATAATTTTATTTATAGAAATCAGAAGTTCTAATAATTAGCATATAGTCTACAAAAATAGTTGAACAAACCGGACAAAAATTCGTGGTGAACCTCACTCACCTGCAAGAGCACACGTCTCTCTGGGAGTCGGATTTAGACTGATTACCGTATTTTACACAAACTTACCTATAGACAATATGTTGAAACCAGGAATCAAATAAGCCTAAAACGTATGCAAAAATATTTGTCTAAAAGGGACAATATCCGGAACGCGATTGTGAGTGGACAAGGTTTCAATCTAAATTTAATCTTAAAGAATTTATATTGTTAGCTCTTTATCCTAAGATTTCGATTCTCTAACGTTGAAGCTGTTTCAAAAATATATTACTTGGTGTGAACATCAAATTGTAAACACCATTCAATAGTTGGGAACCGCGGAGGGGACGGCACTGGAGCACGATTTTACCAAATTTCAAATCGGGTTTGTTACGCGAAATAATTAATGTTTTGTGCATTAGAAGTTTTTTAATTGACATGAATTCGGACATGAATTGTCCGAAATCTAAGGTTTGAAAAAAAGCTAACACTCACCATATATGTACGAAATTCGTCTTGTTGGAAAGTCTCTAAAAATCCAAGCAGACAACAGAAAAACTCTATGTTACAAGGAAGAATGGAAATGCTATATTTTAATTTAACAAAATCAGTTGACCTATAATATTCATATTCATATTCATTTATTCATAATTATCGATATTACATGTCAAGGTTTCCTACTAGAACGTTAATAAATTAGTAATTAGTAAAAATAAATCTACAATAACTATCAAGTTTTTTCATCTTATTCCATAGAAATGAGGTCCAAAAATGTGAACATTTTTGTGCTTTTGTATTTGTATCTAACTAAACTTTGTGCAGTGTCCAATAATAAACAGAAGCCATAAAGTATGTCAAAGTATCGGACATCCGTATCGACCGGACTATTTCTATTCCTTTTCAAAACCGCTGATAAATTTATTCAAGCGCTACAATATAACCTTGTAAATAGAGTTCATTTTCCAACACATCGTAAGGGAGAAATGAGGTTGTGAAAGTAAGGAGTCGATTTCGCAGAGTGGTCGTAAATTCGGATCTAGTGCAATAAAAGTGTGATCCGATCGGTAGTCATCGTAAAGTTGGCCATTTAACCAGGCTAATACTTCCCTCGTCCTATTTTCCTGGTACCATCAGTAAGTCAACAGTTCTAAGTAAGGCGATTTCCTGACATGGTGGGGCCAGTTCGCTATGTGATAGTTTGTTCTTTGACGTGAGCTATTACTACTCGTACATTTGCGCAAGAGTAAGTAATATAATGAGCGGAAGTGGGGTAGTACTGCACTTTCAGTCCGACGCAGGTCGGGCCTAGTTGAGTTTCTTGCTGGACTCTTCTCAGCTAGGCTAGGTTTAATGAACCAATGAAAAAACTCCCAGTAGCTCGATTCCACTCACACTCCAGATTCGGTTGAGAACCGTTCAACCAATCTTACTGGAGCGCAAACAGAGTACTCGAGCCACGCGGTCGTATCAGAGGTTTCCCCTGGATTTCCCCCAGGCAACTCTCCCACCGCGAATTCCTATCGCTTTAATGGGCAAGGCCGATAAAGCCACAGTCAGGTCAAAAAAATAAAAACAGTACTGCGATTGTATCGCCCTGTTTACGGGATCACTCATTGAAATGTAGTCCTGCAGTAAAGAAGGGGTTCTGACTCGACAGACAGTTGACATTGACAGCTGACAGTTTTCTAATATCACACCGCCTACGCACTGACAAGTTAAGTTATACGATAAGTGGAAAACTTAAGAAAATGACCTGTCGTATGTATTTGTTACGTGTTTGAATAGACATTTGTTTGGTTTGTGTTACACATCTATCTATCTATATATATATTACGCGAAGCCGATCCTTACAACGCCCATCAGATCTACAGTTATGGACCGATTTTGATAAATTATATACCATAGGATTCGTCCCATGCTGCAGATTTGCAATAAGGTCTTAGTTTTTTGATTTTTATCCTGGATTTTTTTTTAAATTGATATTTACGAAAAATCCTGGATGCCCCGACAAATATAAGCCTCAAAATCGTATATATATATTACGCGAAGCCGATCCTTACAACGCCCATCAGATCTACAGTTATGGACCGATTTTGATAAATTATATACCATAGGATTCGTCCCATGCTGCAGATTTGCAATAAGGTCTTAGTTTTTTGATTTTTATCCTGGATTTTTTTTTAAATTGATATTTACGAAAAATATGCTCGCTTTTCACTTTGTGAACTTTTCTTAGACTGAGCATGCTCCTTTCCATAGCGCGTTGTGTGGTGATGATTTTGGACTTTGTTCTGACTGTGTGACTCCATGTTTGGCATCCGTATGTAACTGTCGGTAAAATGTTAGTATCAAAAACTATTTTTTTGAGATGCGCTGGATAATTTCCTTTGAGAATATCTTTGTGAGTCCAGTATTTTTTCCAGCTTATAGCTATACGTCGTTCTATTTCCTCTTGAGTGTTGTTATCATTAAATGATATATTAGAAACAGAACCAAGATCACTGACGCGTTGCAATATGCCCTTAAACTAAAATGGCGATGGGCCGGACATTTAGCTCGACTCAAAGACAAGAGGTGGACTAGAGAGGCGACTCTATGGAACGGACCTGACGGAAAAAGAAAGCTAGGACGGCCACTAAAACGATGGAGCGATGATATAGTAGCTACGGCTGGAAGAAAATGGATCAACAACGCGGAGGATCGAGAAAAATGGAGCAAATTGGAGGAGGCCTATACCCAAACAGGGGTTCCAATCAATAGCTAAATGCAAAATGAAAGAAAATACAATTAATACTTAAACTTATTATTATTATATACCTATAGTAAAAATTAACAAACTACAAAAAAAAAAAAAAAAAGTACAAGTAAAATATAAAATATTCTAACATATATGATGAATAAATCAATACTAACACAAAATAAATAAATAACAAGTATATTGTAAAACATAGTTAAGTAACAAGGAAATAAAAAGGCTTATTATTATTATTATTATTATTTACGAAAAATCCTGGATGCCCCGACAAATATAAGCCTCAAAATCGTGTTCGATGACGCCGCATACAAGCGACGGGTCAGCTTACCTTGGTAGAATTGTACGAGGTGTCAAAATTTAGCTTGGTTAACACGTGACTTGGGAACTGGCTATTGTATGATTCCGGATGACATAAAATCAAATATGAATTAAAATGTTCCTGTAAGAAATATCTGGTACAGCATTACAAAATAAAATCTTTTGACTCGAGAAATACTCAATATTATTAACTATAAACGAAAGTAAAATTACTAATTTGTTTACAAGACAATACATAATATTCGGTGTATTCGGTCTAAGTATTTACAGTTTACATGAATGCCAGACCAGGGGCCTTTCAGCTCGAAGTACGATTTTTTCTATGGAAATTTTAGTTTAACTTGTTTGCACCAGATGTCACTGGGTGCTATCCTTATCGCACTTGCATATTGAAGTGACAGAGAGGCAGCGTTCGTGCGGTTAGTTCTTACTAAATACACAACGGCGCTACGATCTATGTAGAGTATTTCACTGGTATCTCTATCTCAGTATATATATTGTACTTTGTGTGCCAGACGTTTTGTGTCAACATTTAACTTATTTTTTATTGTGGCCCTTTACACGATTTTTATTTTCACAATACTGAGGTGTCAATATTATTGCGGTCTATAAAGACAATACAAATTTTAGTGATCCGTTAATTGGGGCCTTTTACACGGTGATTATTATCCCGTGACACACTCATATCACCATACGATTTACGTGAATATTGATGCATATTGAACCAAAACACGAACTATTTGGAAAAACGCGATAATATTGACATCTCAGTTTTGTCATTATATTAATCGTGTAAAGGGCACCATTCATTTCCCAACTTAAGACCCTGTTCACATTATCCGATTTAATGAAGGTTTCGGCTCCGACAAATGTATGGAAATGTGACCAATATCGTGTCGTGCAATGTGAACAGTGACCAGTTTTCGTAATTAATATATATATTACGCGAAGCCGATCCTTACAACGCCCATCAGATCTACAGTTATGGACCGATTTTGATAAATTATATACCATAGGATTCGTCCCATGCTGCAGATTTGCAATAAGGTCTTAGTTTTATGATTTTTATCCTGGATTTTTTTTTAAATTGATATTTACGAAAAATCCTGGATGCCCCGACAAATATAAGCCTCAAAATCGTGTTCGATGACGCCGCATACAAGCGACGGGTCAGCTTACCTTGGTAGAATTGTACGAGGTGTCAAAATTTAGCTTGGTTAACACGTGACTTGGGAACTGTCTATTGTATGATTCCGGATGACATAAAATCAAATATGAATTAAAATGTTCCTGTAAGAAATATCTGGTACAGCATTACAAAATAAAATCTTTTGACTCGAGAAATACTCAATATTATTAACTATAAACGAAAGTAATATTACTAATTTGTTTACAAGACAATACATAATATTCGGTGTATTCGGTCTAAGTATTTACAGTTTACATGAATGCCAGACCAGGGGCCTTTCAGCTCGAAGTACGATTTTTTCTATGGAAATTTTAGTTTAACTTGTTTGCACCAGATGTCACTGGGTGCTACCCTTATCGCACTTGCATATTGAAGTGACAGAGATGCAGCGTTCGTGCGGTTAGTTCTTACTAAATACACAACGGCGCTACGATCTATGTAGAGTATTTCACTGGTATCTCTATCTCAGTATATATATTGTACTTTGTGTGCCAGACGTTTTGTGTCAACATTTAACTTATTTTTTATTGTGGCCCTTTACACGATTTTTATTTTCACAACACTGAGGTGTCAATATTATTGCGGTCTATAAAGACAATACAAATTTTAGTGATCCGTTAATTGGGGCCTTTTACACGGTGATTATTATCCCGTGACACACTCATATCACCATACGATTTACGTGAATATTGATGCATATTGAACCAAAACACGAACTATTTGGAAAAACGCGATAATATTGACATCTCAGTTTTGTCATTATATTAATCGTGTAAAGGGCACCATTCATTTCCCAACTTAAGACCCTGTTCACATTATCCGATTTAATGAAGGTTTCGGCTCCGACAAATGTATGGAAATGTGACCAATATCGTGTCGTGCAATGTGAACAGTGACCAGTTTTCGTAATTAATAATACTAACAGATCCGCAGTGTTAAGCAAGACGATTTTTCTTATAGTTGTCTCTTTGGATCCTTATGGTTAAGCAAGATGAATTAGACCGGGACAGATAGAACGATCATTTTCGGCTGCTAACGAATTGTCTCCACTTAAAAGCACACCAAAATTTCAAATCCCATATAATGCAAAACGTCACAAACGTCAGTTCAGTACAATTTGCATATAAACAAATATATTTGAAAGCAGATGCACTGACAGGTGAACACCTGTCAGATATCACTTATCTGTCTTTCTCAAACTTACTGATTTGTGCATTAGAGAGAAGAGATCAGATGTTCAGAAATTGTTCAACTTAAATGAGCGGATTTGATATCTGTGGCAGTTTTCTATACATATAGGGATAAGCTAGCCTTTTTACTTCCACTTTTTGTCTGTTTGTCATTTTGCCGTGTTTTATCTACAATAAAGCCATACATACATAACCGTGTCGGCTCCAACGCCGATATCGGATCGGATAATGTGAACAGGGCCTGTTCAGTTCTGTCGAATAAAGCAGAAAATAAATGTAATGTTTACATAAATGACATACGTATTGTGTCACTTTTTTTTATTGTGCTCTATTATGTCAATATTATATTGTCATGGTTTAAACAAAGAAGTTGGTATACAAACCAATGACGCTTCAAATATACGTTCCGTATATCTTGACTGATATTGATACCTGCCAAAACAATGACAAACCAAATTAAACTTTACGTTGTGAGTTACAGAACTGTTTCTGAGTTAATCATAGATAAGCTGCAAAACATTTTGAAAGAGAAGATATTCGCTGTGTCTAAGTGTGTCTCTCTTCCACCTATTGCCATACCAGTAGGGTGATCAAGAGATCATAAGCAAAGAAGTTCTCATTGGAGTAGACGTTACTTATTGGTGGATTTAGATCAAACGAACGAGAAAACAATGTTGCACTAATTAACCTTTACGACGCCAACAACGCATTTGAAGTATTTGCGCACCATCGATTCAATACAACGACAAATATATCCGTCGTGGTGACGGCATCCAATGCGATATTAACCTACATGCATTTCTATAGATAATGCGCTTAAAAGGTTAAAAATATAATTACAACCTTTAATTGCCGAGAACATAGGTGTTATGATATATGAAAATTACCTTCGTACTTTATAATATGTACTATTACTTATTCTGTGATACTATGGTTTATATTCTATCTCTTATGAAAAATGAGTTGGCGTGTAAGTGTCACTGTGGTTCATAAAGTATGGCGTTCAAAAGGTTAATTTGCTATTTTTTTTTCAATGTTTGTCTGAGGATGTCAAACCCTACAAAGTTGAACCCTACAGAAATGCATGTAGGTTGATATCTCATTAGCCCATCATGGCCCACGTACAAGGCCCAGTTATGCGGTGGATCGGGGTGCAAATATGTTTTTTTATGATTGACTGTGACACAAATGTTTTTAAATCAACTTTGTAATCGAGAGCGAAGCCACGGGATAGAATATAGATAGGCTATATTCTATCCCGCGGCTCCTCTTGCATTCTTCGTAGTACGTCGACGCGGCGGAGCCGCGCGGGCAACTAGTTTTAAATATTATGTAATGTCTATTTGAACACGTCATAATCACAACTACATTCACCAGGTCATTTTCTTAAGTTTTTTACCAATATCTTAAGGATGCCTTGCCTTAGATCATCATCATCATCATGTCTGCCAAAAGACGTCCACTGCTGGACATAGGCCTCCCCCAAAGACTTCCACAATGACCGGTCCTGCGCCACCCGCATCCAGCGAACACCCGCGACCTTCACCAGGTCATCGGTCCACCGTGTGGGGGGCCTGCCCACGCTACGCCTTCCGGCACGTGGTCGCCACTCGAGAACCTTTCCGCCCCAACGGCCATCGGTTCTACGTGCTATGTTGTCTCGATTTTATTTAGTTTATGCTATTAATATATAAGGTTGCGTTTCGACTTTTATAATGTAAATGTATGTTTTGAACTCTGTGGCGAAGCCATGAACTGTTGAAGAGGCACGAAGATTGGAAGAAAACTCCAAATGCTTATATAAAACTAAATTGTTTCAAGACAAATTTACAGCATAACGGTGAAAAGTAAAGACACCTGGCTACAAACAACGTTCATAGAAATTATTGTGGACGGTTAAAATATGTATATTGTAACTATCTTCTAAGTTGTAACACTGCCCACACATTAAGAAGAATCATGTCTTTACCGTCTTTAAAATACACCTAACGATCCAAATGTAAACAAGAAATTAAACATAGAAGAGTAAGAAAGAACTGTTTTCCCTTAAAAGTTAATAAATAGCTTCGGGGTAGACTTAAGGATTTTCCGCTATATTAGAAGTGTTATTTTTAAACTGCAGGCAATCTTTTCTAAAAACAAGTTATTTTTATACGCAGATCCCTAACTCAAAATAATTTCTCCGCTCCAAGGATTATTGGTCACTACCGAAAGCCCGTTAAACACACTGCTATAATAGTGTTCTTTAATGACCCTCGATATGGTGTATTGATCATTAATATCGAGCCCTGCAGTCACGTCTCCGACATAACGTGGGGCCCAGAGTAAGGGGCCAACCCTTATGGGCACTTCAGTGGCCCCAGTGCAAACGATGTCCATTCTTATTGTATATTATGTGATGGGAAATACTTTATTGACGTTTCGTCACCAAGGAAATTCGAGGGTCGCGAGATTTTTTATTGTGGTGCTTGAATGGTATGTCTTGTCGCCATATTGGTGCCGTTATTAGGAAAAAATCCCGCGTTGTATTGTCGATATTAAAAAGGAAGATTATAATGAGGGCTCATATAGCGTATGAATTCGCCGCTACAGCGCTAGTGTAGGGTGAGGTCTTCGAAATGTAAAATGTCACTATTTGTAGGTGAGCTACGCGCGAGAATAATGTGGTGAATATTTTGCGCAACCTGAGATTAATTATGGCAAATATTTTATTTTCGGAAACTTACGTCCTCTTTTTTTCGAACAAAACGGGAGCAACACTGCGGCATATTCTATATTTTTACGGTACGGTTTTATGGTATGAAACACAGTATGAAATATGATTTAAATGTAAACTTTGTGTTCACGCCCGTAATACATGTTTAATAACAAAGTTTAACACATTTTACGACGTTGACAGCTAATATATCGCCAATGGTTGACTTAAATGGAAAAATGTTTTAGAAACCTCCATATCATTTTTAAAGGCCTATCCATAGATACCCCACACGTGTACATGCATTGAAATAGTTATTTGTTATACAAGGGTGCAAAACTGTATTTTACCCGCGAGTGTGGAATTGAAGCACGAGCCAGCGAAAGGATTCTATAGTTGAACCACGAGCGAAGAGAGTGGTTCTAAAATAGAATCCTGAGCGTAGCGAGTGTTTCAACACACGAGAAGTAAAATACAACTTTGCACCCGTGTGTAACACAAAACTTTTCTCCTCACTATAGCGAGGAAAGTGCAACCTGCAAAAAGCACAGTTCCACAGGCATGATTTTCATCACTGGAATCACCGATTTTTTTACAATATTATAACAGAAAACTCTGGAAGTTGTGTATAATATTTACGTAAGTCGGAGTCCGTGACAAGTTGTGTATATTTTAGTTGACATTGACAATGATGACATTTCTGACGATGCGTTTTGAAATTGCATCGACTCAACTTGTGCGTTTACAATTATACGCAATATCATTATAAAACAAATGTTATTTATAGAATTTGAAGGTTTACGACTTAAATCATTAAATAAAGCTAAATTTGGTATTTTGTATTAAATTCTCAAACCATTTATTTAATGATAATTGATATCATACTAACCATTATTATGAGCGTTTCACGTTTTGTTATTTGTCAAAAGCTACTCAAACACGCTCCAAGGTCAAATTACTTTCCCCACTTGTGGATAAAATGCGTTTTTACCCGCTTGTTTCAAAGGATAAAAGACGGCTTTCCGAGCTAGTGAGGGGAAAAGAAAATGATTATCCTCTAGTTACATGTATGAGGTGCCCCCCTAATTTAATATTTTTCATTATTTCTCATCATTTTTTTGTAGCGATTCATAGAATATATAGCGATTTATAGATAGATGTTTTGCCTTAATCTTGACTGGTAGAGAATGCTTTATGGCATTAATTCCGCCTTTTGAACTATAAGTTTTATTTTTGTACAATAAAGATTAAATAATTAAATCAATAAATACGCCTTTCTACCAAATTTCATAATTATAGTGCTTATTGTCTCCGAGTAAATCGACTGTGACATACGGATGGACAGATATGACGAAACTATAGAAAGCTCCGTTCCGTTTCCGCCATTCTGGCTCGGGAACCCTAAAAACACCCTAGTTCTAAACAGTTCCCACATATAAATACAATTGATGCACTGTTTACGAATTTAAGTACTACATCGTGTGTTCATAAGTTTTGAGACGAATATTGTTTTTTAATAAATCAATTACAGAAAATATTTCTGTCAAGGTTATTATTTTCTTTGAATCACTGTATTGTAGCTGATAAAAGTAAATATAATTTATTTAAATAGGCTTTCAATTTTTTTGATTTAAACCTTTAAATGCGGTGGTCTGTCTTAGGTGCCGGCACGAAACGAAAAACGCCTTTTTCACTGACAAGTGGATGTCTATGGTAGAAAGAAAGTTAAGGCAGTGGAACGACAAATTGTACATCAAAATGTCGATAGATGTTCCAACTACTGCACAGAACGTACTGCAACCTTATCACCCTGCGAGGTTCACGATACGATCGATTATTACGTACGAGGTAGCCTTTTCCTTCAATTTTGAATACTAGATGCTCAAATTATGCCTTAAAATTATCCATTTACCAGAAGGACTATTGGAATCACTTGTTAAAGTTTATTTGACACGTTTATTTGTGAAAAAAAAATAATGCTTTTTTGCAAAGTTTTAGAGAACACCGTAACAAAATGAAATTTCATACGAAAAGTGCTAAAAGAGAAATGTTTGTCTTTTATCAGTCAATATTAGTAACTTTCTTCGAGCCTGGCTCTAAATACTCCTGATTAGTCTTTTTGAACAAAATTACCATTTACGAACACACAATTTAGAGCTAAAAACCTGCCGTAAATACTACACTGGAAGAGTACTACCACACCAACCTATTTACTAATAACCAATAAGAATATATAAGTTGTTGTGGGTAGACTTAAGGTTAGCAATGTACCCGCACGTGATTGAATAAATCAGTTGTTGTTTTGAACTTGCGCTGTTTCATTGATACTACATGGTGGCAGCGGTGTAGTATTGTAATCGATATAATTCATAGAAAAATCAAATTTGCTACGTAGAAAAGAGTATACTGAGTATATTGTGACAGTAATTCAGTGTGCAGAGTGTTACTGGCGAGCTATACAGTTTACAATGGAACACGCGAGGCCACCGCCTGAGCTCAATATGGCGGGCGGACCCGTTACCCGGGCGGAATCATGGAAGCGGTGGAAACAGCAATTCATCTTGTTTACGAAGGCGTCTGGGGTGAGCAGTGAAGTTGGCGGGGTGCAGGCCAGTCTACTTGTCAACCTGATCGGGCCAGACGGATTTGACGTATTTCAAACGTTCACTTTTGATAGCGAGGCAGATAAAGATGACGTTAAGGCGATAATAAAAAAGTTTGATGAGTACTTCGGTGCAAAGGTCAACGTAACCTTAATAAGGTACAAGTTTTTTACTCGGAATCAGGAAGACGGCGAATCGATTCAGTCTTATGTTACGGCTTTGCGTCTTCTTAGCAAGAATTGCGAGTTTAGTACTTTGCAAGAAGAATTGATAAAAGATCGCATCGTCTGTGGAATTAGGAATCCCGTAGTTAGAGACAGGTTACTGAGATGCGATGATTTGAACCTGGAAAAGGCTATCAAGTTGTGCCAAGCCGAGGAAGTGTCACAGGAGAGCGGAAGACAGTTAGGTATAAGTGGAGAGTGTTCGAGTGCCATGCAGGTACATCGGGTGGAAAAGCGCGCGCGTGGCGGTGGCGCGCGGTACCAACAAGGCTCAGCACCGAGCGCACGGCGCGGGCGCGGCGGCGCCGGCACGCGGCCCGCGCCTCGCGAGTGCGCTGGCTGCGGCGGCACGCGCTGCGCAACTCGGGAGTGTCCGGCGCAGTATGCTACTTGTTTCACGTGTGGCAAACGTGGTCACTTCTCCAGAATGTGTAAGTCTCGATTTATTCATACTGATGAAGGGGTTAAAAAAGTGTATGATATTGAACAAACTGACTCGTGTAGTAGTGAGTCGGGAGAAGTGGAAAAGTTTTACATGGACATGGTCCGCTGTGATCAGGGTAAAGATCAATGGTCTGAGACCTTGCTATGTGAGAATGGCGCGGAGCGATTCAAACTTGACAGTGGTGCGGACATTAATGTTATTTCTTTGGAACGATTTCTGTACTTAGGGTTCAAGGTTCAAATGTTACAATCAACAAAAATAAAACTAGAATCCTATACCGGTGATGAGATTCCTATTAAAGGGGTTTGTAACTTAAACTGGTGGTACAAGAATAAACAATATTGTTTGCATTTCGCAGTCGCTAACATTAAGTGCCAGAGTGTGCTGGGACGGCAATCATGTGAGGAGATAGGTCTCATTAAAAGAATCAATGCTGTAAATTTAACAAAATACTCCGATCTTTTTAAAGGGTTAGGATGTCTTCCAGGCAAATATCACATCATCGTCGACAAATCGGTTCCACCGGTCATCAGTGCGAGTAGGAAGATACCGCTAGGACTGAGGGATCAGTTAGCCGACGAACTTAAAAAAATGGAAGCATTAGGGGTAATCAGAAAGGTTTCACATCCTACACAGTGGGTTCACCCATTAGTACTTGTAGCGAAAAAAAATAAAGGCATACGCGTGTGCCTCGACCCGCGCGAGTTAAACGTGGCAGTACAGCGCGCGCACTATCAGCTGCCTTCGCTAACTGAGCTGGCCACGCGCCTGCGCGGCGCCACCTGCTTTTCGGTGTTGGACGCCAACTCGGGCTTCTGGGCAGTGCAACTGGATGACGAGAGCGCTGATCTTTGTACGTTCGCTTCGCCCTTTGGTAGGTATCAGTTTATTCGCTTACCATTTGGAATAAATTGTGCCTCGGAGGTGTTCCACGCCAAAATGCGCCAACTGCTTGAGGATCTCGAAGGGGTGGATAACTTTATAGATGACATTATCGTATGGGGCAAAACTAGGCAGGAACACGATGAGAGGTTATATGCATTGTTAAACAGAGCGAGAGAAATAAATCTTAAGTTCAACAAAGATAAGTGTAAGATCGCAGTTTCGGAAGTCAATTATTTAGGGCACATTTTTGACGCTAATGGTATGCGTCCGGATAATGAGAAAGTTCGAGCAATAAATCAAATGCCGCCGCCAACCGATAGGAAAAGTCTTGAGCGATTTTTAGGGGCTGCAAATTATTTATCAAAATTTATACCCAATTATTCGCAACGCGCGACACCTTTAACCAACTTACTTAAAAAAGAAAATAGTTGGCAGTGGGGATTCGCGGAACAACGTGCGTTTAATGAATTAAAAGAATGCGTTTGTAGCGCCGGCGTGCTGGCGCTGTACGACGTGGGCGCGCCAGTGCAGCTGTCCGTGGACGCGTCGCGCGACGCGCTGGGCGCCGTGCTGCTGCAGGGCGGCCGCCCCGTGGAGTTCGCCTCACGCACGCTCACCGACGCGCAGCGCCGGTACGCGCAGGTCGAGAAAGAGTTATTAGCCATCGTGTTTGCTTGTGAACGATTCCACCAGTATATATACGGCAAGGAGAAGGTACAGGTGGAATCAGACCACAAACCTTTAGAGAGCATTTTCAAAAAACCCCTAATGTCTGTCCCGGCACGCCTGCAGCGCATGATGTTACGTCTGCAACATTATGACTTGGTAGTTACTTATAAACCAGGAAAGTATATGTATTTAGCGGACACATTGTCTCGGGCGCCGTTACCAGACCTATATAGCGAGGAAGTTCATAAAAATAACTCATATCAAATACAAATGGTTGTTAATAATATTCCGATATCAAACGCAAAATTGACGCTCATCAAGAAAGAGACAAAACGTGATCCGGAGTTTTTAAAACTAATTGAGTATATTGATATGGGTTGGCCGGATCACAAGTCACAGTTAGTAGCTGATTTAAAAGTGTTTTGGTCTTACAGAGATGAACTATTCGTAGTGGACGGAGTAATTTTTAAAAACATGTCGGTTTTAATACCACGATCTTTACGACCAACAATGTTAAATATAATACATGAGGGCCATATGGGCATAGATAGGTGCAAACGGCGCGCGAGACAAGTGATGTATTGGCCCAACATGTCACGTGACATTGAGGGCATGGTGAGACGTTGTCACACCTGCCAAGAGTGCTCAAATGCCCCATCCAAAGAACCTCTTTTACCGATTGAAATCCCAAATCTGCCATGGGAAAAAGTGGGCTCGGATATTTTTGAAATAAAAAAAAAATACTTTCTAATACTGGTGGATTATTATTCAAATTATGTTGAAGTTTGTAATTTGCCCAATATCTCGTCAAATGCTGTAATTGCAAACATAAAGGAAGTATTTTCGCGTCATGGGATACCAGAGACTCTCATAACAGATAATGGTACACAATATTCAAGCCGAGACTTTAAAAGATTTGCCACAGAATGGGATTTCAATCACGTCACGTCATCACCCAACTATTCACAATCGAATGGTAAAAGCGAACGTGCGGTTCAAACTGTAAAGAATATGTTAAAAAAGGCACTAATGAGTGACGGTGACTTTTATTTGGCACTTTTAAATTACCGAAATACCCCCCGGGATGGTTTGAGCTCTCCTGCGCAGCTTTTGATGAGCCGTAGGTTGAGGTGTAAGCTTCCCGTACACCCAGAACTATTAAAACCACAGCCCGTTGACACATCTGAATACCAAACAATGTTACGTAACCAACATAAGGCTAAGGAGAGGTATGACAAACATTGTAAAGCGTTACCCACACTCAATATAGGTGATGACGTAGTTTGTGTAGAAGGAAAAGCTAGAACTCGCGCTACTGTTGTGGGTAAAGCTGCGACTCCACGTTCATACATTATTCAGAATGCGGTAGGGGGTAAATTCAGACGCAACCGTCGTCACTTAATAAAATGTACCTTGAACGAGAAGCAGGCATCTTCGAAGTCAAACCCGCTACAGCCATCAGCTGACTACGAGGAGGAGTTCAAGGACGCCTGCGAAGATATGGGTCACGAGGAAGCAGGCGAAAATATGCCTTATTGCGTCGACAATAAAGTAGACATTAGACCAATGCCAACTTCCGAGGGACCCATTACGCGAAGGAAAGCTAAGTTATTAGCAGAAAATCAGTTTAATCAAGAAAGTAAATAAATAAAAAACTGCATTACTTAAACGATTTATTAGTCTCGTAATTTAAGCAGATTACTTAGTTTAAGGTATTTTAAGAATACTGAAAAAAAAAAAAAAAAAAAAAAAAACTTATTTACTTGTGTATAAGGTTCAAAGTCAAGTGACTAGATATCCGTGTAGATTAAAAGTTAAAATGCATTATATGTTATAATGTTATAATGTAATGTTACCACTTCAACATTTGTTTTTTCTTTCTCTCTTTTTCAATGTACATGAGTATTGGACGGACTATAGGTAAATCTGTATCGTATCCGTATCGTTGGTACTTACCTACTCTCACAAATAATACACTGTAACTAATATTACCAGTCAGCAATAATACATTTAAAAATCTCATTGCTTGTAAGTACCTACGATGGAGAACCTACTTGCTGCGTCCAAAGTCCAAGCAGTGTTAAAAATAGGTTTTAAGTTTTTTTTTTTACATAGGGGAATATGGGTAGATAAGATTAGAATACAATTCATTTACGACCCAACTTATCGTAAATGTATTGTCTGATTCATCGGATAATACAAAATAAGTAAGTTATGGTTTAGGGTAAATCTTACGAAATCCTTTGGGGGAGATGTTGTGGGTAGACTTAAGGTTAGCAATGTACCCGCACGTGATTGAATAAATCAGTTGTTGTTTTGAACTTGCGCTGTTTCATTGATACTACATAAGTAAAAATAAAAAAAACGCTATTTATTTACAAATACAGTATCTATTAGCTTTAACATTATTTATAAGCAAAACAAACTTAGTTTCATCTCGAATTTACTTAAGAACTTGGTTTTGTACTAACCTAAACAAGTGATATTTAATTATAGCCTGACAACAGTTTATTTAACCCTGAGATAGTGTCGCTGCAAACAGCTTACGTATGGCAATAATGAGCGTACGTCATGTATAGTCGGGGTGGTGGGCATTGGCTTCATGTTGATACTCGTATAATGTCTTAACATTGCTTACAGAGAATTCGGTTCTTTCAATTTACCTATTCGTCAAAATCTGATTCTAAATATTCAATATTTATATATTCTTCGTTTTCTGACTCTGACGAAGTCTGATTTTCATCAGATGTTGTGTCGCTTTCAGGACCACCAACCTCGATTACATTTATTTAGTCAAGTTAGGGAAAATACAACAGAGCAAGAAACATCGCGATGTTACCTTTCCTCTTAACTGACTGACCATCCCTAGGATACCCGTCGCTTTTACTTCATGTCCTGTCATTCTAAAAGAAAAAATATCAATATAACACGCCGGAGACGCCACATATTGTCAACTCAAATAGGCCAAGATATGTCTTAGTTGTGTTTTATGTCCCGTTCTCTAGGCAGTACCATTTGTATAAGTATTATTTTATTGTGTTTCTGTGGCGTACCTAATATAATAAAAAAAAATGATTGATTGATAAAGGATGTCCTCTTGTTCCTCAGACAAAAGTTTCATAGAATGTATCAGTTCGCAGAATTATTCATTTCATAGAAAGCTTTTAATCCGAAACCGTTAACTTTTTGGGTGGGCTTTCTAGATCGTTGTGTAGAACTCCTTTAGGTCTACCAGAAAAGTAGGTTAGGTTAGAACTGCGACCAGCGACCCCTTGCGAAAAAAATGTGTTCTATGAAATGAAAATTATGGGAGACATACATTCTATGAAACTTCTGTCTGCGAAACAAGGTGCACCATAAAAAGTTGGACATTTGTGGGAGACATGATACACAAGCAATATCCCAGTGGTGTCCCTGGAATGCCGCTCTAGTGTCATGTCTGCCAATTAAGACAAATGGAATTGCGGCTATAAGGATCACATTATAGGTATCGGCCGAGTGCGTGCATAATCACACAGGAAATCAATCAATTAGTAGAAGTGCGGCCACACCAACACCAATATTAGTCAAACATTGGCAAATGAGACCAATGTGTTGAGGGTATATTCTGCTCAGCGAACCGTATTGTCGACATTTTAATTAACCAACATAACATGCTGATTCATAAAATAATAAAAATAAGTCATATTGGGATGGCCTGTAGTGCAAAAATATGAGTGCATACAACTTGCTCAAAAATATGTCCCATAGCACTTATGTCGGCGGATTAAGGTTGCGGTATGTATTTATGAGAGGATTAAATCGGTACGTATTAGCTGACCGTACACTATTGAGCTCTGCAGTCCAGCAATTATTTCCAGGTAGTTTCGATTGGAAAAATGAGGTTATTTTTGTAAAAAACATATGCGTTCAATTATCGAAAATCGCGATTTTAATTTTTATTTAAATTCTTGTTGGTCAAGAGCACAACGAGTATACTTAAACTTTTAAGAAAGGGCTTGTACTTCACATTCTAAAACCGTTATACCTTTTTAGAGTTGTTTATTTTGATTTATGAAGGAAAATTAAATAAAAAATACCTGTTCCCTTAGCTCTGAAATATACCAAGCAAGAAATTTAATATTATTAGGTTGGTGCATATGATTCAAACTGACAGAAGAGAAGATAGCCATATCTCTATCTTGGTTATTTAAACAAAATATTTTATTACAAACTAAGTTCGTACGGAACCCTCGGAGCGTCAGTTTAACTCATAATTTACCGTTTTTAAATAGGTACCTACTTATAAATGTTTTTTTTTTCAATAACTCACGGATTTGCGTAGGATCATCTTACACTTAGAGCACTTTATTACTTAATTATAATTTAAAATTCAGTTGATGAAAATTTCATATTAGGCTTTATTGCTTAGTAACTGTACTTGATTAATTTGAGTTAGTAAAAAAGTTATTAAGCAAGCGTACATGTTAATTATTATACACTACAAACCGCAATTTCGTATGAAAGCAATAATTTTAGCTCCTTCTTAGAAATTACACGTTTAGAAGAATCAAAATTCATAATTTTAAACCAATTTTCGCTACTTGATACGTACTTATTTTGTCTCGTTTATAATAATAAGTTTACTTGCCTATAACTATTTTTGTAAAAGGTGGAGGTTTTTTATGGCTGTGAATGTATCGGTTCATCATCATCATCATTATGTCAGCCGAAAGACGTCCACTGCTGGACATAGGCCTCCCCCAAAGACTTCCACAATGACAGGTCCTGCGCCACCCGCATCCAGCGGACACCCGCGACCCTTACCAGGTCATCGGTCTACCGTGTGGGGGGCCTGCCCACGCTACGCCTTCCGGTACGTGGTCGCCACTCGAGAACCTTTCCGCCCCAACGGCCATCGGTTCAACGTGCTATGTGCTCCGCCCACAGCCACTTAAATTTAGCGATTCGGAGGGCTATATCTTATTCCTGATGCGATCATGCAGAGAAACTCCTAACATAGCTCTCTCCATTGCTAAAGAGCAATGGAGAGAGCTGGGAAGGGGTGACTTTGAGCCTTCTTATGAGGCCCATAGTAAGTGACCACGTTTCAGTGCCATATGTCATCACTGGCAACACACACTAGTCAAAAACTTTCGTCTTGAGACGCTGCGGAATATTGGACGAAAAGATGTGCCGTAGCTTCCCGAACGCTGCCCAGCTGAGTCGGATTCGACGATTAACCTCTTTCTCGAATTTGGACCTACCTAACTGGACAGTCTGTCCTAGGTATCGTCTACAACTTCCAGCGTAAAGTTAAGTATCCGATTGTTACGGGAGTTGGTGCAACATGGGCATGTGACATGATCTTCGTCTTGTCCATGTTCATCCTTGGACGAACTCGCTCAGAGGCTTTACTGAGGTCATTGAGCATTGTATCATGGTCTCAGCCAAGACTACTATATCGTCAGCAAACCGAAGGTGAGTGAGGTACTCGCCGTATATGTTGATGCCTAGCCTTCTCCAGTCCAGAGTCTTGAAAACATCCTCCAGTTGAAATGAACAACTGCAGCTTATGAAGAAACATACTTTTATTAATCAGCTTTACAACTATTTACACTTATAATAACTTAGCACTAAAGCAAGCAAGTTATCTGTCGACTTCAATAATAAGGAATGAATCCCCCAAGAGTCATTGGGTTTAATTAATAATACCTGCCCCACCAATCACTGGAGGGGCTCGGTAGGAGAAGGCACGATGCCGGCCTAGCCGTCACAAAGGTGGAACTACCCAATCCACCCAACCCATTTAAAAAATCATGGCACAGTGCAGCGGAGAATAGTTTAAGAGAAATAACATCTCCTTGCCTGACTCCCCGCTGCAACGGAATAGACTCTATCTCTCTATATGACGTCTGTTTCCTTTTTTGTGATTAGCTCTACCTAAGGATTTTTTTGTTTTTCTAACCAAGTTTGTCTCTTGCACCTACCTTCGCAATTTTCTGTTTGGCCCTATGGTTGACTGGTAGTGGTAGAGAATACCTTGAGGCAATAAGTCCGTTATTAGTACTGATTTAGTTGTGCAATAAAATTTAAATAAATAATTAATTAATAAATATATAGCTACTAGATGCAATATGGGAATACAGCCACATTTACTTGATACTACTTATTTATTGTTATCCCATTGTTTCGACAGAGTCCCCGACACTCTATTATAACATTCAAAATACATTTAATGCATTTTCAATTATAATAAGTCGAGCGGAGCGATTCTTCTCCCATCCATTGTTGTTCCACTCCATCTATGAAAGGTAAAGAATGAAAAGCATTCAAGATTCATTGTATTTGCTTTCCATCATAGAGTGATGAGTTCCCATTACCCGTATGCACCTTGAACAAATATTCATTTTATATTCTTCTTGAGAAATCTTGTATTCAATTTACAATGTATTATGTAGCTACGTGTAGTGTTTCTTCACCGCTCGGATGTTGCTTGTGCGGGATTTCATGGAAAATGGAATGGATATTTTTAAAGGTGAATTAAAGTATTACAGCTCTCTTATTCATAAACCGAGACGTCCTCACCTGTCACCTCACACCTCACCCGTTTTTATATAGAAACTGTCAAATGTCAAAATGACAAATGACGTTTTCAAAAACCTCGGCAGGGAGCTCATTCCACAGTCGCAGCGTTCAAGGGAGGAAATTCCTCTGAAACCGTTCCGTACGCGACCGATTAGGTTCTAAGGTGTGAGGATGAATGCCCTGCCGACGGCGAGCGGTGCGATGGTAGAAAGCGGCCGTGGGCATCATGTCGAACAGTTCTTCGGAGCACAACCCGTTATACAAGAGATGGAACACGCACAAGGAGGCAAAGTTTCTCCTTAAACTTAACGGTGCAATATCGCAACATTATAGACTGTCTCAACCCGAAGTAGAATTACCGTAGTTACTTATTAAGACGAATTTACCTCAAGATACCCTAATCTCATCAAGCAAGTACAGATAGCATGTAAAATTTCAAGTCTTTATTACAAGGGAATACGAGCGTTTGACCTGCTCATATAGCTACTTTTGATGCTGACTGTACATAGACATGAATGCACTCTTTTTGCTGAGGTCCGGCCACACACACCGCTGCTTAAAGGTCGGGCCACACCGCTGCTCAAAACGCACTGACGCACCGTAAACACAGTGATGTGCTTTCCTTCATTGCGATTCCGTACCGTCACCTTACTCGTACTTTGAGCGCCGGTGTGGCCGCACCCTAAAACGCACTGACTCACTGTAAACGCAGTGACGTGCCTGATGCGTAACGTTTTTAGCTTATAAGTTTCTCCCTTTCCTTCACTGCGATTCTGTACCGTATTTTGAGCACTGGTGTGGCCGGACCCAAATTGCCGCTAACTTATACGTGTAATGTACTGTTAAGGCATGGCACTCTTGTTCTATTAACTACTACTATATTTCTATCCTTAAAAAAATTCAACATTTCATTTTTTTAAGCAGTCTTTTTTCCGATAAAATCAAATAGGGGATAAAAAATTAAGTAATTCCATATAGTCAATAGTAAGTCAATTTCATATAAATAAATCAATTTCAAAAGTTCCTCATTCTAAAAAAGAGTAAGTGACAAGTCCTGCGTCATAGCGTAACAAATCATACAGAAGCACTGTTACTAAGACAGATTTACTAAGGAAAGTGAACTGCTGTTTTTTTTGTACGCTGTGACTGTCTCAATTCATTTTTGTGACGTCATTACGACGATGGTGGGCTTCATATTTTCGTGAATATTTAGAAAAAAAAGTAATAGATATAAAAATAAAAATAAATGTATAATGGGGTTAACGAATGACCGAAATGAGTTAAGATTTCATACTATTAGAAAATTTGAAATGTTGTCATTTCTAAAATGTTATTTTTGTAGGCATACAAAAATAAAAATAAAAGATATTGGGCAATTAGGAAAATATGGGACCCATTTGACTCGATTTATTGACATGATACTGATGACGTGACATTTATTGCGCGCACTCTTTCGGGTAGATTTGGCATGGTGTGTGCGAAATCATGCGACTAACTAAAGTCACATCAATATGCCGATTCGGTTACACAACTAATTATAAAATTGGATAGTGTGAATCTGGTGGAAAAGATGTTTAGCTTCAATGTGCCAGACGAATATCGCAACAAACGCCTACAATTTGGCCACGACTTCGAGCGGCGGCAGCTGCGGCTGCGGCTTTCTTAATACCACCACCACCACCATATCAGCCAAAGTTCGTCCACTGCTGGACATATGCCTCCCCCAAATTTACGGGGGTATACGCCATAATCGCCAGTATCGCCGCGCTTAGCATGCGGGTTGGCGATCGCAAGTATCTCCCCCGCACTCCAGGGATGCTGCTGCCCATCCCGCGGTGGTCTTGGTCGTGGTTTTAGGACATACCCGGGTCCCGGGGCTTTCCTAATACATTGCGTGTGATAACAACTAACAGCGAAGAGTTACGCGTCTTAACCGAGCAATGAACAGATAAAACGCTTGTCGTGCTGCAATTCGCGCAGTACTGGCCGGGCTGACACTTTCACTGCCAACAATTTCGTAGCGCTACGCTTGTAGCCGATAACATGCGAAAAACCGTATGTAGCGGAAAGCGCCTACGAGAC
Source organism: Notocelia uddmanniana (assembly GCA_905163555.1). NCBI lineage: Eukaryota > Metazoa > Arthropoda > Insecta > Lepidoptera > Tortricidae > Notocelia > Notocelia uddmanniana. Next base: position 8,170,852 of record LR991067.1, on the reverse strand, counting down.
AATCGCCCACCTAGCGGGTTCCTGCACTGAAAGTGTTAAAGTGCCTTTCTTAGCAACAGCGGCCTCACGCACAAAGCTGTACCGACACTTGCCCATTCCTCGCGCGTCTGCTCTCCTCAACTCTGTACTAGTAGAAATAACACGGTGAATTCAAATTTTATGCGCTCCACCTACTCCTTTAGGAAAACAAGCGTGAGGTTACGTATGCTGATATTTTTTACGATTCCCGAATCGCGGCGGCACGATAAATTCTCAGTTTGATATCGAACGGCCTACGAGTATAAAGCGCGATAGGCATGTCTTTTTTATAGGCGCGCCGTCTGTGGACCGAGGTTACGAGCTGTCGGGACGTGATACTTCCAGTTTTACTATTTTTTAAACTTTTTTACCACCATTTGACATATATAAACATGTCACTCGTTACTTTATAGGTTTTTGAGTGATTAATACGCTCAGCGGAGCTACGCATGCGAGAACAGTATGGAACTCTATCCTCTTATTCACAGACCGACTTGTCCTCACCTGTCACCTCACTCCTCACCCGTTTTTATATGGAAACTGTCAAATGTCATTTGTCAAATTTTGACAAGTTTCCATAAAAACGAGTGAGGCGCGAGGTGAGAACATGTTGGTTTGTGAATAAAACCCGTGGCACGCGAGTTCAGTTCACAGTTGGTCGGCTTTTTGTGCTATTTACTGCATTAGGTATGTAAAGATAACGTTACTGCGGTATTTCTCAGAACATCAAGTTAATTAATATAATAAAAGAGGTAAGCTCATGGAGCAGCCCAACTAGGGAAGTACCTCCACCTTACAGAATACCGGAATCATAATAAAACTACTTGCTCTTTAGGTTGATGTTGAGTTTCTGGTGGCGAGTGAGGTCGCCAGAGCTCTCAAAGCCGAGGTGTGCCGTGTCGTGGGAGAGAGACCTACCTACATGCTGCATCTCTAGCTGTCATATACAACAAATAAATCCACCAGTCTATAAAAGGTCTATTGCCGAACCTTTATTGACTACTCTGGAGTCGCAAGCGTAAATAGGCTGCGCAGTCCTACTATCAGGCAGCCCGTAAGCTTGTTTGCGGCTGTTGTTGTATTTTTTTTGCAAGGACAATAAAAGCTACATAATATTTCACTTCAACCCGCTATGTTCCTATAAATCCTATCCCATCCTACTCTACAGTATTAAACGAGCAATATTTTTATACTCGTATTTGTTTTTTAGTTTCTAATTGTATCTCGAAATCCGCTCTATTTTAATGAAATTTACATTATTATTTATTGGGCTTTAGGACCCGGGACCCGGGTATGTCCTAAAACTACGACTAAGACCATCCCGGTGGTCTATAACGGGCAGCAGCATCTCTGGAGTGCACAGCGGTGGAGATACTGCGATCGCCAACCCGCATGCCAAGCGTGGCGATTATGGCATTTACCCCCCATGAAATTGTGGGAGGCCTATGTCCAGCAGTGGACGTCCTTCGGCTGATGTGGTGTGGTGGAGTGGGGTTTACGAGAGCGAAAAATCGGTCTAGCTTGGTGTCCTCTTCAGGAGAACTCATATTTTCCGGAAAAACACGATCAAATGTCGGTCGAGTGATCTACTAGAATTAATAAACTCGGTACTTAATTATGAGAAATTAAAACGTAATATGACCGTAAATTAATCCCGTCTCAAGCAGAGGAATTTTCATTTGCATGTAACTCTAGTAGCTATAGAACATAAACACGCCCAAGCCAAGGTTCCCTCTATCTTTGCAATGCAAATTTAAATACCTGAGACCTTCCTGCCTCTTACCATATGAAAGAAAGAAAGCGTACGTCCCAACGCTCTATGCGCTACGAGCAACGAGTAATGACTTTATGTTAAGAGGCTTCATTTCGTAGGTAGTTCATAACTGCATGGACAGCTGTCAACCGTATTGCTGTGGTATTAGGGTTGAAACATGTGCATGCATTTTTGAACCACAGTGTACTTTATTTGCCGTAAAATATACATCTTGCAATGGCAGCCAGTTTCAGGAATGCTACTTTCTAACTTGGCGAATTGCTGACTTGGCGGGGCGGGAGCAATATGTGGTATTTTGGTCTTTGACGTGAGCTTACTGATGTCGCAGAGATTTCCTTACTGTATTCTGTCAGTGTCACAGTACAGTAGCTGTAGGTTTTAGGGGACGTTTAGGAATAAGGAAATAATAAGTAGGTATCTTCTGTTGGCATAGATAGGTGTTAAGGAAAAAGTGTCTACTTTATTCGTCAACAAACTGCTGCGCAGTTTAGTGAAACTTTGTAATAGTTTTAAGTCTGTTTAATGTATGAGCAATAAAAAAAAGTAATATTATGCTCAAAAGCGGGGCAGTAATGCATTCGTATCTAAACTAAACTCTCATTTTAATGTAGAGGCGGAGTAAAAAGCGCTAGGTACTTATTCGACTGACAGTTGACAGTTGTTACCGACTTCAAAAAGGAGGAGGTTCTAAGTTCGCCTATATTATTCATGCATTTTTAAGTAAGGGCACAGTAAAAAGCGCTACTTTTTCGACTGACAGTTGACTGTTTCTACCGACTTCAAAAAGGAGGAGGTTCTAAGTTCGTCTATATTATTAAAATTTCAAAATCATTATCTATGTATATATTACGCGAAGCCGATCTTTATAATGCCCATCAGATCTACAGTTATGGACCGATTTTGATAAATTATATACCATAGGATTCGTCCCATCCTGCAGATGTAGAACTGGCTATGGTATGATTCCGGATGACATAAAATTAAATATGAACTAAAATGTTCCTGTAAGAAATATCTGGTACAGCATTACAATATAAAACTTTTGAGTCGAGAAATACTCAATATTATTAACAATAAACGAAAGTAAAATTACTAATTTGTTTACAAGACAATACATAATATTCGGTCTAAGTATTTACAGTTTACATAAATGACAGACGTATTGCGTCAACTTTTTTTTATTGTGCTCTAATTATGTCACTATTAAATTGTCATGGTTTATACTTCAAAGAAGTTGATATACAAACCAATGACGTTTCAAGTATACGTTCCGTATATCTTTACTGATATTGATATCTGCCAAAACAATGACAAACCAAATTAAACTTTACGTTGTGAGTTACAGTCCTGTTTCTGAGTTAATCATAGATAAGCTGCAAAACATTTTGAAAGAGAAGAGGCTAGCTTTGTCTAAGTGTGTCTCTCTTCCACCTATTGCCATACCAGTAGGGTGATCATAAGCAAAGAAGTTCAATCAGTAGACGTTACTTATTGGTGGATTCAGATCAAACCGACGAGAAAATAATGTTGCACTAATTAACCTTTACGACGCCAATAACGTATTCGACGTAAATGCGCACCATTGATTCGAGAAAACGACGAATATATCCGTCATGGTGACGACGTGCAATGCGATATCAACCTAGATGCATTTCTATTGATAGTGCGCTTAAAAGGTTAAATACTTTAACAAAATCAAGACCTCAGAAAAATAATTAAACCCTTTAATTGTCGACAACATGGGAGTTATAACGTACGTTGTCAAAATCACCTTCGTTCTTTAGTTGACGTGTAAGTGTCACTGTCGTTCATAAAGTAAAGCGTTCAAGGGGTTAATTTGCTATTCATCAATGTTTGTCTGAGGATGTCAAACGCAAAGTTGAACCCTATAGAAATGCATGTAGGTTGATATCTCATTAGAGGCCATGACGGATATACACGTCCTTGGCTTCGGACCGTTGGTGCGCAATATAGGTACGTTGTTAGCGCCGAAAAGGTTAATAATACTCGAAAAGTTAGAGGACATGTATATTTCTCTTTGTTACGTTTCAGTAAACATGTCCAAAATAAGGGGGATAATGGTCACGTTAAACTGCCACGTTCTAAAAGGACGTAGGTACATTGAAAGGATGAATAGGATTACCACTATTGGTAACATGTTCAATTAAAAGTTAAAATTATACTGTATCAGTGTCACCTGCAACAGTGATGACAGTGCCGGTTTTCAGGGGGTCTACCCGAAACACCCGAAGATCGAAATTTATTATATTTCCTTCTCTATCACACCAATAAGCAAGTGTTATAGTGATAGATATAACGAAAGATTTTAACCCAGTAACTTCACTTGACAAAATAGACCTCACAACTGTCATGCCAAAACCACACGATGGGCCATGATGGGCCACGTACAAGACGCAGTGACGTGGTGGAACGAGATGCAAATTTGACTGACTGGCGATTGGCCTTTTAGTCTCACCTGATGGAAAGCGATGGCCTTTCATCCTTGAATGCATATCTGCGACCTATACGTTGGCCCATAATGGTCCATTGTGTGGTTCTGGCATCAAATGTTAATACCAAATACCAATATTGCCAATGTCGCATGCATTGTTTTTTTTTCTTGATTAGATAGAATAGGTTATGAGGATACTTAGAGTATTTCTAAAGAGATCCTATACGAGTACGAGTTCCACCAAGGGGGACGGAAAAGCTCTTACCCACCTAAATTGAGAATTTGTCTTAAACGGCTGGCGCCTTATCTTATCATAAACAACCTCTTTAATTAGGGCGGGTATGACGTGCACATGATAATGAGCCAAATAAAAAAGTGGAACTATGACAAAGACTACAAATGATGTATCTCTCTCTGTCGCTCTTATTCCATTTAGTATATGACCTCGGTAGTGGTATTATTATTTGAAAATTTCTCAGAGGTACTCTAAGGGAGGGTAGGATAGAAGTCATATCACAGAACATTCTTAATTGCGGAACTATGACAAAGACAACAAATGATATATCCCTCACAGTCGCTCTTATTCAATTTAGTACGTATATGATATGATCATATCGCCGCTCGCTAACGGTTTTATTATTAGACGTCTTCTCTGGGATACTCTGAGTTTGCGTACCTTATTAGAGCCTTATTTAGACAAGAGACGCCATCAGCGCACATTACCGAACAAAATATTTTGTAAATTGGGGGAGGTAACACACACATAAAAAACCACACATACAAAATATTTTCCAATTACTACGCACCATTACACTGAAACAATCAACGCAAACACATTCAAAAAACTAAAATTATCTGATTATTAGATGGCCAAATTGACTGAAGTTGCTAAGATGCATATTTTTCATAGAAATTCTCATAGTTAAGTAGTAGGCAGATCTTATTTCTTGAAATAAGGCTGAATTTACTGTAAATTTGACGACTAGCCCTGATGATCAAGCACGAATGTTTTTAAATCGACTTTGTAATCGACCTTCCGAATACGCATATTCTATCCCGTGGCTTCGCTTGCAACCTTCGTAGTACGTCGACGCGGCGAAGCCGCGCGGGTAACTAGTATATTTAAATGTGCAATACAAACAAAACAATTGTCTATTCGAACACGTCACAACTATATACAACAGGTTTTTTCCTATAGGCAGGTATATTCCATAGTTTCGGTAATTGTAGACCGATTTAAGCACTTTATATGTCTCGCCTCCTTCACCCTCGCTTTAACCATTGACATAGGTCGATATATCCATGCATTACAGGTAAGGTAATGGACAAATGTACAGAGCCATCTATTTCTGACGTCACGTAGACGTGACAGAGGTAGTTTGAGGGTGCGTTACGTGTAATTCACGGACGGTGAAAGTGACAAAACTTCTTTTTTGTCTTATATTATACTGCCTCCACACCGACAAAGAGCTCGAATCCAGGGTCGTTATGATCAGGTGTAATAAGACGTTGATGATAAACAAGCTTGAGTCAAAAGTGAGCGCCGTAGCTGATGAACCGCTTGCGACTCCAAGCGCGTTACCTATTATGTTGATTTTACTCTCGGACACCTTATTTATCCCTTTGAACGCCATCATATTTGAATGAAGTGATCACTCAGACGCCAAGGTGTCAAAAATTGATGTAACGTTTAAAGCAAGATAAACAAATAAAAACAATTCACTTCGACCTTTTTAGTGGTTGTTGGCGTGGTGGGCACGACGACGCACGTCCACTTTATAGGCTCTTGGCGTTCAAAGGGTTAACAGCTATTGTCCACCTACTATAAAGATTGAAAGTGTCAGGTATTGGGTCAGTTCAAGTGTCGCGACTTGCGATGACTTCACTTCTTTTGCTTGTTAGGAGTGTCGCGAGCTGTCCTTCAAGAGCAAGGAAATATATTGTAGGAGTCGAATCTAATTCAAATACAATAGGGTAGTTTCCTTATGTTAAACTTTATAACATACTGCCGTTACATATATATATATATATCCTTCTTGCATGAAGTAAATGTTGTTTTCTGATTTTACCATCCAATGGTAAATTTATCATGATTTGAATGTTGTATTGAATGTTGTACGGAATCAAATTGATTGATTTAAGAACAATATTTTTAACTACCCGCTAATTTAGATATTACGTATTTCAATGGTCGTCAGATCTAGAGTGCAGGTGTTGGTTACTATGCCTTATAAAAGGCTGCGACATCGATCAGCCCGGCACTCTTGGTCAGACGCCCAACGACGAAGGTCTGCCAAATACAGTTCGATTGATTAACTTGGTCGTTTTTATTCAATCACCATGGATCTCCCGCCAACATATATATATATAATAAAATGAAAATTATAAAATAAAATCCGAATAATAATAAAATACGAGACTAGAAAGTTTCTAAAAAAGTATGTGTATGTAGTCCGGAGCTCGTACGTTGTGTCGTTATAATTTTTTGACCATTAGTATAGAGCGTTTTTGGTGTCCGGGAACAATATTCACCTTTGACCCTCATTTGCGGCTTTTGTTGTGTTTTAATCGCAGTTGGTCCCATACAAACATTTAGGTTCGAATGGCATCGTTAAATATTTTTTGGAAACTAGCCTATTCTATCAGTGCGTCGCATAACACCTGTACAGAAGAACGAAGCAAGCACTCCAATACAATTCCAACCTGATTCCTAGACGTCAAACTTGTTCGCCTAAACCTCTTACAACACACGTACAGTTAGCAGCACATGTAATGTCAAGAGAATAAGGATCTGTGTAGATCATTCTGAGCGCGTTATTGTGCTTAGCTACTTCTGCTGCTGACTGTACAAACATTTTAGATTTTCCATGAAAAATATCTTTCAACTGTCTTGAAAGTAGTATTCCAGTTTTCCGATAAAACGTTAGTATATTTACTTAACCACTGCCGTGACTAGTATTCAAGTCACCTAAATGATATTGCGAAGTTAGTTTTGCGGGCGGTGAATTCGGTAACAATGAAGTTTGCCAACTATTTTCGCAGCTTTCTTTTGAGGGAAGGTCTTTAGCAACCGCAGATTTAGTTTGTCGTGTGCTATGAAGCAAATATAGTGTGCTTTCTTAACTTATCTCTGTCATTTTTCTGTGGCCTTCTTTCTTATTTAGTCCATCCACAGGTGTATTTTTTGAACCTTTTATATAAATATTATCTTAGTTTGCGAAATTTTGACAATATCAGTTAGAGTTATACGTGTGAGGAATACCCATCAAAAACATAAATGTGAAAACGGGAGCCAAGTTCAATGTTAAAAATATGCCATTCTTGGTTGTCGTCTTCACCGACAAAATAATTGAGATCTAAATGGGTGCCAAGTTCCGTAGATTCTCTGAAATGGTTCCAAATCCGGCACTTCATTGTTTACAGTAAAACTAATTTACTGCGGCTTAATACATTTTGAGCTTTAACTTGGCAGTTTTAACAAACTGCATAGAAATCTGCCAAGTTAAGGTCAAAATGCATTGCAGAACCTTTCCGCCCCAACGGCCATCGATTCCACGTGATATGTGCCCCGCCCACTGCCACTTAAGTTTAGCGATTCGGAGGGCTATATCGGTCACTTTGGTTCTGCTGCGGATGGCCTCGTTCCTGATGCGATCACGCAGAGAAACTCCCAACATAGCTCTCTCCATTGCCCTTTGGGTGACTTTGAGCCTTCTTATGAGGCCCATAGTACGCGACCACGTTTCAGTGCCATATCTCATCACTGGCAACACACACTGGTCAAAGACTTTCGTCTTGAGACACTGCGGAATTTTGGACGAAAAGATGTGCCGTAGCTTCCCGAACGCTGCCCAACCGAGTCGGATTCGACGATTAACCTCTTTCTCGAAGTTGGACCTACCTAACTAGACAGTCTGTCCTAGGCAGGTATATGTAATCGTCTACAACTCCTCCGTCATCCTCCTTTCTGCTCCCCCATCGTCCTCCCCCCCCCCGTCCTCCCTCGTAAGTAACGCGTGATTTACGCTTAACGCCTAAAACTGAACCCTCTGTAGGTATATTTAAGTTCGTTCCTAAAGGCCTATAATTCTCAAATTCACAGTTTATTAGTACATAAAAATTTGCATATCCTCTGATCATGCTTATGTCACTTGTGTTAAATCGAAACGTAGATTGTAGATACATCATTGGGTCGACTTGGCCAAAATAGATTAGGACAAAGCTGTTATAGAATGTTGAACATGTATGATCTTAATCTAAAACCCTGATCTGTGTTGGTCGACTTGACACTATGTTGTACACATGGGCAAATATGCGCTAATTTACTGATCAAGCTGTGTGCACTTAGTTTTGGATATCATGCTAGTTTATAAGCTACTGAACACGCGCGAGCTAACTGAACCATGTGTTGTATGATGTCTGTAAAGTGTACCTTCCTAATAAATAAATAAATAAATAAAACTTCGAGCGTAAAGGACTAAACCCAACTAACAGGGTAACTAACGGGGTCAGGGGTGCGAAGAATCTCCGGTTAAGATCCGGCTACCACCACCGACGACTTCTGGCCCTGGCAACATATAACACACGAACACTGCGGACCGACGAAAAGATAGCGGAACTGGAGGAAGGATTGAGCAGGTTGCGTTGGGATATCGTAGGGTTATCTGAAGTCGGAAGAGAGGGGGAGGACACGATAACCCTGAAGACCGGCAACTTGCTCTATTTCCGGGAGGGCGACCAACAGTCCCAGGCAGGTGTCGGGTTTATCGTCCACTAATCCCTCGTGAACAACGTGGTGAAGATCGAGAGTGTGTCGGCTAGGGTGGCGTACCTTATACTTGGAGTATCCGAGAGGTAGTCGTTGACGGTCATACAGGTGTACGCGCCGACCTCGGCACACTCCGACGACGAGGTGGAGGCTATGTATGAGGATATATCAAAGGTCATGCATAGTTCCAAAACCTACTTCACCGTTGTTATGGGGGATTTCAACGCGAAACTGGGCAAGAGAGACGGCGAGGAGCTGAGATTGGGCAATTTGGAGTTGGAAGTCGGAACTACCGGGACCAACTACTGGCTGGTTTCTTTGAGAAGGAGGGACTCTACATGATGAACTCCTTCAAGAAACGCGAGCACAGAAAGTGGACTTGGATGAGTCCGGACGGTGCAACAAAAAACGAGATTGACTTCATCATGTCGACTAAGAGGCATATATTCAATGATGTTTCTGTGATCAATACGGTTAAAACCGGAAGTGATCATCGTCTGGTAAGAGGCACATTGAATATATGCGTCAAGCTAGAGCGCTCTCGAATGATGAAGTCCACGCTCCGTCCAGCAGCAGTCCAAATCCAAAGCCCGAGAGCTTTCAGCTGGAACTCCAAAATCGTTTTGATTGTCTAGGCGGCGATGTGGACGAATTCAATGACGGGTTTGTGGAAGCTGTCCATAGTATTGGGTCTAAGTTCTTTAAGGCCCAATGAACTTACAGAGCCAAAAGGCTCTCTATTTCCACTCAGAGGCTCATCGAGGAAACGAATGAAATGATTCTGCAGTCATCAGCCGATGCGACATTATACAGGCAGCTCAATAAACAGATCTCTAAGTCCCTTACCCGCGATCTGCGCCAATTCAATACAAATTGTATTGAAGAGGCCATCGAGCAGAATAAGGGCTCTAAACTTTTCTCAAGAGATCTGTCTATTGGGCAGAGCCAGCTCGCCAGATTAAAAACTGAAGATGGTAGAATCTTTTCGTCCAAACCTGAGCTTCTGAGTGAGATAGAGTGCTTTTATGGACAGCTATACACGTCAACTAGCAGACCCGAAAATGGTCTGGCGGAAGACCCTAGAGCTAGATTAACCCGGCACCATATCGAAGATATCCCGGACATCAGCCTGTACCAGATTAGAATGGCTCTTAAGCAGCTGAGGAACAACAAGGCACCCGGTGAAGACGGAATTACAGCTGAACTCCTGAAGGCGGTCGGAAAACCAGTCCTTAGGGCCCTTCAGAAGTTGTTCGACTCCGTCTTACTGGAAGGGAAAACTCTAAAGGCATGTAACAGAGGTGTGGTGGTGCTGTTCTTCAAAAAGGGTGACAACGCCTTACTGAAGAACTACCGACCCATCTCACTTCTGAGCCATGTCTATAAGCTGTTTTAAAGAGTCATTACGAACCATCTCGCACGCAGGCTAGATGACTTCCAGCCCCCGAACAAGCCGGTTTCCGAAGAGGCTTTAGCACCATAGACCGCATCCATACGCTCCGTCAGGTTAAACAGAAGACTGAGGAGTATAACCTGCCCCTCTGTTTAGCGTTCGTGGACTACAAGAAAGCCCTCGATTCGATTGAAACGTGGGCTGTACTACAATCTCTCCAACGGTGCCAAGTGGACTACCGCTATATCGAAGTGCTAAAGTGTTTGTACAAGAACGCCACTATGTCAGTCCGACTCCAGGACCAGAGCTCAAAGCCTATTCCGTTGCAGCGGGGAGTCAGGCAAGGAGATGTTATTTCTCCTAAACTGTTCTCCGCTGCACTGAAGGATGTTTTCAAGACTCTGGACTGGAGAAGGCTAGGTGTCAACATAAACGGCGACTACCTCACTCACCTTCGGTTTGCTGACGATATAGTAGTCTTGGCTGAGACCATGGATGATTTAAGTACAATGCTCAATGACCTCAGTAAAGCCTCCGAGCGAGTTGGTCTAAGGATGAACATGGACAAGACGAAGATCATGTCAAATGTCCATGTCGCACCAACTCCCTTAACAATCGGACTATTGAACCTATATTTATGAAATTTGGGGTTCTAGTTGTTCTAAAGGATCTTAATACATGTACCAAATTTCATTTTTTATGTTAGATAGATTTTGAGTTATTGGGGGGTCAAAAGTGGCTCCAAACGGTTCGTGTAAAATAACACACGGCTGCTGTCCGCCAGTTCCTGAGGTGAACTTGGCTGGACACGCTGCCGCGTGTCTGGATCTAAACAGAGGATAACATTAAGTAAGTAAATAAACTTAATAAAACGATGTAGTCCGATTTGTCCTACGATTTTGTTCACATCGTAGGACAAACCGGACAAAAAAATCCGTTTTGTTCTACGATGTGAACAAATCGGACATGAAAATCCGTTTTGTCCTACGATGTGAACAAAACGGACGGAAATAATAAGAAGTTCGTTTTGTCCTACGATTTGTTCAACGAGTAGAACAAAACGAACTGCTAATAGGTATTCTGGTTATGGAATGAGCTCCTTGCCGAAGTTTTCCCGAGGGGCTAGATTATGGGGTTCTTCTAGATAGGATTGATATATATTTTTTAGGGTCGGCAACGCGCATGTGATACACCTGGAACTCCATGTGTCCATAGGCTGTGGTGATCGCTTACCATTAGGCGGGCCATACGCTTTTTTGCCACCAACGTGGTAGTAAAAAAAACAAAATAGAACTAGACAAAAAAAAAGAACTGCTATTAAAATGTTATATGTAATTGTAGAAATGAACTTTGGCCCCGACGGGAATAATTCCATTCTGAGTAAATTGTTACATCAATGCATGTAGTTTCTCAAAATCAGATGCTAACATTTAGGCTGTGCAAACTATGTAGCTGAGTTGGATATGAGGTGCAGCACCTCTGTCGATGGCCCTGAGTATAGGTGGGTGAGGGCAGTATAGGTTGCATCAGCCGTGTCTATAATCTAATGTTATCTTTAAACGAGTAATTATTATATACACATTTTAGGGGTCTTGGAAACGGCTACTCTAACGATTTTAATGAATGCTATGTGGGGGCTTTGAAAGCCGCACGATCCCACCATAGCAAAGCATCCACTCCTTGGAATATGACCCAACTAGATGATACGCCGAGCAAAGCGCGGTCTCCCATGTACTTTTGTATTCATTGCTCAACGTTTTTCTATTCGACACTAGATTTCGCTACGTTGACAATAAGAGTTGTTAAGTTAACGTTATGAAACATAAAATATTTAAGTTGAATTACGTGCACAATCTGTTTGCTACTCCACACTAGATGTCGCTGTGGTAAAATTCTCATTGCAGTTTGAAACGACGGTGTTACTCTTGCATGAACGAGTCCTTCATCATTGTCCGACAAAGACGTCGGTGCACTGATTTTTAAAGAAAAAAATACTTACGTCGTAAACTATTGACAAGCTGTCATAATTACAAATTCATGAAAAAATATTTGTTGTGTCAGTGTTGTGTACGTTTTATTTCAGGAATTCCACTAATTGCAAAGATGTAAGTTATCAACTAGATGCAGTGATGACTACAGCTAAGAGCTCAATGTGAGTAGTTGTTCATGAAAAGTGCCCAATAAGTAAGGTAGCACGACCAAGACAGTAAGCTTATACGGCTGGAGGAGAAATTAGTGGTTTCGAATTAGAAGTCGGTAGAAGAAGTACGAGTAAACTACTTTGGATAGCAAATATGTAAATTCGTCACTGTTCAACAAACATGAGACCAACCAGTTTCATCATCATCATTTTATCAGCCGAAGGACGTCCACTGCTGGACAAAGGCCTATCGAAAAGAGTGCCAGTGACCGGTGGACTCCCATGACGTTTATCAGGTCATCATTACACCTTGGGTTGGGGGGCCGGTCTACTACACGCTGCGCCTTCCGGTAAGTGGTCGCCACTCAAGAAACTTTCGGTCAGCGCTGCCATTTATGAACAAGTAAATAAACAATATCCCATAATGTTGGAGCTATTATTTTTACAAAACATTTTTCATTGAATATATTTAAGGTAATGCCTCTATTTGGTAAACTGCGTCCTCCTTGTAAGAGACGGTTACGTCTTCTGTGCACGAAAAAATGACCAGATACGCCACTCTTCGAGATTGTCTTTTTTGGACATATTTCGTGGAGTTTTATTCATATTACTGTATTATTTGAAGATAAACGCTTTAAAATTCAGTTGCTAGATTTGCCCGTAAACAACGTTGCAAATTAATAAAAATCCAAATGTAAAAATTCAGTTTTTAGATTTATCCCTTTGTATACACACAACTACCTAGTTGGATGCCAGATTTCACCATTCTAGGTCACCCGGAAGTCACCATCATGTCAGCCGAAGGACGTCCACTTCTGGACATAGGCCTCCCCCAAAGACTTGCACAATGACCGGTCCTGCGCCACTCTCATCCAGCGGACTTCCGCGACCCTTACCAGGTCATCAGTCCATCGTGTGGGGGAAGTAGTCAAACATTTCAATGTGACAGAGTGAGTCAGTCAATCAGCCATTCGGTATAAATATAGTAATTTTTGGAAGTCATAATCTCCTGGACGGTAAGAGTTTTTACTGAAATTCAGGATTTGGTAATAGGAAGAAGGTCTTATAAGTCGTGGGAAGTTGTGTGTAGGTCAAATAGCATTTTAAATTATAGAGAGGTCAAAAAGTGGCCCGATATGGTCCGTGTGATGTGGTCACACTAACGGCTACCCTGTCTGGCTTTGCAAACTTGAAGTACTTAGTCTGTTTTCTTTTTGTGACCTGCGGCACATAATAGCATTACATCCTGCGGCCTCAATTATTAGTATGCTTTATTGTATCGAATTAAATTTGTAAATAGCTCTTATTTACGGAAACCTTATTAACAACAACAGGATTTTTAGGGTTCCAACGCCAAAATTACAAAAGCTGAATCCTTATACTTTCGTCAAGCCCGTCTATCTGTCTATCTGTTCTGTCTGTCTTTATAAGGTGTATTTAAATACAATTTGTAATGTAGGTGTATTATATATTATATCGGCCACTACATTGTTATATATTGAAATTACTAAAAAAAAATCTTGAACCGCCAATGCAACGCAAAAGAGGGGTGTTATAAGTTCAACATGTGTATCTGTACTATCTGTGTATATGTGTCTGTCTGTGGCACCATAGCTCTTTAACAGATGATCCGATTCGAGTGCGGTTTTTAGGGTTCCATACGGTACATCAAAAGGAAAAAACGGAACCTTTATAAGATCACTTGTGCGTCTGTCTCTCTGTCTGTCCATTCGTCTGTCACAGCCAATTTGCTCCGAAAAAACTAGACCGATTGTATTGAATTTGGTACGATATCTTGTTGGTGACAATGGTTGTGGTCGAATTTAATGTTTCAAGTAAATGTTTCTAGACCAACGTATAATCTAAATCACACAATTTTTTCTATGGGTCTCAAAACTACTCGTAAGAAAACACTTTAGTGACCTATAATGAAAATTGACCAATCACGTGACGCCGTTAGTCAACTTCAATAAAATTGTCTAATCACGTGTCGCTGTCGTAGTCGTACGCGGCACGGTGGGCTGAAAAATGGTTTTGAAGTTATTTAAGAAAATAGACCCTTCTCCCATTGAAAAAACACATGAAATCGTTCTATGTATACATATAGATTACAGGAAAACTTGTAAGAACTCTATAAGTCTAACGGTTTTTGAATTATCGCTGAAAAACTGCCTTGTCCCAACAAAAGGCCTTAACTGCCGTAATGAAGATATGACCATTTTTAATACGAAGTGCAGGATAGTGGTTTTAAAATATAGAGCAGTAGTACTAGCTATGGAACCCTTCATTGCGTGTGGCCTGACACGCACTTGGCCAGTTTTTATTTATATTTGAAAACAGGTTTTCTAGCGATAGGTCGTAGGCGATATTGTAAATATAAGACGATATTTTAAAGCCGCATAATGTCACGGGTGGACAACTACAGAACCCTACATTACGCGTACTTTTAATTCACAGTATATAATAGTGGTTTTAAATTAGGACTAGTAGGTACGGAACCCTTTATTGTGCAAGAATTATTAATAGCATGCATGGCTTGATGGCCTGTTTAGCATAGTTGGTAGTGACACTGGCTCCGAAGCTAGAGGTGCCGGGTTCGAATCCCGGCCAGGGCATTATTTGTGCATTTAGCATGGATTCTGTACTTGGTTCTTGGATGTTTTCTATGTATTTAAGTATCATCATCATCATCATATCAGCCAAAGGACGTCCTCTGCTGGACATAGGCCTCCCCCAATTTCATGGGGGGTAAGTGCCATAAGCGCCATGTATTTAAGTATGCTATATAGTATGATCCAGCTACCACCACCGACGACTCCTGGCCCTGGCAACGTACAACACGCGTACACTGCGGACCGACGAAAAGATAGCGGAACTAGAGGAAGGATTGAGCAAGTTGCGTTGGGATGTCGTGGGGTTATCTGAAGTCCGAAGAGAGGGGGAGGACACGATAACCCTAAAGTCCGGCAACTTGCTCTATTTCCGGGAGGGCGACCAACAGTCCCAGGGAGGTGTCGGGTTCATCGTCCACAAGTCCCTCGTAAACAACGTGGTGAAGATCGAGAGTGTGTCGGCTAGGGTGGCGTACCTTATACTCAGAGTATCCAAGAGATACTCGTTGAAGGTCATACAGGTGTACGCGCCGACCTCGGCACACTCCGACGACGAGGTGGAGGCTATGTATGAGGATATAACTAAGGCCATGCATAGTTCCAAAACCTACTTCACCGTTGTTATGGGGGACTTTAACGCGAAACTGGGCACGAGAGATGGCAATGAGCTGAGAGTGGGGCAATTTGGAGTTGGAAGTCGGAACCACCGGGGCCAACTACTGGCTGGTTTCTTGGAGAAGGAGGGACTCTACATGATGAACTCCTTCTTCAAGAAACGCGAGCACAGGAAGTGGACCTGGATAAGTCCCGACGGTGCAACAAAAAACGAGATTGACTTCATTATGTCGACGAAGAGGCATATATTCAATGATGTCTCTGTGATCAATACGGTTAAAACCGGAAGTGATCATCGTCTGGTAAGAGGCAAATTGAATATATGCGTCAAGCTAGAGCGCTCTCGCCTGATGAAGTCTACGCTCCGTCCAGCAGCAGTCCAAATCCAAAACCCCGAGAGCTTTCAGCTGGAACTCCAAAACCGTTTTGATTGTCTAGGCGGGGACGTGGACGATTTCAATGACGGGTTTGTGGAAGCTGTCCATAGCATTGGGTCTAAATTCTTTAAGGCCCAACGGACTCACAGAGCCAAAAGGCTTTCTATCTCCACTCAGAGGCTCATCGAGGAAAGGAATGAAATGATTCTGCAGGATTCAGCCGATGCGACATTATACAGGCAGCTCAATAAACGGATCTCAAAGTCCCTTACCCGCGATCTGCGCCAATTCAATACAAATCGTATTGAAGAGGCCATCGAGCAGAATAAGGGCTCTAAAGTGTTCTCAAGAGATCTGTCTATTGGGCAGAGCCAGCTCGCCAAATTAAAAACTGAAGACGGTATAATCGTTTCATCCAAACCCGAGCTTCTGAAAGAGATAGAATGCTTTTATGGACAGCTATACACGTCAACTAGCAGACCCGAAGTTGGTCTGGCGGAAGACCCTAGAGCCAGATTAACCCGGCACTATACCGAAGATATCCCGGACATCAGCCTGTACGAGATTAGAATGGCTCTTAAACAGCTAAAGAACAACAAGGCACCCGGTGAAGACGGAATAACAGCTGAACTCCTGAAGGCGGGTGGAAAACCGGTCCTTAGGGCCCTTCAGAAGTTGTTCGATTCCGTCTTACTGGAAGGGAAAACTCCAAAGGCATGGAACAGAGGTGTGGTGGTGCTGTTCTTCAAAAAGGGATTCTCGCACGCAGGCTAGATGACTTCCAGCCTCCCGAACAAGCCGGATTCCGAAGAGGCTTTAGCACCGTAGACCACATCCATACGCTTCGTCAGGTTATACAGAAGACTGAGGAGTATAACCTGCCCCTCTGTCTAGCGTTCGTGGACTACGAGAAAGCCTTCGATTCGATTGAAACCTGGGCTGTACTACAATCTCTCCAACGGTGCCAAGTGGACTACCGCTATATCGAAGTGCTGAAGTGTTTGTACGAGAACGCCACTATGTCAGTCCGACTCCAGGACCAGAACTCGAAACCTATTCCGCTGCAGCGGGGAGTCAGGCAAGGAGATGTTATTTCTCCTAAACTGTTTTCCGCTGCACTGGAGGACGTGTTCAAGACTCTGGACTGGAGAAGGCTAGGCATCAACATAAACGGCGAGTACATCACTCACCTTCGGTTTGCTGACGATATAGTAGTCTTGGCTGAGACCATGGAGGATTTAAGTACAATGCTCAATGACCTCAGTAAAGTCTCCGAGCGAGTTGGTCTAAGGATGAACATGGACAAGACGAAGATCATGTCAAATGCCCATGTCGCACCAACTCCCGTAACAATCGGACACTTTACGCTCGAAGTTGTAGACGATTACATATACCTAGGACAGACTGTCCAGTTAGGTAAGTCCAACTTCGAGAAAGAGGTTAATCGTCGAATCCGACTCGGCTGGGCAGCGTTCGGGAAGCTACGTCACATCTTTTCGTCCAATATCCCGCAGTGTCTCAAGACGAAAGTCTTTGACCAGTGTGTGTTGCCAGTGATGACATATGGTACTGAAACGTGGTCGCTTACTATGGGCCTCATAAGAAGGCTCAAAGTCACCCAAAGAGCAATGGAGAGGGCTATGCTGGGAGTTTCTCTGCGTGATCGCATCAGAAATGAGGCCATCCGCAGCAGAACTAAAGTGACCGATATAGCCCTTCGAATCGCTAAACTTAAGTGGCAGTGGGCGGGGCACATAGCACGCATAACCGATGGCCGTTGGGGCGGGAAGGTTCTCGAGTGGCGACCACGTACCGGAAGGCGTAGCGTGGGCAGGCCTCCCACACGGTGGACTGATGACCTGGTAAGGGTCGCGGGTGTCCGCTGGATGCGGGTGGCGCAGGACCGGTCATTGTGGAAGTCTTTGGGGGAGGCCTATGTCCAGCAGTGGACGTCTTTCGGCTGAAATGATGATGATGATGATGATTTAAGTATGTATTTACCTATATAAGTAAGTATATCATCGTCTAGTACCCATAGTACAAGCTTTGCTTAGCTTTGCTTACTTGTCATTAGCTGTCAAATTTACTATTGACCGCTACCGCAGGCCGCGCCAGTGTCATTCAGCTGTGCTACCGCGAACTTCGTGTCGTGCCGTCCCTTTCACTCTCGTGCTATACTCTATATGGCGGAAAGGGACGGTACGATGCGAAGTTCGATTTTCGAAGTTCGCGGTAGCACCCCAGGCCTTATACGCCTGGCGGCTAACCATAAACAATCTCTTTAATTTGGGCGGGTAGTCGTTTATCTACTATTTGACATGACGTGAATATGACATTGAAGCAAATAATGAAGCAAATATATGACAAGGACAACAACTCTATATCCCGCTCTGTCGCCCTTATTTCATTTAGTATATGACCATCTCGCTCGGTAGCGGTATTATTATTTGACGTCTTCTCTGGGGTACTTTGAGTTTGAACCTAAAATAGCACTTTCAAAACGTCTTTGCAAGAAGGTTAGTGTTAAACTTACACTAATGACAATTTTTTTTTGTTTGTTTTTGCTGTTTGGCGTGCAACAGCCATTCACGCAGAATGATCGGATTGACTCCAAATCGAACGGAGTCGGTGGTCATCATTTTGGTGGCGAGGGTGCCGGTTGATGTCGCAGCATGTAAAACGCGCCTGAAGAGTTATATGTTGTTTATTCGTCACGTAACTAGATACAACTTAAATATTAAATCTACAGAAATCTTCGGACAGAATATAATGTGCTCTTTTTTGTTACATAAATTAACAGTCAAAGACTGTCAACCATTAAGGAGGCAGCAGTCGGACTTTTTGAATGTTCTAAAAACAAAAACTTGACGGCAGCTAATGACATTATTTTTCAGGTAAAATCGGCGATGAAAGCTTGCGTCGAAAATATGTAATAAGTAAAAATGTAATGTAAGGTTTTACAAGAAACACAAATAAATAGCGTTGACGCTGATGCCGATGAAGGTACATAATCTCGATGTAGACTAGATTTATTTCCAAAAGGTAAGTACTGAACTACAACTTAAGTTTGTTTAAAAAGATTTTGGTAGAAATAGTTCTATGCGAGAACAAAGAAACAATACAACTATTACAATTTGGAATTGACGTATCAGCCCTCATACGTCCCACTGCTGGGGACAGGCCTCCTCTCATAGACGAGAAGGAATGGTTAGTAGTTCCCACACGGCCCCACTGCAGGTTCGGGATTTCACTCACGGTGTTCTTCCACATAAGTATCATCAACTCAAATAACGGTGAATATCAAATGTGATATAAACAACGGTAGCCCAGGTGTTTGAGCATGCAGCTGTCAAGCGGCGCTCGTGGTAAGAAATGTTCGAATCCCGCCTCGTGCCAATTGGAGTTTTACGAACTTATATACGAATACTAGACTAAAAGAACTAATAATAACACATCCAATTAGCTTATGTAAGAAGAAAGAAAATTGTTAAGTTACTCAATTCCAGTTTGGTGAAATGAATGCAATAGGGTCCTTAGGAGGTGTTCAATAGCAGATTTGTTTGTTAATAACGTTAAGGATATACTTTCTTCAAAATAAAAATACATTTGCTATAGTAAACTGATACCATTGGTAGTAGCTACGAACTAAGAATAAAGAAACTATTTGAACAGGAACTTTAAATGTTTATTCTTTCAGGAACTATGTAAATATAAATGATTAAGATTGACCAGGTGCTAAGTGCCATAATACAAATGCGGCCTCCGCTCAAAAACTCGTCTTTCCCCGCTGTTAAGAGTACATGATCACTAATTGTAGAAGATTTTTTTCATGGGCTGACATCATTACTAAGGTAAGGTAGTCTATTTGCAAGTAACGAAATTAGGCTCAGATAATTTTAGAAGAATTGATCACAAATATATTAGGTAGGTATATGTTACGGGCAACTTCATTACTGTATAATTATTACCAGTCTGTATAGGTACGTTACGACCGTATAAAATGGGCAGGGCTGGTAAAACAGTATGTATGTGTGTGTGGGACAAATCTTGCATCTGAATTCTAGAGCTAGAGTTATCTTCAATAGATTCAGCTGAAATTTGGCAAACTCAAGGAAGCATGGAGACAGAAGTTGGCTATCATCATCATCATCACGTCAGCCGAAAGACGTCCACTGCTGGACATAGGCCTCCCCCAAAGATTTCCACAATGAGATTCCTGCGCCACCCGCATCCAGCGGACACCGGCGACCTTTACCAGGTCATCGGTCCACCGTGTGGGGGGCCTGCCCACGCTACGCCTTCCGGTACGTGGTCGCCACTCGAGAACCTTTCCGCCCCAACGGCCATCGGTTCTACGTGCTATGTGCCCCGCCCACTGCCACTTAAGTTTAGCGATTCGGAGGGCTATATCGGTCACTTTGGTTCTGCTGCGGATGGCCTCATTTCTGATGCGATCACGCAGAGAAACTCCCAGCATAGCCCTCTCCATTGCTCTTTGGGTGACTTTGAGCCTTCTTATGAGGCCCATAGTAAGCGACCACGTTTCAGTACCATATGTCATCACTGGCAACACACACTGGTCAAAGACTTTCGTCTTGAGACACTGCGGGATATTGGACGAAAAGATGTGACGTAGCTTCCCGAACGCTGCCCAGCCGAGTCGGATTCGACGATTAACCTCTTTCTCGAAGTTGGACTTACCTAACTGTAGACGATTACAAGTTGGCTATATTGACATCTAAAATTCAGAAGATAAACCCTTCGTGTTTGAACTCTCCGCAAGTGATAGGGTTCACTTTTTGACACCAAGAAACAAATGCATACACCCCTCACGATCAACAAAGCGCATCCTCGGGCCTGCCTGATGGTAAGCAGACTGAAGGACGCTTGCGACTTTAAAGTTTACGTTGCTTTCCCTTTATAGATTTTAGGATTCGTTGTGTTGACTGCTAGGTATTGACATAGGACTCTTACTCTCAGCACATCGCGTCCTCGAGAGCTCTGGCCGCCTTGCTTACCAACAGGAACACAACACCACATACCCATTTACAGAGCAATAAGTGTGTACGAGTAGTAGGCTAATATATGAAGATGTAGCACAGGCGATGAACTATCACAGTTCTCTACTATATCTACTGTTTTCATATAGTTCGATAATTATTATAGGGAATGAATACATAAGGAATCTAAGGAACTCTCAGATATTATAGGCAAGTCGATGGCAATTTCGGTGTTTTCTGCAGTCAATAAATACTCAGCTCTCGGAGAGCCTTGGCGTAAAACTAAATTGAAGGCGTTTTTTTAGGGTTCCGTAGTCAACTAGACACCCTTATAATTTAGCCATGTCCGTCTGTCTGTCTGTCTGTCCGTCTGTCTGTCCGAGGCTTTGCTCTGTGATTGTTACTGCTAGGATGCTGCAATTTGGCACAGATATATAAATCAATAAAACTGACAAAGTGGTAAAATTTAATCTAAAATAAAATGTTTTAAGGGTATTATAACTCACCTACACATGCAGTAGAGAAGATTTTTTTGTTTCAATCCTATGGTGTGGTTTGTTGTTGGTTAATTTTATATGAACTGTTAAGTTATTTTTGACCCCCCGATAGCCATTTACCAAACCGCTTTGAGCTGAAAGCGATACCCATAAAAGAGGTAAGTGTCTCGAAAGCACGTTTGGGTAATCTGCTTTTAGAAGCTACCAACAACACGAAGATAAATATTATGATATTTGTTTGAACAAAGTTGTTATCATCATCACCCTATTATGTCCTACTGTTGGACAAATGGGACCGTGGGACGGGCAGCAGCATCCCTGGAGTGCGGTGGAGACACTGCGATCGCCAACCCGCATGCCAAACGTGGTGATTATGGCATTTACCCCCCATGAAATTGGGGAAGGCCTATGTCCAGCAGTGGACGTCCTTGGGCTGATATGGTGGTGGGGATGGTGGTTGGACAAATGCCTGCTTTCACAGTTGAGCAGGAATGAGCAGTAGTCCCTACGCTGACTCGGGTTGCTTGGGATGGGACTTTACATACACCTTTGAATTTCTTCGCTGACTTTTGTAGGTTTCAAAGTACAAATGCCAAAGTAAGTATTGGCACTAAGAATATAAGTAAATGATTAAAAAGTAGTATACGTACAGTTAGCGTCATATAGTACATGTCAGCCAAAGTGGCCAAATAGTTCGATACACCATATATTTTGTATGGTGTTCCGAAGTATTTGGCCCCTTTGGCTGCTACGTACTATATCACGCTGACTGTACCACGCCATGACTGCCCAACAGCATGCCCTGATCATGCAAATAGGAACTTTTACTTGAACATTGCCACACGCAACACATGGAGCTGACCTGGACTACTGTGAGTAGAATATAAGCAATTATATTACGGATTCGGGTGAGATTATCGTGCTTGACGATATGTACTAAGGCCAATTACTTTATTTATTTATTTATTCGGGATGGCGGCTCTGAACAGCAGCTCATAATGGTGAATTCGACACTTTCAATCTATATAATTATTTAAATTGGCCAGTGATTATATGAACACCATAAAATTTCAATAGTCATCAATATCTTAACATAATAATTTAGAGATCGATGTCGATAAAACATCATTTAACGTTTGTCTCCCTCTAGTGTTCATTGCCTTTTTTGAGGGGTGCGTAAAGCCAAGCGCAGCGCTTGTTTGCATGATGTCGTAAACTCGGCGGCACCGCCCGAGGTTTTGTTTTTACACGGTTCAATGTGTGTGTGTGTGTGGACTTGGTGGGAGAAAACTGGGGACATTGGTTTTCGTTGAAAGGAAGCAGTAGGGCACTTCTCTCTTTTTTATGTTCTGAGCATTGAACCCATATAAATTTGGTGAAGGTATTTTGATGGGATCTAGGAGGAATCGTGGGAAATCCTCGAATTTGATAGGCACGCATATGCCGATTTCGGTATTTTCTGTAGGTAACCAAGCATGTGATTATTACCAAACTTGATTATTTTGGAGTCACAAGTATCCATCCATCCCTCCATAGGTTTCGGCGACCACGTCTTTTTTTTTTTCAAGATTCAAAGAGTTTATTTGTCCATCATAGGTAATAACAAGGTGTTAACAATTTTTCGTATCACTATGTGGTGCCTGTCGGCATACAAATATAATTGTCAAAATCATACACGTCTTGGAGTTTGAATTTATGGATCAATGTCTGTCGCACTAATGCGAGACGGATAGACTTCAAAGTATGCCAACCCAACGCCAACAGAGATGTACGTCAGTTTGTTTTAGGTCTACCGATTAATTCCGTTTAGGCCGACAGGGACCTGCCGCGTTCCACGTCTGAACTGAACGATAGAGTTCCGTTGTCCCGTCCTTCTTCCGTTAAAATCAAGACTCTTTAAGATGGCACCTTATTTCTAGAACCTACTGTTTGCCATCGTATTGTAGCTTTGTCCTATCAATAATTGGTCCTGCCATTAGTTAATAATCGACTAGTAATGTATTAATGATACTTTTAACATATTCTTAGTACAAATAAAGATTATGATTATAACCCGTAACTTTTTTATATCACTGAATTGTTTAATATTGGTACGCATTATAATTTGTTTAATAAAGTTTTCTGGGAGATTATTCTATATTATAAACGTTTTATTGTAGTAAAGGCTTGTTTCTATACTTTCTGTTATGCGGAGTTTATATGGTGGCGATAACGCGATTATCATTCCCTTTGTTATTACAGATAGTAAATAACTGGGTGACCGGTCTTCACTCTGACTGCATTTTCCAGAGATACGACAAAGCTAGATCGATTGTTGGCCCCCGAAAACCCAATTTAATTGAAATCGTTTGAGCAGTTTCCAAAATCCCGATATAAAGAATTGCCCGTTTAAACGTACAAGATACGTTTTGTCTACCACAGAACGTTGTTATATACGGGTATACCTATGTTACTATCCTTGTAACTAGGATACCACCTGGTATTCACGGGCAAGAAAATGCTTTTCTGTTAATACATTACATAATGGTAAAATGTCTACATTTCGCGTATTCCCAGTAGTCCCGTCGAAGAAGTTCCGTGGTGGAACTAATAGAGATTTTTTCCCAATAGTTCTGTAAACGGTAGAAAGGGGTAGTTAGGTATTCTGTACGACGACGAGCGAAGCGGAGTGTTAGTAGAACTGCGACCCTACAACGCGTGAGCCGAGCGAGCGAAGCGACCGTGCCGCTGTAGCGGCCCGCGAAGCGCCACAACCGAACATTGGAACGGAACTATCGGGAAAAAGTCTCACTAGTTCCGCCACGTAACTACTTCGATTGGACTAATGAGAATAAATGCGTATAACAACCTCTGTGGCACGGGCAAAATAATAAGTGGAAATCACCTTTGTGAAATAGAATCATGAAATTCCAAACTCCATCATCCCTACCGCACTTACTTTAACTCGAGCGACAGGGATGAATCCATCAAATTGCAATTTTTGCGATAAAACCGCTGACATGTGATTTCCCTGGATTATATATTTAGCTTCCTCATGCTTGCCGATGTTAGACCAACATATAAACCCCGCATTATAGGTTTAGGAAACTACTAGGTCTAAATAAAAATATTGAACCCTTTGAACGCCAAGAGCAACTAAAGAACGAAGATGTTGCATGTTGTCGTGCCTTCGGCTACGCTACCAGTCGCCGTCCTTTACACTAGGGTTCAAATTAAATCTTATGGACAGTTAGTTGGCGTTTAACGCATTCACTGCCAGCAACTACTTTCATCTAGTGCTCTGAACGCGTCTGTGAGTTCATATAATTTAGCTTATTTCGCCCAGTGCCTTCAACGCATATGCAAGTTGTATTCATTTTGCAATGTTACACATGTCTTATCTTATCCTGAACTCATATGTGTGTTTGAGGCACTGGGTATATACTTGATTAAACTCTCATGTGCATTTGAAGAACATAGAAAAGTGCGTATATGCCGCACTAAATGTAAAAATATAACCAGAGGTCCAGAAAAAAGGACTGTCAGCGAATGCGTTAAGTGACACTGCCGTTCATGAAGAATGGTATTCAAAGGGTTACTACAGTACATCCTTAAACCACCACAGTAGATTCCGTAAGTAGTGTCTCACACGCCAAACACTTTATAGCAAAAGACAGAAAATGAACCTTACTTGAGAGTATGTAGGTTGCCTTTACAATAGAATTCGAATGATATGAGGTCATGGCGTGTGGGTCGCTTTTACCGACTTGAAATTCAATGGTGGCGAAAAGGTTAAGTTTACCGTTCAAAGCGCAAAAATTATCAAACCCGCGAAGGAGAGCCCAATGTGCATAGACTAGGACATCTAACGGCAAAATGGCGTAGAAAGTGCGCTGTACAGTAATGTCAGTCTAAAGGTGTTCCTACACGGACAATTTTTTGAACAATAATTCTTCTCAATTTAATCTGTAACTGAATGTAAGAAAACTCAATTGTTCAAGGCCAACTATTGCTCAAAATGTTGACAGTGTAAACGCACCTTAAGCGCTCTCTTTGCCTTGACACTCCAAACCATTGATAGGTACTGGATTTAATTACTAATACTGGAATTTAATTTAATTACTAATACTGGAATTTAATTTAATTACTAATACTGGAATTTAATATTTTGACGCTATTTTATGTAAAATAGGATAGGCAAGTTTTATTTTTTAAATATTTACCTTTTATAAAATTTAAGCGTCTAAAACGATTATGTGGAGTCGGCATTATTACTAAAATATAATACGATTACTCCAAGTGGCAAATAGCCGAACTATTTAGCTACTTGCTTCCTAGAGTGTCTAATAACTTATTCTACTACACACAAGATGTCACTTTAACAATAATTTGATTTTTATTTAAAGTCTTATAATTATAGTTATTACGCTTTGGTAATTATTAGATACAATCAACGCATTTAAGGTATATTTTATGTTGGGAACATAAATTACATTGCGGCTTAATGCAAACTACGAGGCACTCGACAGCTGCAGATGAAATCATCACATCAGCCAAAAGACGTCCACTGCTGGACCAGACCTTCTCCCAAGTATCTCATGGCCGCCCACTGCCACTTGAGTCCTGCACCACTCTGAACTATGTCAACGGCCCATAGCTCTCTTACGGATCTTCAATTTCTGATTCGATCTCGTAGGGAAACTCCGAGTTCCATTGCTCCCTGACTGACATTGAGCTTTCTCATTCGGCCCACTGTTAAATACATTATATGTTTTATTAGTCATTATTCGCACTTATGCGGTACTGTGTTTCTCCTCCTCACCTCAAATTTTGTACCGTTTAAAAAATCTTCGGGTTAAAGTCGTATCGAGTCGATTAATTCAGGCAATAAACCATCTATGTGCACTAACTTCCGTTTAACCGTTTCTGTTTGATTAAATTTTAAATTCCCAAGAATCTAAACATACAAACTTTCACATTTATACTATGAGTAGGTATGATTACTTTATCCTCCCGAGCACGCCTGTATACGGGAATGCGTTTTAGAGATATAATGAAATAGATTGAGAAAATATATAATTTAATCTTACTTTCACAATTGAATTAATTCGACTAGGACGTTTTAACAACAAAAATATTCCACGTCCGTGGCAAACAAGCATACGGCCGCCTGATGGTAAGCAGACACCGCAGCCTATGGACACCTGCAACTCCATGGGGTTGTCGACCCTTTAGTCTTTCGGGAAAACCTCGGCAGGGAGCTCATTCCACAACCGGAGAGGAAATTCCTCCCTTCCTATTGCTTTTATTTAATCATTTCACATCGTAGGACAAACCGGACAAAAACATCCGTTTTGTCCTACGAAAATTGACATATAATATCGTAGGACAAAACGGATTTTTTTGTCCGGTTTGTCCTACGATGTGAACAAAATCGTAGGACAAATCGGACTACATCACAGGTCCCAAAATGTAGCAATTTTTAAACCTCGTCATAAACTTTATTTTTCGTAAGTCGCCATTGAATACGTTTGTGAGATTCCCTTAGAAATATACTGGGAATAACGCTAGGAGGATGACCTTAGAAATATGACTTACACGCATATCTACTCGTACACAATAAACATAAAGGTACAATAATACCGTCTAATATCAATTTAAATTCGTGTCGAAACATTGTCATCCCCTGTTCATTCGTTTTTATGGTGCCCGACATGCGATGGGTGTACACCTCCGATATATGTATTGTTGAGCTTAATTTCATCTCCCCCACGTAATTATTCGCATTTTTTGGCGAAATCTCGAGTTTCTGGGGTGACACACGCACAGGGGCGCAGAAATGAGGTATAAAGAATATGGAAGAGCTTCAATTGTTTATTCGCTGCTATATTTTTGATTTGATTGGGGATGATATACGCGTACATGAATCTTTCTTTAATTCTCTTTGGATATCCACAAGAAGTAATATTAGCAGGAAATAACCTCCAGAATATTTAAGAACTTGTGTTATTTAGAGCTCCGGTAGTCTTGTGGTTCAAGCATGCGCCTGTACCTACCATTAGTTATGGAGTTCAAGTCCCGGCTGGTACAGTCAAAAGTAGCTACGCATTCGAAAAGTTCAAAAGTCTTTATTACAAGGGAATAAGAGCTTTTGACCCCTTCATGTGCGTAGCTACTTTTGATGCTGACTGTACCAATGAGTTTATCAAAGCCTATGTACGGAATTTCATTTGATATTTACCGTTTGCATTTCGGTTAAGGAAAACCTGCACCCATTTGTAAAGAAATTCAACGGTGTATGTGACGTACTCAACCCGATATGGCGATATGCAAGTTTAAGCAACGTGGGCGCAGGTCAGTTTTTGTACGGGTGACCGCTTTGAGTGGTTTCTAAATGAGCGCTCCCGTGCTTTGGAAGGCACGTTGAGCCGTTGATCCCAGCTGTTGTCTATGCAGCAGTCGTTAAGCCAAGTTAGAGGCCTTCGGGTGGCTTGAGAACTAACAGTCAAGTTGGCCACCTACTCGACAAGGGGGTCGAAGTTGCAGCACGTCCGTAGGGAGTACCCACCGTTACCCAACACGTGACCCCTGGGTGGTGGTAAAAGTGCAATAAACTGGCAACCATACTTGTCTTCTCGAAGATCTCACGGTTCGAAAATAAATACCATACGATTATTATTATATTCTCGGGTCGCTTCTGGATAACATTAGCTCAGGACCGGGACGGATGGCGTACTAGAAGAGAGACCTATGCTCAGCAGTAGGCGATAACGGACGGGCTGAAAATCATGACGATGATGATAATTCTGATATTGGAGTCGACAGCGACAGTATACTGCATGATCACTAAACTATGTTTTGAAACTATCGTTTTCAAAAAGTCCCATCTGATATAAGCACTTAGATATGAGCAATCGAATGAATCAAGACTATTTAAATAGGTATTTAATTTTAATCAGTCACATTCCAATATTATTCAACTTTCTTTTAAATCCGATTTTGTATGTAAGTTAGTAATTTATTCCATAACATTTTTTATGCATTACGTAAGCAGTTAATAAATAGTAAAACTCCACATAAAGACGAGGGCTTCATCACGTAACTTGCCGATCTTAACAGTAATCAAACAAATAAACTTCCATACTTCGCTTTTACAAGTTTACCGTACCGTATCTTAAAACCTTATTGAAATGCAAATCTATTTTCCATTGTACGGCACTTCCAGCAAACTCAGTTCTTTGCAACGGCTCCTATTACCCGATACATTAGCTTTATCGATCGCTTGCGCACCTTATTCCGGGATCTCGTGGGTAGTACTTAATAATAGCTGTCGGGGTTGAATGAATCATGGTAGCAAGTGAAAGCCGCTATATTGTGACCTCCGCGCAACATGTATCTTTACGTAGCTGGGTAGGTATTAAGTTTTTGACGTCGACGCTTATGATTCCCGACAGATAAGAAATCAACAATCAAGAGTCACGCTAGAGTGCGAACGACAGTTTCAGTGTAGTGATTTTGTGACTCCACCGGCACATTTACTCTGGCCCACATATAGTACCTTCAATATATTTTATAACATATTGCTTAACGCACACAGGTGCCTGCTGAGACCCTAACGCCCTAAGACGACTTGAAAGTTCAGTCATAGAGAAAATAAGTAAGAATAGAGAGCTAACTCCATACATAATTTATTACTTATTATTTCGTAGTCGACATCTAGCGTCAAATAGCGGAATTATCAGTACTGCTATAAAGATACTAGAGACATACGTGAGTATGTCGCTACTGACGAAAAGTGTATTTCTCAACAATGTACTACTAATATTTAAAGCAGAATGAGTTCAAAACAGAGTTCCGGTTAAACCGGTTATAATATTAGCTAAAAATGGTTGAATATTCGATTGTTCGTTCGTCACGGCGTCTATTGTCGAGTAGCAGTACTGATAATTCCGCTATTTGACGCTAGATGTCGACTACGAAATAATAAGTAAAAAATGATGTAAGTATGAAGTCATATGAAGTTAGCTCTCTATTCTTACTTATTTCCTCTATGGTTCAGTGCACGTGTGACGCTTGTTGTCGCATTCAAGCACTCGTCTACAGAAGATATATACGCTGTCAACGGTTTTAATATCCTACTCGGCGGCTAAAATTTCCCAAATTTGGTTCGGTTCTCATACACTTTGCTATGGTTTTGGGCCATTGATCTGGATTCTCGATACAAACGTAGCTTAGTTCTCATTGCTGAAATAACACGAAACATTGTATACTCGGTCGGAACTTAGTTTCTGTTGCTTGAAGTTAAAATGAAGAAAAAATACAGCGAGTTTTTAGGTATTTATATTTATCCCACTAATATCTAAAACATCATTTAATTCCTTTACAGAAACGCCGAGAAATAGCAGATATAATGTACCTTCTTAAAATTACAACTGGCAATATTGATTGCCCCGAATTGCTTTCTAAACTTTCTTTCAACACACCTACTCGGTCGAAAAGGTTTTATCCCCCCATTTCACTTCAATGTACATCATCTAATTATAGGCCAAATAGTTTTCTATGTCGTGCAGCACGTAAGTTAAATACCTTGTCGAAGGATCTAGATATTGACGTTTCCAATTGCTCTATTCCATGTGTGAGGCGAACTTTATCCAGACGTAGTTTCTAAACGTTGTTTCTTACCCATCTAGGTTGCGGGTGGTGATATGCTTTCTGTACTTTTCTTAACTTTATACATAGTTGCTGAGTATATAAATATACAAGTGGTATCTGTGTATTTTCTGAGCGTCCGGTGAGCGATGGACATCTCTTGTTGTGTTCTCTTATAGCCTTTGATTTTTAATTTTAAGATACTGTAACATAGTGTGTAACCTTAGTTCATATATTGTTTCTATTGGTGAGTTTCTGTAATTGGCTCCATATTTCTATTTAAAATGTCAACATGTTTAAAAAGCTGTTGAAACTCCTTTAATAAATAAATAAATATTATAAATGCGAAAGTTTAGATGTTTGGATGTTTGTTACTCAATCACGCAAACTGAACAGATCAAGATGATTTTTTGTATACTAACAGTATGTAATCTGGATTCACTTATTATTTCAGTATCGTGAGAAATCTGTATAATTGATTATTATCATTTTGACATCGCATTAATGATTTGACGATCATAATATAAAGTCGTATAAATTGACTTAGGATAATTTATATTGTATTTTTAATATTATGAAATAAATAAATCTAAATCTAAATCTATACTTTTTGTCCCGATAATCACCCTCAAAGGGATGAAATCGGGGGTGCAAATATGGTCTATGAAACTGGGGTGGTTTAAATGCTCATACGCCATTCTAAACTTTAAGTCTCAGCCAATTGGGAGTATAACGGCGTGTCAATAAATATAACGTAAGCCATAGCAGAATTTGACGTATTGTAAACAAGCTGACGTTTCGATATGTCAAAGCCAAAAACATCATAATTCCTTCTGATTGATGACGCTATTTTTGAGCATAACCTTTTAGCAATTAGGTCTATTATTGCATGTAAATCAAAATAAATTAGCGATACTTTGGTCTTCATATGCTTAAATACAAAAACAGCTGCTTTAAATGCAGTCTTTGTATCGTCGGTGTACAATTTAATTTTGTCGTGTATTATTTTTTACGTAATTGGTGACCCTTCACACTATAATAACTGTTTGATATAAGAGATCACTTGGGCTGGGCAGCCCAATCGTCAACATTGACTGTTGAAGCAACTTAGATCTATGCACAAAGTACAATATGTATACTTAGATACCAGTTAAATACTCCACATAGATCGTAGCGCCGTTGTGTATTTAGTAAGAACTAACCGCACGACCGCTGCATCCCTGTCACTTCAATATGCAAGTGCGATAGAGATAGCACCCAGTGACATCTGGTACAAACAAGTTAAACTACCATTTCCATAGAAAAATTCGCACTTCGAGCTGAGAGGCCCCTGGATCTCTGTTTATCCGTATACATATAATACAGCTGTAGAGGGTAGAAAATCTGTAAGTACATTGAAGTTATCGGATAAATCAATGAAGCGATGGGAGGGCCCTTGGCATCGAAACAGAACACATTTCAACAGTTTTAAGAATTTGTGTCTGTTTGTCTATCGGTTTATATGTCTAGGCATTGTGACTCTCGGCCTTCAGCCTCACGTGCATTGCCGCTCTGCTTCGGGCCTTCGGCCCTCAGCCTTACACTTTTCTCTGTGTGAATGATCTGCCTTTGGACTCGCATGCCTTGCCCCTCTGCATCATTCCTTCGGCCCTACATAAGGAGCCCGCTCTGTTGGGACTCTCGGCCTTTGGCCTTGCGTGGATTGCCACTCTGCATCAGACCTTCGGCCCTACATAAAGAGTCCGCTCTGTTGGGACGCTCGGCTTTTGGCCTTGCGTGCGTGCCACACGGCTCCGGACCTTCAACCCTCAGCCTTATATAAGGATCCCGCTCTATTTGAATGCTCGGCCTTCGGCCTCGCATGCCTTGCCACTCCGTTTCGGCCCGTTACTCATCAACTTTACATGAAGAATCCAGTCTGTTGGGAAGCTCGGCCTTCGGCCTCGCGTGTCTGGCCTCCCTGCTTAAGGCCTTTGGCCCTCAACCTTACATAAGAAGCCCACTCTGTGTGAATACTCGGCCTTCCGCCTTGCATGTTTTGTCACTCTGCTTCCGGCCTTCGGCCATCATACTTACATGAAGAACCCGCTCTGTTGGGACGTTTTACGGAAGAACTGCGTAGAGAGACTTTTATCATCGTACATGTAATATTTTACGGGCTTCATTTGTCTAGAATCGGTACATTTGATATTCTGAAACAAACTTAATCATTCATTTTGAAAGCACGAGCACGTAGCACCAACTCCCGTTACAATCGGACTCTTTTACTTGTAGTTGTAGACGATTATAAATGACTGTCCAGTTAAGTAGGTCCAAATTCGAGAAAGGGGTTAATTGTCGAATCCGACTCGGCTGGGCAGCGTTCGGGAAGCTACGGTACACCTTTTCGTCCAATATTCCGCAGTGTCTCAAGACGAGGCTCTTTGACCAGTGTGTGTTGCCAGTGATGACATATGGCACTGAAACGTGGTCGGTTACTATGGGCCTCATAAGAAGGCTCAAAGTCACCCAAAGAGAGGGCTATGCTGGGAGTATCTCTGCGTGATCGCATCAGAAGTGAGGCCATCCGTAGTAGAACCAAAGTAACCAACATAGCCCTCCGAACCGTTAAACTTAAGTGGCAGTGGGCGGGGTATATTGCACGTAGAACCGTTGGCCGTTGGGGAGGAAAGGTTTTCGAGTGGCGACTACGTACCACAAGGCGCAGCGTGGGTAGGCTCCCCACAAAGTGGACTGATGACCTGGTAAAGGTCGCAGGTGTCCGCTGGATGCGGATGGCAAAGAAAAAAGAAGAAAAGAAAAATTATTTAATTCGGGTATTGACCCATAAAAGAGCATACATTAAAAATTACACATTTACATTATTTAATTACTTAATAGAAATACATTGCAAACATACCTACCTACCATAGTATGGTAGCGACTGGCCTGTGCATATCACTACAGTGCAGTAAATATGCACAATCCACCCTACCTGATAACATCTGCAGGATATTGTTGGGGCTGGCCCGCACCCGACGCAAAAGAAAGCAGTCCAGCCCTGCGTCAGCAAACATCCCTCATGCGCTACAGACACAGGGCAGCCCCATCAACACCCGGAACGCATTGTTATATTGCACCCGGAGAGCCCCATATGCCCTCTGCGTATTTATTTATTTAATCTTTATTACACAATAAGAAATCGTAACGTACAAAAGGCGGACTTAATGCCATGAGGCATTCTCTACCAGTCAACCTTTAAACGTGTATAACGGTTTCACAGACTGCATGTGTAGAGGGAGGTGCAGTAAGCCCTGAACAGTGTGATTTTTGCCTCCCCCGAGCACCGCGCAAGTCTCCGTGCAATCATATTCACCCATACAGAAAGGGCCCTCCGCTCCCTCTCCAGGTCTATGTCGTCCTTGAGATCGGTCGTCACCACATGTCCAAGATATTTAAAATGATCTACTCTAGCTAGAGGTTCCCTGTTAAGATGGATATGGGGTACGTTGTCCATTCTCTTACGACGTCCGATCTCAAAGACCATAAATCGACTTTTGCTTGCATTATATACAAGACCGTGACTGCTAGCAAAGTTCTCACAGATCTTAAGCAATCTTCGCAACCCACAGACCGATGCGCTCAGCAGAACCATGTCGTCAGCAACGCAAAGGAACGGTCATTGTGCCACTCTTTGGGGGAGGCTTATGTCCAGCAGTGGACGTCTTTCGGCTGATATGATGATGATGATGATGATTCGTTTTGAAAAAAGGATACCTATTAAAATTTGCCGTGCGCGGTAAAGAGCATTTCATATTGAATGTAATCATTTCTTAAGGGGGTGTAAAGAAACCCTTCTTGAAAGATGTATGGGAAAATAAATAATTCTAAAGTGAGAATGAGTTCTACGCAGACCAAGTCGCGGGCAAAAGCTAGTATTTAATAAAACTTTTAAATTCGCTGTCCCCTATGGGCCCTACGGAAGCCTCGAGATAACCCGCGGTAGCTCAGTGGGAAAGAGCGATGGACGGATTCCAGAGGTCGCGGGTTCAAATCCCGTCCGGGGTGATCAATTTTTCATTTTGGATCGGAAATTATAATTCCGCTAAAAATATTTACAGTTAAAGTGTAAGAAGGTGCAGACGTGTCGGTGAATTACACTCAAGCTGCGCCGCGCCTTCACCTTACAAAGTCTCTATATAATTCGCACCTTAGCAGTTTCATTGAACAGGGAACAAAAACAACGCTCCATTACATTGAAATGAATGCTTCCTGACTGGCGAGGGCTGTGCGGAAGCGGGGCGATACGAATACATTATTGCAGGATATTACTATAACGCAAACGTAATACCAACATTATCCTATCGAGAGAGGAAATCTCTGCGATATCCAGCAAGTTTAACGTTAAAGAACAAAATACCACATATTGATCCAGCCCCGCCATGTCAGGAAGTCGCCTTTTGACAAGCAGGTTTGTACAATATCTGACTGTTAAGGAACGACATTTTTTTTTATTGGGGGTCAATCTTACACAAATCGACCTAGTCCCAAACTAAGCAAAGCTTGTACTATGGGTACTAGACGAAAATATACATACTTATATAGATAAATACGTACTTAAATACATAGAAAATATCCAAGACCCAAGAACAAATATCCGTGAAAAATGCACAAATAAATAAATGCCCTGGCCGGGATTCGAACCCGGGACCTCTAGCTTCGGAGGCAGAGTCACTACCAACTAGGCTAAACAGGTCGTTTTCTCTTATACGTCCGAGTTTGACACATTTTGTTACTCCAATGTATTTTTATCGACGATTTGGTTACTTACCTTCGGCGTCTGCTCCGAATCCAAAAGATGAAAACAAAACACTCAATAAGAACACTCTATAAAAAATAGGAACTCCTTTATTTTACATATGTAGCAAATATTTACATCATTCAAGCTCAATACTCTATACAATAAGATGGCAACTTGAGCAAATTTACCTTAAGTATTATTATGCTTCTTGAAAACATTATTATGCTATGTTTGGTCGAATTTTATTTAAGAGCGGATCACAGCCAGGTATTTTGAAATTACCTATTTTCTACTCTAAGAGTTATCGATCCGTCGATAATCCTTTTATCCTTTCTTTTCGTTGCTTGTTCGAAATGTTTAACCACACTGTTAAAGTGTTCAAAAGTTTATTATTACCTACTTACTCTAGATCTAAAAATAAAATTATTATGTAGTGTCTTATACAAGCAAACTATGATCGTCCCTTAATACCCAGGACTGATTATTAAAAGAAAAAGACCCTGGTATTTCTTACCCTAAATTATTTTAGCAAGATTTTAAACTCCCGTGCAACATAAAGTCTGAAAAGTACACTTAAGAATGAGATAAGTTTCCAGTTACTTGACCAGGGTCCTCTAGAAAATGGATTTTAAAGCTACTTAAAAATAAAAGTTAACGTAAATGTCGGTTAAGCTCAGCAAAGTAGCCAGTAATCCTTAAAGAATCCAAAGTAGTCCACCTAATCTAAGCAAAAAGGATAGCGACACGAAATATTTATTTATGTCTTTTGAAACCATATTATAATGTTTTGTCACGTAGAGTTCACTGCAAAACTCAAGGTTTTTTTTAAACGAAGGAAAAATAAGTTTATTGTTAATTTATCTCTTTGGACGAAAAAATATAACACTAAAAAAGAATTTGTACGATTTTAATTTTGTTGTCATTTTTATTACAGTCAATCACGATGTATACTTATTTACGCCTAAGTTGTGACATCATTTCGGGAATATCACATATTTGCCCTGCACTCGTTTTATCTTCTTACCCCATACCTACTCACTAACACTCAGTTGTTCGACTAATTCATAATACTCCGAGCGAAATGTCGCTAGTCGCTATAAATCCAAATTATCTTCAGAATCACTGTCACTTGTATATTTTATGGCTTGGAGAATTTCATCTTCTATCTCCGCTTCATTTTGTTGAGTCTCGTCGACGGCGAGCTTATTGTAAGCTATATTGGAGTTAGCTAAGTTAGATGAGTAGAAGCTACCACAACAATATGCGCCGCATTTTTTAATAAGACAGACGGTCAAAAAGTATAGCGATATGAAGCAAATCACAAACAGCGCGATAGAAAGTGCTACGTTTAGTCTGTAGTGCCAGTTTGCATTATCGATCTGTGGTAGAACGGTGTTGGGGTAGCAATAGAGTCGCGGCTCAACATCGGACATGTCAAAAAGGCGAGCGTCGTCTAAACATGACAAACATTGGCTATTGTGGGGCCCCGAGCACGTCGCGCAAGTGTAGTGACACGGGAGACAAACTAGAGGGGACTTGGGCGAGTTCTCTAGCGGCTCCATGTCGGCAGCTTCCAGCGCTGTCGGGGGACCAGTGCCTTGGCGTTTCATGAGTTGCGGGCTCTCGAAATAAGTGAGGTTACGGCGTCTTGAGCTTCGTTCTGTAAGCAGCTCGCTGGCGTACGTTCCGGCCGGACAGCGCGCGAAGCACCGTCCGTCGAGCAAGTGCAAACCCTTCGCGCATTCTAGTGGAAGAGAGAACAGAGCCGTTTAATTACATAGGTCACAGAGCAAAGGTCCGCCACCACCCAGCACCTTGTCAGCCTCCATGCAGTTGCGTCAGATGTTTCTCAGGTCAAATGCAGATGATGCTCCACACTAGCGGCCCTTGTCATATGGAAAGAACATCGATACAAGATGGAAAATCGAGGATAGATTCATAGAATCTTGTCACTGATCTCAAATAATTCTGCAATTATTATTAAATCGTATTAAATTCACAAAACCTCACAAGACAAACTGGTTAAAGTGATCATGCTCAAAAGGAAACGTGCACAAAAATTAAATGAAATCAGACAGTAAGGCTTCATCTGTGGTGACTCTTGATGAACAGTGAGACGAACCAAATAAACATCAAACAATAAATTAAGTGGACAGCGTGATTTACGGTTAAATACACACTCTTTCCAAGCCCAAATAGTTAAACATCGATTTTGTGCCATTTTATTTACTTCATTGTGTTTTATGGCTATATAGGTATTCAATACAATTTTTCGCAATAAGTAATTGGATGTTAGAGAAAATTGGACGATTGATTGTTACTGAAATATAATTTTGTCAGTAGTTACGATTTCAGTCGATGCTTTAATCAGAAACTTTTCGTGCAATTTACTGTTGGAATTTGTGATGTATTAAAAAGCGTTTTGAAACAAGCAGTAGAAAGCAAAGCAAAACATGCAACATAAATATAAACAATACAAATGTGGTTATTTACAATAAATCATAATAACAGTGATTCTTATAATCTACGTGTGTTATGTTCAAACTAAATCAATATGAAACTAAATGCGACTAACTGCGTTTTAAGATATTAAGTAATATATGATCAGAGACAAGACTCGGCTGAAGACAAAATGAAAATCTTTGTACGTTTTGTAATAAAAGATTGTTTTTATTATTATTTTCCGTTCACATTTTACCAATATATACATATTATGCATCAACATTTACATTAATAAATACATCGTATTGTAGCTACTAAACTCCGATGCAGATCAACAATGTTACATTTGATACAATGAGTGTTTATAAAAGTGACCCTCAGAGCGAGTTAAGCGCACGCCTGCGCCTAACTATACTCGTACTTACTCGAGATACAAGTTCGTGGGTCGCAACTCATGCGACAGTCCTCGCTGGTACTGTCACGCTAATTAACACTATGAAATTGTATGGCGCTACATACTCTAGCGATTCCAACTCCGCTGCAACCCACGACCTTGCAGCTTAGAATTCCGTAGTGTACGGTCTTCTCGATACGCAACAATCGCTACGCGACAATTACGCGCGATTTCGCATCGGCCACGACTTACGAACTTGCACCAATTCGTAAAGTCTTTACCATGGCGAATACTTGTAATTTGTCGAAGCTATTGTTTACAAGAATTCGTTTTACAGGATTACATTAAAATTTAAATTAATTTATCTACCAGTCGATGAGAAACGATGATCTTTCAGTCATTTTTATAACAACTATATTTCAATTTACATGTGAGCAAATTTGTACAAGTCTCCAAATTTATTAACTCGACACATACTTAGAATTTACTGTACAGTGTTTAATGTTTATGCTATTATTACATTACATCTAGATGGATTGGCAATCTCCGCTACGATCACAACCACAATATGCAATTATAATTTATTACAATTACGTTAACATGATTGGATCTACTAGACACCAATGATATTATACGCAATTTTGAGTTACAGGTTCTAAAAATCACAATAAAATACTGTAAACATCGTCGCAGTGACGTAGATGCGAAGAAAACTGTAGTAAACAACCATGCATCCGAAGTAAAATGGCGATTGTTCTTCGGTTTGTCCCTATTGCGTCAACTTGACAAGCATTGTCACATGATTCGTGTACCTATATTTCTTGGCTGAAAAATTAATCGTACTAAGTGACCGTTATAGCTTAGATACCCAGCTACTTCGCTACGAGAAATTGTCAGTGCCAAACGACAATAACTGTTAAGTTGCTGAGATAGTGACATATTATTTTTATAAATTACCTATAATATCATTGCCTGACACTACGTTTAAAGGCGTTTTTTTTAAACACGTTAACATCAACTTATTGTAACAGATATGTATATGTATGTCAAGTGACCAGACACTACGACAATATTGGCGAATTTAAAAATTCAAAGCATGCAATAAATTGACACAAACTGAGAGATATTACAAACGAAACTCTGAGCCCGTATTTCAGATACGGCGAAAAGGATGAAAAATATGACAAATTGATACGTTCTGTGCAAAGCCATAAATACATGATTGAAAAAAGTGTTTGCTTTATGTCGCCGAACTTAAACCTACGAGCACACATAGGGACACACCATATAGGTGTTTAAATATTAGGACAATAGTTATTAAGGCTATTAATTCGTCTACAATTTAATTGATTCCATTGTGACACGCTCATTTAAATTGGGTGGCATTTTTTGACACAACGGGAGCAATAAGGTAAATTGTGGGCGAATCAACAGCCTTAACTATCGTTCATTTTTTTTAACTTCACCCATATTTCATAACTTTCATAAGTATAATTTGCTCCGTCATCCATAAAACACATAATGCTATAATTTGGTATCACCGTCGTTTGGGACCTAATACATTTCCCTTACTTTAAATAACTTATAACCTAAATTAGATTTACCTATTCGTGAGTGAATTATATTTCATGAAAACGCTAATTTAAGTTTTGGAGTATGGTGTGATGGATTTTTATTGGCACTAAGTAGAGTTGCCAGAAGTAAAAGTATTGTAATTAAGTACCTGGTCTACTACAATATTTTAATTATGCTTGTATGTATGTTTGTACATAAAAAATCAGTTTGCGGAAAGTAAATAAAGAAGAATTCATTTTATGCGCTCCATTAAGTAAATAAGTTGTATGTCTAGTTTTATTTTTATTACAGATAAGTTTGATAGCAGCATGACGGTTTTTTTTGATATAGGTATATCAGTAATAAAATTAATATTTAATTTGGAATGTAGTTTTGTTACATTGAAAGATAATTTTCAGAAAAAGTAATGTTCCACTAAGCTAAAAAGCGCCTTCCTCGGTATTTTTCTTGACACGACGGAAATACTGACATAATTATTACCTACAGGGGATTTAATCGTTTTCAGCTAGGAACCTACTTCATTTGACGGTACCGTACGAAAAATGACGACATTAATTCGTATTAAAGTTTTTATGAAGTCCTTATTTTTACATTTTATTTTAAGGTGTCGTGATGCCATAACTCGACCATGGACGAATCGGACAATCCTAAGTATATTATCAAATTACTTTTACGTAATTGCACTTTTTCTTTACTAAGTACAAGACTATGGACAGGTTGTCAACTCGATGAAAGCATCCGAAATGATCTTAACATGAAGTATTACAAATTCAGCAAGGTATATTTACATGAGGCTGAGTTATTCTAACAAGTGTTCAAAATAAAATTATTATATAAACATCATTCTTAAAACATCAATATGGAGAAATGGTTACAAACTCTGTTTGTGATTTCTGTGCAATAATAATTGCTACGTTGTTGAGGACGTGCAAAAACGAAACCTTAATTAATTCATATTTATGTAAAATCATAACATCCATAACAGATTGGTTTATAGTCAACTATTGTAACTAGGTAACTTAAGGTCAAAAAAACCTGTTATATGTTAAATATATATTACGAAAACTCAAAAAGTTATTTCTGGTATTAAGTACAATGATGGTATATATAACAAATTATCTACAGATAATATTGCGACGATGAAAGATACAATATAAATAAATATGATATGAGTAGACAAAACATTAAGTAAACGATCGGTATGTTTAACAGCTTGTACTTATTTTTAAATACATACTATATCCTGGTTTGGAGGTAGAGTCCATTTAGAAAAAAAAGAAAACTGTTTATAAATTACTCCAAGGAGCAAGCTCACGATCACTCTCTAAAATGGACATGCACCTTCAAGGTCTGTTCAGTTACTTGTTACAGTCAGGCGAGCGTTAATTACGTCTAAAGGAATATCAGTCCTTTATTACACTATATCATTTCATTTCCTAATCCCCATGGCATAGCCTTTTACATTGACTAGCAAATAATACAGTAACTCTACCAACTGTCCTCTCGTATGCTACGGCAGTGCTTTCTTAGCCTAATTCAAGCCTGACGTTGAATAAGTAACTGAAAAGCCAGGACCTAAAACTAAATTAACTTAGTAAATTTAACTAAAATCACAAGAGCCATGAGCACGCTAGGTCACCATAACCGGGGCGGAGGTCATTAGCGGATGCCTCAAGCAGGGTGCCCGGGGCGGTCTTGGGGTTCTTTGTAAGTTTCTTAGGCTAGCAGTTAGTGCACAGTCGCTTAGTCTAGGCACGGGCTGTCTGCCTGCGGGTCGACGGGTGTCGAGGCGCAAGGCGTCGGCCGCGGAGATTAGGATGAGGAGCAGGAGACACAAACCTAGGCAGCGGTGAGCGGGGGGCGGGGCGTGGAGGGAGCAGCCGGAGCGCAGGGCGTCTGCGCCGTCAGCGCGCGCGCCTGCCGCGTCCTCCTCGCGAATCTAAACACACGAGAGAAAATGATTATTTCTCAAACATGCAATGAAATTCCGTCACTACGTGCGTTATAACAAGCTTCAAAGTATCACGTTGCAGGTGGAACAACTCGGGAGAACTGTAATAGTACATTACAATACAAGTGCAGAGAATAGGAAATTCGCAACGAGTGGTGATAAATTAAAACACGATCGAAGGGAGTGGTTTAAATCGACACGAGTTGCGAATTACCTATTCGCACGTGTATCATACAACGTTTTACAGTACATATGGCTCTTTAAAGTTTCGACATATGCACGTAATCTGCTGATTACCGCACTCGTGCGGTAAAGTAGCACCACATGTACTGTAAAGGAATTTTATACAAAATTGAAGGCCTAGGCCGGGAAGTAATTTTTTTGATTTTAATGTCAAAAATGGCGTCTTTTAAATTTGTTTTTTGAGCGGTGTATTTCTTTTTTCATTGTATATGTTTGAGAAAGTACTATACAATTCTCGGCGCTACTAATCTGGCTACGATCGGCCGTCTATACCTACTTGAGCTGCAACCCTTCGTTTTCTATATTAATGTACTATTACTTCCTAGTCTTCCTTGCTGCCCGCCCGTGTATTACAGAGAACTTATGCGGAGTCGGGGGATGAAATATGCTAATTAAAGAATTTTGAATCGGACGGGTAGTTTTGTAGATTACCCACTAGGTACATACAAATATAAATTTCACAAACTCTTTATAATATTAGGATACATTAGATTATTGTTTATGCTTATTACTCTCTGTCGCAGTGGCCTTTCTGTATGAATAAAGTAAATCGGGAATATTAGCGTGAAACATCGGGTTTCTAGGCGGTGATTTTTTATTGTTATTTATGACTATTGACTTCATCTTGTAAAAGGAAAACATACCTACAATAGTAGTTAAAAGAGCTGTTTAGAACAGAAAAATAATTATAATTAATTAATTAATCGTATGACCGATGACCAGGTGAAGGTCGCGGGTGTCCGCTGGATGCGGGTGGCGCAGGACCGGTCATTCTGGAAGTCTTTGGGGGAGGCCTATGTCCAGCAGTGGACGTCTTTCGGCTGACATGATGATAATGATGAATTAATCGTATGGCATTTTTTATTTATGAACCGTGAGATCCTCGAGAAGACAAGTACGGTTGGCAGTTTAATATAATTAAAATTATAATGCATTTACCATTTGACAGGAAGAAAACAGTTACATGAAAATGGTGACAGTTGAGTTTAAGATGTGAATTGTTATATAGATAAAAATAAATAATCTATGAAAATAAAACTGAGTTATTTTGTGATTGCAATACGTTGCGATATAATTTACTGTGTTTAGAACGAGAGCTGTGCATTTTTATACCAACTTGTACTCTAATAGCCTCTTATTTCAGTACAGTTATATCAGGATAAACCTTTAATAGTGAAGTTAGATATAACCGTATCATATAAATTAGTTTAGTTTCCAACTGCTGGTAGCATTGGAACAGTTGACCGCAGGCGTCCTGCGAGTCGTTAGTGACTCCACTCGACTGCAAGTTTGTATTAGCGATGTGCTAGTTGGTACCAATGCAGTACAATCAGTCAATCAGCATCTTATACATGCTCTTTTAGATCTTAGCAAACAATAAAGGGCTATATTTCATTGTATTTAATTTGGAGCTACGGTATGTTATTCTGCACCTATTTTGCTTCAGGCAACGAAAATATACCTATGATGATTTCTTCCATCGACTCTTAGATTTCTTCAATCTAAGGGTACCTATGCATGCAGTATGTCCCACGGCTATGCAATATGAAGGGAAATACCAAAAAGAGCATACTTATAAAATCAAAACATTTGGTAAAAGTACTTTCCCATTTCATGTCTCATAGTCGTGGGACTCCCTGTATTTCACTAAACGTATCAACTGTAATCATTTTTTTAATTTGTAGCGCTTCGCACAATATTTATCGTGACCGAAAGAGCGCGCATGGCATGGCAAATACAAAATCAGTTCTAAATCAAGATATTCGATGATAATACCCTATGGGTTCGAAGGGATGGTTAGTACGTAGTAAAATAAATAATAATTACACACTTATTTATAACACACAGTAATAGTTGTAAAT
Source organism: Notocelia uddmanniana (assembly GCA_905163555.1). Taxonomy (NCBI): domain Eukaryota; kingdom Metazoa; phylum Arthropoda; class Insecta; order Lepidoptera; family Tortricidae; genus Notocelia; species Notocelia uddmanniana. The sequence goes on along the minus strand of LR991067.1, from coordinate 8,127,331 downwards.
GTATATAACAAAATTAATCTAAAATACATTTTATTTTGTCATTATATATTTTATTGTGACACGATTTAGTAAATATTAAGATACTCAAAGCTAGACGACTGTTGTTCTACGTAGCTATATCAGTTTTTTTTTATAAGCACAGCGGGTGTACAATTAATAGTAGACTGCCTAACACACGCAAAAGCATACTAACGATAATAGATACAATATGTCATTTTAGGACAAACTGTTTCTTTTTGCTCCTTGTGAGTGTATTAAAGAAATTAATTACAAAAAGTTAACAACTTTCAGCAAAATTATTACGCATTTTAGTTACTCGAAACATCGTCGTACCACATGTTTTGGTTCCTTCGAAGAATTACATCATCCATAAATTGTATGAGTCCGAGTCCTGTTAAGTATATTTTCATGAATATCAGTTTAGTATCTAATTAATTAAAATATCTTTCACTTCTTTTTCCACTATACGTATTTCTGCAGCGTTACATTTTTTTCGTGTAATGTTGTTAATTGTGATGTGACGTCTGTCAAACGTACCAAGCAATGAATGTTGTAGAAAAATTGCAACGAGTGACGTCACAACAACATTTCTATGGTCGAACAGTATAATATTTTGATATTTACGTGTACCTATATAGGTATTTAAAATTTAAAAACCTACATATTTCTGTTTTTTCTTTTTTCTGTTTGTACCGTTTCATTTGTGTGAGGTGTGCAATAAAGAGTATTCGTATCGTATCGTATCGTAGGTATTTAAAAATCTTTTAAATAGCAATTATATGTTGTGGCGTGATATTTTCTCAGTATATTCAAGTTTTGTTAATTGGTAATGTATGAATAATTTATTTTTGCTGTTTTCAACTTCAGTACAGCAATGAGAAAATATACATAAAAGCTTTCCGGCGTCATATTCATAAAAGTGAATTCTCGTCTTTACTACATACTCGTAATCAGAAAATCGTAACAAAAATGTCAAGACATGTCCGTGAAGACGGTGTTTAAATCGAATAAATCGCATACAATTTTGTGTACGAAGGTTCACCCTTGTATTGAATAGAACAAACATCTAACGTGACAAGGGTACCTTCACAGCTACCATCTACAATCACTGAACCTTATTGTGATATGCCATAAGGTCCATTAGCGGATACGTCTTCGTTTGTACTTGTACTAGCTACGTTAAAACTACGAGTATATATAAATTTCCGCTCTATTACAAAGGGAATAAGGTGCAAAAATGTGAACATATAATTCGTACTTTTCTCGGTCCTTGAAAGTGACATGTATCACGTTGAATACTGTGCCCTAATACGTAAGTGTCACTGAATGTAATCCGAGATATTTTTCTCGTGTCTCTAACATTAAATGCGAAGATTGCGTCTCTGCACTCAGGTTTATTGAAACAAAAACTGACGAGTTTAGCGTGAGAGAGCGTGTATGTTTTACCCAGTAGCTACGGTAAAGCCCAAGATTAAGGAACTAATTTGACAGCAGAGTTTCACAAATGTTGCCAACGTTTCACCAGCGCTGTTATAAATGATACTTAAATAAGTATATGACCGGATCCCAGCCATAACTTCCACCACCACCCACCACCATATCAGCCAAAGAACGTCCACTGCTGGACATAGGCCTCCCCCATATTCACGGGGGGTATATGCCATAATCGCCACGCTTGGCATGCGGGTTGGCGATCGCAGTATCTCCACCGCACTCCAGGGATGCTGCTGCCCATCCCCCGGTAGTCTGCCACCATAACTTATTCTTATTATAATATATGTAGTAGTCAGATTTTAAAACCTCTAAGAAAATATTGTTGAATTTAATACCAAACCAATAATGTTAAATGAAATTGCAAAAAAGGATTGTCGACATCAAGATTTTTTGTAATTCTTAACAACCCCTACTACGAGTAGGACACCGTTTTAATTGGTTTTGATTCGGCCAAACCAAATGTTATGCATAATCTGATTGAGTACCATTACACACAAATTGGCAGTAGAGCATTTCGTCGATATATAACTAGGACTAGGTATGTATAAGGTATAGTATAAATATACTATTCCTAGCAACATTGTTCCTCTAATTTTGGAATTTTCCGTAGTTCCGCAAAATTTGCTACGCGTTACAAGAGGTCAAAATATATCATTTTATCACGTCAATGTTGTTTACCTATTATGAGCCAAAGAGCTAAGAGCTTGTGCAGATATTTTTGAGCACTTCACCCGCGTAACTATATCTGCTGCTGACTATAGAAGATCACATTTAAGCGTTGAAAGTAAGACAACTTATCTCTCGGCCTAAGCGTCGCTATCAATTGTAGAAACACATTTTGTGTAAAATACAATGGCAGCTACAATTGGTTCGAAAGAAATATAGCTGACCCTTCGAAACAAATTACTAGAGGGCGCTATAATTATTTACCAAACTCGTATCGGGGCATAGCAATAGGACAGAGAGCTTGTTCGAAACGGAAGACACTTTTTGTACACGAATTTAAAGGACCGTTCGAACGTCGTTGATTCTAGCCATTTCTCTTCTCCGTTTTGCCCGAGCTTTTTAAAACTAGTTACCTAACCTAAAGTTTCAGGTACTCGTCTAGTAACTTTGAAATACTAGGTATACAGAAAAACTTCTAATTGGTAATATAAAATATAAAAATCTTAATCTATGATTTTGAACAAGTTTGACTATGGGACCAACTTTGTAAATGTAACTAAAATAAATCTGCTGTTTCATACAATAGGTCCAACAATCGACAGACCAAACTGTATGAAATGGTATTTTTTTACACGGCCAACATTGGTTTCCTAATAAAAGTTGTTCAAAATGGTCAGATTCACATTTTTATATATTTTACATCACCAATTAGAAGTCACCATGTAGAATATTCATGTACAAAACTTAAACGGAATTCATACCTAAAGACTTAATTCAAATTTACTAAAAAATATACCCCGAATCTCTTCTACCTATTTTTTTTTAATTAAGAATGGGATTGCTCTTGGAAATCATCTAGCCAGGGGGCAAAGATGAGGTCGAGGATGACGCGAGCTCACCCAAATGATGCCTATTCACTCGTGCCTTAAAAAGGTCTAGGTTATATGAACTCTGAAATTCAGACGCTGGTAGAGAATTCCAAACCTTAGAAGTGCGAATTATAAAAGACCTATCATCATACTGCTAGCGTTTCCCGGTTGTATCCTAGAGTAGCCCAGAGTCTGCTTTGACATGTCATCCCAAGACTTGGCGTATTTTTACAAAAGCGCCTGCCATCTGCTCTTCCAATTCTTCCTAGAGGGAATTAGATCTTATTGTTTTACAAAAGCGCCTGCCATCTGATCTTACAAATCTTTCCTAGAATGAATCAGACCTTTTTGTTTACAAAGCGCCTGCCATCTGATCTTACAATTCTTTCTACAGGGAATAAGACCTTTTGTTCTACAAAAGCGCCTGCCATATGATCTTCCTAGAATGAATGAGACCTTTTTGTTTATATAGCGCCTGCCATCTGATCTTCCCATTCTTCCTAGAGGGAATTAGATCTTTTTGTTTTACAAAAGCGCCTGCCATCTGATCATACAAATCTTTCTAGAATGAATTAGACCTTTTTGTTTACAAAGCGCCTGCCATCTGATATTACAATTCTTCCTACTGGGAATAAGACCTTTTTGTTTTACAAAAGCACCTGCCATTTGATCTTCCAATTCTTCCTAGAGGGAATTAGACCTTTTTGTTTTACAAAAGGGCCTGCCATAGAATCTTCTAATTCTTCCTAGAAGAAATTGGACCTTTTTGTTTAGCAAAAGCGCCTGTCATCTGACCTTCCAATTCTTTCTAGAGGAACTTAGACCTATTTGGGATTAGACCGTTTTCCTCGCATTTTTTTTAAATAGCTAAAGCTACTGTCAAATATCAAAGGAATTTTCGTTATAAAAACCTATATTAAAAGACGTTATAAAAACCTATATTAAAAGATTTTGTTGATTAAATGTTCTCCGTTTCTATTATGGCGAAGGAAACGGAAAAGTCTAGTTAAAGATCGAGGAAGTGTTGACATAGGGGAACCCGTTATTTATTTGCCCGTGATGTGTTAGTGTGAATTATGTTTATACTAGAACGATTTATTTCTTTATAATACATTTATTTATTGTGTGTAAGGAAAGGTAAATATTTTATCCTGTTAAAGTGTCAGCGAGAATAATTCATAAAAATAACATGCGTCTTGTATAAATGATAATATTTTTTAAGAATAATATAAACTGTGTCAGAACATTTTTTTCCAATAATAAAAGGAATGTTGTAGTTTACCTAGCACTAAGACCAGCTTGTGGATGTACATTTTTCCCACTAATTCTTTAACGTGTTAAAATATTTGTCTTTCGTTATAAGGATATACACATGTAAAATAGGACACTAAAACTAAATGATTACCGAGCTCCCAACATCCGGGATTAACGCTAAGAAACGGTGCAGCTTTTTTTAAATCTTAGGTACTCACCGTATGCGAATCATGCCAAGCGGGCGCGAAGTCGATGTCATTCTGGCGAACCTCCTCGACTGGCTCAGGGTCTCGCGCGCCCCATGGACCCCCCGCTTTATGGCCATCGAGGGACACATCGTCCTCTTGAGCGGGTGTCTCCGTGCCGTAGAAAATGAGCTCCCACTGAGACAGCGGGCCCGCTACAAACAGATTAATCAAATTAGAGCTACGTAACAGCTGATGCTCGTAGTAAATTGGGTGCGGACGGGCAATACGATACATTACGTGCCGAGGGCAGAAAAACAAACAATTTTAATTATCAGAGCTGAAGGCGAGGCCTATAAATGCATGATTTCAGGCTTTCTATTACGGCCAGTTCTATTTACAAAATGTTCCTTCCTTGTACAGGAAGTGGGCTTTTCCGCACATGTAGCTGGCGTCAATTGCCACGACGATCATAGGTAACGTAAAACATATTTCATTATATTGATTACGAACGTAATTACTATAGACTATAGTATAGAGAGTTGGTTTGCGCGCCACATGAATCCGGCTGACTTTTCTGTCTCTGTCTAACAATACGCGTACGGCATATTGATGTGAAACAGCATTTTTAAAAGGACTTCGAGGTGCGACTTATGTTTACAGCTCCTTATGAAGGCAACGTAAGAGTGCTTGTTTAGGAAATTCAATTTCCGATGCCAATGTTTGCGTTCAATCGAGTCGCAAACGAAGTAAACTGGCGTCTAGAGGTAAGCCATGCAAAATATAAAAGAAAAAAGGCAATACTATTAACTCCGTAACGAGATCTGCAGGAACTTTAAGTAAATTAAATTCATATGTATACTTTGGGTTTTGATGCAAACCGGTAATCAATGGGAGGAATTCTAAATAATCTTATTTATAAATGTACTCGTACCTACAATAAAAGCTCTGAGTGGATTACACAATAATGAACACATCTAACACAAACTACAAAAATAAACGATGCTGCAAAACAAATCACATTTATGCAAATAAAGTTAATCACGTTAGCATAACGCTGCAGTTTAGCATTTCTCCTACACTAACATCTAAAACACACTGAAACAACTAATCTATTAAAATTAACTTCCGCTACGAAAATAAATAAACAATACAAATACGATACATGCAAAGAGCGCACGGCGGAACAAATGTAATTGACGTGCAGGCTCAAACTAGGCGGCGCCGGGGGCAAATAAAACGCTGGCAAAACGAATCAGCGCAACACATGCACACGAGGTACCGTTAGCTTGCAGCGACGCCGGGTAAATCAGCTGGATTTTCGGATTTTGCTCGAACAGGCTCGTCATCTTGCGCCCTCGGGCGTCCGCCAGTGGATCTCCCAAGTCCCCTTGCAAATTTAAACTCAAGTCCGGAGCCGCGGACGTCGCCGCTCGCGTCGTCGAGCTATCCACCGCCGACTGAGTCGCTGGACGAATCTGTTTAGACTTTTGCGAATTCCTATTTGAATTCTTGGAATTTTTGTTCTTTTTTCTTTTCCCCTTGACTATCCCGACAGTGTACGTAGGCAGCACAGGGACGGGCTTCCCTCTGTTGTTTTTGCGCCCCGTTTGTACCACGACGGGGCGCGTGGCGTTGCTCTTTTTGCGCACAATCGGATTCCGGAACGGTATTGGATCGTTTTTGGCGGCGGGCAGAGTCGTGCCGTATAATATTAATGACCAGTCTTGTAACGTCGCTCTGCCTGGGGTTCACAAATGTTACATGACCATGTTAATCACGTGTGTATATATAAGACCATAAGTGCATAGTGAATTGATTGTTAGTCAAGCATAAGGTGCTTACCCATATATCGTCCTTCGTTGGAGACCTCAAGTTGCCAGACGCCGATGGGGTTTTCGCCCCACATGTGCACTGACATGAAAGGCCACGAGGTGAAGCCTGCGCGGGAGGAGTCGTGCGCCCTGCCGGAAAATTAATCCACTAATCACCACACTCGCAACAGAACTAACTTCAAGCTTTGTCTAAACTTAATAAACCTATAAATACGGCTGTCTAAACTCTCTCTAAAGTTCAGCCTAGTGCAGCCAACTTTAAGCAACCATTTATACTTGTACGAGGAATATTACTCTCGGAGTTTTAGCTATTTATCAAACTTAACACACAGGTGCCATTCATTGAATAAGTTTTCAAATCGAGAGATAGAAAAATGTTACTATCGTTTTTTGTTTTTTTTTTCTTTCTGACCCATAATCAAGAGTTCCGGCCGTTTCGTGCTTTCAGAGAAAACATTTGTAATTGAGTTTCTTTGTACGGTGATTGAGGTAAAAACAAACATCAAGTTAAGGTTCAAAGTCGTCGGTAACTAGCCCTTGCGGACACGCTCCGTGCGTTGGGTACCTACTTCTAATTGTCGGTTTTGAGACTTTGATCCAGTTCGGCACGTTTAGGTTTCGTGAACTTTCCAACTATATTCCTTTGTCCACATTTAGGCAGTAGTAACACACATCTTCAAAGAACATTAATTACAGAATATCGTTAACGGTTTAATGCCCTTAGAAATAGTTAATTGTCGTCGCATATTTCAAGAGTTTCAAAGTCTCTGAACCCTAAACAAAGCTAACTGTAATAGAAATTAATTAAGTCGCAAATTACGAGCGCAGTAAAAGTTCTAAAATTTACCTTACTGTATTAATGAACATTTTAATTGTATTTCTGCTCAGTAAACTGGACAATATTCGATTGAGGAAGTTTATAGCATGACAAATAAAAAGACTCCTAAGTTACCGCCTGAGTGTTTTTCATTTTAATTATGAGAATCAAGTGCTTGCAAAATTCGTCGCCTGGAGGCGATCCACGATAGCTCAGATGGCAAAAGTTAGTGCACTGAGTGAAAAGGTGACTAGTAAGTCCTGGTCATGGTGATGCAACCGTGTCAAACTCAACCTGATGAAGGACTCCAGTTGTAGTCCGAAACATGTCACAAACAGTGACTTTACAAGTGAGTTTCAACCGTATTTATTTCTTTAATTAAAAGAAAGATGTCCACTGCCGGACATAGGCCTCCCCTAAAAGACTCATCAGGAATGAGGCCATCCGCAGCAGAACCAATGTAACCGATAGGGCCCTCCGAATAGCTAAACTTAAGTGGCAGTGAGCGGGGCACATAGCACGTGGAACCGATGGCCGTTGGGTTGGAAAGGTGTCGAGTGGCGACCACGTACCGGAAGGCGTAGCGTGGGCAGGCTACCCACACGGTGGACCGATGACCTGGTAAAGATCGCGGGTGTCCGCTGGATGTGGGTGGCCCAGGGCCGGTCACTGTGGAAGTCTTTGGGAGAGGCCCATGTCCTATCTATCAGACTTACTTAGTACAAATTACATTTACCTACTACAATTAGATTATGTCACTTTGTGAATTAAATTTGAAACACTGATTAGTTTAATCACAAGTTTACTACGTAATCATGCATAGGATCAAATGTGTTATTGGATTCGTAAAATCATACATAATCTGAATTAAGTATGAATTTTCAGGGTTATGTAGCCAAAATGGTGAAAACTGAGCCCTTATAGTTTCGTAATGTATGTCTGTCCGTCTGGCCGTCCGTCCGTCCGCACCTATGTCACTGCCGATTTACTCGGAGACTATAAAACACGACAAATATGGTTAGGAAGGTGTATTTTATGAACCGCTAAAGAAAAAAGAAGTGAAAAAATATTTGGGACAACCCATACATGTAACCGGGAAACGAAAAAAATTAAATTCAATGCACACAAAAAACTTTTCCATTTAAGTCAACCGTTGGTGAGATAGCTAACCAACTCGTAAAAAGTGTCCCCCCCCCCCCGCTCCCCTCTAATTTCCACACTATGAAGTTTATAATTCAAGAAAAAAAAACAAGGTGGTGTACATTAATAAATACTTTCAACGATTTTTAGTTTGAACATGATAGGTCTAACGGCTTTTGAGTTATCGCTGAAAAACTATCTCGTCCTAACAAAAGGCTAGGCCGTAAGTGCCGTGTATGAAGATACGACCTTTTTCGATTCAATGTATAGAGTTTTAAATGTGGATTAGTAGATGGCGGTACTGAACCCTTCTGCGTGCGTGACCCAGCACGCACTTGGCCGGTTTTTTAGAAGTTCACTTCTTGAAATAGTAACGTAACACGGTTCTTACCTTGGAGCAAGTAAAGTAACCTCCGTGCCAGCGGGCGAGGTGAGAGTGATCTTCAGATCCCCTCTCCTGGCGGCTGAGAGGGACACCTTGGCTTGTACGTGTTCCAGATAGTTCACTCCAGGACACGCATTGACGTCCAACTGTCGACAGATAAATAAATAAATAAATAATATTGGGGGACAATCTTACACAAATCGACCTAGTCCCAAACTAAGCAAAGCTTGTACTATGGGTACTAGACGACGATATACATACTTATATAGATAAATACATACTTAAATACATAGAAAACATCCAAGACCCAAGAACAAATATCCGTGAAAAACGCACAAATAAATGCCCTGGCCGGGATTCGAACCCGGGACCTCTAGCTTCGGAGGCAGAGTCACTACCAACTAGGCTAAACAGGTCGTCAATAATCAAGTCAAGATAATGTCAATTTGTTCATTTATTTTTCTAGAACAATATTTCTTTACTATTCCGCTAATGAAACACACAACACAACAACGCAATGGAATATTTAAATTTATTACTATGTTATGCCATGTATGTTGTGGATATGAATAAAGAGTTAATCAATGAATAAATCAATCAATTACTGCTATTAAAAGAATATTTTGTACACTGACCTGCAATGTAACTGAAGACCTGGGAGGCACAGCCCGCTGTGGCTTCGGCGCAACGAGCTCGCAGGTCCGTTGCGGCGGCACGGTCTTCCAAGTCCGGGCCATGCGGACCATGCCCACTGCGTCAAGCAACCCGTACCCAAACGAGTGCGACACGTTTCTGCCGACGCCGTTGACACGCCATTCGCCGCCGGAGCTCAGGCGCTCTGGGCGCGCAGTTCGGACCACTACGAAGATTAATTTTGATTACGGAAACTGGTAGCGTTAAGTTTATTCTGAAGCTGTGCATGTCGGTCTATTTATATAATGACGACCTGTTTTCAGTTTGGACCACTGGGGAGATTAATTTCGGTTACGGAAAGTAGCGCTAAAGTTTACTCAGAAGCTATGCTAGCCGGTCTATTTATACAACGAGGACCTGTTTTACATTGATCTTCACCAAAAATTTACAAAACTTTTTAATGTTATGGGTGAAAATGTCTCAGTACGAGTATACAGCTAGCTACAGTTTTTAGCATAATAATAATAATCGTATGGCATTTGTTTTTCGACCCATGCGATAATCGAGAAGACAGTACGGTTGCTAGTTTTGTTACGGAAAGTAGCGCTAAAGTTTAGTTTTGTTTTTCAGCATAAGCGACGGTAAACGGTATGTATGTGGAACATTGTGTTTTAACCTTTTGGATGGTGCTGCAATGAGATTTTAATATGATATCAGCGAGCTGCATCGAGCGCGTATCGTTTTTTTGCCGAACACATTTTTCTGAGACAATAATTTATTTATTGACTTATTTAACCACATATCACGTAGTCCATTAAATGAAAATCCGCAACGCAGGCTTCGTCAATAAAGAACAAAAATAAGTCAGCAACAGACTTCGTCCTATAAACAACATAAATGGAAACCTACTACAAAAATTGGCACATTGCTGGTAATATTTACTGGTATACTGATATACAATATAAATAAATTTGGTATAAAATTTATAACTATATTAAAAAATGATGATATTATTTAATAATAAACAAATTAAGTGAAATAACAACAAAATAAAACGGAAACCAGAGAGCACATACACGTGATTTTTTAAATAATATATTCTCGATTTCTATAAGCCGCGGCCTCATGTAGGATATTTATTCTACGGGAATGGGTTTTTTGGCCAAATTTTGATAATTGCCTTACACCAGCCGTCGCTTCTACCATCACACCGCTCGCCATCAGCAGGGTATCATCCTTAGAAGTTCCACTTATGAGGAACAATATGATTATTAATAAATAATGTTACAAACAATTGGTAGCCTGAGAAAAAAAGGAAAATAAAGGTCCAAATTTTAGTTATTATTTCTATCGAGAAAAATTTAAGGCATCATGGAGAGAAACAACCATAAGGTCAAAAATAATAATTGGGAAATCAGTCCTTATTATTTTCCAACGGGTTGCGGGCAGCCGATCGGATCCGGTCGGCTGCCGCCGGCTCTGCCGCTGCCTTTTGGATACAAAGTCTAGCTTCTGTATGGAGAGTTCGAATTCCTTTGACTCCGGTGGCGTGCGCGCCGACTCCGACCGTTTGTTGCGAATCGTCCATCTATAATAATATTATAAAGCTGAAGAGTTTGTTTGTTTGAACGCGCTAATCTCAGGAACTACTGGTTCGAATTGAAAAATTCTTTTTGTGTTGGATAGTCCATTTATCGAGGAAAGCTTCAGGCTATATAACATCACGCTGTGACCAATAGGAGCGAAGACGCAGACGAAGTCGCAGGCAACAGCTAGTAAGTGATAAAATAGCAACCGTCATACTCCCGCTGGTCAGTCAAAGAAGCGTAATTTTCCAAGGCACGCTCAACGTTCGACCTAGTTTGAATATACAAAATATTCTACAGCCAATCAAGAAACTGGTCTCTATTTATATTATCGTAAAACCGCTGTCTATAGACAAAGCCCAATCGTCTAGACGGGTTAAATAAACAACCTCAATGTACTGAATAACCTACAAATTCTACTTTAAATGGATATTTACGAAAACAACACGAATGTTAGTTTGCATATTAAATTATTTCACCTAGCGTGAGTTAACCTAGGTAGCCCTTGGAGTCTCATAATTCTAGTTTTAGTGGCGAACTTTTGGCTTTTTTTGATATTCTGTATCCTCTCGGGAAAATAGTAATTTAGAGTTGGAAAATATAATATCACGAACGTGAATGTTGTAGCGCAAAATTTCTATATTCTTTTAGTAAGAGTTAAGCAAATCGTTTTTTAAGGTTCCGTAGTAAACCAGGTGCCTAATTTCGCCATGTACGTCCGTCCGTCTGCCCGCGGCTTAGCGCAGTAACCATTACCATTAGAAGTCTGTAATTTGGTATGAGTGTATTGGGTATACGAGAGATGTTCTTAGCTATGTTATCGTAGATGTAGATATGTTGTTAGTTATGTCTAATATACAGTAAGTACGAGTCAAACAGTCTTAGTACAGCCTCCGAGCGAGTTGGTCTAAGGATGAACATGGATAAGACGAAGATCATGTTAAATGCCCATGTAGCACCAACCCCCGTAACACTTTACGCTCGAAGTTGTAGACGATTACATTTACCTAGGACAGACTGTCCAGTGAGGTAAGTCCAACTTCGAGAAAGAGGTTAATCGTCGAATCCGACTCGGCTGGGCAGCGTTCGGGAAGGTACGGCACATCTTTTCGTCCAATACTCCGCAGTGTCTCAAGACGAAAGTCTTTGACCAGTGTGTGTTGCCAGTGATGACATATGGTACTGAAACGTGGTCGCTTACTATGGGCCTCATAAGAAGGCTCAAACTCACCCCAAGGGAGAGGGCTATGCTGGGAGTGTCTCTGTGCATTAGGAATGAAGTTATCCGCAGCAGAACCAAGATGACCGACACAGCCCTTCGAATCGCTTAACTTAAGTGGCAGTGGGCGGGACACATAGCACGTAGAACCGATGTCCATTGGGGCGGAAAGGTTCTCGAGTGGCTACCATGTACGGAAGGCGTAGCGTGGGAAGGGCCCCACACGGTGGACTGATGACCTGGGAAGGATCGCAGGTATCCGCTGGATGCGGGTGGCGCAGGACCGGTCATTGTGGGAGGCCTTTCCGCTGACATGATGATGATGACGAGTAAATATAAGTTTTCGATTAAATTCACAGAATGTTCCAAGGAGCGTGGTCCCATCTTAAAGATCAGACATTGCTGAACCCCGCATACTGCAGGCGGTACGCGGGCGCCGCTGGGCCACGAACGCTCCAGATTATGATACGAAAATTAATGACACCGGATTATAATACGAAATTGAATAAGCATTTAATAAAAAAACGCGCTTGTTGTTAAGGCCCAGCCCGGCTAGTATGATAGCTTATACCCTCACGTTTTATGTGACGTTTCAGTACATTTTGGCCATATAACGTGACGGTATAAGCTATCATACTAGCCGGGCTGGTCTCCTATTTTATGCTATATGCGACGTCTGACTTCAGCGTCAACATCTTTATGGACGCAAAACGCCGACGTTTGAAAGACACCACTACAGAGGGCGTACTCCGAACTGCGAAACTCGAATTTCGTGTCGTGCTGTCCCTTTCACTCTCGTGTTATACACTATATGACGGAAAGGGACGGCACAATACGAAGTTCGATTTTCGAAGCATTGTGACGAAGAGTCAGGCATCGCGTAAAGCTTAAAATAGAAGACCAGGGCCTTACTTCTGCTAAGTTTTATATGTATTTAATTAGTTTTAAATATAATCGAAACTAAATTAAATTCAGCTCATACTGAAATCGCATTCCGTCATACATAACCTGGTTTTCGATAATGAGACCACAGAGTAAGTTACCTAATTTGCTACATATTTCGACAGTGATTGGTTTCGCGGTAACTCACGTCAATGACAGATATCGCTCCACGAACGCGGTGTTCACAATGACGGGAATACAACTATACAAATAGCGCAGTGAGCAAAAATATGAAACTTTAACCCCCCCACCCCCTTAGAACGCCAAGAACCTATAAAGTGGTCGTGTGTCGTCGTGCGCACCACGCCAACAACCACTAAACAGGTCGGAGTGAAGGTGTACTTTGAGCATAAATAAAATCTATTATGAATTGTTTTTAGTGGTTTAAACGTTACAACAATTTTTGATAACGCAACAGTGCTTGGCGTGTGAGTGATCATTTCATAAAATATGAAAGCGCTCAAAGGGTTAAGAGATCGAAATTGGTTTTTAGCAAACGTATTACCACGTAGTCAAGACCAAATAAAATAGTAGGGTACAATTTTTATATAATTTCCTTAAAAACTACCCGTTTTAATTGCTTCTAAGTGTGATAGCCAGGTTATGACACCGATGACATGGTTCATCACTGTTAAATCACGCAAAATTATAGCTAAAATGCAGACACCGTAGCCTATGGACACTTGCAACTCCATAAGAACCACAGGTGCGTTGCCGACCCTTTCCTGACTTGAGGATTCGTCGTATTAACAGAGATAATAATGCAGGTCCCCCGCTTTCAACACAGCGTATCCTCGGAAGTTCTGGCGTGGCGACTTTACTCACCACTAGGGACACAACACCACATACAGCTATGTACCTTAATCGGAAGGTCTACAGAACAAGTAGTGGTGTAATAATGGCTCGGTCTTCCGTAAGGTGGAGGTGGCTTCCAATTTGGCTACTTCAATTATGAATGAGATGATGTTCCGCTGTGCCTTACCTATATATGTACTAGGGGCACCTCGTGTGTAATGTAGGTACGTATAAACTTCGCGCCTGGCGTACGGTTTTTGCTCGTAATTCTTTCAATTTTACAAACTTAGGCAATGTATAGCGAAAGTTGTCGAAAGATGGTGCAAAGTTTGTTTTTCCTTGTATTAGCGGACAGGTAAATCATTAAACTCATGAACTCGTGCAACCTTACCTGGGGAACCTTAGATGGTCTACATTGAAGATATAATATACTTAGTCGGCTCATAAGTTCTGTCATATACATAGTATCAAATAAAAACAAAAGTTTAAGTTTATTCCGTATAATTTGTACAGCGTTTGAAAGCTTATAAACTAGAGAATCTAAATGTATAACATTTATTCAAAATGACCGCCATAATTATCTACACAGGCTTGAAGTCTGCGTGGCCAGTCGTCAATGGATTCACGCACCACTTTCATGTCGATATTGGCCACTGCCGTAGCAAGGGATTTTTTCAGCGAGTCTAGATTTGCATGAGGTTTTGACCTTTTCCTCTAAATACTGCCATATTTTATAGTCTAACGGATTAAGATCTGGGCTAGAGGAGGACCAATCTTCATGCCGTATAAAGTCGATTTTATTGGAGGCGAGCCAGGCTTGTGTAGACTTTACCTTATGGGCTGGAGCAGAGTCCTGCTGGAAAACCCAATGCTGGTTTAGAAACATCGTATGGGATAGTGGTTTCACAATATTAGTCAACACCATGTCTTGGTACACTTTGGCACTAGTTTTTACTCCTTTCTCACAAAAATGCATACTAGTGACGCCCGCATAAGAAACTCCCAGCCAAACCATCACAGATGAAGGGTGATGACCTCTTTGAATACGAAAAATGCTATTAGACGCTTCTTTACTATTGCGAGCGTACACTCTATCATTTTGTTTATTACAGTTTTCTTCTATGTCAAAAATTTTCTCGTCCGAAAACAGTATACAACGATGCTTATTTTTAGCGTACTTCTACAATAAAGCTTTAGATCTTTTAAGCCTTAAAGTTTAAGCCGACCATTGAGAAGATGGCCAGTTTTTCGTTTATAAGCACGAAGTCTCAGGTCTTGATTAAGCACTCTTTTCACCGTGTTTCTGCTCAAACCCATCTGGAGGGCCATAACTTTTTGTTTCCTAGCGGGATTTCTGGCAATGCGTGCCCTAATTGCTTGTACAACCGCTGGAGTCCTAGCTGTACGCGGACGACCGCTTCTTTTCTTGTCATTTAAACTAGAGACCTCACTGTGTCTTTCTATGGTACGATACACAAATCTTAGAGAGAGTTTTAAATTTTCAAGTAGCTTAAAGTTACTAGGGGCACACAACGCACAGGACTTCAATTTAGTTTGAGACTTAACTATCGGTACTGATATATCCAACAAATCTATGAAGGCATTGTAATCAGGAGTGCATAAAGCATAGAGTATACGACCATAAATGAGGTATAGTTGTGACAATGTTATTAACAAGTAAGGTGATGTATTGGTACCAGGCTCACATAAAACAAAGACTGTCGTAAATTGTATAAACGGTAGGTTAGGTTTTAGCACTAAACTGTTTATCTGGAGAGAACCCGGGTGGCAACTTACCCTTTCCCCATGTTTACACTGACCGTAGTGACTAGGAGCACATAACACGAAGGAGATCAATAGTCATTTAATAGGGACACTAGCGGTAGCGGCACGTTGTTCGATGCTGGCCTGAGTGGAGTTCCGATTAGGTCGGGGACTATTTTCTTGTGTTCGATGTTGTTCGCTGTATAGTCGTTGGATTTGGATCTCACTAGTCACTGAAATAATTTGTGAGTTATCATCTTTTCTGATGTAGACCTTCCCGTAGTTTGTCCAGCAGTGTTTGTAGCCCTTAGCCTTTTTTAATTCCCTAGCCAGGTAGTGCAGCCTGGCCGCATGCGGGGTCAGCCGTTCTGTTACATATATGGGTGTCTGGGGGCTCGCCTGGATGTTTTGCACACAGGGTTTCATTGTTTTTTATGTTGAAGGCCTTACATTATTTTAATACCTCATTTTTTGATATTGTTGAAGAAGTTTCAATGATAACGGTTGACGTTTTAGAACTGTCTTTGTTATTTTTCACCCGATAAATGTCTTTTATGTCCGACGTGTTTATTGAGCAGGAGATGGTGTCGCCAAGGTGTAAGGCCATGCTGACAAGGTTTTCCTTAGTTTCTCCTTTCTGTGACGGAACATTCTTGATTTCGATGTCAGTTTTACGGCAATCACGGTGCAGCTCTTAAATTTTATTTTCGAGGGTAGCAATATATTTTCTATCCTCAGAGGCCGCTGCCTCCAATTTGTTAATTTTATTTTTAAATTCCTCATACTGCGCGGACATAAATGACATTGCTTCTTCTATGCTCTGGCTTGTTTGTTTAATTTCATGTAGCATGTTAGTGTTTTTTGTAATTTCAGCAAGCTGCGCTGCCATCATAGAGGACATCATTTTCGTGATATCTTCCCGCAATTGTGCCAAGTCATCGTCTTCCCGTTTGCGTTTGTTGTTGTTGCGCGCAGTGAATTTGTTTTCTGGCGTTTTTTGTTGTAATGTACTTTCGATTTCAGACTCTGAATGCGATCTTTCTAAGTCCATGTTACTAGGCATGTATGAGCTAGTAGGAGGATGTATGCGGTCGGTTTATGCAACCGGTAGCTTCTCAGAGGAGGCGGGACGAGCGGACCAGTGGGATTGCGCATGCGCAACGCTTTGTTTGATAAGTTTTTTGACTCACGTGCCACGCGTTGAGGTACCAGGAACGCAGCATTGAGCGGCGGTGACTTATAGCAGCGCTACGGCTCCGACGAAACCTCCTTGTAATTTATGCATTCCTATTTTATGCATTACTAATTATTTTACGAAATTGATTTATTTTATTATTTAAATATATTATATTTGTTGAAAATTAAATAAATACAGGTATGTGGGCACGTTTGCACCAGAAGGCGGTCCGAGGGGAAGAGGATTAATAGTTCACTCACGAACCGCTTGGCGTTTTAACTGAGACTTCGGTCAGTTTCGTTCTATGTACCTATATGAACATGTTAGATATACAAATAGAACTGTCGGTTAATTAGACGAAATATGTAGTTTGTATCTTGCTTCCCAGTTATCTTCAGTGTTCACCGCAATGCAACACTGTAAACGCTAATTTACAAATCAATATTATGTTTGCTCGTTTTTTCCCGTACATTACTGCTTCGACGAGTGTTGCCCGACCATACCTATCTTTTCATGTTCCTCTTGTCAGCAGCACTCGGTTGACCAGATGCCGACTAAGAGCTGCTCTTGGTAGCATCTGGCATCCAATGGACGCTGACGTGCCCTTGTGGCCGTCGTGCACTAGTTTACTGAGGATGGGTTACCAATATGCTGCCTGTCCCGCCACGTCAGCTCGCGGTTAGCTTGCAGCGCGAGCGCGCAGATGCCGGCCGCGAGCGGCGCCGAAGCGGAGGTGCCCGTGTAGCCGTCGTGTACGAGCTGTTCACAGAGGGCGGCTTAGCAATGTGCTGCGTGTCCCGCCACGTCAGCTCGCGGTTGGCTTGCAGCGCGAGCGCGCACGTGCCGGCCGCGATCGGCGCGGACTAGGAGGTGCCCGTGTGACCCGCCGTGTACGAGCTGTACACAGAGGGTGGCTTACCAATGTGCTGCATGTCCCGCCACGTCAGCTCGCGGTTGGCTTACAGCGCGAGCGCGCAGATACCGGCCGCAATCGGCGGGAACGCGGAGGTGTCCGTGTGACCCGCCGTGTACGATCTGTACACAGAGGGTAGCTTACCAATGTGCTGCATGTCCCGCCACGTCAGCTCGCGGTTGGCTTGCAGCGCGAGCGCGCAGATGCCGGCCGCGAGCGGCGCCGAAGCGGAGGTGCCCGTGTGGCCCGCCGTGCACGAGTGGTGTAGGTCCGTTGTCACCACCTGATAACAACAACAATGGGATGGAAGGATTATTATATGTATATATTATTGGTAAACAAAACTTAATCACGTAGGTACATACACAACGGACATTGTTACCAACCCTAGTGTAAATGTAATTAATTAAGAATTAAAGACCAAGTGCGAGTTGTTCAAAAAACCCGTGCGGCTAGAAGATGTTGATACACGCTCACGCCAGACAGCTTGTGACCAGGGAAGAAAAAAAATATTTTTTTAATTGGTGATCAATGAGATTAACAAAAGCGAGGATGGAATATCCGTATAAGTAATAAAGATACTTGTCGGGATGTTGTGATACATTCGAGACGTCGGGCAAACCTTAAAAAAATGAGAATAAATTTCAGTTATACGCGATTAAGACCCGTTTACCAAAAGAAGTAATGTGTAAGAATCGTGCGAGTTTAAATCAATACAGCTGGTATTCTTTATAAGTACCTACCTTACATCTAATATGAATAACAAATGAATTAACTGATTACTTAAAGTTTTGGCCTCCAGTTCCCTTTTGAGTCACAAAGTCAGTAAAATTCCCTAGAAATTAAATACATACAATAACGGAACGACTTCTCTTAATATTGCTAAGTCGATTCTGAACGTAGTTTCTAATTTCGATTAATATTTACTGAGCCAAACGGTAATCACTTTGACGTACTCTGAACAACTTTTAATATACCATGAATAACAGATATATCCCGAAATATTTTTTCATTATTCAAATTATATAATACTTCGATACCGCAAAGCAACATCCCCGTACACCAAAATGATTTTTAATCAAACCTTTTCCGTCACGAGACAAGGTTGAATATCGTATGAATGGAGTCACAAGTGATGATCGGATATTATTAAAATGCTTTCGATAAAACCTTATTCATCTAGAAATAAGGTTTAAAGTGGTGCGATTAGAGTCACAGGTGAGATGATCGGATATTGAAATGCATTTCATAAAACCTTATTCATTAATAGAAAAGGTTGAAACTCGTGTGATCGAAGTGACAGGTTGAATAGTCGCACGCTACGGCCAGATCTTTTGTACCGTCGGAAGCGCTCTGCTGATTGCATCCTCCGACCGTTTGTTACAGACGGAATAACAGAAAAAAACCAGCACGTACATCGGGGCCATTCGGCATTCGAGGCGTACGTATACTCAGACTAGTGGGAAATTAAATTTGACCACTTTTTTAAACTAGTTAAAAACAGAAGGGTTGGTTTTATGGCCCGTAAGTCATTATATGAGAGATAATTTATGACAGACCAACCAACCGATAAAAATCGGGCTGTTTTGTACACATACCATCTTAAGTTTGTCTGGCGTTTTCTAACCATTAAGGTATATTTTTTGCTCCAAGCATAACAGAGAAACGGAAATCTATGTTATCAGGAATTTTCTCGAGCGTCCATTTTGAAATTAAAATATCCTCTCGGAGTCTATTTAAATATGAGAATACCCTCTCCGTACATAATAACAAGGTTAACTTACTCGCTCTAAGATTTTATCGCTTCGTACTGCGAACCATGAGGAGGATTGATTTAGAATATGTGGAGCATCGACTCCTATGTAGGTACCTATAATATCGGCAAATGAAACTGACAACTCAAGTCATAAAATATATAAAGCATGCTCCGTAAGACCACGCAAGTACGAAAGAAACAGCATCATAACCGCAGTAACCAGTTTGCGCCATGTTGCGTATTGATGTTAAAACGCACTCAACTCTATTTCATTAACTCTGTTGGTCACGAGGCCATTATTCAAGCAGATACATTTTTGTGTCCTGTTATTCTGGATTTCATTTAATAAAGTACTGCCCTTTGTTCTGTGTTATGTTTGGCAGTGAGATAGTTTTTATGCTGACGTTTATGCTTTAAGAGGTGTTATTTATCGAGCTGATGGTCAGCCCCTGATCAGCGTTGAGCTGTTCATTCTGAGCCACTCAAGCCTTAGGGTGCGTTTTCACCAGAGACGTGCTATGATACGTTGATATATAGTTGGGTTCACCCCCAGCCTGTTTCCACCAGTACTATTATTTATAGACCAATCGTATGCATTGGTCTAAAAAGCATAGTACTTGGTGGAAACAGGTTTTCGTAGCGAAGTCTACACATATCTCTGCTGGAAAGGTACCCTGAGGCTGCCACTCCATCCCCTGCTGGTGGTAACACTTACTTCACTCCGTGGTTTCGTTAGCTTTCATTTATACCTTCTGAACGATTTATGTAGACGTGGGTGATATGTCATTCTAGGAGAAACAATTTTCATCCCAATCTGACTAGGTAGGTATATTTATTAGCGTAAAAAATAGTTTATTATATTAACGGCTCGACTGATGGATATCGAAAAAACTGAAAGGAACAAAGATTATTTAATTTTATTAATTAATCATCTCAGGGTCGGCAAAGCGCATCTGACACCCCTGGAGTTGCAGGCGTCCATAGGCTGCCGTGACCGCTTACCATCAGGCGCAGTACGCTTGTTTGCCATCGACGTGGTATGAAAAAATAACATTTCTAAACAGACTCATAGTAAAACTAAAACTAAAAATAAAACTATACTATAACAAAGTAAAGTTAAACTATTAACTAATTTTATAACCGTCTGAAACTTTATTTCGTATATTAATTTAAAAGAACTTTTAAGCGAGAAAATAGTATTACAATTTGACCTCCACGGGTGGTGGTATGTAGTTACCTGTTTTTCATTAAGCGCCCCACTACTGTATGTAGCAGCGAGTGTGGAGCTGCACATTTCCGAGTACCACGGCACCTCGCCTCGCTCGGTCGCGGAAGATATCGACAGCGTCCATATCGAGTTTGTGTAGCCGTCGCAGTTGCAATTATCGTGTTCCCGGCCTCCGTTGCCGGAGGCCCACACGAATATCGAGCCTTTGCCGTTGCGTCCCTGTGAAATAAGTTATTATTGAATCAATTCGGAAAACTTGCAATGAGTGTTATTATAATTGGGACCTTGTCACTGTAACTGCAAGGTCGATATTTGAACGCTTTGTCGCAAACGTAAATGGCAAATGTTTATTACGGTAGGCTAAAAGCAAACTAGTAGATCGTTGATCACATTCTATTTGGAAGTCGACGGTGAAATAGTGAACGCCCAGCTCAGATCCAGTAAAATTGGAGATCATGAGAATACTTCTACTGTTTGACTCATCAGTTACACCAACCGACCACTCAAAGCGGTCACCCATACAAGAACTGACCTGGGCCCATGTTGCTTAACCTCGCATACCACACGCGGTACGCGGGCGCCGCTGGGCTATTATGTATTCCATAAATAAGTAAGGTTTGTCCCATAATACAATTTTTTTGCAATCAAACATTGTTGGTATCACGACAACGGACGAATGGATTGAACCTACTCGTAAACGGGTATTTAAGCCTTATATATAAACGTGTTTTTCTCCTAAAACACGAAAAATATCGAGCAAACGGCTCATATTTCAATCATGCTAACAAGATTTTCGCAAGAAGTAAACGATCTACGAAATAGGTTATAAAGAAAGCTTTTCGTGTAATCAACGAAAGAAAAATATGCGATAAAAATTCGTGAGCTCAAACACTTAGGCGCTTACACGACATTTTTCAAATTTTCACAGATATAAAATTTATTCGGAAGCGGGCGAGTTGTAAGCGTTCGCAAAAATTTCGTGCCCGTAGCTATCAAGACGTAAAATAAAATTAACTTTCCTTGCAATAAAATCGCGTATTAGGCGGAGGCCATAGAGCAAAGATAATCAGGAAAAAGTACGACGACGGGGAACGCTTAAACGAGGTTTCGCTGTAAACAAAGACGCACGAACGACGCTTTAAGAGTTGAAGAGGGAAACAACATTATGTAAATTTTACACCCAACAACTCCTGACCATATCGTGTCGCAGCAAACAGGAGAAAATAATTGCATCATTACAGAAATTACACTCGCAGCTCACTGCACCCTTCAAACTAACTTAGTTACGAAACCGCTCTGCGGCAAAGGAAAAGTTACTTTAAACTGTATTAAACATGGATCAATATCGAACGGAACGGGGGTTGTATAGTGACAAATTGCTGTAGCGAATTTAACACAGCTGCTGTGACTTTTCATTTAACGTATGGCAGCGTGAACTGAAAATATGAAAGCTCTTAAAACGTCGACTGAAAGGCCTTTTTGTTCACACAAGGACTAATTCTTTATTAATAACAAGCACATAAAAGGGGACTTGAGGTGAGTCGGTGTTCGCTAATGGGAATTATGAAGTTTTTTATCGTCCAACTTTTTCGCAAAATGTTTACCGGTTACTTAAATATTCTAGCCGAGCTGGTCACGGTTACGAAGCTTTAATTAAAATACACTAAATAAGGAAACGTAATTTACATTCGGGTAAATTCGTTGGGACTGACGTAATTCCTTTTCAATTAAGAACTTGCTTGAAAACGGGGAAATAAACGTGACTGATGAAATATATAATTGTAACTTGATTTGAATGGCGTATTGATCACTTTCCTAGAAATGTGTTGGAACAAACGATAGCATATTATCAAAATAAAGGCTACAATGGTTAAGTCATTTTATGTTCAGAGATCTTCAACGAAGCTTTGCCTTAGCACATGTATACTAATAATCATCATCATCATTCAGCCGAATGACGTTGTATCGTTGTATACTAATACAACGATACAATTCAAGTACTGTCTAACGCCTAAATAATCGAAACTTAAATAATCTATACTAATATTATAAAGCTGAAGAGTTTGTTTGAACGCGCTAATCTCAGGAACAACTGGTTCGAATTGAAAAATTCTTCTTGTGTTGGATAGTTCATTTATCGATGAAGGCTTTAAGCTATATAACATCACGCTGTGACCAATAGGAGCGAAGACGCGGACGGAGTCGCGGGAAACAGCTAGTTATAATATAAAAGTTGCTCGTTTAATTATGAGTAATATCCATTGTCCCCACCTCGCTGCCGATAGCACAGTTAGTTCAGTTAGTGACCCAGTGAAACGAAGGTCTCCGCTTCAGCTTCGATTAAAATAATGTCGTATGTCCGGATGTCCGGATCTCCGGTTGTTCTCCTCTACAAGTCGCATTTCTCAACCGACTCTCGTGAAATCTTGTGAGCAGGTTCGATAAATATATATATTTGTTTGTTGAATCAGTTTTTGGAAATTTTCAAATCCATTTTTTTTTTCAATGATTAGGTTTATTTCTGCGGTCGGATTTCAGTTTGTTCTCCTCATGTCGCATTTCTCAACCGATTCTCCTGAAATTTTGTGAGCACGTTGTATAATAATATATATTTTTTGTCTCGAGTAAGTTTATGGAAAATTTGCAATTTACAAAATGAAAAATTTGTTCGCGGTGTCTACAGACCCACTATAGATGTCAAGCTGTTAGATGAACGCATAGAGCGTGTACACGAGGCACGAAGTCTGGGTCTTGTTATGGACAGTGGACTTAGATTTGAGAAGCATGTTGCGGGTTCTGTTAGTAATTGTTTCTACAGGCTCAAAGTACTTTATAACATAAGGCCTTTTATTAATGAAACCTTGCGTGTACAGTTAGTCGAGTCACTCATCCTGTCCAAATTAAATTACATGGATTCTGTATATGGTCCACGAATTCTAGCAAAAACAAAGAGACTCATCCAGCGACTACAAAATGCATGTGCTCGTTTTTGCTTTAACATTCCACCGAGGGCCCATGTAACCCCGTACTTAAATAAACACAATATCCTCAAAATGGAGCACCGTCGCAAGCTTCACCTGGCATGTCTCCTTTTTGGAGTGATAACACACAAAACTCCAGCATATCTCTACGAGAAATTGTCATGGTTATCCACCCAGAGGTCACACAGGACACGCCAATGCAGCATACAACTTATGACACCTCAACATGCGTCAGCGGCTTTCCGAGGCAGCTTCAGATATGTGGCGACAAAGTGTTGGAATATTATCCCTCCACCTTTTAGGGCCCTGAAAAGTGTATTTAGTTTTAGAGCAGCAGTAAAAAAATTTATATGTGAACATCAGCGGCGACAGGAAACATTAACACTGGACACAAGCTGTTTTTAGGGATAAATTAGATGGCAGGTATGACTATGCCTGTCAACTGATTTATCCTATCTAGTAGTTAAGTAGTTGATAGGTACCTGTGTTTTTTGTCCCATTTATAAAAATATAAGTTTGTCCTTCGAAGTTGCCGGTTCAATGTTTCAATGTATTTTTATTTTATATGTATATCACATTTCCGTGTATAATATGTCCTTTTTATCGTCGTGTCTTGCTATGTTTTTTTGTGGCATCCATATAGAACTGTAGATGGAAACAAACATGTTATTACATAGTTATGACTAATGATGTAATGTGAGACCAAGCCGATACAATATTATTATAAAACGTCTTACTGAATGTATCTTACCTTTATTTTATTGTCCACAATGTGGTAAAATGCAACGATTTCCTTGTTTCGACACTGTCGCACATGAGGTTATACTATCTTCTTTCTTGTTATTTTATTTTGTGTTTTTGCTTGTTTGTGTAGTTAGAATGTTTAATGTAACTGTATTTTACTTTATATTTCTATTTCTTTTTCGGTTTAACCATAAACTATTTAAATTATACACTGTTTCATAAACTTTATCGCTTTGTGTATGAATGAAATAAAATTGCAGCCATGTTGTACGTGCGGCCTCGCGTCATAGCTGGCGTAATGCCAACCTAATGCGCAAAAATAATAACTCGCTCGTTCGCAGCGAGAGGGCGCTGTTCAAGGCAAGCGCAATGGCTGCGTTCAGTTTGATTGTAGGGCCGTCGGACAGCAGGAACGTGGCCCACAATGGTCTCGCCGGAAGACCAGCGCTGGCTTCCGAGTCAGCATTACGCTGAGGCGGGACCATTTCATGACCAACTGCTTGTTTTGTAGCATAGTTTAAGTATATTGATTTGTTTAATATTTCCGGTGTGTTTGTCATGAATAAATTATTTTCAATTTCAATTTCAATTCAATTTCAATTCAATTTCAATTTCAATTACAGCTCACAGAGCCAAGATAGTTTAATTTATTTTTGTATTCTGTACCTATATCCTTTTTTATATTATTTCATGGCAAAAAGGTGAAAAATGGATATATCTTTGTGTAGTCGAATGTACCGAAAACCTTGTCTAATATAATAATACTTGAATAAAGGGAATTAATTATAAGAGTATCTAACTTAAGTTTAGGTGTTTTGCAGTTTCGTCGTAATAACCAGAGATAATGGTAATTATCTCGAGAACTTCAAACTTTCACTTTGAATTTAGACACTGACATTTATGTTTGATTGACATACTCGTAATACTCTAAAAGTTACGATAACTTTTAGTAACGTAATTAACGTGCAGAAATAGGTTGTGGCTCGAAGGTTCACGATGTCGTGCAGTAGATACCTACTCGTATGCACACCTATGTATAACCACAGCGTATGTTATTAACCGACTTCAATAGGGTAGTATCCACATGTTGAAATTTATAACATATTGCCGTTATATGGATAGTATACAATCAAATTAACACAATAAAATGAAAATGACAAAACATAATCAGAATAGGCACATAGCCATAGCTAAATTAATTATATGTTTTTTAAGACCGTTTGTTTCTAAATAAAGTAATAATAATAAAATACTAGACTTGCGGGTTTCTAAAAATATTTATTTTTTTATCATCTAAAAGTTAAACATAGCCTACCAAAGAATTTACATGATTCAATAAAAAAAGAAATTGTATGACAACTATGTACTTAAACGCATTATTTCACGGTTAAAATACCAATTTTCTTGCTTTTCCATACATCGTTAGTACAGCGCTCGTAAACCGTGACGTCATAATAATCTGTCAATTAGTATGGAGCGTTTTTGGTCTCCGGGAACAATATCCACCTTTGACACTCATTTGCGGCTTTTCTTGTGCTTCAATCGTAGTTGGTCCCATATAAAACCTTAATCCTCTTTAAAAAGTGGTTCGAATGGCGTCGTTAATATTTTTTTGGAAAACAGCCTATTGAAGGAAGGAGGTTCTCAATCAGTATATAATGTATGTATTGTTCATGTCAAACCTTGCAGCTGCATGTTGAAGCAGTTATCCTCTACTGATTCATTTGAAAGGCATACTTCTGTAAGTTCGGTGACAATACAATATTATGCTGCCACCGAGCTGATCTGATGATGGAGACAGAAGGTGGTCATAGCAACTCCTAAACTACACAGGATGAACTCGTCGTGTTTGAGCTCACCGGAACCCTCTCAACGAGTACTTGTTGACTGGTTGGAAAAAAAGTACAGTCGGCTTGTACCAAAAATTTAAGTCCTGACAGAAACATTGTTGGCATGTAGTCCTGGCGATTTCCGTATTATCTATACTAAAGCATGCATTTGCTCTCATAAACCACCAAGTGAATTAATTTCTCTGATTTATTTTTATAAATATGGATTTAGAGGAAAACCGCGTTACTCTTTATGTCCTGCAGATTATTATAAATGGTTTACTGGTATTAAAATTGTAATTAGTTAATGCATAAAATGGTAACAAAACAACTCATTGTTTACAACCGGCGTGAAAAATTGTTACCCAGGGCGAGATATGAACCCTCCACCTCTGGAATCCGTCCATCGCTCCTACCAACTGAGCTACCGCGAAAATAAATTATAATTTCGGTTGCAAATTATAATTTGGCAAAGCGGATGGTGCTGCTTGTAAAAATATTTACAGAAAACAACTCATTATTACAATAATTTACCAAGGATAAATAAAAAATAAATAAAACCTAGGTATACTAATATCATAAAGCTGAAGAGTTTGTTTGTTTGAACACGCTAATCTCAGGACTGCTGGTTCGAATTGAAAAATATTTTTTGTGTGGATAGTCCATTTATCGGGGAATGCTTTATAACATCACGCTGCGACCAATAGGAGCGAAGACGCGGACGAATTCGCGGGCAACAGCTAGTAAATACATAATATTGGGGGACACTCTTACACAAATCGACCTAGTCCCAAACTAAGCAAAGCTTGTACTATGGGTACTAGACGACGAGCAAGGGTTAAAGCTCACCCTTGCTCGTCGTATGTTGTATGAATAAATATATACAACATTATTGAATTATCATATAATATTGAATAAATTCAACGACATCGCCAATCAGCAAAGTGAAACTGGCAACAAATCGGATCAAGTCCAGTCATTGATCCGAACCGTCAATCATCGTCAACCGCTGATAATCAACGACTAAACTCAATTAGTGCGAACAAAGCTGAATGGAGACAACGACTGCCGCCCAACAGTCGAGTCGTGGCAACGCTAAATACATTATACCAGATCAACAAAAGCTCATTGTCCATAGAATATTGTGTATAGCAGTAACTTGACTTAGAATAGGGTTGCAGATGTAACGTTGATAATTGGCTAGCTACGTATCAATGAAATATCAATTTTATCCATTATTCCTTTTATAACTGCTAAAATGTCCTTTGGTAGTTGACTCCGTTTCAGCTTTCGACAAAACTTCTTTCGTATGTCCGTCTGTCTGTCTGTCCGGATGTTCTCCTCTACAGGTCGCATTTCTCAACCGATTCTCGTGGAATTTTGTGAGCAGGTTATATATAATATTTATGTTGAGTCAGTTTCTGGCAATTTTGAAATTTGGAAAAAAGAAAACAGAATTTGCGAGGTTGTAGACTCCACAGAGCCACTAGTTATAATTAAGTTAATTTTACCATGCATGCCAAAACAGCGATGTCATTGCGTATGCGTACCTAACTAATAACGAACGTTGTCCAACCACCATTGAGGTCAGTGGGCCAAACATAATAAGTGCGGAAGACTGCTTC
Source organism: Notocelia uddmanniana (assembly GCA_905163555.1). Taxonomy (NCBI): domain Eukaryota; kingdom Metazoa; phylum Arthropoda; class Insecta; order Lepidoptera; family Tortricidae; genus Notocelia; species Notocelia uddmanniana. The sequence goes on along the minus strand of LR991067.1, from coordinate 8,099,494 downwards.
AAAATTGACTAAACTGCTCCCCAGAATATGGTCAACTTACTGACGAACACACTTCTTAGTATATTGGTGATTGTAATTTAAGTAATTCATTCACTACAACTTAACACAAACAAAACTAATAGATGATGTGTCTCCCGCGCAGTTAAGTACCAATATACGAGTAATCGTTATAACTGTTGTATTGTAATACGCATTAGTGTGGAATAAAAAAACATTTAGTGTAGTTGCTTATCTTGGCTTCCCAAAGTGACGTAGAGTTAAAACAATTCTTACTACGCGAACTAAACCCAGCTGGAGGTATTTAAGAACCAATTGTAGTTAGTATAAGCACGATAAGAAGTAGGTGTCTTTGTGATCCAACCACAGTGAGGCTACTGTGATATATTCTCTGTGCGCTCGGTTTGAAGCGTGCAAATCGCCGTCACACTAGTAGCTGACGATGACAGTTTTCAGTTTGTTGGTACCACAGTGAATGGATTAATATTGAAATTTGTGGACAATGGACGAGATAATTATTATTCAGGTACCTATATGGAAATTCTATTTACAGTGACGTGAAATCGGATTATGAATGTGGTTTTGTTTAAAGCGCAAAACAATTATTATAATCATCACCGGACATATAACTCGCCAACGCTACACGACACTAATAGAATGCAAATTACAAGAGAAAAACGAGAGAGGTAAGTGAGAAAGTGCATTTTATGGAATAAGCAATACGCCTATATAGGTATACAGAATGATTTTTTGTTTAAAAGAATATTTTTGTAATTTTTAGTGTTGTTAAAATAAATATTAATTAATAATCACTAAGTACAGAAGAGTAATGAAAATACACATAAGCTATCTTTGCACAATAAAATAAAATACTACCTTTTTTTTTACTGTGATCACTTGGAATAATTGCTGGGTCGCTCAATAGTGCACCGTTTAATTTTTTGGTCCTGTTCCAGGGCCCATCCTGATGTATATTATATTTCTGCTGCTCATTGATTGTAATAATCTATATTCTCTGCTTACGTTAGTGATCTCCTCGAGAAAGGCGAAGTAGTACGTTTTGTTCTAAGAAATTTTCCAACGCCTGATGCGCCAGCTCTCCCGGTCCATCTATAGCCTTTCCGTCAAAATCAGCCTGTAGGTGTACATGTAGTCGTATTTCCGTGGTCCACCCAGTTTAGCTTTACCCTCATCGAGCCCATACGCCTTTATAAAAATGCACTAAGGATGCATGTCCACTAAGGTGGAGCGGTGACGTGTAGAATTGACCAATCCAAATTGCCCCATCAAGTCAAAGTGGAGCCCAAAAAATAATTCGTTTGGTACGGCTTAGTGGAAAAGCAGCTTAAGGCTTTAAGCCACACTATTAGCACGCACCCCACCACGGACATCAACAAGCGACGCCGCGACACGCGTGCAATTTCTAAGTACAGACGGAAACATACTATTGAAACGTGACGCGACGCAACGTGTCGACGTCCCATCCCATCCATGTACGTAACCAGCGCGCGACGCCACCCCAAACACAAATGTGTACTAGGGACACACCATGATACATTAATGCAAAGTATGATACTCCGGGGGAAATTCGTTCTGCGAGTGACACAAGCGTACGTCATCACTGCTATCGAGCCTATCGGTGGTTGGCGGTCGTAGTGTGAGTTCGTGTGAGTACAGGCTGTACAGTGACGTAGGCTTGTGTCGCGATCCGGAGTAGCAGACCTTATTTCCTTAGACCATGGAACGCTGAACGCGAACATGGGCGGCAGGATGGCTTGTGCACGCATCTCGTCACGTCGAGTATTCATTAAGTATGTGATACTAGTCATAGACCATAGTACGATTTGATTCGACTTCGCGTATCAATAGCAGGTGCGGCTCAATGCGTGACTTCATCGCGCCGCTGCAAGTATGAGTACATGTCGGCCGATTATAGCCTGGCCTAGCGCTAAGGCCCCGCCCCCGAAAGAGCGCGTTGCGTGCGATAGAAAGAGATGCCACGCTTAGGCAGTTTGGCATACTTAAATGGGGGATTTGTTAACGGTGGGCCTACTTAGTAATATTACTTATTCTGTGTCAATAGTATGTTTCTGGATTCACTATCTGCTCACCTTAGTGACGCCTTCGAGGAAGGCCCGGTGCGCCAGCTCTCCGGGCCCGTCAACGGTCTTCCCATCGTCGTCGGGGCCCCAGGACGCGCTGTAGATGTCCACGTGCTGAGGGTTCAGGCTCAGCGAGCGCGCCTCCACCGCATCCGTCACGTCACCGTCTAGCATACGCACACCTATGGGAAAACAGAAAGAATTGTTACTTAATTAATATTATACAAATAATTGCTATTAAATTGATGCAGGCGCAGGCTTAAATAAGGCTCGTCCATACAAAATTCTACCCCCCTTTTCACCACAAGGAATGATTTCATTAATAAAAACTATCCTATGTCCTTTCCCAGATCTCAAACTATCACGATACCAAATTTCATCTAAATCGGTTTAGCAGTTTAAGCGTGAAGAGGTAACAGACTGACAGAGTTACTATCGCATTTATAACATTAGTAGATATGGAATGTTATATTAAATCATACATAATGATGATGAACGCCGCTACCATATGGAACTCCTAAATGATGTAGGTACTTCACAGATTCCGATTAAATATCGTTGATGCGGTAAGTTATGTCGAGTCCAGTTTGTGGCGTCAATCCTGCTATCTGTCAAATCTGAGTGATAATGTATCGCGCTATCAAAGTTTCTAAAATCAATTGCATAAATACAACACATAAACAACTCTTATAGGACTTCGGTCCTTAAGAGATCTCTCTATTGACATTTCTTCCTTCTTGTGTCTCCTTCTCCCGTATATTGCATATTTGTATATGTACTATACTCAAAAGACACAAAATCTGCGCAGTGACAAGAATTCTCACTGGCCACTGCAAACTAAACAAACACATAACTAAAATGGGTTTAAAACAAAGCGCAGCATGCAGGTTCTGCCAAGAGTCAGAGGAGACAGCCATTCACATCCTCTGCTCGTGTGGACCACTTATGCGCAAAAGAAGTAGTAGATACTTCTTTCTAGGGAGGCACATCATGCAACCAGAGGAGATACAACAAATTGCAGCCCAAAGAGTCTGGAAATTCTTGGAAGTAGTGGGTATAAGCAACGAACTATAAGGGCTGCCACAATAGATCAAATACTCGTCGAAGCGGCATAAAATGGCCCACAACCAACCAACAATAATAATATAATATGTTGGTTGGTTGTGGGCCATTTTATGCCGCCAATATATAACCAACAATAATAATATAATATGTATACATATATAGTAGAGCGCTCGTGGCCCAGCGGCACCTGCCTACCGCGTGCGGTATGCGAGGTTAAGCAATGTGGGCGCAGGTCAGTTCTTGGATGGGTGACCGCTTTGAGTGGTTACTAACTGAGCGCTCTCGTGCTTTGGAAGGCACGTTAAGCCATTGATCCCGGCTGTTGTCTACGACAGCAGTCGTTAAGCCAAGTTAGAGGCCTTCGGGCGGTTTGAGAACTTCTAACAGTCAAGTTGCCCACTCACTTGACAGAGGGGGGTCGACGTTGCACCACGTCCGTAGGGAGTACCCACCGTTACCCTACACGTGACCCCTGGGTGGTGCTAAAAGTGCAACAAAAACTGGCAACCGTATTTGTCTTCTCGAAGATCTCACGGTTCGTAAATAAATGCCATACGATTAAATTAAATAAATATATATAGTTTGTAGATAACTCCTTCCTGTTCAGCATTGCATTGTAAATTATTCTACTTAGGAGCACATTTATTATCTAAAAGTTTATGAGTAAATACGTTCTCAAACGTTAAAAACTAATGCCCGCAGCCTTAAAAATGAATTAGTGTAGTGTTTACACAATTTTGATCACAGTGTCCGTACTCCGTACACATATTTTTGAATTACACTGTTCATCATTCAATTACACATTTTGAAGTGGAACTGTTGATGAGGTACCGAAGGTAAGTGGGATCCTTGAGGAACCGTCGGAACTATGCATGTGTGCGACATGGCAAAAAATATAATTTTGCAAAAACTTATAATTTTGCATTATGAAATTATGATAAATCAATGGTTGATAAAAAAAACGTTCTCCCGACTGTGTTTAACCACCTCCCTGTATATCTACCTAAAGACTAGTTACAGAGAACAAAGATTATCTTTCTAATCTAATGTAACTCAATCTGCTGTGTATTTACTTTTGTTGGGGTATATATTATTTAAAGTTTTCTTTACATAGAAATAAGAGCTCAATGTTTCTTTACTTGTTCTCTCAAAGAAGAATTGGATGAAAAAGGACAAAACTTAATTATCAACGAGATCTCTTTGACTTAACGTATTATTATATTTGTCTAGCTCTGACACGTTAGACTTCGCTCACGTGGAAACGAGTATGGGCGCCAACAACAAATCAACAAATTCAACATTGGCCACGACGCTTAAAACGAGTATGTGCAACAAATTTTATATATTTACATTGAGTTTACGTATACATATATGTTAAATTAATAGACTCATATAGTCTACAACACGTAAATTGCTACATATTGAGTTCTACGAATTAATGTAGCAAGAACTTCGTAGCACACCGCAACTCGTAGCACTTGGGACTTCGTAGCACTATTGTTACGTGCAATAACTTTAGGCGGCGGGACGTATCTAAAGAAGTCACTTTAGTTTGTTAATCTTGAATGTTCCAGTTCCAACTCCACACATAAATCTACCAAACATCACAAGTTTCTGGAACAAATACGTCTAATTCAGTGAATATCCAGTATAAAGTCGCAAGGAATAAAATTGCACTTCCTTGCAGTAATTCAATTTAAAATTTTAGCTATTCACAAGGACGGCATTAGGTTTTGGTCTGGTTGGCAGGAAAGTTTGAGCACCTATAGCAGCTGGTAACTTCATCCCGCCGTTGCCTAGTTCGCAACTTCCAATTTCTGCTTCGTATGGTTTTATCAAAAACTTAGGTGTAGGTTGCAATTTCTAGTAGCTTATCGTATGTTTGATTTTATGCAGCCATTTTGTTTAACGAGTACACTACAGTTGACTAAGTGTCAATTCGACCAAATGGTAAAAGTCATGTCATTTATTCGTAAAGCCATTTTACATGTTATTAAATGGAACATAATATTTAAATTTGTCGTAATAAATAAACAACCATCAATTCAAAATTGACTTAACATAACATTATTTCTAATACTATAAAGGTGAGAATTAGTTGACATCCTTTTTGTGAAAAATTAGGTACTCGTCATAATCATAAAACGGGTGCTCAACAAGCCAGCGTTTGGAGGCGACATTTAAAACTGCCCAAGCTCTGGGCGCTGGTGATGCTGTCAGGTAGGTTGTTGTAGACGGCGGACCCCATGATGTGGGTTAGTTTGGCCGACTTGGCCATTTTACACCCCACGCCGACGAGCTTGTGGGCGTAACGTGTGTTGTAATTGTGTACCATGCCATGTGTTTTGTAGGCTGTTAGGTTTGACCTCATATACGCAGCCACCTGCAAAATAACTATTGCTAGTTACGTCAATATCCCCAGTTTTATAAAAAAAGGATCGAGCAGGAGTGTTGTGAGGGACTCAGGCAATTATCCTAACTGCGCGTTTCTGGAGACGGAATACCCTTTTCCACTCCGCACAGCGTCCCCATAGCTCCGCATCTTAATAGACCTTATTCCAAGATCAGTCGGAACAATAACGACGTTTTTTAAGCAGTGGCATAGCCACTGTCATGTCTGGCACCAGGTGAGGCAATCATGCGGCTGTCATCCAGTAGTCATTGGTAATGGAAAAGACATTCGTGATTCGTGACGATGCAAAAGTTGGATGTCACGAATGTCATTTTCATCACATCCGCAAATGCGAATATTTAGAATGTGAGTGTGCGAATGCTAATCTTGAGGAAGTATATGACAAACTGAGCGTATGTACAGCATAAGGCAAATTAATTAAGATCACAAACTAAAACCACAGTAAAAGTGCTCCAGCCAGTCGGCTTCTTCGGCGGCATGCGGCCGGCATTGCGAGGGTGAAACGCCGTGACTTGCACATATTCACATTAGCAAAATATTCCCTTTGTTTGATGCGAATGCGAATGTTGACGCAAATATTTAAAACGATGCGAATCATATTAAATATAATGAATGAAATGGGTCACTCACGTCTTTAAGGTCGAATATCGCTCGACATGATTCAGACCGGTTCGCGGTCCTTAATCATGAGCACCTATCGCGGCGGCGGTTTTCTTAGCACTACGTGCCCCGTGCCCTATCCGCTCGGTTGCTCTGCGCGGGCGGAAGCGGCGGCGGCGAGAATCTACCCTCGTTTTCTTCACAATTGTTCAATGCTGAGCTACACACAACACTCACAACGTCACATGCTAAAGTCTCGTCCACACTCTTTACACACGTAGTATTCAACCCTGTTTTCCAGCTGGGTGGTACAGCCCATCCACAATCACGATTAAAATTCGGAAGACGACCAATTTCGATAGCCTCCCGCACTTTTCGCGCTACAAAAAACTTTTCCCTCGCTAATACGGTTACCTTATCGAACCAAATATAATGTGATGGGCCCGAATCCAGTGAATGCTCCGCAACTGCAGACCCCCGAGCATCACGTTTTTTCATACTACGTATGTGTTCAGACAATCAGGTGGAAATGTGTGTGTGTGTGGTGCTGTGGACGATGCGAATCATTCGCATAAACGAATGCGAATGCGAATATTCGTAACATCCCTAGTCAGGAGACCTCCCATTGATGCCTTCGCACCGATAGTGGTTGAGGGTCCCCTAATCGATGGGTGTGTCACCTCTAGAAAGATGGACGGGATTATATGCTGGCGTCAGTGTACAAATATATATTTAAGAGTAAACATGTTTGCATTTATGTTTGTGTGGCTTGTATACATTAGCTATTGTTCTCTTTCGCTTATTATAAAATAGTATGTAATTTTGTAATTCAATGTTATAAAAACAGAAACTAAATTTCTTGAACTTCAAAGGGCCCAGAGGGCACTGTTAAAGGTCATGTACTCAAAGCCTTTCACTTTTCCTACAACTGAACTTTATAAAACTTGTGACTTACTGACAGTACGAAAACTTTACGTTTTAAATGTGATACTAAAGGAACATAAAAGTACCATACATAAAAACGACCCTATAACTTCACGTAGAAAGCCTAATGTAATTCCTGTAGTTATCACCAAATCAGCATATGCAAAAAGACAATTTACTGCTCAATCTACAAGATTAGATAATATGGTAAATCAAAATATTAACATCTACCCTGTGAGGCTCAAAGAGTGCAAGACAATGCTAATCAACTGGCTTAAAGCTAAAAGCTATCTTGAAATTGAAGATCTCTTAACATAAGTAGTTAGATACCCTACATTGATCATAAAATAAAATTCTGTGTAACATAATAAATCCTGTTGCTTCATATATATATTATATGCTATCATATATCATACTATTTACCTATAGACATTGCACATTCTCTCTCTGAAACACGGACATGCGCGCGTACTCACACGCACACAAACACTCACACCCTTACACAAACACTCACACACACACACACACAAACACACACACACACACACACACACACACACACACACACACACACACCTCCGCTTATGGCACCTTTGCCCTGTAAATTTTAATAATTATCTTTTTTCTAGGCATAACTAATATAGTACTAATCAGGTGGTAATGATTTAGGTTATAGCATTTTCTGTACTTTAAGTTAATCTGTATCACCTTTGTTAGTTAAGATACTTTACTACGGAAGAGCGGTGTCTCTTATCACAAGCATCTCTGAATACTTAAAAAGAGACATCTACCCTGTTACTGTAAAAAGTTTGTATGCAAACGAATAAATAATTTTGAATTATTTTTTACTGTTTCTGCTATGTGACCAATCTTATGTAAAATTTATATTAACGGCTGTTGTTGTCCTGAAAAAATAGAATAAAAGCAAGCGACAGCGATTTAGGCCAAAATTTTGATTTGTAATTTTAATTTGTCATTTATTTTTTAATTTTTGTTGATTATGCGTTTTGTACTATAATTAGTACAAAACGCAACGTAATAACGTCGTGAAATAAAATAAAAATAATACTCTCGTTTTTTCTCCATTCCGCCAACAAAAGTCACCGCCACGTCACAGGCTGTCACTCAAAGTCCACATTTCGCTACGACGAGGTTGTTTGTATCATATTAATTTCGCTCCATTTTCGCTCGATTTCTAATCAAAATGGCCGGTTGATGTTTAACATATCGTTATCTGTGATCGTTACGGACCCCGGAGACGTGTTGTCAGATAATTGACAGCCGTTAGGATTTTTTAAATTTATCGCTTACGAGTAGCTTGCAAAAATATTGAATGGTGATTTCCTGTAAGCCATCCATTACGCCTTAAAATAAAAATCGCGATTGCCTTTAAAATAAAATATTGCATTATTGTTGTTGAGTTTTTGACAGTATAAACATGTTTTTACAAAACGTTGCTTTAAAAATGACAGTGGTACGAAATAGTAGCTTATTATCTACTGAATCCACAGGGTTGCTTCTGCCCATGTCTCCCGAATCACTCTGTATACGAGTAGGTACTCGTATTCGTACTAGCTAATGTATAGAAAAATAAGTGAATAGCTGTTTTGGTCGTTAAATACTGCGTTTAGGCACATAGTTATCATACAACTTATTTTTAAATAGAACAAAACTCCTATTGGTAACTTTTAATTTGACGACCACTTTGGCTTCGTTGGTAGTGACCCTGCCTACGAAGCCGGAGGTCGCGGGTTTGAATCCCGGTCAGGGCATTATTTGTGCATTTACGTATCACAAATATTGTTACAGGATCTTGGACATTTCCTATGTATTTAAGTATGTATTTATCTATATATAAGTATGTATATCGTAGTCTAGTACCCATATTATAAGCTTTGCTTAGTTTGGGACTAGGTCGATTAGTGTAAGACTGTCCCCCCAATATAAAAAAAAATACCTCATGAACGAAAAAACGAAATATTTTCAAAGTTCTGAAGTATCACCTCTTTTTTATTTTAATTATTTGTTGTTATTATTTGACGCTGACTATCCATATATTTAATGCTAACTAAGTTATACCTTCCTCGTGCTAACACTTATAAATACTTATTAATGAGAAAATATACAACATAAAAGTAGTGTTTACAGAATTATTAAATACATAAAAGTTCAAAACACACTGTTACGAGTATTAATTAGATGCCAAGGTAAATAGTCTATTCACTTTCAACGAAGCTCGACAAACTATTGCCCGTTCTAAAATAGCTAAGTACATTTAATTTAAGATTCACCAATTCAGAGAGAGAAATCTTTTACAGAAATAAACTAGTTCTTTTAAAACATGTTGGATAAGAGATTGGCTGTCCCGAAGAAAAACCTAGCACAGGCCAATTTTTAAAAAACTATTTTTTTTATCACCATCCTTCTCTATTTAAAAATTGGGCTTCGCTCATTGGTATGCAAAAGCAACTCACTGTAAGATACATATATAATTTCTTGATTGTTCTAAATGTACAAAAAGTTCACTAAACTCTATTAATGGATCTTGCTAATGGATCCTAGTGGCCGGTGGGATAATATTTCACTGGTTGTAACAGAACATCTCAACAGTAAGCAGTTATTCTTGGCAGAAGAGTACTAACTAACCAGAACAATTTTACGCTTGCTGCCTCTGTGGCGTATGTGTTAAAGGATGATTGGGTGTTTTGTCTCGTCATCCTTTTTTATACCATGTCGGTGGCAAACAAGTGTACGGACCGCCTTATGGTAAGCAGTCACCGCAGTCTATGCCTGCAACTCCACCGCCATACTAACAATCAGGTTTTTGCGGCAATAATAGCCAAAAATACATTAGATGATCTTGATTTATTTATTTATTTAATCGTACGGCATTTATTTAGGAACCGTGAGATCTTCGAGAAGACAAGTACGGTTGCCAGTTTTTGTTGGACTTCTAGCACCACCCAAGGGTCACGTGTGGGTACTCCCTACGGACGTGGTGCAACTTCGACCCCCTTTTGTCAAGTGAGTGGGCAACTTGACTGTTAGAGTTTTCAAGCCGCCCTCTAACTTGGCTTAATGACTGCTGTCGTAGACAGCAGCCGGGATTAACGGCTTAGCGTGCCTTCCAAAGCACGGGAGCGCTCAGTTAGTAACCACTCAAAGCGGTCACCCATCCTAGAACTGACCTGCGCCCACATTGCTTAACGTCGCATACCGTACGCAGGCGTAGCTGGGCCACGAACGCTCGGTGACAGGTGAGGACGAGTCGGTTTGAATAAGAGGGCTGAACAATTCCTAAATGTCTTTTGCTAGGTTTTAGTTTGGGACAGCCGATATAGTAAGAAGCAAAGACTGGCTTTAGCTACCACGGCGATAAGTAGAACCGCTCAGTCAGTCGAATAGCGTGTCTTTGAACTACGTGTAGATTTTACTTATGCAGGGAATGATTGATGCCAATCGTTCGCGCTAGATCGACTGCTATTTGGAGCTAAGAGCCAATTCACATAAATAAATTTACATAGAGGAATGACGTTAAGGAGTATGGTGGCTTTAGAAATCCATTTCACAGAAAGTGGTTCTGTGATATTTTGGCTTTAGTGTGTCAAATCTCTGAAAACTGTGAGTTGTGTGTCAAAGATAGTTCAGAAGCTATGTTGCTTAAAGTGTACCTTTACTTGTTATTGGATTAATTTTAGAAATTGGAAACTGTTTATGATGTACACGACGACTTCCATATCCTCTAATAAGCACATATGTGACTCTGTACAGCCGGGCATGGTTCGAAATGCCCAACCGCCATTAAAATTATACGCCTCACAAGGGCTTCAACCAAGTCATCCGGAAAAGGCAGTGTACATTATATATGTAGATATTTTAATACATATTCGATTGCCATTTTTAAACTGGTGGCCCGCAAGGGAGAGGGTTGGTTGGGGCGTTTCAATTTAATCGCAATTTATTCTAACAGCGGTCTGTCGGCTTCGTTCGGGATGAGCGCCGTACATCTACTCTCGCTATTAGACTGCGAGTCGTATGACTTCACGTCTTCACATTTATGTATCGGAAGACTACAGGCTCCTAGATAAAATACACTGGAATCTTCCTCGCACCTTGCCACTGTAGACTTATTTTAGGACATCATCGCCGCCGTCTATGAGCACTGGTGACCGCAATGGTCTCCTTTAATCGCGTTTTACATCAGGCATGGTTCTAAGGCTTGTACACTTGCATTTTTACGTGCTACGACCAGGAAGTCATTGTTGGCGGTTGCGACTATCTCGGCGCTTGCCGTGCCAGTTGGACTCGACGGGTGCAAAACTTACCTCCAACACTAGCTCCAAACGTGACGCCGACCGTACAGAGCGAGTTGTTGGCGATCGCAGCGACTTTACCCGCGCAGCGCGTGCCATGCTAGCTGGAGTCGATCATATACAAGTTTTACCTACGACGCTACTAGCTTCGAAGGCGACCTTGAACGCGCAGAGCGATTGAGGGCTATCACGTATGAATTCGCCACTAGAGTCGCTAATGTAGCGCGAGGTCTCCGAATATGTCAAATGTCAATGTTTTGTGGGTGGATTCAATCGAGGGTTTGTTTCCAATTAGAATAATGTGGTGAATATTTTGCGATACCTGAGATTAATTATTGCAAATATGAGTTACGCGTCAATGAATGTCAGTACCTACTTTGAGACAGTTTTATCTTTCGGAAACTTATGTAGCCTTTTATTTCGAACACAACAGTACTGCGCAACACTGTGTCACGTTACAGCTGGACCTTACCTGACAGTGGCGCCAACTGGAGAGCACAAAAACAGCACTCATTAGCAGCACTCATTGTTGACGGTTTCGACTATCTCGGCGCTTGCCGTGCCAGTTGGAGTCGACGGGTACAAAATTTACCTCCAACACTAGCTCCAAACGCGACGCCGACCGCGCAGAGCGAATTGTTGGCGGTCGCAGCGACTTCACCCGCGCAGCGCGTTCCGTGCCGGTTCGAGTCGATCATGTCATACCGCGGCTGCGGATCAGGGTCGTGCGAATTCACGTCGTACGACGCCATCGGGTCCTGGGGAAACACACCGCAGATTAATATAATAGTTCTTCGTAAGCACACCTTTATTGCAACAAGCCTTGTATACATTGTACACGGGCAAGAGATGCCAATGCCACCTTGTCAGTTATGAATAAGAAGCAATTTTAACCCTTTGACCGCCAATATTTTTCATCGAACATGCCCGGGTCTTCGTCAGTACGAAGTTACACAATTTTTTATGTTTAAATTAATCAAATTAAAACCAGTGAGAAAGATGAAAATCCTGTCACTATACTGAAAATACCAGACATTTGACTAACTTATAAGACTGCGGCAAAATGGATATTTAGTGTCTTATATATATCAGACCATGGCGGTTAAAGGTTAATTGACTAGCGAGCAAGTGTCTTTTCCACGGAAACATATTAACTTTACATTTTTTTTATTAAACTTCTTCTAACTTCAAACTAATTTATTGCCAAAACATGATATACAAAATATTACAATAAACAATTTGGTAGCAAAAATAAAAATAAACAAACAATAATGGTAGCATAAAATAACAACAACAATTTGTGTCATGTTGGCCATGGGTACCAACCTCAGCATATGCTGGACTAGTGTCCAGCGCTGGTTTTCAGTTTGGCCCCTTTTTTGGGTCGGACGAAGTATTTAAAGAGTACAACTGTGGAGTACATTAGGTTACAGCATTACATGGTTTAACTTATTACTAACATTGTGGAAAAAATATAAATAATAATAAAAATAAAATAAGTAAAATAAGTCCGGGAGATGGATGAGCGTTATTCAACTATAGTTCTGAGTTTACTGTTGCTGTGTGCGTAATCATTACAGTGGTTGCGTGAAATATGAGGACGTGTCATGTCATGTGATTGTAAGTGTTTACTTGTGTGTTAGGGAGTACCGCCGTGGAGTGTATGTAGGTATTAAAAATAGGATTGCTCTTGGCCAGCATCTAGCCGGGGGGCAAAGACGAGGCCGACGATGGAGCGAGCTCACCCAGAAGATGCCTATTCACTCGTGCCTTAGAAAGGGCTACGTTATATGAACTCGGAAATACAGACGCCGGAAGCGGCAGAGAATTCCAAACCTTAGAAGTGCGCATTATGAAAGAAGATGCAAAGCGCTTGGTTCGAATTATAGGAATTTCGACCAGGTAAGGATGGTAGCCAGCCGTACGTCTGGATTTCCGATGGAAGAAGGGGGAAGGCGGTATGAGCTCATGGAGCTCCTGAGTATACTCACCGAAGTACAGTTTGAAGAATACGCACAGACATGCTACTTTGCGTCTATGTGCTAAGCTGCATATTTATATATATATATATAAATATAAATATGATATTGCAGACTACTACGTGCGAAACTCGAAATCTCTAAATATCAGAACTAATAATACCTATGGTAATACCTACATATTGTTTAATTATTTTGAACCCAGGATGGTTTTATATCCTTTTACCGTCCATTAAACAGCACCATTCTGGAACCATTCTAGAGTGCATCACAAATCCGATTTACCTGTGCACAACTTTAATGGATTGTCTTCCACGCGCGTTTGAACAAACACACACAAAACGGCACTTTACCACCGCACTTAAATCCTACAGTTTCAACGGAAAGCTGTTTCGCGCCATTCGCAACGTGACCCAATATCGCGTTTTACCGAAAGGATTAAAACCGAGAGATGGATCGCGTATTTGAATCGCGCTTTGTCCACAAATGGGTAGGTATCACCCATGTCCTATTTTTGTTTCCTGGTAAAATATGATTTCAAGGTAAACGAAGAGAGTTGAGTAATGGAAGCTGTTAGGAAAAGGCTTATCCGAGTTTGTTAAACTCGGGGCCTTTTTTCGTTTTGTTGCCCGGGCCGACGCCGGAAAATATAACCCGACTAAATAAAGTGTTAGTCATCGTCATAGTAACATATTTTCCCCTTAATTAGATATATAGACCTACGTGATTATGACGGGTTGCCGTTGTTTCCCGGTCGGCGAGTGCGCGATTGCATAGAAAACTTGGTAAATGAGAGTGCTGCGGGGTAGTTACGCAACGTTTTCGAGCGAGTGTATGGTAAATCTAAATGTTTTTGCATATTAAACATGACAGTTCGATTTACCTATCGTATACTGGCCAAAAAGGTACGTGCATACCCTGTGAGTCTAGCTCGGGCCGGACTCAAAACGAACACGGAAAGTTGTACTTGTGAATCATCCTTTATGGTAAGACAACACACGCGCACCCGTGATACATAATAATGGTGAACCTCGCGGGATGTGGAAATGAATTTCTTATTCTCCGCTTGAGTTACGCACCGTATGGAAAGAAAATTGTAATAATATATTCGACGTTTTCAAATAAAACCTCAACATCATTACATACGTTGGGTACATAATTTAAGTAACGAGCTTGAATAAAAAAATCAGCGAATAGGAATTGTTGTTGAATTTTTTGGTTCCATTATCATGTTTGATGACCTGTTTAAATGTTATTTACAATTAGTTCCACCTGGCATCTTCTACAAAAAACAATTAAAACGGCGTAGGTAATCTATATGTAAAACGATTACAATATGTACCATTTGCATTCTACTAAGGCCTGACTTGTCAGAGCGGAATCATTATTATGTATTTTCTTTTGTACCGAGATCTTACTGTTTCTATTGTATAAACCATATTTGCATTCATCTTTTTTGTAACTACTTAGGTATATTTTGTGATAGTATAGTGTGAATGTGCGCGCTAAAATTGTTAAATTTCTTAGTATGTTTCTATATATGAGTTTCTTTAATTGGTTTTGTATTTTTATTTATTACCTAAGTCACTATCATATTTTTGTTGCAGTTGGTATTCCTTAAACTATAAAAATAAACCAAGATATTACGGGCAGGCAGTATGCTTGTTTGCAACCGTCGTGTAATAAAGAACTAACTAACTAGGCTGGCACGACGACCCAAAATGAGTCTTGGCCTCCGAGACAAGAGCACGCCACTTTTCTCGGTCCTGTGCTATTTCTCGCCAGCTTGCACCGGCTCCAAACTCACGCAGGTCCGCTTCCACCATATCCTTCCATCGAACGGGCCGACTCACAGGACGCCGTCCGGAGAGTCGGCTCAAGTACGCTCTCTTCACCTGTCGATCTTATCCCATCCTCTCGAGGTGGAAAAGCCAGCGAAGACGATGCGCTTTGGTATCACCAATAAATTTAGGTTCGGTTACCAGCTCTTCTATTTCATGAATGCATTTTGTTAATATAAAAAAATGTGACATTTATTTCTAAGATACTTACATAATTAGCTACTAAGTCTGGATGGTCGGTCTCCAAGCCGTCATCCAGAATGGTGACTACCACCCCCCGCCCCGTGATTCCTTCCCGCCACGCCGGGATCACATTCATGTCTAGACCGCCGCCTCGGTTCTAAAAACACAAATACAGCGTTAATTAAACAGTATAACAGACTTACTTGAGATTTCAACTCAAGTAAGTCTGTTATATTGTTGTACTGTGAGGAATGAAATTAATAGGCATCTACAATAAATAATCTACATGTACTCAATAATGAAGAATTACAAAAAGTTTTGGGTAATAACTCTATAATCAGTAAAGTTTGGACCCGAGTATGTCCTAAAACTACGACCAAGACTACCGGGGGATGAGCAACAGCATCCCTGGAATGCGGTGGAGATACTGCGATCGCCAACCCGCATGTCAAGCGTGGCGTTGTGGTGGTGGTTGTGGTGGTGGAAGTAAAGTTTAGTCGGATTATCGGGTAACACTATAATGGCGCAGTTAGCCCTGACTGTCTGTGAAAACCTTTAGATTGTTAGAATTAATAGGTTAAAAAAAGTTTAATTCCTAGATTAGCCCATGCAGAATGTTTGCAGTCCCCCGCACGCTCGACTGAACTCGATTCTCCATACAATCGTGGTTTGTTTCTCATTTTAAAACGTCATGCTGAAATAACGTGAAACAGCGTAACGTACACACTGTGCTAAAAATTTAATGGAGAAAAAATACAGCGAGTTTTTGAATTTTTTGTTGTTATTGCATGAAAACTTTTATAACCGTAGTATTTTTTCTCCATTATAATTTCAAGCAACAGAAACTATTTTCCGACCTAGATATGATCCTATCCCGGATCCCATTGTGTATACAATGTTTCATGTTATATCAGCATGGCGTTTTAAAATGAGAACCTAATTAGGTACGTTTGTATGAAGCATCGACCGTGCTGGTGACTCTTAATAACTGCCTAAATATATGTACAGAATTTTTATTTTTTATTAAGAGTGGAGTAATGCCGTTATAGATATTATAGTTACCAAACAAGTCTATTTATAAGTATAACTGGCCAAAAGTTTTTAATTCTTATTCAGAGTGGGAGATAATGCCGTTACAGTTTGCGACATCGACATTGCCAATTGCTAGGTATCGATTTCCTTACACATTTACTTCAGTGTAAAACAATATAAAACGTATTTTTTCTGTAATTGCAAGCAAAAAACTATAATCAAAAATGGGGTTTCCGTTTTTAAAAATGAAACATTATGCTTCTACCATTTCGTTTTGTATAAAATAAACCTTCCTTATTTTAGTCTATTTCAAAATTAAACCATAAGATATAAAAATACGGGTGCCTTAGCACAAGTGAACGTAATTTCTCCCTGCTTCCATGTTAAGAGAGTAAATCTACATAACGTTAAACCTTCAAGAGTTTTAAAACATTCATATTTTTAGTATCTTTTCAGTTAAATGTGGAAAACATCAATGTACTGTACTGTGTATTATACATACAGTACGGTTTCCTTGAACACCTAAAGTACTTAATATCTAACGTAATTTCAAACAGCCACTTAAGTGAAACTCCAAATAACGCGAACCAAATTAACCAGCAATAAGAGTCAAGTTTGCGGCTCCGTCAATATTTTGAGAACACAAGAAGAAGATTTAACTTAACTTTCAAGTCGTTAAAGATACACATTGGTGGTACTTTCAGCTTTAGGCCGTAGTCTTCCTTTAATATTTTTGATTTTCACTGGCAAAAGGAATCCATAAGATAATTACGTATTCTTTCCAAGCTCATTTGTGTCTTTAGATTCTACTTTTTAAAGTTCAGTCTTATACTTTTTCTGTAATTTAATTGGAAAAGCTTTCAAATGTTGACTAAAATAAAATGTAAATTTAGGCTGAAAGCCACTGGAAAGGTAATGGTAAAAATGAGTAAGGTTCAAAGATTCGAACTTTGAGTTGGTAAACCGTGAAATGTAAAGGGAGGTAGGGGTCCGTGAAGGGGAAGTATGGAAGCTATTTTCTGAGGCATATATGTCTATTTATACCAATATACTAAAACTGGAATAAGGCTTTATAGGATGATTCGTCAAATTTGTATCTCATATTATATCAACTCGGATAATATATTAGACTTGGTAACTAGAATAATAAAATATGGTATTTTGGAAAATTGGATCCCGCTGACCACAATATCTCGACAGAAATCATACGAAGATTGCTTTAACCAACTTGGGCCTCTCACTCTCACGCGCTTACTGGTCACCAGCATTGCTTGCTCAAACGTCACACCATCCTTGCCCCAAGCCACGTGACGGCATTCTTCACAGTCGCTTTATTGAGATATTAAAGTGAACGGCATTTCCCAGTGAGTGGCTATTGCCACACAACAGGGATACTTCCCTGTTTCCCCTATTCGTGCATGATCACTCATCACATCATCAGGTTACCTTTCGTGTAGATTTTTAGGACCCCCTAGCCTAAAATTTTTACTATAAAAATAATAACTGAATACTTAAATCATGGTCAACCTATCACTTTAGACACGTTGTATGAGGGGTGGCTTACAAAACGTCGTGTGGTGTAGGGTGACCAATTTGTATGAAACATTATTTTTTTCTGTTAATAATTTGAAAAATTGTACATAGGCTATATTGGAAGCAGACTGTGTTATCGTCTTTATTGAGTTGGTTTTACAATACTTCATCGAGTCAAATAATTTCTCCGATGTTAACCTATACATCCTCATCAAATACAATGTAAGGATGATCATAAAATTTGCACGTTGTGAAAAACGTCGATGAATTAAACTACATGATGTAATGCCATCTGATTAACAAAATGTGTGATAATCACATAACCACAAATCACAATACCAAATATGTTTAGCACTAAAATTGTGCTGGCATAATATAATTGTAACAATTGTAACCGAAAACTTCACTGACCACCTTTCATTTTGATTGCGGCGTGTCGGTCGAAACAAAAACATGTTTACAATTTTCAACCTTATTCCCCACGCATAAGTTCCAAAACGTATGCTATATGAGAATGCGGATATCCAATAATCGAACAATCTATACAGATTTTTCGCCGCACCGCGGATGCCGTATCGGGTATTATCATTTTGTTCGGCTCAAATTGTAAAATGCATTTTTGGCTAGGCTATTTGTGGATCGATTTTATGCTTTATTTTTTCATTTATAGCGGGTTTTATTAACGAGTTTGCATTCAAACTAGCTGGATGATTACTAGAGTCACGTGGTATGTTTTAAATATATAGTGCCTACATACATTTTTTCACATTAATAGATAATATGGGTATGATAGACTTAAAACATAACCATATTATTAATCAAATAACATTAGTTGTCGCAAAACAGGCATAGAATCTAATTAGGTGAAATTGATAAGACTTAGGATTTATCCAACTACAAGATAAATGTATTTTAAGAATAACACTGTTGTGTGATCATGATGGTGATGATGACTGTAGGTAGGCGGTTTTTACGTCTGACCGATCTGACATTAGAGACTATACATTTCTGTGATTATTTATTTGTATTATTTATTTTGTTAACGCGCTCGTGGCCCAGCGGCGCCCGCGTACCGCGTGCGGTATACGAGGTTAAGCAATGTGGGCGCAGGTCAGTTCTTGGATGGGTGACCGCTTTGACTAGTGAGTAACCATCACTGAGCGCTCTCGTGCTTTGGAAGGCACGTTAAGCCGTTGATCCCGGCTGCTGTCTACGACAGCAGTCGTTAAGCCAAGTTAAAGGCCTTGTTGGGCGGCTTGAGAACTTCTAACAGTCAAGTTGCCCACTCACTTGACAAAGGGGGGTCGAAGTTGCACCACGTCCGTAGGGAGTACCCACCGTTACCCTACACGTGACCCCTGGGTGGTGCTAAAAGTGCAACAAAACTGGCAACCGTACTTGTCTTCTCGAAGATCTCACGTTTCGTAAATAAATGCCATACGATTTAATAAATAAAATTTATTTTGTATAAGTCTAACATTGAAGATCTTACATTTCTGTATTACTGGATTCGGAGACACAATACATCTCCCGTGACGCTCGAAACGCAGAGAGCGGGCGCGGTGCGGGGCGGAGGCGGTTTTGTATTTTTGATCTTTCCGAAACTGTCGACTGTCGATTACTGCTTCATATGTTGCACACACCACCTCCGCTCTACCGCGCTACCGAATACCGCACGGTTTTCTGGTGCGACGTGCCCCGGACCGCGTTCGCTTTACCGCAAAACCGCCTTCGCCCCAAACGGCGCTGCGCCTCGCTCGGTGCGTTTCAAGCTTTCGTATGTGCCCAGGTATTTGTCTGTTGTTCATTACCGTTGTTGTCATGTAAAAAATCCATATTATTTACCGTATGACTTGTAATAGAGCCCTAGAGGCCTACTTACAGATTATAGTACATTACGATACAAGGGTTGTAGAACAAAGAAAGGCCGATATCGCAGATGTTTGAGGCCCGAGCCGCAGGCGAGGGTCATAAATATGCGAGAGAGGGCTTTCTGTTTTTGTGATTGGTGTGGTGTAAAATATTTTATTTTTATTTTGGTTTTTATTATTGTTACTGTAGCTGAGCTGTAAGGCACGAGTCTGTAACAGTAGCTTTTGCATGAAGGAAAACACCGTGAGTAACGATATAATCCCAACAAGGCCTAGTTTTCCCTCTGGGTTGCAAGGTCAGATGGCAGTCGCTTTTGAAAAACTAGTGCCTACGCCAAAACTTGGGATTATATGGTAAAGCGGGTGGCCGGTCTACTCCGAAATTCGAAATACGAACTTCGTATGGTGCCGTCTTTTTCCTTAGTGTATGACAGGAGAGTAATAGGGACGGCACCATACGAAGTTCGGATTTCGAATTTCGGAGTTAACTCCCAGAGCTCGGGAAGGATGTGCTGTTTTGATAGTTTGCATAACATGGATATGCCCTGACATTTAATAGTAGTTGTCGCACTTGTTACTAATAAAATGATTTTGTTAAGACTGCCTTTCTGCTACGCGCTATTTATTACCGTTTTTTGTGTTTGGATTATTGGCCCTGTAATTATTTCCATTAACAGATAAAAATGTAAAAAAGCCGACACTTTTTGAAATATATTAAAATGTATTGATTGTAGCAAGTATTATGCTGATATATTATCATCATGTAAAGAGTTTTTTTTTCGTTATAATATTAATTTTCAGGGTGTATTCATATTCAATAATATCCACATGACATTGACATAAGAATAACACATTTTCCGATCTCTGATCATTATACTGTATTAATTTTGTATTAAGCAGTAACGCTGCTAACGAAAATTACAAATTTTAAATTAAAGGGAAAAATTGAAAAATTTAATGCTCCGAGCAGGATTCGAACCTGCGACATCTGGCATACGCCAATCGCTCCAGCCTCTGAGCTATCGGAACACCCAAGCTCGTGCACGAAATCCTTCACTAGTTCCCTCTTACAACGCCTTAGGGAGGTGTACAGCGACATCTAC
This sequence comes from Notocelia uddmanniana, assembly GCA_905163555.1. NCBI lineage: Eukaryota > Metazoa > Arthropoda > Insecta > Lepidoptera > Tortricidae > Notocelia > Notocelia uddmanniana. Next base: position 8,078,538 of record LR991067.1, on the reverse strand, counting down.
CGTAGAAGACTTAGGCTTCTATTAATGGCACCAACGTCTCAAATTACTTTGAGATATCATTAGTAACGATGCGCCATCCCATACTAAATTAATTTTGTACGAAGCAGTAGCGCTGCTAACGAAAATTCCAAATTTTAAATTACAAGGAAAAATTTAAAAATGTAATGCTCCGAGCAGGATTCGAAACTAAGCAGTAGCGCTGCTAACGAAAATTCCAAATTTTAAATTACAAGGAAAAATTTAAAAATGTAATGCTCCGAGCAGGATTCGAACCTTCGACATCTGGCATACGCGGCCCATCGCTCTAGCCTCTGAGCAGCTATCGGAACAACCAAACTCGTGCACGAAATCCTTCACTAGTTCCCTCTTACAACGCCTTAGGAAGGCGTACATCGACATCTACCGTAGAAGGCTTAGGCTTCTATTAACGGCACCAACGTCTCAAATTACATTGAGATATCATTAGTAACGATGCGCCATCCCATACTAAATTAATTTTGTACTAAGCAGTAGCGCTGCTAACGAAAATTCCAAATCTTAAATTAAAGGGAAAAAATGAAAAATGTAATGCTCCGAACAGGATTCGAACATGCGCCATCTGGCATACGCGGCCAATCGCTCTAGCCTCTGAGCTATCGGAACAACCAAGCCCGTGCACGAAATCCTTCACTAGTTTCCTCTTACAACGCTTTAGGGAGGCGTACAGCGACCTCTACCGTAGAAGATTTAGTCTCAAATTACATTGAGAAATCGTAAGTAACGGTGCGCCATCCCATACTAAATTATTTTTGTATTAAGCAGTAGCGCTGCTAACGAAAATTCCAAATATTAAATTAAAGGGAAAAAATGAAAAATGTAATGCTCCGAACAGGATTCGAACATGCGCCATCTGGCATACGCGGCCAATCGCTCTAGCCTCTGAGCTATCGGAACAACCAAGCCCGTGCACGAAATCCTTCACTAGTTTCCTCTTACAACGCTTTAGGGAGGCGTACAGCGACCTCTACCGTAGAAGATTTAGTCTCAAATTACATTGAGAAATCGTAAGTAACGGTGCGCCATCCCATACTAAATTAATTTTGTATTAAGCAGTAACGCTGCTAACGAAAATTCCAAATTATAAATTAAAGGGAAAAATTGAAAAATTTAATGCTCCGATGCATTATACTGTAGGTAGGCAGTAACGGGTTAAAATAGCACCATCCCCTTACTTCCCACGCCGGCGGGTGACGTAAGATACGGTTATGAGAATAGAGGGTTGATCGTCCACAATGGACTGACACCGTGTCACAATATCATATTTGCTCTATCTTTGAGCATACAATTGCCAGAAGTAATACTAAAAATTTAATTTCATGTGCTCTGCCTAAACCTTTTGAAAAGACAAGTGTAAGTTTATACACATATGAATGTATGTGTTACGACCAACCCTGTCGAAGGTATTCGTTTGTAAACCAGCGCAAGTCCTGCATATGCTGAGACGAGCACCCATTGTGTTTTTATTTGTTAAGGTACGTTCTAAGTGATTTCTCTGTATACGGTATATTATGTAATAAATTAATTTAAATTTGAAATCGAACATATTATTATAGGAAAATAATACCCATATCGAACATTAGGTCTCAATCAGTTTCATCTCTTACATGTCCCAATAACATTTAAATGTGTTTCCCTCGTTCGAACATTGCGTGCATGGAAAGTGAATAAATTACCCAAATTACCTAAGATTAACGTTTTTTTTAACTTACAACTTGATAAAGTGGCATGTAGCCGCTCTTAAATGGATTACTACGATTACTTGGTTTAATGTTTCAGCGAACGAACTATCTAGCCACTAAATAATGGACTTCCGACTACATGCAACAGCAAATTTGCATATAAATGCGACAAACCTAAAATATCAGGGCTGACGTTCACAACCCTCACCTAAGGGAGACCAATATAAGTCTGACCAATGAATACGCATAGACGTTATGAATATTCGGGTCAAAATAGACTAGACTTTAGACGAATGAGGTGAGAGACAAGTTTTGAACCGCATAGACACGAACTACAGGCTTAGGTACCTTTCTGAAGTATAGTAGAATTATCTTTGTCGGTATATCTTTGCTTAAACTATTAAGTTGAGATACTGTATAATTTTCAAGTTTTCTTTTAAACTTTTATCGGCGGTCAAAAATCGTAAAATCTTAGTCTACACGCGTAACCACTCTGGAAAGTCCTCAAAACACCAGGATATAATTATATGAAGGCGAGAAAATACGTTTCAATAATTTTCTTTAATGAGTACCTAGTGATCGCGGACAATATAAGGTAAAATCCCCAATCACACACAACCAGCGCCACTTGCTCACCTAATAAACATCATCATAATATAAACCGAAGGACGCCCAATGCAGGACATATGCCTCCCCCAAAGTGTGCCACAACGACCTGTCCTGAGCCACCCACGTCCAGCGGACTCGCGCGACCTTTACCAGGTCATCAGTCCACCTTGTGGATGTCTACCCACGCTGAGCCTTCTGGTACGCGGTCGCCACTCGGGAACCTTTCCTCCCCAAACAGCCATCGGTTCTACCTGCAATGTGTCCCGCCCACAGCAACTAAAGCTTAGCGATTCGGGGTGCTAACCCTAAATTAATATGACATGTTGTGGCATGTTGGTTAGTGCCGAGCGCTGGGACGTTTACCTCAATGACCAAAGAAGCTATCAGCCTATGCTAATTGCTTTACCAACTCAAGAAAATAATGGTGAATACTTACTAAATACCACATATGTGGCCATTTCGGATCGTTGAGCTGAAACTTGGGTTCGGCGGCCCGAGGCCGGTTCTTTACTCGCGCGGGTATCTCCCGCTTGTTCCCCGCCTCCCGCTTCGTTGCTGACGACGGAGATGGCACGTATGGTGTTCCCACTGCAAAGAGGCTCTGGTTATTCGCATGACTTTGAGTTAGTACATTACTATCTTCAATATTCTTTACTAATATTATGGCTCTGCCACACTGCTCTACTCGCGCAATTAATCGCGACGCTCCTCGCTAGGTCCTTTGACTCGCGCCAAAAACCGACAAAACAGGGAGCGGTGGGCATGAAGAGAAGCATCACGTGCGGCATGACGAGTACCGTGGCCACACTACGTCTCTGACTCCTTTCCTCGCTACTTCCCATGCCACTCGACAAATGTGTGTAGCAGGGATATATGCGAAAGTAACTCTGTCTGTTTGTTAACTTTCATGCTTAAACGGCTGAACGGATTTAAATTGAAAGAGGCATGAATATAGCTTGTTGCCCTCGAATGAAGAATCAAAGTCGTACTTTTCTTCCCTCATTTGAATGCAGCAATGACTCTTTTCCTCATAGAAGGTGTCAAAAGCAGCATGTGCCCCTCGGTAGCAAAAATTATTTGTAAGACATTTCATGTTTTAGCAGCTGGTCTAATGCTGGTCATGCGTTAGCAAAATTATTTGCGTCTTGGGCGTAAACACTTGAATTCTTCGCTACGCTCAATATTCTACTAAGTTGTAACCAGTTGTGACTCCGCCGAGTTTGGGCTCATTATTTAATTGTGGCAAGTTCTCCATAGTACGAGTATGCTTGTTGACGTGGGTCTTACAATGAAGGCAGGACAGAAGGTGGACAGTGGAACTATTCAACCTTTACTAGTTACTCCTTCGAGTTTGGACTAATTTTAATCATTTATTCTGGGAAATAGACGTGTAAGAAATTTTTGTTCATTCGTTCGTACACTAAAAAGTGAACGAACAAGGAAATGTACGAACCAAGAAGTGGACGCACAAGGAAATGTACGAACCAAGAAGTGGACGGAAAAGGAAATGTAGGAACCAAGAAATGAACCAACGACGCAATGTACGAACCAAGAAGTGGACGAACAACGAAATGTACGAACTAGGAATTTGGACAGTGATCCTTCGGGGAAGTGGCCGTAAGTGACTTGATTCTTAGAAATAACGCATAAATATATATTAAGTAAATTTTCAAATCTCAAAAAAAATGGACATGATAGATGATGAATGATATTAATGAATGATAGAGAAAAATTACCTGTGGAAGAGCTATTGAACACAATAAAGTCCCTCTTCTTGCGTGACAGCGCCTTCTGCTGCCGCGCCCATCGCACGCGCGCGTCGCCCTCAAGTCGCTCGTGGTGCGCCGGCGCAGGCGACAGGGAGCGCTTCGCTACCGAATGGTGGTGGAAATGGTAGTGGTGGTCGAATATCTGGAACAAAAATACACTGATCGTAAAACATTTGCAACAAAGCCAAGTAGAGAATGCACAGACCTAGAGAGAATGCCGTATGGCATTAAGTAATATTAAAATAAGTTAAGGTAAGATTTTCTATAAGATATTCGGTTCAGTTCAGTACTTTGGCGATAAAACCGCCTGTTGTTTACCTCTACTTTGAAGTGTTTTTTAACCGACTTCAATAGAAGGAAGGAGGTTCTCAGTTCGTCTGCATATTTTTTAAATGTAATTATGTATGTTCCGCGATATCTCTTGACTACGTTGACCCATTTTGATAATTCTTTTCTGTTTTAAAGCAACTACCCCCTAATTGGTCCCATATAAATTTGAGAAGGTATGATGGTGGAAGATATGATCCACGAAGAATTTAGGGAGCTCCTCAAATTTGATAGGCACGCATATGGCGATTTCGATATTTTCTGTAGTTGAATGTAATCGGTTTTATTTGGGTATAAATTATTTATATTACTCTGTATTAATAGGCTTATTTATTGAGGTGTACAATAAAGAGATTTTATGTTGTATTTTAGTTTAAAATAAATTAAATGCATAAAACCATTGTAAATGAGCGGTAAGGCACGTGACTTTCAATTTTGTGGTCACGGATTCGAACCCCACTCATACCACTGAGGTTTCAAAAAAAAATATATGAAATATTATTAGACTTATTATTTAATGAAGGAAAACGTCGTGAAGAAACTGGTCTAATCCCAACGAGGCTAGTTTACCCTCTCGATTGAAAGGTCAGGTGGTAGTTCGTACAGCTAGAAGATGTACGAACTACTTACAGCAATCGATTATGCTTGAGAACTAACAGTCAAGTTGCTCACGTTTGTCAGCCTGTTTAGCCTAGTTGGTCACTGCCTCCGAAGCTGGTGGTCCCGGGTTCGAATCCCGGTAAGGGCATTTGTTCCTGACACTTGGACGTTTTCTATGTATGAAGCATATCGTCGTCTAGTACCTACATACCTATAACACAAGCCTTATTGAGCTTACTATGGGACTCGTTCGATTTGTGTAAAAACTGTCCCCTAATATTTATTTATTTATTTACTTACTTAAGAGCCTATTAATGCTAGTTAATTGACACAGTAAAGGCGCCTTTAATTTCGAAAAATTCTGGTGATGGTGAAAAAGTGATTGCTATTGACATGATTTCTAACATGTATTAAACATGTTATGTTATGTGTTGTGTGTCTACGACAATTTTGGGATTGGGTAGCAGGTGAACGGGGTGGGAACGGTATTACGAAGAACCTCTCCTTACATAACATAATTTTGTTATATGAGCATATTGCATACGTCAGTTTCACAACACTTTAACCATAAATCTGATTTCCAGTAAATAAAACGGCGAGTGGTATCGGAGACACAACCGTCAATTATATTACAAGGATACTTATAATTTTGCCTTATGTATTATTGTCACTAAATAGAATAACCATCAATGTAAAATATAGCTAAACATAACAATAGGTACTCGTAATAATGCTTTAGTATTTGTTTGATAATTACCGATAAGTACCATCAGTTTTATTTTAGGGCCATCTAGCGTTACTAATGGAACTAAAATTGAAAGCTTTGAGTGTAGAGCAGCTAACTCATACAAGCAGCCAACAAAGAAGTTTGAAAAATGAAATCCAAAAAAAAAAACCACTTATTTAAATAAAGGTTAAAAGACTTGCTTATAAGAAAAGCATATTATACAATTGATTAATTCTTGAATGACACCGGTCTAGCCTAAATTATGGCGCCCAAACAATATTTTACATTATATGTAATAGTGATAAAATTTTAACGATAGAATATTATTAATAATACCTTACCTAAATTGGAATGTAAATAAACGTAAGAAATTGTATATGTAAGATAATCCTACGCCCGGCCAGGGCCCATATGGAACTAATGGACTTGCCTGTAAGATCTTGTACACATTACTAATATGGTTGCAATAAATGATATGACTATGAAAACAAATGCAAGTATAGGTTGAAACTAAGACATTTCGTTGCAATCATAATCTTAGCTCTGAAACTGCAATGAACGAAACAGTCGCACCAGACTCCACAGTAAAACAACACTAAGCAGCTATCACGACTTGCCAAGTTCGTTTGTTCGTATATCCCTCTCTGTTCCTCAAATATACAAGTGCAACAGAGATGGATACTCTTACTCGAAATATTTTGTCGGTTATAGCCGAGGAACATAAAACTCAGTAAACATGAAAAAGGGAAATGGAACAGTAATTTACGCTAACTGAGGCTCGCGACATCGCGTGGCAACGACTTTCATTTCAGTAATTTGCGCTTTGGCCATCAAGAACTCCATTCAATCCCATGATTAAAGGTGTGGTTTTGGCAATCTTAATGTAAATCAGCTGAAATGTTTATGGCTTTTGATCTGAATGGATTCCAATTTGGAAATATTAAGATTAATTTGTGGAACGATAGTTTCCTTTACTATGTTCGGTTTAATTAATGTTTAAGTAATCCTAGCTATGTAAAAGACCACTGTTCTAGTGAGTGGAATTATTGAATAGGTAAGCAAATTACCAATTAAATCGGGAATGTTCGAAAATGAGTGCACATTAGAATTATTTCTACCAGAGTGGTAATTAACTCACCGATCAAAAGTAACGTAAATTATATTGGTTTTTCCTTTTTAGTTAGATGCACCGCCTAAATTTTTTCTGCTTTTCCTCAAGGTTTACTGGTAGAGAATGCCATATGGCATTAAGTCCGCCTTTTGTACGATAAGGTTTCTTTAGTGCAATAAAGATTGAATAAATAAATCAATATTGAGATGTGTTTGATGAACACGATACTTTGAATTTGATAGTTGCACATTAAAAAGGGCGCAATACAAAAGTAAATAGAAGTAAATGTTACCGAGACGCGCGTTTTTGCGTTATCTACCCGCCTTACTTAGTGCTCTAGAGGACTACAAACGATGAGATGTATCTAATATACAGGGTGTAGCCTGTAATAGGAGCAAAGAAACGGTACACTATTGAGCTCGGCAACAATTATTTCGAAGTAGGTATTTTTAATTTAAAAATAACTACTACTGGAGTGATATTTGTAACTCTTTTATTTAAGGGTCCCCCGCACGATCGGCTGAACTCGATTCTCCATACAAACGTAGTTTCGTTCTCATTTTAAAACGACGTTCTTAAATAACATGAAACTTTGTATACACAATGGGAGTCGCCATACCGAGCTCGGAAATTAGTTTCTGGAGAACTGAGCGTACTGCGGACTCTTAAAACAATAAAAACTTATAAATAACATTTAAAAAATCCCAATACATATAATTCGAAACCAAAGATGCTAAAACTATTATGACTATTATGAGTCATAACTTCATGCTACCTCAAAACTTGCGTAGCCTGCCGCGCTATATACTTGTGGTGCCATTATTATTAATGGATTTCCATTAAACCTCGTGGATGTCATAAATTTAGATCAAAATTTCTCCGAATTGAAAAAAGAGTTTTGTACACAAAACTGCAGATGCTCTAAGGAGGCTTCCTTTAAATTTTTTGCTCCTATTACAGGCCAAACCCTGTAAAAAATACGCGATTAGATTTATTTAAATAGTTTCTTTTATAATCATCATATAAGTAAAGGTTGCTTATATTTACAAAACATTTAATTAAGATGCGAGCATATATTATGGATGTCATTGCATGCTCCACTGTCTTGTATGTTAAATAGTTAATTCAATGAAATTTCTAACACTAGCAGTAATATGATAAAAACTTTTTTATTAACAATTATTGTATGAGTCCATGTTCATTGAATTAAATGATTATTATTATTATTACATATTATCTCACAAATGTGTATAAATTAATTATTACAACCGTGTACACCTGACTTGACTTAATTATCAATTTCCCGCCTAGCCTGCCCTTGGAGGGTCCATGTGCTAGAGAAACGAACAGTTAAAAGCCTTACAGTTTATGAGGGGTAAGATTAAATCTGGGTTGAGAATTTGTCTCAGTAATTTCAAACGATGGTTTGACTACTGTACTGTGTAATCGTACTCGATTGCCATCGTGTTGAAGAAGAGAAATTACGTCAATTCAGTAAATTTTGACAACTCTGTAGCCGCGGGTGCCATATTTAGGCGACTTCCTGATTTGTCGATGCGGAGGCGGTACGATATGAGAAAACTGTTAGCTGTCAGTGTCAACCGATACTAATGCAGTACTGCCCCAGCTCTGTACATGGTATTACCAGGGTACACCGTATTACTACTGCGCAAACGTAATACTGACAGTATTTCGTCAAGTGAGGAAATTTCACATCAGTAAGTTCATGGCAAAGAACAAAATACTTATGACATATCAATCCCATCCCACCAAGTCAGGAAGTCGCCTTAACGTTAACGGGCCGTAATGTGTGGTCGATGAAAGCCGCTCTTAAGTATATTATGTTGTTATTTACCTATAACCCATTTTCCTCCTCGTAGGGTCAAACCGTTCGTAATAAAGGTAAATCGAGTCTCTGCGTGTTTTATTTGGCTATTTTCACTCTCAGGTGTACTTTTTTCAGGAGTAGGTACTTCTGGGTTTTTACTATGGGTTCTAATCAGGAAAACTATCTACACCTATGCTTTGTAAATAAATATATTGTATTCGACCGAGTGAAGCGAAGGTCTCCGCTTCAGCTTCTACAAAAATGATTACGAATGTCCAGATGTTCGGATATCCAATGGTTCTACTCTACAGGTCGCATTTCTCAACCGATTCTCATGAAATTTCGTGAGCAGGTTCTATAATTATAGAATTTTAATTTTCGAGTCAGAGAAAATCTTGAAGTTTGAAAAAAAAATCGCGTGGTAAGCCACAACTTGTATTTAAATAAATATGTTCCAATCAATTTTCCATACATTTTCATCATTCAGTTTTGTTACAATACAAAATTGAATCTTTAAAATTTTAACTCACGTACAGTTCTGCGGAAATCTTATTTCATATTTATCAGCCGTGAAAAGGGGCTATTCCAGGCTAAGCCGCAAAACCGCGCTAAATGAACCTGCGGTTGTCATACAACAAAACAAACGCGATTATACACGACCGTAAAACACATTTGCGACATTTACACGTTAAAATTTATATTTTGCAGGCATATTTTATAATCTGCCCTTTACTTTATAGCCGTTTATAATTGTGTTATGAACTTGAGCGGCCAAACCGTTTATAAAACATGAAAAAACCTTTTTCCCCGTAAAAAATAATAATATAACAAAATTAACAGCAAGCCAATGAATAGCTGGAAGGATATTGCGCGTCATAATAGGAATGAATGTGAGTAACCAGATGACGCGTGACATACCTGTGTGGAAGATAAAATATACTGCGGTTACCCCAAATGAATGGGGCAAGGCGGTCACATATACAGTTGATAAAACAAACGTCTGAGACACTTTTCATGCGGATTATAAAACTTCAACCACAAATTTGTCACTTAGCCCTTAATTTTAGTTATTTCCACAGTAAATAATGACCCAAGGAAATTAGAAATTGTACATAATGGCCATTTTGTAATGTGTGTGAAAATCTTCAATGAACTACCGGACGATATTCAAGCTGAACCCGATAAGTACAAAATCAAAAACCAGTTACGAGCAATTTTGCTTAAAACATGCTACTAAGTAAGTACTCCAAATAGGCATTCTTATCGGGCCCTTATTGCCCTATGCATGAATGATTTTTTATTTATCTGATAGTCTAAATTAATATACATACATATATATAATCACGTTTGTTTCCCAGAGGGGTAGGGGCTATCACGGATTTCCATTTGCTACGATCCTGACACACAACTTTCGCATCATAAACTCTCATAACATTCTTCATGCATGCGCGCCGAATGGGGTACTCTTGACCTGGCCTTTCTGCAGAATGCCTACGATTTGGTCGGAGTAAGTAGTGCGTTCGCCGAGGTCTTCCCCTTGCAACTTTTCCATCAACTCATCCTCTCTACATGTCCAAACCATCTTAATGTACCTTTCTCAATGTTCGTCACTATATCTTCATTCACTCCACACCTCCCTCTTATGACGGTGTTTCTCACTCTATATCTCAAAGTAATGCCACACATACTTCTAAATGAATATTACCAAAATAATTATTTATTTAGTTAGTCACAAGACTGTTGTGCCTAGTTAAAAATTGTATTTTAACACCTTGTAGACGACCGGATAATGCAATAAATAATTTAAATATAAATTTGAATCCAAATGGCGATGATCATTATAGTGTAGTAACAGAATCTATATTATAATAGAAGAGAAGATATATTTTTCAGTATAAGTAAAGTACACAGTAATACAAAGAACTTATTTGCTAAAGTGTATTCTGATTAAGGTATAAAATGAAAAAGATAAACACGCAGCATAATACCAGGTACTCGGTTAGACACGAAATGCATATATTATTAAATCTGCAATCAATCTGGTAAAGCAACCATTTATCAATCCCAATGCATTGAATAAGGTTGACCCCATTTCAAGATCATGTTCAATGCCAACAGGTACCTGGCGTGATATATTTTCTATACACCGAAAGTGCCAAACAAGCGAACGGCTTGCCTGCCTGTAAGCTGACACTGTAGCCTATGGACGCTTGAAACTCCAGAAAAAACCGCTAATGCAATGCCGACTCTTTATTTACTTTAATTGTGTTGTCAGCGAGCGACATACTATATGTAGACATGTATCTCCCTCACTTTCAACGCAGCTCATTTTGCACAACAAGGTGAACAACAAGGAGGGTCTGGAAAACTATAAATATTATATACCTACGTTTTGTACAAACATTAAGTAAATACCAATTTGGTAAAGCAAAGGATTTATCAATTATCAATGTATGTAATGAATAAGCTTGACCCCATTTCAGCATCATATTCAAATGCCAACAGCTCGCTTGATATTTCCAATAATACTTGAACATAATTGCCAGAGCTTCAAACTGCTGGACCGCACAGAGCACCGTGCACCGGTCCGTGGCAAATTGAGAAGACCACATATATCGCTAGAATTAATTTCTATCGGGTTTTGTTTAATTGATGCCTGACTATTTCCTTTATTAATGGTAGTATATTCGAAACAGTTTCATTGGAAATGAAACTTCGTCTAATTTCTGAACTATCTATTAAATAGTTAAATGAATTATAACGATAAATTATGAATATGGGCAAAAATATTAACGATTAGAAAAAATCCCGATGGAGTTTCGATTAAAAAACCCCACTCAAGTCGGTTCTTCCGTTTTAAACTTGATAGGTATATATAACAGCGCTTGTTTGCATGGGGAGAGGGGGGGTATTTATCTGGCAATCATTTCGAACCGTGTAGTTTAACGGTACGTAGTAGGTAGATAATTTGATTTTTCAGAAAACTTATTTATTCTCAAACCATACTAATTTCCAGAATTTATAAATGTCATCGCCTAGGTTGTTCCAATTAGGTTAGCAATCTAAAAAATAAATATTTTTAATAAATGAAAATACTACGAAATGGAAAAAGTATGTCATTATAGTAGAAAATCAGCTTTTTGGCAGTTATATCTATTCAAAACTATCAAGTAAATACTTATGATACCGACACTGAGGGTTCCGCTCAAACTAAGTTTGTAAAAAGTTTTTGAAAACTAAACATATACCAAGATAGAAGTACCTAATTTTTTAATAATCCAAAAGGCGGATTTCCTCGGAATGTCACATTATAGGTATAATTGTTTTTACGAGTATATAAAAATAAATGTATTAATAACTATCAGTACGTGTTTAAAACTGTTATCGAACCGCTCTGTTTATAACCTCAAAAGCACACCGGCAATAAAGTCTATATAATTTTATTAATACTGGTGGGAGCGAGGCGACCATATATTCCCGTAACCGTCTACCAACGCTATGTTTATGGCCCCCCTGTCATTCACAACTTGCTTCTCCTCGCTTCACCGCTCACTCCTAATCTATCACGTCGGCATTCGTAATATCAACGCGTGGACAGAGGCCTAGGTTACACTGGTTCGATTGTGGTGAGGCGAGGTGAAGTGTTGTGATCACATGTGAATAACAACAGTCCCGGTAGCGTCTCACCTCACCACGGAGGGCTGAGCTAGAATTACACGTAGGTATATTTCATTTCGTCTGAAGATAACTGGAAGTATCTACAACCAGTTACTGAACTGCGTTTGATGTTTAGGTCGAGTTTTGCAAGACCACAATTGTGAAAGTCACATGACAATGCAATATTATATCATGTTACTATCAATCTGGTATGATGTAGATGGCCATAGCAACTCCTTAATTACACAAGATAAAACCCATTTGGGCTCATTAGAATCATTTCAATAAGTAACTTTTAAGTTACCACTAAAATCGTCCCTCCAACGGATGAAATCTGAGTGGAAGTTGATGATGAAAGCACGGCACGTAAAAAAATCAACTTGCAAGTACATAAATACATGATTTCCAGGTTATTTACACTTCACGAGGAAATATGAGAATATGAGTATATTGTGACAATTCGCATGTCTGAATATGTTACGATTCATCACCTACTGCGTGTCACATCTGGTTTTATTACGATATATGGATGTTGTCATTCCATTCGCTCGTATCGTCTTGAAACATATTGGAAAATGCATGCAAGCGATGGTGACATAACATAGAGATTCACTGTATTATTATTGTGATGTTGTGTTACTGTTGATGAGTAAGGTCGCTGATAATTTTGAGTCACGAGTCAACGACACTCTAAGAGTTCAATTTAACTACATTGACTTTAATGTAAATTAAGAGGAGCGTTCGCTCGTGGCATAGCAAAGCCCGCGTACCACGTGCGGTATGCCTTCATACCTTATGTGTACCTGTCATAGCCGCCTATGTGAGTGTGTGTGTGTGTAATTTTATTGACGTGCGTGTCAATGGAATTTCGAGTATTGTTATACTTGACATTAACTTTTGCTTAACTCCACGTTAACTCTTAAGACCCTTTAACATTAACCCTTGGTGATATAAATCATAATTATATGTAGGAAAAATCATTTTTTATTTCTTGAAATTTGAAAACTAAATACGCCAAATATATGCTACGTTGTTTCTATGCGTTTACACGGCTATATGTCTGACTAAACGGAAATCAATAAAAATACTGTGTATACTAAATGAATATACAGGGTATTTTTATTGATTTGCGTTTAAAAACTTTTACATGCATAAGTATATACCTAACATGTAAAAGTTTTGACACCTAATGCCAGTTGACATAAGCATAACGGCTCTATATATAAGTATATGAGTACTAAGTACAGGGTGGAAAAGTGGAAGGTTTCAGGATTAACATGAAGTTAGGCGCAAGGTTGAAACTTTAATTCCGTTAATTTCATTTGACGGCAAATCTCACGATTTTTTTCATGCATTAATAAAGCATGAATTATATTTTCCCACCCTGTTTATTTCGTATAGAATGCAAATTCACTGCTAGGCCACGCTCTCGGCTCTCAGGCACAACCAACTTATGTCTGTAAGTGCATTTACGTTGAAGGCACTGAACCTGTAACAAGTCTAAAAGACAGAAGAGATAATATTAGAAAATGAATAGTACAAAACAGTTTCTTTACTATTTATCTATATTCCATTCAATTCCAACAGAACTAATGAATCCTGTCATACTGTAGCTTGCATGTGAATTCCAATATCCATTTTGGAACACGTCAAAAACTGATTCTTTCCCACCCTATTCACTTTTTGTGTGTTTTGTGTATTTCATAAAAGCGGATTCTGTCGAATCCCAAAAGCCGAAACAGGTTTACGTCAGACGACGAATCATTACTTCTGTATTTTGCAGTAATAGAATAGGTTTTAAATGCAGAAACTATTATTTTATACCAATAACAACCCAATAATAATACAATGCAATTTATTAGTTCCAGACAATAGTTAGATTTCATTAAGGACCAAATTATTGAAGCAAGAAAACGTTAATTATTCCTACCATAGAGTAGTTTTGCGGTTAAAGATTTGATTTATTCCCAAAGAATACTACATTAACTTACTGAGAATACAATTATTATCATGCCTTAATTAAGCGTTACGCCCGTAAGCGTTAACATATGTAGGGCTCGGAACCGGTTAATCTCAAAATCCTGAAATAGCCAAATATTTTTAATTAGTTTATGCTCTTTATGTAGGACTCAGTAATGTATTTGGGTTATTACTTCATATTATTAGATTGCCTGATTAAACATGAAATAGTAGACGAAAGAACGATAAGAACTAAAAAAATACCGGTATTTTTGTATGGACAGAATACCGGTTTCCGAGCCCTGTTAAATAACATATGTAACAAACTATAAAAGTAAACAAGTATAGAACAATTATAGACAATAACAAATACAAAAGTGGGTAATTGTTGCACTAATAACAAATAGCATAGTGGGTAGAATGTTGTCAAGCAAAGAAATACACGCATGCGTCGTCGCTCGCACAATGCATCTAACGATAACAAGTCAAGGCCGGATTCTAACTCAAATTAAATGACGGGAATATTATTGATGACATGAGCCTTCAGTAGGTTTTTAAAATTATTGAATGAATCGGCCTCTTTAACATTTTTAGGTAAGTTATTATATAACCGTGCGCCTTCATATGTAATGTTTTTAGTACCGTAGTTCTTTGTTCAGGGGAAAGGTACATATAAATTGTCTGCGCTTCGGAGAACCCGCCGCCCTTTCTGTCTATTAGTTGTAAATGTTGTTTGACAATGTATTTGGTTATTTAGGATTTTTCGTATTAAGATTGAGGCTCATAAATTTAGTTTCCGCAGTTTTTTTTGTTGGAGTTAAAAAGTCATAATGAAACAAAACAAAATCTTAATTAGTTTATTTTGTGTAGTTTTAAAAAACACTTTCATCTGTATAAGTCTAATGACAATATTATTCCCGTAGCTACTATTTATCAACTAACATTTACATAACAACCCTCATTAAAATAAAAAGAGTCATGACCCATCTTAACTTCCCAAGTCATCCATCCGTGACCAATTTATAAAACGTAAGCACACGCGAGTATGAAAGCGTTCAATTTGCTCACGCGGCATCGTGGGTCGTATTCCACTCTCTCAATTCAAAAAGGGCTTATGTCTGTTGAAATATAAAGTGCCTTACTCCGTTTCAGTCGCCAAGTCGGCATTGAGTACGGGTCCTTGCGCCTCGGGCGCATGACCCGGAAACCGATCCAAACGCGAAAGGACGTAAGTCATTTTCAATTTTGAAGAGACACATCTTTATAGGTCTAGACGGATGAAGATCTCGCGCGGAAAAGGGATTTCATGCAACCAAGCCTTTCACACATGCAACGTATCTCTTGACCCGCTATAGTATACGCTGAAAAATTCTATAGATATGTTACGCTTGACACTATGAGTATATCGTGAACTAGTCGATTAGGGGTTTTCCACAAGAATGTCGCTTACGTAACATAATGATATGAACACTTATGAAAATGATAGGAAACTAACATTAAGGCTACGGTGACTGCTTACCATCAGGGAGGCCGTAAGCTAGTTTGCCACCGTCGTAGTATAAAAAATAACCTGATGAAAATATGTTATGATATGACTTAACATTTAAACTTTTTACAATTTAGGAAATTGGCATGCAAACGCGTTAAGTAAGCGACGTGCTCGTGGAATGAATACCTCGGTAGCGTCACAGATCAAAGAATACTGTAGCGTGTATTGGGAAAATGGGAAAGAATTTCAGGGGTCGAGTGTAGCAAGCTAGTTGATTCAAAGAGCGAGTTCTGTTCGTTTTATGTTTGCAATTATTTCGATGAAGCTGTGCCTAGTGTACCTAGTAGTACAGTCGAGTTCATAAATATATAAATATAGTGCAGATATTTATGAGCTCCTACTTGTTCACAACAAATTGAAAAACGTTACTACATAGGTTTATGTGCCACTGCCTGTTTATAAATATTTGAAAATAACCCTTGCTTCAATAGTCATGTGCTTCCACTCGTTTAAATAATTTCGTAAAAGCGTTGTACAGATATTTATTGTTTCAGTTGCTTAAATATTATTGAGAGGCTTGCTCTGATGTATATGACGGATGACACGTGTATATATTTTCGAATCATAAATCTGTTTAGATGTATTTGTACGTTACTATGTACATTTATTGTTACGGACTCTTTTCTAATGACACGTTTAATTTGCTATTTTGGCATGTAACTAAGCAACGTGATTATAAATATATATGTCAAGAAAAGCACGTATTTTATTGAATCGAATCTAGGAAAATTATTAAATATTGTGTTACCAGGGTGCAAATGTGAGCAACGGTAACATATTGGTCACTTCGAGCCGAACGAACCAACGCCACTGTTTGCCCGACATATTGAACAAGAACCGAACTGAACAATGTCGCGGCCGGTGACGAGGAACTTCGCTAAACAGAACCCGGATCCCGAACCACAAGTATCATCGTCTAATCAACCTGAAAAACCACCTACATCGACGCCCATACACGATAAGACAATCGTCCCTTCCAGTTCCAAGGCAAGTACAGTCAGTCACAATAAATCGGACAAAAATGCTACCATCCGTTCTAATGCTAGCAGTATACGCTTAAGAAAAAGAGAGGCTGAACTAGACGCTGCGAAACAATTAGCCGAATTAGACCGAAAGAAACTAGAACTAGAACGAATTGTTAAAGAAAAAGAACTAGAGGTAGAACGTACCGTTATACAAAAGGAGCTTGAAGTAAAATTGGCACAACTGGACGCCAGTGAAAGCCACCACGCAGGGTCGAGTAGAACTAGCCGAAGCCGTGTCCAAGAGTGGCTCTCAACTGAATTCTTTACCAATGAACAACATGAACCCGTCGAGTATCTGAAAATGAACCGCGAGCATTACGTCCCGAATGTCAAACGACAGGAACACCTGAAACATGAAGTGCTGAATGAGAAACGCGTTCGTCCTAATATTCCTGATCCTAAATACTCTGACATACAGCTTCTAGCACGAGAGATAGCGAATTTGCGTCGCCCGTCTGAACCCAAGGAATTGCCATACTATAACGGAAATGTCAGTGAATGGCTGTCGTTCAAGGCTGCCGTCGCAGAGATAAGAGCTTCCGTGTCTGACAATGAGCTTATATCGAGATTCCGCCGCTGCCTGAAGGGAGAAGCACGCATCACCGTCGCTGCGCTTTTGGATACTCTAGTTCCAGTCAAGGAGATAATGGAAGCCCTGGAACTACGCTTCGGCCTCCCAGAACTGATACTCCAAGAGGAAATACAGGCACTCAAAGATATGCCTAGACTCATCGACAACACGGAGCAGCTCAGCAAGTTTGCCTGCAAGGTCCGAAATTGCGTTTCGACTATAAAAGCATTGAACAAACCGGAACACCTCTTCAATATAGAACTTCTGCGAACACTAAAACAGAAAATACCGCATCTGAAGACACGCTGGATTGCTTACGCTGTAGATCATGAACACGAGGATGACCCTGAACTTGTCAAACTGTCAAACTTTTTGAAAAAAGAAGCCCAATCGACATCAAAATACTGGTTGCACGAACCGCCACGCACCATATTAAAACCAGTACTTTCGAACAGGACACATTACGCTGAATTTGAAGACGATGAACCCGAACTAGAACCTGAACCCTGCTACGCTTCAAATCCGCCGAAATATACCACTGAACCGAATTGCCTGTACTGCAAGTTGAAAACCCACATTCTTAAGAATTGTGCCCAGTTCCTTCGTCTTTCGAATGATGATCGATGGGAGTGGGCAAAAGAAGCCAAGGTTTGCTTCAAATGCCTGAAGCCTAGACATCGCAGAGAATACTGCCAAGCCCTGCCATGTGGAATTGACGGATGTCGAATGTCGCACAACGGATTGCTGCACTCTTCTCCTCAACAACCCGTAACGTCAGCTTGCGCGCACCCATCGACTAAAGACATTGAAGCGACCTCAAACCCGTCAGCCGAGAAAACACCGAACGAGACTACGGCTTGCAGTAGAACCACTTCTAGAACCCAAGTTTTATTGAAAATTATACCGATAGAAATCCGAGGACCTATCGCGTCTAAACGAACTTATGCCCTTCTGGACGGAGGAAGTACCCTCACTCTGCTCAAAAAGAAGCTCGCAGACGAAATTGGTCTCAAAGGAATGATCGAACCGCTGACCCTCGCTGGTGTGAACGCCACCACCGAAGAACCAAACTCTGAGCGCGTCGACCTGAAAGTAAATGGACCCTCCAATACACCGCTGGAACTGTACGGTGCCCGGACTGTTACGAGACTACCACTTGCACCTCAGACTGTTGCCAACATCGACGGATATGAACATTTGCAAGACCTGCCTAGAACTGGACTTTGTTATGACCATGCGGTCCCAGAACTATTGATTGGACAAGACAACTGGCATGCAATCGTATCTAGGGAGACCCGACACGGCAAAAGAAATGAACCTATAGCTTCCTTGACGGCACTTGGTTGGGTTGTACACGGATTCTCTCACTCGTGCACCAACGCCGTTCACTTTGTGGGACACACCGAAGAAGCGATGCATCAGATGGTAGAAGACTATTTCAAAATAGATTCTCTGGGAGTCACAAATAAGATCAAACAAAGCCTAGAAGACGAAAGAGCCCTTCACATACTTCAACGGACAGCGAAGAGAGTAGAAGATGGTAAAAGGTGGAAAGTGGGATTATTATGGCGAGAAAACGATCCGATAATGCCCAACAGCTTCTCTTACGCCTCCAAGAGATTGCAGTCCGTAGAAAAGAAGATGGATCGAGACTCAGCGTATGGCCAGAAATACAAAGAAAATATGGATAATTTTATTCGCAGTGGATATGCTGGACAATGTGAACCGATAGAATCCCCAAAGAAGTGGTATTTGCCGCACTTCGGAGTTACCAACATTAATAAACCTGGGAAATTGAGAATCGTCCACGACGCAGCGAGTAGAGTACAAGGCGTATCTCTGAATGACAAATTGCTTACCGGACCAGACTTGTTACTGTCACTGTTATCAATCATATTTAAATTCAGAGAAGGCAAAGTAGCTGTTTCTGCGGACATTAAAGAGATGTTTCTCCAGATACGTATAAGGCCGGAAGACCGCCCTGCTCAACGTTTTTTGTGGAGAGATTTCGACAGAGAAGGTCCTATGAAAGAATTCGAAATGAAATCCGTGATTTTTGGAGCTACCTCATCACCGG
The DNA here is from genome assembly GCA_905163555.1 of Notocelia uddmanniana. NCBI lineage: Eukaryota > Metazoa > Arthropoda > Insecta > Lepidoptera > Tortricidae > Notocelia > Notocelia uddmanniana. Next base: position 8,059,011 of record LR991067.1, on the reverse strand, counting down.
CAACTGCAATTTATGTCAAAGACAGAAATGCCGAAGACTTTATTGAGAAATACCCTGAAGCAGTCGAGGCAATAAAAACCCGTTTCTATATGGACGACTATTTACACAGCTTCCACTCAGAAGAGGTAGCCAGAAAGACGGTGAGAGAAGTTGCTTACATAAACCAAGAAGGCGGTTTTACTCTCACACAATGGATATCCAACAGCGAAAACGTCATGCAAGATATCGAAGAGAATAAAAGAGGCTCAGGGGGAGTAAACCTGGACTTCAATGTTAATGTCAAAATTTTAGGAATGAGGTGGAACCCGTCAGAAGACACATTGGGATTTAATTTAAACCTTTCGAAATTGCCGACAGACATTATTAACCATTCGAGAAAACCAACAAAGCGAGAAGTTCTCAAACTCGTGATGAGTGTGTTCGATCCTCTCGGTCTGCTGACGCCTATCATCATACAAGGAAAGATTCTCCTTCAGCAAATTTGGCGTTCAGGAATTAGTTGGGACCAAACCGTACATGATGCCGAATATTTCATATGGAAACGCTGGATCAAACGCCTGATCACTGCATGTGTATGCAGAGTTCCACGACAGTACACGCCGGAGCCAACTCGGTGTACCATAGAGTTGCATATTTTCTGCGATGCTAGCGAGAAAGCATACGCTTCGGTGGCTTATTGGCGTTTTGTCCGAGAAGATGGCAAGATTTGGGTTACCCTCATAACCAGTAAATCACGCGTGACGCCCTTAAAGCCTGTGTCGATTCCCAGGCTCGAACTTCAGGCGGCTGTTCTAGGAGCGCGTCTTGCTTGCACTATAGTGAAAGATCACGACACTATTACACCAGCCAACAAGTTTTTCTGGACCGACTCCTCAGCTGTTATAGCATGGATCAAAGGAGATCCACGCAATTATAAAACCTATGTGTCCAATCGATTGGGAGAAATAGCGGAACACACGCGAACCAAAGACTGGAAGTGGTTGCCTACATCGCTAAATGTAGCAGACGACGCCACCAGGGATCTTGATGACTTAAATCCAGAACACCGATGGTTTAACGGCCCCTCGTTTCTCTATCAAGATTGTAACTTATGGCCCACGCAGGATAAAGACACTAAACCGATATCGACTGATGTGTTAGAAACGAAAAAACAGTCTTACAATATCTTAACAGTGCATGCATATGATCCACCTTTGCCGGACATCACCAGATTCTCTAAATGGCTGAGACTTATCAGAAGTACTGCGTACATATATTCATTTATTGAAAATACCCGGAAGAAGGAACGATCTGGTCTTAAACTTGAACATCTAGAACGCGCTGAAGAAACGTGGATTAAACACTGCCAAAGTCAAAGCTTTCCAGTCGAACTGGAGAATCTTAGAAACAACAAGCCCTTTGATAAGAGCAGTCGGCTGTGGAAGCTATGTTCATTTATTGACAATCATGGAGTGATGAGATTGCTGGGGAGAGCCAGCGCTGTGAGCGATATTGACAGGAATCTCACCCAACCCATTATATTGGATGGAAAACATCCGTTTACAAAATTACTTACCTTGTGGCACCACGAACAAGCTAACCATGAAAATAACGAATCAGTAGTTAACTCCTTACGTCAGAAATATTGGATCCTTAACATACGACCCACTGTCAGAACAGCTGCAAAAACCTGTCGTATATGTCGAATACGTAAAGCGCAGCCAAAGCAATTACCACATGGTGACTTACCAGCTGCGAGACTTGCTCACCATCTAAGACCGTTCAGCCATTGCGGGCTAGATTATTTTGGGCCAATGATGGTGACAATTGGCCGCCGGCATGAGAAGCGGTATGGTGCTCTGTTTACATGTATGACGAGTAGAGCCGTACACGTCGAACTTACAGCATCGCTATCTACAGATTCTGTAATACTTGCTTTACGCAGAATGATAGCTCGCAGAGGACCACCTAAAGTTATTTATTCGGATAATGGAACGAATTTCCATGGCGCCAATACAGAGCTTAAAAAATCCGTCAAGGAAATAGACCAACAAATGGTCAACGACTTCCTGCTTAACAAAGGTATAAATTGGAGCTTCATACCACCCGCTTCACCCCATATGGGAGGTTCATGGGAAAGGTTGATTCGCTCTATTAAAAGAGCGCTGAACATCACTCTCAAGGAGCGATTTCCGACCGAAGAAGTTCTAAGAACTGTGCTGACAGAAGCGGAATGTACTGTGAACTCGCGTCCACTGACCCATGTGTCGGTGCAACCAGACGACTGCGAGGCTATAACGCCTAATCATCTACTTCTTGCGGGACCAAGTAATGTCCCACATTTTGGGACCTTCACTGAAGATGACATGATCACGCGAAAGCAATGGCGCAAGGCACAAAGGCTTTGTGATGTTTTTTGGAATAGATGGGTCCGTGAATACTTGCCAACACTGCTACCCCGAGCACATGTTCTAGAGAGACCGGACCTGAAGGAGGGCGACGTGGTTGTCATCGTCGACCCCGGGTTACCCCGCAATACCTGGCCGAAAGGCATAATAGTAAAAGTGTTCCCGGGTGCTGATGGACGAGTACGAGTCGCCGACGTGCGCACCGCCGGCGGAGTGCTGCGGAGGCCCGCTATGAAGATCGCCCGTCTCCCGACTGATGCTGAATGCGCTTAGCCGCGCATTGCCGGGGAGAATATGTTACGGACTCTTTTCTAATGACACGTTTAATTTGCTATTTTGGCATGTAACTAAGCAACGTGATTATAAATATATATGTCAAGAAAAGCACGTATTTTATTGAATCGAATCTAGGAAAATTATTAAATATTGTGTTACCAGGGTGCAAATGTGAGCAACGGTAACATTTATTTTTGAAGGCTTGGATTTGCTTATATATTTATGAACTCGACAGTACGTAATCGTAGATTGTGTGTACGGTTATATCGCTCGTATCAGTACCTTTTTTCGTCGTAATTAAAAGGTTACTCAGAGATGTACGTTAATTGTCAATTAAATTTTAACACATCTGTTAGTTCTCAATAATGTTCGCACACTTGTAACCGTTCTTAATCACCCTTCGTCTCTGTAGAGTACGTGTACTTGAAACTCTATAAATATAGCATATGCGTGTTGAAGGTCTTATAAACCCTATACCGTAGTTTCTTGGAAAAATCTTAACAGGATAATCTTAATAACAGGAAATTCGCCTGAAACTGTACCTTCCTTGACCATTTCAGATTCAAAGGTGCGAGAATTAGCGTCCCGTCGACGGCGAGAGGTGCGATGATAAAAGCAGCCGCGGGCTTCAAACGATTCATCATAAGCCATTAGGTTCAAATGAGTACAAGCTATAGAACATGCAAGGATGCGAAGTATATTAATGTTCTTGAGAAACAAAAGCCTATTTAACCTAAAGTCAAGAGCACAAAGCGGTGTTATACACCGGGTAAGGGTTGCCGTCGGGCGAGTGGCCCAGACATGGGGTTATCATTGAGAGCGTAACCCCAAAAAGCAGCTGAGTATATTGTGAGTGTAACATCAAAGAGCTATCTTATAGGTAACTATCTATGAGGAACATCGTACATTTGTTAAATCGAACAACAGTTTAGAAAATGTGATAAAAACAGTTAATTGGGTTTTTTTTCTTGCTCAGAATCCCCTATCCCCTACACCTAAAGTGGGGATGCTTTTTTTTTTTGCTTAAGCCCTATGATGGTGTTGTTGGATAGGTCTTTCAAAATGAATAGAGGTCATCATCAAACATTTTTTGATAAAGTTAATATTTTCGGAAATATTCACTCCATAAGAAAAAAAAGGAACCCCCCCCCTCTTACTTTTGAACTATGGGTCCAAAAAAATTTTTAATACCTCGTCGGTGGCATACAAGCGTACGGCCCGTCTTATAGTATACGTAAGAATTATTGTAACACTCATGTAATAACGGTTTCTTGAAAAAAATAATAGTAATAATGAAAACATTATACGTGTACCTACTTATCACACTGTCTTTCATCTTTAAATCTACAATGGCTAGGATTGTCATTAAAAATTATTGAATTCCATGTGCTCTGCCGTCCCCTTTTGAAAAAAGATAGGTAAAGGTAAAATTCTTAATGCGAACAGCTAAGGACTGGAATTTACTGCCGCCGTCTATATTTCCTGATACATACAATCTGGGTCTCTTCAAGACAAGAGTGAATAGGCTATTACTGAATCAGTGAGACACATCTTAGGTGATCACCATCCATCAGGTGAGACTAAGGCCAATAGCTGGTCAGTCTATCATAAATAAATATATACATATACATACACACACACATATATGTGTGATGGGTAATATATATATATATATATATATATATATATATATGTGTATGTATATATATATATATACTCAAAGAAAACACTTCAACATATATATAGGTTGAAGTGTTTTCTTTAAGTATATTCTACGCTCGCCGCGTACTATGACTGCGGTAGAACTTCTACCGCAGAAGTGATAGAAAAAGGATTACGTAGAGATTTATACTTTTACGCTTTTAACATTACCAGCCTACCGTGTTTTCCTTTTAGGATTACGAGTTCCATTGTTTTTTTCTCTTCGGAACTCTTTAATGTTATTGTAATCGGCTTTCGCTTTTAACCAAAAATGGAACCAGAAAATGTCTATAACAATAATATTTACTTAAAATGAAGGAAAAGTTGCCATTGATCTCCATTTAGGTAACGATCTTTTGAATAAAATATCAGCAGGGCTGTATCGTTCTGAACATTGGTGGGAAAAAGCAGATATATTTCAGTGACGAGAAATGGTGCGGATTGAGTATCTTTAGCTTTTTAAGGCGACAGTAAAAGTTTCGGTCGTTTACACAAAAAATGGAAGTTTCACTGCTACCCTTGACGTTTGCTGCTCTAAAATTTAACTTTAAATGTGAAGTTTTGCTCTCTGTTTTGCTTTTATCGATTTTATTGTAAAATTGTAGAATTTTCGTTTATTGTAGAATTATCTTGAGTCGCGACTTTTTCCGCGTGAGCTCTTTAATAGCCTTAAGAAATGTTTGCTATAAGATTCTCATCAGGCGTTTTATACACTTCCACCTCCCATTTTACCGACATCTAGAGAGTCTTGCCCACCTAAAAAAAAAACAGCAATACAACCATACAACTCATAAATCTCTTTATTATTCTGTAGGTACCTGTTTGAAGTGTTTAAATTGCCTGGATTTTGATAGAGTAGCCGGGATTCAAATCTCAAAATAGTAATTTTTTTTAGACGAAAGAAACTGTTTACCTTCCTCTTAAAAAGCACCCGTTTACCGCATCAATCTGTGTCTCGTGCACTCCTATCGCGTCAATCTGACTTGGCACCCCCGTCAATCGATAATGGACCTTACGCAAACGACATAAAACACTCAGATTACCACAATCCTGGCTCATGGCAGTCATGGCTCACCCATCAATCGATAATCGACCTTATGCAAACGACATACAACACACAGATTACCATGATTTTGGTTCAAGATGCTTTCGCTTTCATTCGATCGTTTCTCTAGGGCTCGTCCGCATTTCGCGAAAAACATAGCATTTTTTTCTTTTTATGACTTTGTTTTGAAATGGCTGTACTTTTAGTAATGTAATCTTTATTTATTCACTCTGTCAAATGTATTTCAAGGGGTTAGAAAAGTGTATTTAATAAGGAAGCTCTTCGCCCGAATTGAAAAGCCGTGGACAGTGCTAATTCATTAAAAATTTCGCGCGACAGTACCTATTACATAAAATCTGCCTAAAAGTTGTTTTTGTTTCCTTTGAATTAATTGCTAAAAAAAATAAATTGCTTCTTTATCCCCTTTTGATCTTTATCTTCCACCTTTGATCTTCTTACTTGAACCTGGAACCTTCAATTATCTACGAAGTGAAGTATTCAAGCCCAACGCTTAGTTACACCTCTGTCTAGGATATGTGCTAACTTACATGTCTAGGATAAATTACACTTAAAATGTACCAAGTCAAGGAAAAAGGCTCAATTTCTAAACCGACGCAATTAAAATTACATCCTTTTTGACATAAATAAAGGAGGAACTTTTGTTTAAGAACAACACAGATATGAAATTAAATAAAAACAGTTGCAAAAAATTTAAACAATGCTCGGTACGACTAGACGAAATTCCGACGAGACGCCATTTTGATTTGTCACTTTGTTTTGACATCAAATAAGCAAACATGGCAGTCACGGCAGTAGCCAAGCAGAGCTCGGTAAGTCGTCAAAATCTTTTTGAAACAATATGGCGCTATCATACGCGTTTCGTTCTACGTAGATAAACAGCCGTGGTAATATCATGCACAGAAGCGAGGCAGTACGGCATTCGTATCGTCCTAATTCGAAGTAAGTTAGGAAGCGCTCATTTAAATGCATGCCCTGCGTAAAGACACAATACTGACTAGAATGACACTTGACGCTGACAGCTTAGCTAAAATCTTCCTATTTATATATATATATTAAAAATGGGATTGCTCTTGGCCAGCATCTAGCCAGGGGGAAAGATGAGGCCGACGATGAAGCGAGCTCACCCAGAACATGCCTATTCACTCGTGCCTTAAAAAGGTCTAGGTTATATGACTGGCGGGAGAATCAAATTTGATTTCCATACATTGTAATACAACTGTTTTCTTTTTTTTTTAATAGAGGCACACACCAATGCCCGTACCCTGCCACCATATCGATTTTTAATTGAAATCAAATTATTTTTCCTTCGTAGAAAAATAATAATATGCAACGTTACAAAATTATATAGGTCTTAAAATTCGAAAGTCACTGTAACAGAACGAACATAGCGAGTGACGCTTATTATGTAATGTAACCGTTGCATAAAATATTATTTGACGGTAACTTTGAGTTCTAGATTTCGAGAGTTGCGTGGTGAAATCCGATAAGTCGCGTAAAAGATTTTTTGAAAATAGAACTATGCGTAAGGGATGTAGAGTTTTTATTTCAAAAAGCAATTACATCGATTTATCGGATGTCAAACCACGCAAGCCTCGATTTATTCGACGATTTTTATCAAATGAAACTTATTTAGAAATAGTTACGAGTATGTACTCGTATAGCCAGATTGTTGAGGATGCAATTTCAATTGTTAGTTTGTGCCGGACCCTCTTAGTCTCAAAATCTACTAAATTGATTTTTATGAAAATTGACAATAATGAAGCTTTGACATCAAGATAGGGTTAAGGGTTTAATTTTATATGTGTACATAATTACGGTCAGCTAGTATAAATATAGCAGTTGCCAACGCCAAGACAAACTGCTGAAAGTGTAATATGTAATGGAAAAAAATATATATTTTACGAATTAATACAGTATAAACTCTATATATCGAACTTCTATTTAACGAAACACTCCTTATAATGTAGAAATTGACAAGGTTTCTTTGGTTTACATTCTTACCCTTGTATTGAAACACTCTTTACAGCGTTGCAACCATTCTCAATAGCGAATCAAAACATCGTTATTTAGACCCCAAAAAACATTAGTTTCACTGACCTTCAAACACTATACTGACAAAGAGTCGTAAATATTTCGTACGTACCATGAAATTCTTAGAAATGTGTTCATTTGTTTGTTGTAATTGCTTAGCACGTGTTTACTTACTGTACTTCCTACTATCGTCTTATTGCTAAGGGTTATCTTTATTATTCTTAGTTGCTTTCAAATTTTCGAATTGTAAACATGGCGAGTAAAAGAAAGACTTTGTATATTGACGAAAAAGTGTCATTAATTCGCGCAATAGAAACAAGAGAAAAAAAAGTGATGTTGCAAAACGTTTTGGATTCAGTTCATCTACTGTGTCATTTGGAAGAACAAGGAAAAAATTCTACAGGCAGAGATGGTTGGAAAGTCTTCAAAAAAATTAAAAAAAAGCCTAAATTTGTAGTTAAAAGAAAGGTATGCTCCAAATGACATTCTTAATGCTCACGAAGCCGGGATTTTCTACAAGTTAACGCCGGATAAAACTTTAAAATTTAAAGGGGAGAAGTGTGTAGGATGAAAACTCTCCAAAGAGCGTATCACAGTGCTTGTCGCTGCCAATATGAGTGGCACAGAAAAAAGGAAACTAATTGTAATTGTTTTTTTTACTTTCCTTTTAAAGAAAACTCTTTATAATGAATTAAAATACCCGGTCCCTTCAATCTCGCTATATAGAGTTTTCACTGTATTGAAAAAAAAAACCTTAAACACGATGAGTCTATTCATCTCAGTCTATTCATGCACATTCTTAATATCTTGTATTTGCATTTATTTTAGGATAGATTTTGTTATCTTTTACCAATTTAAGTTAGGTAGGTAATAAAAAGGAATAAAAAAGCATATCAGTACTAAAAAATGATTAATGTTCATTTTGGCTACGAATATGTGCATGTGGTGCAAGTAATTTGTGTTCAAAAAATATATGGTACCATAAACACTGCTTAAAGGTAATTTTCCACAACAAAGAACACTTTTCTCTCCACGCTATTAAGAACGCTTTCATTTTCCGAAGGACCCATTCAAAACTTATACGGCGGGCAAAAACATTCACACGTGTTGTTGCAAAATAAACTTTATCACTACGAGATAAGGTTCTAGGCCTGGGTGATATGTGGTGCGTTGTACCGCCGGAGGGTGAATATAGACTGTTATTATGGTGCCAGGATATCCATTCCAGGGTAGGCAGGTAGGGGTGTTGCCAAGTTTGGAAAATATTATTAATAAATCCCATGTTATAATTATTATAGCAACGCATGAAGTGAAATGTCACAGAAAAAACTCGTGTAACTGGCTGTTAGGAACCTAACCCATACTCGTCAGCACACTTCAGCTGATATATGTAAATGTTTTATGCTCTTGTCTATTACTAATGCTGTCTCTGTCTATCATTTTTCATTTATCCCCATTTAAAAAACCCCTAAGCACCTGACTTTTTTTTTAATTTGGTAGGATCTATATATATATGTATATCTTGTATTCATGACAGCGAACTCGCGTGGTTAATTACCATTAGGTTGAAGACTAAGTAGTAAAGTTAATAAAAATACAAATATTTAATTGCTGGAATGCGTTACATAAATATAAAATACATCGGATAGTTTTTATCCCGACGGTTATCCCTGAAGGGAGCGTTTCGTATGGAGGTACAATATAAAAAAGTTCCACGAGAAGTCGCGAGCAGAAACTACTCGTAGTTATCATACCTTACCCCATAAATACATTTCCAACCACGTACGTTAGTATAGCAATCTCGCAAAAAGACTGCGCTGAGAAAAAACCCCATTACTCGTGTATTTTGAAACTGAAACTGGCAACCCAGCGACCCCGCCCGCCGGTTGCTAGGCAACGGCACCGGACCGCGTGCTACGGATCGTTACGCGAACTAACTTTTGCGCAACTTTTCCGACATTTTTACTTTTTACGTGCTCCACAACTTCGGGATTTGGTGAATATTCGACGCGGTAAATGCATTCCTCTTTAGTGACATTATGGTCTTTTTTCTCCAATATGCTCGGAAATATTCCCTGTATAGTTGTAATAGGTGAAATTCCTTGTTATACGTACCCGTTTTTACACGCTAGTTACGCTGCAACTATTTACAGTATCGTATTAAGTGTTTATATTACTCGTACATTATAAATGAAGGATATTTTCTAAAATTATTTCAGATGATACTGGCATTGCGAATTACGAGTGGAACATTTTTTATGCCATGTAAATACTACTTATATACATACATCATTCGCGTGTCCTTTTCCATACCTATCTCTCTATCGCCCGTCATCTCGTCACTCACATCCTTCCTCTTCATATCGTCTCTCACGCAATCCATCCACCTTTTTCTTGGCCTACCCCTCACCCCTCCTCTTACATCCCTCCACATTCATGACTAATTAATGCCTTTCTTGTCACATGACTTTCATCCTTCCGCATAACATGCCCATACCACCGGAGACTTACAAGCCGGACCGGAGACAAACTTAATAGCTATATTAATAATCGTAAAATATTCATCGTAAACTAACAACTGGTCCCACTTATACAAAGATTTCAGTTAAACGTCTAAATAAATATCAACTCTGTTGTCAAGTTAAAAATAATATTCTATGCAAAATTTGATGCGTTAAATACAATACTTTGTATAGCAATAATTTAATATTTGAATATGAGGAACCTATTCATTCCGCGACTGTACTATCAGCATCATAGTTTTTACCATTCTTGAACCTAATTGCAACAAGATAAGGTCTACCAATGGTCACTTACTAAACTGTGCGGCTGATAGTGCTAAGTTAACAGTTTTGATTTTTTTAAATTAAAAATGGGATTGCTCTTGGCCAGGATCTAGCCAGGGGGCAAAGATGAGGCCGACGATGAAGCGAGCTCACCCAGAAGATGCCTATTCACTCGTGCCTTAAAAAGGTCTAGGCTATATGAACTCGGAAATACAGACGCCGGCAGAGTATTCCTAACCATAGAAGTGCGCATTATGAAGGATGATAACAGATTGTTTTCTTAATAATATAAAAATGTCTATTTGCAAAAATTGAAATTATTTCTGCGTAACTAAAATTTGTTATTCGATATTGGCCCGATAATATCAGCATTCCTTAATAACCAGGTATTTCATAAAAGTTCAATCGCCAAGAAATACCAATATAGAATCTACGACATATTAACGTTTAGGCATGCCGAAGTACGAGTAGCGAGTGGAGCGTAAACTAAAATTCATTGGAAATAAGTTGGAAGCAAACGCAACGTAGCGAGAACGTGCGCTATTGTCAAACGAGAGGCTTTTACGGCTGCTGCTCTCCTGGTACTGAAACTACAGTATGCCAGGGCAATAATTATCGAGAAGTTCATATTTTTATCTTTGGGAAATTCAATAATTGCACCATAAAATTCCTAGAAAGTATTAGGCAGGACATGCATTTGGGACTATATCGCCTGACTTTAATATCAGCAAAGTAAGCAATATGATTTAAACGATCCTACACTTTTTGACCTGATCGCTTTGCTCGGAAAATAAGATCAATAAACTAAAATAATCTTATGAAATATGTTACGCAGGAGTTGTTTTTATTACAATATTCTTTGAAATTTCGCAGAAGAAAGCGTTTTCCCCAATAAACATATATTTAGTACAAATAGCAGAGAAGTCTAGAAATTTAACCATTTCAGCCTATATACATCCCAGTAGCTGGACACCAGCCTGCTCTCATAGACGAGAGCGAACCGCCAGTACTTACTCCCCGCGAACAATAAAGACATCGCAGTACGATCGGTGTGGATCGGTTCTCCATACAAACGTCTTTAGGCTCTCATTTTAAAACGCCATGCTAGAATAACATGAAACTTTGTATACACAATGGGATGCGGCATACCTAGGTCGGAAATTAGTTTCTGTTGCTAGGAATTGAAAAGAAAAAAAAATACAGCGGTTTTTTGAGTTTTTTACGGCTTGTATGAAAACCTTAATAATCGCTGTATTTTTTCGCCATTATAATTTCAAGCAACAGAAACTAATTTCCGCTCTAGACAAGCTGGATCCCATTGTGTATACAAAGTTTCATGTTATTCTAGCATGGCGTTTTAAAATGAGAGCATTAATACGTTTGTATGGAGAACAAAACGTACTGCGCCCTCTTTAAATTCTAATATTTTTTTCTATTTCTACTTGGGTTTATTAGATTTTTTTAATGTTCTTAAATAAATTAAAAATTATATTCTTATGCTAAACTAAAATTATAGATATCGATACATATGAATTCTAAGTGTAACTAATGAAAATCGGCAATCGGCACCCTTATCTACTAGATTTTAAACCAAATTGACACCCGGTCGATTGTCACAATTGGCTTTCCGAAATAACTTTCCAAGTTTACGTAGATCAAAACTGTAGTGGATAAGCATTTTCTTCATTGTTATAGGTTCTAATAAATCGAATAATCCGCCTCAATTTTCGTATTACGACTCCCACCTTGCCAAATGTAAACAAGGGCGCAACCCTACTGCTTTTAAAGCCATTGTGCAGACTTTTACTTGAGATACTTGAGTATCGAGCGCGGGCAAAAATACTTATATCGATATTTTACTGCAGTTTATCACGATCGATGAAATGTATTTGAATTCTAGCGGTATTATGTACACACAATGAGCACTTATAACAGTTTCCAGGCCTGTATTTCTTTCTTGATTTCACCAGAACCTAAAGAGAGTTTTAAAGCGCACGGATCGGTTTGTCTGCTACAAGAGACGCGCGATACGAGAAAAGGTGCAACAAAGAACCAATTGTATCTTTAGTATACGTATTCCTTATCGCGTTTCTCGTACTAATGGCATCGATTATGAGTTACGATAACCAGTGCAAGGTTAGTTAGAGAGAGTATTGCCACCAAGATTACCTTTTGGTTTGGACATTCTTTTAGATTAGATGATTACATTGATTATCACTGTTAACTTAAATTTATTTAGTGTCTGTCTGTCTGTCGTCATCTTGTCATTCACTTCTTTCCGATTCATATCGTCTCTCGCACAATCCATCCACCTTTTCTTTGCATCTAATACTCTTCTAATAACATGACTAGTCACACAGTGACAAACAATAGTACATTTCGATGCTAGTGCGGAAAGTATGTCATTTCTTCACGAGTACCGAGGGATGCCACGAGCCGCAGGCGAGTGGCAACACTCGGGACGAGTGAAGAATGACATTTCCGCACGTGTATTGAACGACGTTTTTTAATACAGTTGCGAAAAAACAAGAAAAACAACAAGTAATATTTATAAAAACAATATCGAATGTTGCCTTTAGAAACTTAAAACATGCTTGCAGTAAGTAAAAACGCCTCTTCTTTGACAGGCGTTTCGGCAGCTATTCCGTTCCACTCAGACAACTTATTAAGAACGGTTTTTCAATATTCAATATTAAAAAATAAACGTGTTATAATGATGAAGAGGTAAGTAATAAAATATGAAATGTGTATATTTTTCGTATTCTGATATTAACAGTAGGTTTTTATGTTGATTACGACGTTTAAAGGAAACTAATATTTAACACCCAGCAATAAGGAGTCATGCATTGGAACAAGCATAAATTTAAAAAAAATGGAAAAGTGAAAAGCACTAGTGCGCGAAAACCAACTTTCCGCACACTAAACAGCTACGTAAAGTAGCACTTTTTGAGCAACTGTATTAAAAATATAAGTTTATTAATCTTAGCTGGTCAAATTAAATCTTAATATAAAGATAAGTTCTTCCACACACTCGGCGAATGGTGGGTTGAGATAAATTTCAAAGGAAGGAAAGACAGAAAAACAAGATAAAAATAGATAACCTCACACATCACACGGTCAGTGCCAATTAGAACTTTAGTTCTAGTTCTACTCGTTAGTGTACTGCTAATTGAAAATGGCCGAAGAGGTTTTTCCATTCCTTGCCTATCAAAACTCTCTATAGTGAAGAAAAACATGGAATGTTATTTGGTACTCCTGCGGGGGGCTGATAACAGTGATAAGTGATATGTAGTATGTCATACGTGTATGTGTACGTATGTCATATTTGGTGACAATTGTCGCACCTGTCGCAGTGGTGAAATAGGGGCCTGATACCACGGTAGTCATCGATAACGCAACATTTTCGAGCTTGCGTAAGGTAAATCTACACTGGCCTGCAAAAGAAGGTACGAGTATAACACGTGGCGATAACTTCTGTACTATTTAGATTAGAAACTTGAAATAAAAATCATTATGTAGAAAATAGTTTTGTTATATAAACTCCTTTTTAACAACCTCCTTTTAAAAGATGGCTGAAAAAAAAAACAAAAATAAAAACGCTCCCTTTTCTAATGCTGTATTTTTTTACTTTTAGCTTTCTTGAACAAAAACTGTTATACCTCCTTTTGCAGGCCAGTGTATATGTCATTTATTTATTACAATAAAGTAAATATAACAGATTGACCTATCGCACCTTCGAGAAATTACATTATTTTTATTACCCTTCCGGTTTTAGATATAACTGTTTTTTCATGTACACATTTATGAAGGAACTTTCGCCATATACATATAACAGTTCGTCACATACATTTAATAGTTAAAATAAACTAAATAAATTATATATTTGACGATGGACACATATTTTATCATATACTTTGTAAAATAAATGAGCCGTTCATTAATTAAAAAAAAACTATTACTTATTTATTAATTATTAGTTATTTAAAAATAATATAAATATAAATATTGGGGGACAATCTTACACAAATCGACCTAGTCCCAAACTAAGCAAAGCTTGTCCTATGGGTACTAGACGACGATATACATACTTATATAGATAAATACACACTTAAATACATAGAAAACGTCCAAGACCCAAGAACAAATATCCGTGTAAATGCACAAATAAATGCCCTGGCCGGGATTCGAACCCGGGACCTCTAGCTTCGGAGGCAGAGTCACTACCAACTAGACTAAACAGGTCGTCAATTTATTTATTAGTTATTTTACTTATTTATTAATTATTTAAACCAATTTTAATTTTTCAATAGATTTTGATTTCATTGTTCATAAAATATTTATGACCACTTCATCGTATTGTTTTTAAAAACATATATTAATGTATTAACATGTAGCTTTAACGAAGGATACTAACATTTTATGGATTCTTAATAATCTGAAATAAAGATATTTTATTTTATTTTATTTATTATAACGTTTACATTTTCCCATATTCTGTCTAAAAATAAATAAGTAATAATAATAAAAATAATCGTAAGGTTTTTATTTTCAAACCGTGAGATCTTCGAGAAGACAAGTAGGTACGGTTACGAATTTTTGCACTTTTAGCACCACCCAGGGGTCACGTGTAGGGTAACGGTGGGTACTCCCTACGGACGTGGTGCAACTTCGACCCCCCTTTGTCAAGTGCGTGGGCAACTTGACTGTTAGGAGTTCTCAAGCAGCCCAAAGGCCTCTAACTTCGCTTAACGACTGCTGCCATAGACAAAGGCCGGGATCAACGGGTTAACGTGCCTTCCAAAGCACGGGAGCGCTCAGTTAGTAACCACTCAAAGCGGTCACCCATCCAAGAATTGACCTGCGCCCACATTGCTTAACCTCGCATACCGCACGCGGTTCTCGGGCGCCGCTGGGCCACGAGCGCTCCGAATAAATAAGTAAATACTATTCATTATTATGTGACTAAAATTATAAATATAAGACACAGAAATAGGCAATGAGATGGAGCGTCAAAATAAGGGTACAACAAACACCTCAGCATTACTCAGTGAAATTGCTATTCTCCTTTTTTAAATATACTTCTGGCATTGATAAAGCGAATGTTACAGATCTATTTCAGTAGAATCCGTTTAGTTTGCATTTCCGTAATTCGATTGGACCGGCAAAGCAATATCTAAATGGATTGGATGCTCTATGGCACGGCGCCCACAGAGGCTCGAATTCAGAGATGAAATTGAAAATTGTGTATTTTTTTTCCACTCTAGGGAGCTCTGCAATGCGATCTTATTGAAAAACTTAATTTGCACATCTATTACTACCTATAACATTTTTTGGCACGCAAATTTGAACATTTTATTAATAAATAAGCCATGTTACAGATGTATTTTGTTTCACTCCAAAACAAAATGTACCTATCATCATCATCATCATGTCAGCCGAAGGAAGTCCACTGCTGCACATACATAGGCCTCCCCCAAAGACTTCCACAATGACAAATGTACCTATTGTTAATGTATAGGTATCGGGACACGTAAGTCAAACAAGAGGTCGAGACTAAGACTGTTTTATTTTAATCTTTACGTACCCACATATGATTATTACAATATACCCACAATTCCCCTTTTCAAAAAAAAAAAACAGGCACAGGCACACATATTAAATTAAATAAAAAAAACTGAATTTGAATTAATAAATTAAGTATATAATAATAATGTTGACTATTCTTTATGTAAGTACCTATTTTACTTATTCAATAGGCCATCACTAAAATACAATTTTCACATTGTGGTTTTTTCATTTATTTACCATATTTAGTATAGTTATTTCATATACATTGTTGGTAGATCGGTTCATTAATAATAAGTTAACATATAACAAGGTATTTATATTAAGTAATGTATTTAATCAATAATTTAATAACAATTTCAAAATTTTAATGTTGTTTAAGTTTATTTGTTGAAGTATACATAGCTTCATTAAATATTTGATAAGTATGTAGAATTATTTAAAAATGATTCAATTTATTACTTTAAACATTACATTTAATTTAGATGATCACAATAGATTTTTATTTAACTTGACATAAATGTCAATTGGTGTCATTTTTATCCAGTGATTATAATTGACATTTATTGTATGCTATTTAAAATCATAGAAATAATATTTGATATTCGAAATTAACAAATTCATAATTATATAAAATGTGCAATAATACATGCTTTAACAATATTAAAATTAAAAGGTGACTAAGTACGATGACAACAGGTACATGCACTTTAGATGCTGTGATCTTATCACGAGGAATCGAAGCCCCACCGATCAGGTCTAATCACCACCCTGCCGGAAGAAGTTACATAAGGGTTAGGTCTTACTGGCAGCGGGCGCGCGTCGAGACTACGATTCGCTACGGGAGCACTCGGGATGACGATATCATCGTAAGGATCGGTGTAGCAATGTGAACTATTTAACTTTTCACGTTCCTCAGAATTATCTATAATTAAATGTCGACGGTTACGAGTTAGTGTGCCTCCTCCGTGAACATTCACGGAGTAAGATCGCGTACCCACGAGAGCACGGACACGCGCGCTGACCCAACGTTTGCTCACTCGCACTTTAACCCGCTGCCCGGGAGACAGCGTGACCATGTCCTTAGCGCCTTTGTCGTAGATTTTTTTCTGTGTTTGTTGACGCTTATCTATCTCATTACGAACGTTCGTAGGTATTTTAGGTTTAAGTAACTTTGGAGCACATGGTACTATACTTCGTAGTTTTCTATTGTTTAGTAGTTCTGACGGGGATGCTAAAGTGTTGCTAACTGGAGTATTTAGGTATTCCAATAATGCAAGCCTAAAATCGTTTCGTGCCAAATGAGTTTTCTTCAACATATTTTTAACTGTTTGTACGGCTCTTTCAGCTTGACCATTTGACTGGGCATATCTTGGCGAGGAAGTCACATGAGAGAAGTGCCACTCGCGCGAAAAATTTTGAAACGCGGCTGAACTGTACTCAGGGCCATTATCAGACATCACTGTGTCGGGAATCCCATGACGACAAAAGACTGTTTTTAAATTGTCTATTACCTCCTCTGACGTGAGACTGCTTAACTTGCATACTTCTATATATTTACTGTAATAATCGATAACCAGTAAATATTTATCGTTGCCAAAGTGAAAGCAATCCGTACCTACCTTTGACCAAGCTCGGTTAGGTATATCGTGGGGTATCATTGTTTCTTTTCTGTTTTCATTTTTGTAATTTAAGCATACTGCACATTTTGTGATGAAGTCTTCCAGCTGAGTGTTAATATTCGGCCAAAACACCGTTTCACGGATACGTAACTTGCACTTTTCTAGGCCCAAATGGCCTATATGTACTCTTTTGAGTATTTCATTTCGCATCGCTTTAGGTACTACAACTCGTGTGCCTTTCCACACAATGTCGTATGAAACAGATAGCTCATCTTTGTAACACCAATAGGGCTTAACAGAGTCCTCACATTCATTTCTGTTCTCTGGCCAACCTTCTTTGATATATCTAATTATGCATTTTAATTCGTTATCCGACTGAGTATTCTTCTGAAGCTGTACAAAGTGCGTATCAGTGAGGGGGTTACAGGCGAGCACGGCGCAAACCTGCGCCTGTGCGTGTAGGTCGGCGGGTTCGAGTTCGACGCCGGCGCCGGCACCGCGGCCTGCCGGTTCCACGGCTCGCGATAGCGTGTCCGCTATATACAAGAATCGTCCCGGTTTATATGTTAGCTTGAATGAATACAGTTGCAGTCGTAACAGCATTCTCTGAAGCCTAGCAGGGGCGTCAGCTATGGGTTTATCTATTATATTTACTAACGGCTTGTGATCCGTTTCAATATCGTGTTTGCCATAAATATATGAGTAGTATTTCTCGCAGGCGTACACACATGCCAATAATTCTTTCTCAATTTGCGCGTAATTCTGCTCAGCCTTTGTCAATGACCTTGACGAATAGCTTACGGGCAAATTGTCCTGGAGCAGACACGCTCCGAGACCGTTCTTACTGGAGTCAACGGATATTACTACCGGCTTGTTTACATTAAAGTATTGTAACACTGGTGCTTCTATAAGACATCTCTTGAGACGATCGAAATCGCGTTCATGGGAGCTATCCCAATGCCACTCGATATTTTTTTTTAACAATTGTCTTAAGTGATGAGTTTTGTCTGACAAGTTATTTACAAATTTTCCTACATAGTTGACAAGACCTAAAAATCGTTCTAAATCTTTCTGATTTCCGGGTGTTGGCATGTTTTTTATGGCAGACGTGTGTGATTCGTCGGGGTATATTCCGTTTCGCGTTATTTTATGCCCTAAGTACTTTATTTCACACAAGCCAAATTTGCACTTGTTTACATTCAGTTTCAGATTTATTTGACGACACCTATCAAGCACTTTTTTCAATCGATCATCATGTTCTTGTCTAGTTCGGCCATATATCAGTAAATCATCAACAAATAGGCTTATTCCATCTCCTAAATCATCAAAACATTCAAAAAGCTTTTTATGAAAGACCTCTGATGCGGAGGTTATCCCATACGGGAGCCTAAGAAATTTGTATCTTCCAAACGCTGTATTAAAAGTACATAAATTTGTACTTTCGGGAGAAAGTTTTAACTGCCAAAACCCATTTTTCGCATCTAACGTGCTAAAAAACTGCGCTCCAGACAAGTTGGCGGTTATTTCATCTAATGTGGGTAAACGATAGTGTTCCCGCTTAATCGCTTTGTTTAAATCTTTAGGATCTAAACAAATACGTAGATCTCCATTGGGTTTCCTAACCACGGTCATGCTATTTACCCAATCGGTAGGCCCCTCCACTTTGGCGATAATTTGTTGCCTCTCCATCTCATCTAATTTTTGTTTAATTTTATCTTTTAGTGCAACAGGTACCTTGCGCGGTGCGTGTACTACAGGACGTATACTTTCGTGCAACCCTATCCTGTACTCGCCCGGCATGCAACCAATGCCCTCAAACACATCTGCGTAATTTTTCAGAAGAGAGGTCTTTATGACATCATCACACTGAGAACCTACTGCCAGTACCAACTGTACTAAGTTTAATTCTTGGCAAGAATTCCTACCTAGTATGGGAGGCGAATTAACGTCGGCTATCAGAAACTCTAAAATATATTCTATATCCTTATACTTCAACTTTAAATTGCACCTTCCTAGTACCTTGATATCGCCCCCAGAGTACCCACGCAGCCTTGTTGAGGTAGGTAAAAGGTCTTGTTCGGTCACACCTATTTCTTTAAGATAACTACGAGGTAAAACGTTTGTATCTGAGCCAGTGTCAATTTTAAACGAAATTTCGGCATTATTTATTTTAACCAATACTGACCAGTCACTATTATTTTTATTAAAGTAATAAATTACCTGATCGGGGTTTTCCTCCTCGGTACAAAGTTCAAACACGCGACACATGCGCGAAAAATGGTTGTAACGATTGCATCGCAAACATCTCTTGCCGTAAGCCGGACATCTCTGACTACCGTGAACCCCTCCACACATTTGACAAGCAGGACGCGAGTCATGTCCATTGTTCTGCTGCCCATATGATCTTCTAAAAGCTGATCGAGGGGCGGGCCCAGGACGCCCAGACGGCGGTCCGGCGGAGCGCGCCCCGCGCCAACCGCCACGGCCGCGGCCTCCGCTGGCTGCCCCACGACGGGACATAAAATGGACATCGTCGACATCTTCACTACCTTGAGCTCTGTCATGGCCTAAATAGTAAGTGTGTTGCTCCGTCAACTCTTTTTTAATTGTCCCAGCCTGCATTCTCGACATTTGTGCAATATTACAAATTTCGATCGATTTTGACAACGTCAAATTTGGTTCTCGTAGTAGCCTTTCTCTCATTGCACTGTCTCTAATGCCACAAATTAGTCTGTCTCGCACCAAATCATCACTCAAGTCCTTGAACTCACACTTGCTAGCTAATTTCTTTAATTCAAACGAGTATTGTTCTATTGACTCACTATCTTTCTGGTCCCGTGTAAAAAAACAATGCCTCTGTACTGTTATATTTTTTCGTGACAAAAAGAAGGAATCAAATTTATCTAACAGACTTGTTAAGTCCGTAAACGTGTCACTGAACTGTTCATACACCTCACGCCCTTGTTCACCAATTAAATGCAGTAGAATGTTTATTTGCACTTTCGGGTCCTTTTTTTCCAACTCACACGCGGCGAAATAGATTTCAAATGATTTTTTCCACTTCTCCCAGTCTTTTGAAATGTTTCCGGCCGTTATATTTTCTAAACTGTTCATAAACGTAAATGGCGGCGGGGGAGGTAACGCTGATTCCATTTTGCCACCGCACAACAACTACTACGCTTGAACGTAACTGATAAGTATTACTTATTCACGAATTCACTCTCAACAGTTCTATTAATCGTAATAGTTCTTGGTTTTCACCGTTCTAGCACCACTCCGGCTGCGCCATGTTAATGTATAGGTATCGGGACACGTAAGTCAAACAAGAGGTCGAGACTAAGACTGTTTTATTTTAATCTTTACGTACCCACATATGATTATTACAATATACCCACACCTATAATAGAACTGAATGTATGAACAGCCAAAATTTTTTCTATGGTGAGAAATCGAGAATAACAAGCCTAGGCACCTGATAATGATGTGCTTCGCGGACTTTTACTTAAGGGTGATATTTCAGTAGATTTAAGTAATAATTTTTATTTTTTTATGATAGCTGACCCTCTCCAAGTACTCGGTAGCAATTTGGGTACCATTCTTGAAGCCATCCAGACAATCTTTCTCCTTTTTTTAATTTCTGGCTTACAAAAAACCTTACATGTGGTTACCTTTTATAATTTCGCCAATCTTATATTATAGGTAGTTTTTTAGCGAAAGCAAACATTCTTTAGCACATCTTGGCTATCTAAAATGTTAGAAACATTATATAACCTACTAAAAATCTTACTTAAAAGCATTATTTAAATTGGTAGAAATATTTTAACTTCTTAACATGCGGTTATACCACTCTAAATACTCGTAAATGTTGTTAAAATTATAATGCTGTAGCATTTATAAAACGTGCATGGTATACCATGCACGTTTTATAAATTTAGAAACAGCTAGGTACTGTTCCCCTTTTGTTGAGGTCCCTCTTTAACGACAAGACCGCCTGTTTAAAGTGTATGCTGTTTTATTACGTAAGGTGTACATATATAAAATAAATAAATAAATATTAGGGGACATTTTTTTACACAAATCGAACTAGTCCTATAGGTATAGTAAGCTCAATAAGGCTTGTGTTGTGGGTACTAGACGACAATATATTTAACAGATATATATGTATATATACTTAAATAAGTACATAGAAAATATTCAAGTTTCAGGAAAAAAATGTTTCTGCTCACCATAGAAACAAATGCTCTTACTGGGATTCGAACTCGGGACCTCCAGCTTCGGAGGCAGTGTCACTACCAACTTGGCTAAACAGGCCGGCAATAAAGAGTATTTGTATTATTGTATACTGTGTTCTTGAGGTCTTCCTTAAGTCTGAAAATGTCGTAACCAGGCATTCCAGAAGAACCTAAATCTTTAAAGTAATCCAAATTTCTGGTCGCCATAGGTTTAGGTATATTGAATTCAGTAACTTAAAATGGCGCAAATTATAACCGTCATAAATCGTTAATGAATACGAGGTAAACACCATTAACTCTTCTGAGCTGCTTTGCGATTCTGTGCAGCAATTTAATGCCGACATTATCTCACATCTGCAAACGCCGGCCTGTGAGCGCATTTCGACCACACAATCTCAACCTCACATCTACTGGATCCCAAATTTTGCAATATCAACCGTATGTACAGGTAACAAGATTGCTTTCCTTGTGTTACTGGTGGACAAGATAGAAGGTTGCGAGATTAAGCGGTCAATTTTCGCATGTCCGCGGTAAAACCGCTTTGGTACTTAATTGCACACTTCGTTCTAGGAGTGTCCATACATCCCTAAACTACAGCAGTTTTAACATATTTCTATATTAGAGCATCACGAACAATGCTTTAGGGTTCTGTATCGTTGGTTTTTACCGCTCTGTATCGTTGGCGATACAGAGCGGTAAAAATGCTATCTATCGTAATTTTTGTGCCATAATTATAAAGTCGCGAATAGAAATAGTCCAATCAAATATTCTTAACTCGGCTTTACTGTTACCCAATAAAACAATCAATGGCTACTGTATTATATTTCTACAATTAATCATGATAAAATAGAGTTTCGTGATGATTTGTGATATAATTTCCACGCCTGTGTCTCGTCAACTATCCTTTGGACCCCTCAACCTGGGAAGAAGACTCTTAAAATCGTAACCATGGAAGGGAGACCTTATGTAATGGAGTAGTGAAGCATGATAAAACATTGCTTGAACTCTTTCAACTTCAGGCGAGATATTTACGTTTCAATTATGCGTTCGTGGCTGTCGCTCCCGTATCGCCCGTATCGGCCTTACAAGCCATTTCCGTAAGTGCCGCACCTCAAATTTGGAGACTGCTTAAAACACCGGGCGAACGGTGCGTCAATGCATTCACCCAACGGAAAAAAAAATTAAGAAAAAAAAACCGACTTCAATGGGGGAGGCCGGTAAAAGATTATTATACTTAGATGGTGCACTCTTAGATAGATATACAATAAAATAAAAATGGCTATAATGTATGTTTATAATGGTAGAAGACTAAGTACCCTCAATTCCTCATGGAATCATGAAAAAACCTTGCTTGCTTGACAAACAAAACGAAGAGAACAAATCGCCAAACGTGAACTACGCGTCGTTGAAGAGTCCCGTTCTGATCATCATCAGCAGTTCCACTTCATCAGATGTCACTTTTATGAAATGCTTGATTAGTTCATGAAAATACTAAAATCACTATTTGTGTGCCTTTCACATTTGAGGAGTTACCTCGATTCCTAATGGATCCCGTCATCAGAACTCGAGCATGACAAAAATCAATCGCGAAAATAGAACTTGCTTAACAGTTCCACTTCATCAAATGTCACATTTTTGTATGATAATGCTCGATTTGTTGATAAAAACACAAAAATCACTATATGTTTGCCTTTAAGATTTGAGGAGTTCCCTCAATTCCTCATGGATCCCATCATCAGAAATCAAGCATGACAATAATTAATCGTGAAAATAGAAATTGCTTAACAAACACAGCTAGGTGGACAAATCGCCAAACGTGAACTTTTCGTCGTTGAAGAGTTCTGTTCTGATCATCATGAGCAGTTCCACTTCATACAATGTCACATTTTTGGATGAAAATGCTTGACTTGTTGATAAAAACACAAAAATCACTATATGTTTGCCTTAAAGATTTGAGGAGTTCCCTCAATTCCTCATGGATCACATCATCAGAACTGCGTTTTGACAAAAACGGGACCAACTTGGATATATATACTTACAATCAAAAAAAGAATTTTCCAAATCGGTTAAGAAATGACGGAGTTATGGAGTAACAAACATTAAAAAAAAAAACAAAAAAAAAAAAAAACATACAACCGAATTGATAACCTCCTATTTTGAAATTTTGAAGTCGGTTAAAAAGAAATAGGGCAGCTTGTGGCGAGCTGTTAGGTAGTAGCGACCCTACGTGCTCGAGTGATCCTAGGGGTGCTATGTGGGATGGATGTATGAACAGGACCTCCGCCTTTTACTCAGGGGTGGATGTGGTCACCTAAGTGGCGAGTTGGCTATATGTTTAAAGTCCAGTGCCACCTCTCTACCCCCCGCCCTCTGCACCGGTGTTGCTTTTAGGTAATTTTTTTATGTCGCTATTTATAGGGGCCCATCTGCCGGAGATAAAAATGAGAGGCAGTTTTATTAGGCAGCCGTCCGTTGTCTCACTCATTAGCCCAGCCATTACCTAGTCCATCATTACTCAATAATCCGGTTCATTTAGATTTCATCAACCAGCAATAGTCCCTGTGTACACCCTGGCGGGTGCTGTCTTTGTGTGCGTCCCATGACATGGACAGGAACAGTATCTGCTCGGTGTACCCCTTGAATTTTATTAAATTGTCAACAGGGCCTCTACGTTTTGGCTATGTGGTATTTGGTTGGTACTTCGGTACCTCGGTACTTCAGCTCCGCGCATGCCTTCCAAAGGTCCGGGACACCATTATCCCGTGAGCGGAAAAGACATACTAATAATAATTTTACGCCATAACATAATCTAACGTTAAACAATTTAGGTGTAAATAGAATAGAGGTAGAATAATTTAGGTGTATAGAGCTTATAATTGTGTGTTAAAATTAGTCATTAATTCTATCATAAATTGTCTATATTAGTATCTACATAGTAACACTTCCATTATACATTGATAAAAATGAAACTCAAGTGAAAAGGTTTGCGATCTCTTGACGCCGTTACCCGGTACCACGATATGACAATAAAAGTATAAATACGTAATGCGGCGAACAAAAAAAAGGTGTCGTTATTAGAAATCAAGTTTCGTTGTAGGAGGCGTCAATGTTCGCTATTGACATATTATTTGGCAATTTGTATAGTTAGTAATGGGTCGGTAACGCGCCTGAAATTCTTCATGATTCGCAAGCGTCCATAGGAGACGGTGTCTAATTACTATCAGACATGCCAGGCCGTACGCCGTAGCCACCGTCGTATATAAAAACTGGCCAAGTGCGAGTCGGACTCGCGCACCGAGGGCTCCGTAAAAATTCAGTTTTTATTACCTATATGATGTATCAAAAAATTTACGGTTTTCGCAATTTTTCCTTTATCTGTGCTATAAGACGTTGCTTCGTACCAAATTTCAAGATTCTGAGTTCACGGAAAGTACCCTGTAGGTTTTGATTCCCTTGCGAGTGTCGAAAATTTGCGGCATAAACAGCTGTATCTTTTGATTGCGTTGGCTTAGAAGTTTGATTTTTTTCACTGCTCCAAGGGACAGTAGACCTGAAGATTTGATACAAATTCCAGCTTGAGACCTCCACGCGTTCCTGAGAAAAAGGGTCTTGACAGACAGACAGACGGACGGACAACAAAGTGATCCTATATTTACTGTAAAAATCCAATCATTACTGTAAGTATAAAATGTGTTTTTACTTTGAATAAATTAATAACTGTATTTTCCAATAGGATCCTTTCGTTACCAGCAGAAAAGTGAAAAGAAAAAACGAAAATGTGAAAATTACATTATAAAAAGAAATCCATTTAAACGTGTTTCTCTGCATCAAACAAATCTATTTGGTAGTAACATAAAAGCTCGTCTTTGATCTTAACACGCAACGGGAGGATCAAGTGCTAAAATTAGGACCCCAATGTATTCATAATAAAGGTAATTTACTATCTGGTTTTGGAACATAAAATGTTCAACATCATGTCTACCACACACGCGTTGGCGGTTTAAGAAAAAATATTATTTTACAAGATCTTACCAAACGTTATCAATATTTTCTGTGTAAGTATATAAATAAAGTTTTAACACTAAGTATGCATGTTCAGGTATGTAAAATATACTATTCTGTGGTTCAAGTCACAACTTGTAACACCATTTTAAAGAAGTTATCGTCAGCCAATTGAGCTGAAAAATGGCATACTTATTCAAAATAACTAACAATGTAAAATTACGGTATTTGGATTGACTGCTACTCGTAATTTACTTTGTACATATCATTCGATACAACGAATAGGCATGAGGTCGTTGATCCGTTGAAATTAATAGTAGGTACATGACGCGTCAATTCCTGCAATATAAAATTAGTTTATTTTAGAGTCAAGCTTCTGTTGCTGACTGTACACTTTTTAACAGTTATTAACTACATACCGAGA
This sequence comes from Notocelia uddmanniana, assembly GCA_905163555.1. NCBI lineage: Eukaryota > Metazoa > Arthropoda > Insecta > Lepidoptera > Tortricidae > Notocelia > Notocelia uddmanniana. The sequence continues at coordinate 8,032,919 of LR991067.1, read as the reverse complement.
GGATTATAACGAGTATACAATCGGCTTAAATACTTGGAATGTTTTAACAGACAACTTGCACATATTTATATGTGTTATCGTTTATCACCTTAGTTGTTATCCCATTGAAAAACTTTCATAATCAAATTATAATGAATACTGCTAACAGTTAAAGACGTTTTGGTGCAAGGCCTTAGCCTACAAGTAGTCACTTACGATTTTGGGTCCAAATCCCGGTAACCATAACATCAAAATATAGTTGCACGGCATGTCTTGGATGTATTTCTGTATCTGTATAAATAATGCACCAGTTGGACCAAGAGAATAACAAACGAGGAAGTATTACGTAGAGTGAAAGAGAAGAGAACGATCATCAATAATATTGAGAATAGAAGCAAAGAAGATATATACTAACGTAACAAGAAGCGACACCGAAGCATGTGTGCTGTAAACCCGTCTCGCGGCTATGTGTGCGTGTCCGGACGTGAACGGGGGTGCGCGAGGGGCGCGCGGTGTGTGGACATCTAGCCGCGGCAAGATGAATCGCAGGGGTGCCGCTCGCTTCAACATTCGCTCGCGTGACGTGCGCTCACACAACAGAGATCGATCGGCCGGTAGCGGGCGTGTAGTTTTACTTGAAATTCGTTAGAATTTATCATTTGTAATTCAATGTAATCAACTATGGCTGGAGCTTTTTATTGCTGTGTCTACGGTTGTGACAGTAATACCAAAAGCCACAAAGGGAAAAGCTACTTTAGGCTACCTACCGATCCAGATAAGTTAGTTATAAAATTTTATATGTTGTGTCTTTCCCTACATTTAGAATTAAGACTTCACCTAAAATCCGTTTATTAATTCGAAAGACTAAAGAAAGACGAAAGGTTGGTATGAGTAAGGATGCATTTTGACTTGCAATACATTAAGAAGTACCTACATCTTCGGAATAAATTAAACAAAATAATTTTTAAGAAAAAAAAACCGACTTCAATGGGGGAGTCCGGTGAAAGATTATTAATCTTAGATGGTGCATTCTTAGATTCCATACAATAAAATACAAAAATGGCTATAAGTATGTTTATAACGGTAGAAGACTAAGTACCCTCAATTCCTCATGAAATCATGGAAAAACCTTGCTTGCTTGACAAACAAAACGAAGAGAACAAATCGCCAAACGTGAACTACGCGTCGTTGAAGAGTTCCGTTCTGATCATCATCAGCAGTTCCACTTCATCAAATGTCACTTTTATGAATGAAAATGCTTGATTAGTTCATGAAAATACTAAAATCACTATTTGTGTGCCTTTCACATTTGAGGAGTTTCCTCGATTCCTAATGGATCCCATCATCAGAACTCGAGCATGACAAAAACCAATCGTGAAAATAGAACTTGCTTAACAAACACAGCTAGAAGGACAAATCGCCAAACGTGAACTTTTCGTCGTTGAAGAGTTCTGTTCTGATCATCATCAGCAGTTCCACTTCATCAAATGTCACATTTTTGTATGATAATGCTCGATTTGTTGATAAAAACACAAAAATCACTATATGTTTGCCTTTAAGATTTGAGGAGTTCCCTCAATTCCTCATGGATCCCATCATCAGAACTCGAGCATGACAAAAATTAATCGTGAAAATAGAACTTGCTTAACAAACACAGCTAGGAGGACAAATCGCCAAACGTGAACTTTTCGTCGTTGAAGAGTTCTGTTCTGATCATCATCAGCAGTTCCACTTCATCAAATGTCACATTTTTGTATGATAATGCTCGATTTGTTGATAAAAACACAAAAATCACTATATGTTTGCCTTTAAGATTTGAGGAGTTCCCTCAATTCCTCATGGATCCCATCATCAGAACTCGAGCATGACAAAAATTAATCGTGAAAATAGAACTTGCTTAACAAACACAGCTAGGAGGACAAATCGCCAAACGTGAACTTTTCGTCGTTGAAGAGTTCTGTTCTGATCATCATCAGCAGTTCCACTTCATCCAATGTCACATTTTTGGATGCAAATGCTTGACTTGTTGATAAAAACACAAAAATCACTATATGTTTGCCTTAAAGATTTGAGGAGTTCCTTCAATTCCTCATGGATCCCATCATCAGAACTGCCTTTTGACAAAAACGGGACCAACTTGGATATATATACATACAATCAAAAAAATGTGGTGTGGTGTCGTATCAGAAAGTCAAAAGGCTGGCAGAGAATTTGATGATAATGATAAATAATTATGATAATGGCTTTAGTATTCAGTACCCACATAACACGCCTTATGGAGCATACTGTGCCCACAAAGTTCGCCCACTATGGAAAAACAGACCGAGAGACAGACGACCTACTCGTCATGCCTCTGGCATTCTATGATGGCTATCAGCACAGAAAATACGCCATACCATCATACAATAAGCTAGCAACTATTTACTCAAGTACTCGAGGCGTGGAAATATCTAAATAGTTTTTGAGACCTTTTCCACCTCAAATAGCGACGTCAAAGCACTAACTTTACTGGAGGAGACTGTTTACCGTACACTTGGCTATTATTTGCGTTGAACTCTATTTCAATTTGTCCTTCTCGCAATTTTTGAAATAAATTAAGGCTACTTTCAAAAGCTCGGGTTGAGCTGAAAACAATTTTGTTTCAGAGGAAAATTTAAACAGGTAGCATTTATTGCCCTACTCAAAAGAATTGAAGTTTCAAACGTTTTCGTATAGACTTTACTTATGAACTACTATTTGTATAATGTGTCTACTACATATTATTAGAATATTAGTTATTAAAATCTCCCTGAAAAATCCCGTTTTTCCCGGTTTGCAGGATACGTCTTAACATCAATTCACATATTTTTCACCACTTAGTAACGTATGTCAATCGACGGTTTTAGACAAGATGGTAAATATAACGCATCACTTCCAGCATTGTAAGGTGCTTGACCCTACAAGAGAGGAATTATTACATTTAACACCTCGGCAGCCGTTGGACGTGGCTCGCTTGTTAGAAGTAATTCCGCAGTACATGCTAAAACCTAGCGGGAATTTACGGGGCCGTATTTCACCGCTGCAGTAGAACCTTTACTTTATGCTGTTTAATTTATACTGAGTTGACATGTTTTTGGGCAATTTTCACTGGAAAGGTTTTGACCCGAACTGCGTGGTAGTCAATTAAAGCTGGTACCAAACCAAAACTAACATTATGAATTGAAGTATCGGTTTATGAACGAGAATAATTTGGTGAAGGTGACTTATGAATTAAGCCTATTTTTCATTTTCTATAATCACGCTCTCAATGGAAACACTTGAAAAGTCTAGAATGTGCTAATAAAGTTGCCAAGTTGTCATAATTTACTTTTGATTCCAAACATCTTTGTCATGTAATGATGTGGTATAGTTTTAACTTTAGCTAATATTAATTGCTAGTTAGTTTGTTCTTTCAAAAGTGTTATTTTTTATTGTTTATTATTTATTTTATGTAATTAAAACACCAAAAATATTATGTAAAAAATATAATAAATTGATAACATTGATATGTAATTAAATCAATCAAAAGGATCCGCAACCAAGCATAGGTACATTTTCAGAGTATCTATAGTGAAAAATTTAAATAAAAATACTATATTACGATATGTGTTATTATAGTAACCCATAAAGTGCCCAAGAAATGAAAACCTTCAAACACATTGCACATTTATTAAGTACTGCAAACGCCTGTGCAATATAAGTGCTTAATGCTCTGAATCTACGTAGAAATTAGCATAGTAGTGGCAAATACAGGAACTGAAATTAACATCTCGAGATGATAATCCCGTTATGCTAAGGTAGAGACAAATAGACGGATGAGTTACGACATGACGTTTGTGGTGAATGTTGCGTGCCACTTAGAGAGTTTGACAACTTTGACAAGTGTATTGACCGACACGAGTTAAACGACTTATGTTGTGAGGGAAACGAGCTGAAAATTACAGTCTGAAAGGGTTACTAATGGAATCAATAATTTTATTTGTATTTATTATGCTAGTTTGATTTGTGTAAAAAATTGCCCCCCTAATATTTATTTAAATTTCAAATTAAAGGGAAAAAAGAGAAGCCTGAATCTTCTACGGTAGATGTCGCTGTAGATACTGCTTAATACAAAAATATACTCATATTTAATTATTTTTTAAAAAGGTTTATTTAATAAGTACGGCTTGATGGACGTTTATGAATAAGGGGGTAAGATTATTACAAAGAATACCTAACTTAGCCTAGCCTACAGAGCTCTGCCTATACAAAACCAAATTTAAATTATGAAATTTTTATGGTTTCTCAGAGAAAATCACTTTTATGGCAAATGACGATAATACCATACAATAAATAATTAGCGGTTTGAACATTTTCATTTGTTATTGAAGTGTTGTTAATTATATTTGTCAGTATATATTAGCTTCATCAACTTAGAGATTGAGTTGATTATACCCATTCAACCTAAATTAACATTTATTTTTAGAAAATGTAGGACATCGTTAAGCAAAAAGGGTTTTATCCGAAAGTTAATTAAGAAATTGGGTTCATAAAAAGTTATTTTTGTGGCTTTCTGTGGATTCAAACTTAGCGGTAAACCTACATATTTTAGTCACCTCAATTTTGTTGTATGATTTTTGTATCTCATTTATTTATTTATTTAAGCTTTATTGCACAAAAAAACAATTCTCAAATGCCGGACTTAATGCTAAAGGGCATTCTCAACCAGTCAACCACTGTGCCAAACAAAGACACTTAAAATTAGTGCCGGGTAAATGTAGAAACGTTGAGAATGACACATATGTTTCATGTCTGTTTTATGAATTTTCAACCATCTTTGGGCCTCAGTTTCTTACTTTTGAGGTACGTTATAGGATCACTATGTTGACCATCTCTCTGTCTGCTTCTCAAGAGCTTATATCTCGGAAACGCAAAGAGGTGTGGCGTTGAGGTATTATCCTTTTTTATATACCAAATCCTCATGAAACTAAAGATGAACCATTTGCAAGTTTCTTTCTAAGCTGGGTTTACTAAAGCAAAGTAACAAATCCTTAAAGCTTGTGTAAAGGAAACCCCGAGTTTAATGGATTTCCTCTTAGTATCGTCTTCCAACTTTGACTTTTTCACCGACCCCATGATTTTATTTTATCTGATAAGTTCCTGAAGAGTGGTTCATAACGGCTACTTTGAAAAACATTGAATAGATAGAGGTACTTTGAACATCTGTAACTAGGTATGTAACTAAGTACGTGCATTCTCTAGTTTGCGGTTTTCCTGTCAAAGTTTAAATATAACTTTAACCGAACAGTTTCAATTCTCATGTTTGTTGGAAACTGGAGATCATATGCGGACAACTTGGAACTAAATGTGAATAGCAAGTAGACATTACCTATATATTATTCACTATGCACTCCTATCAGGGTACTTCCTCATTCGACGGTATAGTATTATTGACAGAGTGAAACGAAGGTCTCCGTTTCGCTCGGTGTTTCAATGCGGTGGTGATACTGCTCATGAAACTGAGGGAGGCCTATGCCCAGCAGTGGACGCTCATTGGCTGATATGGTGGTGGTGGTGGTAAAGATAGGTCGGTTTTTGGAAATAAAGAAATAAAAGAAAAAAGATTTCGCGAGGTCATCTTATAGAGCCACCAGTACAGTATGCCGTCGGTATCAGTGTCAACTGTCAGTCTTGCCAGTGTTGTACAAATTCTTTACTACGGGGCACGCGGCCATATTTAAATGGCTGCTTCCTATTAACGCAGTATGCGCGGAAGCTGGGCGGTACGAAAGCAGTACGTACCTACAGCACCCTTCGCGGAACAAAAAAAAATAAAGCATGAATTATTTACATCTGTAACAGGAAACTGACAAGTACGAGGGTAAAACTGAAAGTTTCGGGAATAGAAGAAAATATGCAGTATAAGTGAGTTTATTTATTTTTATTGTTTTTCAAAATATTCTCCTTTGTATTTCATGCACTTATGCATGCGTTCAAACCAGTCCATAAAGCACTTTTTGAACTCTGAAGTAGGGGTCGACAAAATGGCTATTTTATAGGCCTCCACTGCTTCTTCTGGCGTCTGAAACCGCTGACCACGCAGTTTGTCCTTGATTCTGGGGAATGTAAAAAAGTCGTTGGGACTTAAGTCAGGGCTATATGGAGGGTGGTCCAATATTTCGACTTTTTCACCGTCCAGGTACTCAGTTGTTGTCCGAGCGGTGTGTGGGCTGGCGTTGTCGTGGTGAAGGATGATGCGACGACTAGGGTTTGTTTTTCGGAGTTCAGCAAAGACGTTCGGCAAACAAATAGTGGTGTACCAATCAGCATTGACTGTTCTACGATCCTCAAGAGCCACAGTAGCTACGTGACCAGATTTAGAGATAAACGTAGCCACCATCTTCTTAGCCGTACTGCGAGAACGAACAACTTTTGTGGGTTTGAGCTCGTCTTCGAAGACCCATACTCGGGATTGGTTTTTAGTTTCAGGCTCATAAGCGTATATCCACGACTCGTCACCTGATACTATGCTAAAAACAGCATTTGAGCGTCCCTTGTTAAATCTTTTCAAAGTTTTGCGGCACCAATTGACACGGGACTATTTTCTGCTCGTCAGACAATAGGTGAGGTATCCAACGGGAAAATAACTTTTTCACGCCTAATTCTTCTTTTAAAATAATTTGTATTTGACTCATTCCAATACCCAGGTGCTCTTGAATTTCCCGATATGTCACATGTCGGTCTTCATTTATCAGACGACGCACAACATCGACGTTTTCTTGCGTGACTGCCGATTTTGGTCGACCTTCACGCACTTCGTCGGTGAGGGATACACGGCCACGTTGAAATTCTGAATACCACCTGTATATTGTAGTCTTTGAAGGAGCTTCAATATTAAAAGCAGCAACCATCCGCTCTTCACATTGTTTTTGTGTTAGTCCACTTTTAAAGTCATAATAAATCATAGCTCTGAAATTTTCACGGCACAATTCCATTTTAAGCAGTGACTCGACGACTTCAATAAACAATTGAAACCGAACCATACTTTTTTTTTTCTAAGTGGCCAGTGTGTTGAGATAAGGAAACTTCAGAGATTATAAAAAGGTATAATACATGTTAAAAATAAATTAATAAGTATTCGATTCCCGCCACTTTCAGTGCAAGCCTCGTATGGAAGTGTGGAAATGTGGACGACATCAATAAGATCTCGGTAAAGTAGAAAATACCGCATACAGTTCCGCTCCGCCCCGGCAGGGAGTAGCCTTATTTATGTTCCGTAACCCGATATATTTTAACTGGTAGAAAATAAAGTCCCTAGTTCAGGAATTTATGCTGATAAGCAGAAATGTGTTTAATTCTGTGTTAAGCAGTAACGCCGAAAATTCCAAATTTTAAATTAAAGCGTGAAATTGAAAAAAATAATGTACGCCACCCTAAAGCGTTATAATAAGACGGAACTTGTGAAGGATTTCGTGCCCGAGCTTGGTTGTTCCGATAGCTCAGAGGCTAGAGTGATTGGCTGCGTTCAGGTTCGAATCTGCTTGGAGCATTAAATTTTTCAATTTTTCCCTTTAATTTGAAATTTAGAAATGTGTTTAATCCACAACAACATCCTAAAATTAAAATTATAGCTTTAGCACGGTGCACATTTTTTTTTTACAAATTCTTTTTTGTTGACACGTTTGTGCTTGTAAGCGTCCTAAATTGACCTTTTTCTTTTTACCTATTTTAAAATTCTTGTATTTAATAATAATAATAATTAGTCCTTGTTTAGTATCTTTAGTCAGATACTAAAATAAGAGTTCATGTATAGAAGGGAATATTTTTTGTCATGAGATTTACCTCATGACAAATAATAGATTTAGAGGGGAAAAAGATCTGGGAAAATATATTTTATTTTTATTTTTGTGGTACACACCTAGTTAGTCTAATCTAACTGAAGAGAATCGAATGTTAGAACATCTTCTCTTGAAATACCAAATAAATAGTCTGGTTTGCATTCTTTAGCAAGACCGTACCAAATAAAATATAACACCTACTCATAATAAACAACATTATATTCAAAATGTAAATTATATTAGACGTTAAATATCAAAAACACGCAAGGTAAAAAGAATTATTTCTTCTTTACACTAAAGGATAACAATTGAAATTAACTTTGTAATTTTCGTTGAACGGTGTCGGGGCGAATTCTAAGAAAAGTCACGTACATCTGAATACGCATAACGGTTGCTGAAGTTTCAAAGCAGACCTGTTTGCTCGTATGAAATTGTAATAACATTATATACGTGATCTATCCATGAAAGTATACTCCATATTTGATAATGATAAGCTACTAGCAATAAGCCACTGTAGCTAAGTGATAAGGCACGTGATTTTCAATCAGGTTCGAACCCCGGGTTTTTGTGAAACACTGGGTTTCACAAAAACCTTAACTAGGTACGAAACATGCTATGATATTTTTTTGGTTTAGCAGTTCTGGGGCGACTCCTCCATTTACTACGACTTGACTTCGGAGGGCCCTGAAGGAGCTCTTCGTGGGACCTTGAAGGAGCCCTCCGTGGGACAGAGAACAGCACTATACCCTTACTTCCCGTGACTTCCCGTGGGTGAAGAAAGAATATACTATGAGTTGAACCGTTGTAGGGAATGGAATAAAACCTACTCGTATGCTTGCAATTTCTCATTTTCTATAAGATGTCTATAAGAATGGTTGTATACCGTAGGTACTATGAGGTTGTACACCCAGAAAATGAAATTGTTTCTGAAACACTGCAGCAGTTGGCGCAGCCTTTACAAATATGGAAATTGTACGATTGGCCAACTAGCGGTGGCGAGGCGGGATAATTTTACAAAGTGTACAATGAAAAATTTAAATTATTTCCGTTATTTTCGAAATGTTACAACAGAATGAATAATGGTTTCAATGTTAAACTACATGATAGGTTTTCATGAAGGAAATAATATGACACTGAAATTCAGTTGATTTATTTGCGTTTATCCAATGACATGCCATAAAACTTTTTTTTTTTATGTTTTCTTACATGAACTGTGTTTTAAGTGTGATAGACGAGCACGATTACAATAAAGTATAACTTTAGTAACAGTAACTTCTAAACTGTGGGATTGGATTTATCCGTAGGTACAGTCACCAAGGTAAATAAATACGACAAAAACAAAAGCTCAAAAATATTGCTCACCACTTTATTTATATTTAACTGTTAAGACGTTGCAGACATAAATGTAGGCGACTGTGCTGAATCTTCTACCCACTATCATTAGAGGCGGGTCTCCTAACGCTCCTATCACTATCAGCTGGCTTCCCCTGTAATCCAATACTATCAGCCTCGGCAGCATGCTATCGAAAACGTGCCGTTACGTTTACCACCCCTAGATACTGGCTCGTTTACAAAGGCGAAGTACTTGAACAAAAATTATAGTGTTCAGAATCATTTAAAAACTTAGACGTTTTTAATCATTTTTCTTTAAACAAAATTGTATACTCAATTCATATTATGAACCTTACTCAATTAATTTCATTAACATCAGCCAATAATAATTTCAATCTAAATTGTATATATTTAAATAAAATATTCAATGTATAACATTCATAACTAGTCGAATTAATATGCACAATTTGCATATGGCAATGTTTAGCTTTCAAAATTAATTTCCGTTAAAATTCACCGATGTTCAGCAATTCCCAGCGACTGTAACACTCACATATTGTATATTTTTCTACTTTGGATTATAACAGCTCCTAAATTTTCAGTCCACTTATTTATTTATTTACTATCTATGGACCTGCGAAGATTTTACATATAGATATGATGCATATGCGATATAATAAATATGTAAACATGTTTATTTTAGTATGTCACTAACATGTAAGCAACATATTCAATAGAAGTGATATTAAGTTTACGGGGCAGGAAGTGAAACAACGCGTAGACTCCGCGCTAGGCTTAGTGTACGTGGAAGCGAGCGCACGTGTAAATGTAAATTTAATATGAAATCAATAGGTGTAGTATACACATACACGTATTGGTTTGATATTGGGCGTTATGTGTATTTTGATATTATTATATTGATGGAAGGGTAATTTAATATTACTGACCGAGTGTTAAGAAGAGACTTCTTTCAACTTCGACAAAAATCCTTTCGTATTTCCCATTGTTCTTCTCTACAGGTCACTTTTTTAACCGATTCTCGTGAAATTTTGTGAGTTTGATTATTTACTTTTATTTTTCAATGTGCTCTCAAGTACTCCCTGAGACTCAAATGGCAGTGGGCAGGCCACATCGCGAGGATGCCAGATGGAAAATGGACGAAACGAGCAACTACCTGGAAGGGACCAAGTGGGAAGCGAGGATCTGGGCGTCCCCGCGCTCGCTGGGCAGACGACTTAGAGAGAGTGTCGAGCAACTGGCTCACAGAGGCACAAGACCGAGAACGGTGGAAGAGGTTGGAGGAGACCTATACCCGTAAGGGGTCCTAACACTTTATTAGTTTAGTAAAAAAAAGTATTTAGTTTAGAAATAGTTTGTATAAGTGGTTACGGAATAAAAAGGATTTTTATTTTATTTTATTATATATTTATTACTATTTTTTTTAGAGTCTGTTTTTGGAAATTATAAAATTAAAAAAAAAACGCGTAGTCTACAAGCTTGTAGAGCGACTATATTGATACGAGTACGTGTAAGGCCCGACTACCAAAATCAAGCTTCCTCGTATCAATAAGTCGAAAAAGTAACATAACGTAAAAAAAAAGAAGAAGTTATAATAACTATCATTACAAAATCGTTTTTGAAATACTATATAATGACATGGCTGTCTAGATGTTTGTGTAGTGCCAAGTGTAAACGCAGTCGAAATATCTTATGAGAAACAGGCAACTATCACAACATACACAGAAACTAAACGAAGCACCAGGCACGTGTAAAATAAGATAAGAAATGTATTCCTCGGTAAAATGTACCTCCTCAATATTCAGCGATCTACATGCAATATAGGGAATACGTTGGTTGGATTGCGGCGTTGCCGCACCTGCTTCATTAAATATTGCTGTTTTAACAACGAAATTTCCTTTTAAAAATAAAATTGATCATCTTTTTTTATTAACGAGTATACGTCGCTCTTTGTTGTTTTACTGATGTTAATATTCTACGATAAATAGTTCAAGAACTTCAATTAATACTGGTATCTGCGTCATTTTTTATGGACCCTGTGCTCTAAAGCAGTGGAATACGGCGGGTGTATATGGTAATCCCATCAAAAACATAAATGTGAAAATGGGAGCCATGTTCAATATTAAGAATATGCGATGCTTGGTTGTCTTCATCACCGACAAAAGAATTGAAATCTAAATGGGTGCCAAGTTCCGTAGATTCTCTGAAATGGTACCAAGTCCGGCACTACATTGTTCACATTAAAATTAATTTACAGCGGCTTAATGCATTTCGAGCTTTAACTTTGCAGTTTTCTTAAATATCCAACAGCTTTTATGGTACTATAACTTACTGCATAGAAAACTGCCAAGTTCAACACTAATAAATATCAACATCCGTAAGGTTTGCACATTCATTGTATGACTATACACGCAAAATAAAATTTTTAGGTGCATAGCAAGTTCTACTAAAAGATACAGCAAATAATTTATTTAGCTTTTTTTTCAACACGAGGAACCTTAATATGCATTTTTTAAAGTAGTGAGGGGATTTTCAACTTTGAATGCAATATTTTATAAAGTGAAATTGTGTATATCGAGGAGCTCCGATATTTAAGTGCCTTATTTTATCAAACATCACTGCAGTACAGATAAAACCTTTTAAGGCAGTTACCACGGCAAATGTAGCTACAATTTACTAAAATAATCCTCTTCGAAGCCTCTCAGAGGCCACGGGAACTGAGCAGTCCCACCTCGCGCTTCGTGTGCAAGTGGCGTGCACTTTTAATGATAAAACCCTTAACGAGCCGACGGTATTGACTTCTTTTTTATGGTGATTACTCATCCAAAAATAACTATGAAACGTGTGAAATTTAGAACATTTTTCGAACTGTAGGTAAGTATTATATTCGTAACGTTATTTTCATTATACCGTGTTCCGTTCTTCTTAACTACCTATTACATATATACCTATTCCCATAGCTGATCTGTCTTTTTATTTTACTTGTGCGTACAATAAAGTATTATTTAATTATTAGTAACCCGGACTTAAATTGCGTACACGCAATTGTAAAACAGTTTACAAAAAATAATGTGTGAAAATCGTGTAAGTTTGAATCAATATAGAAATTATTTACATACATACCTGCATAAATACATTATGTATGTTGTGTATGTGTCTAATGTGTATCCTTTAAATAGGTTAAGCCTCGTGGTTAGTGGATCTGGATTCTGCCTACGAAGCTGCTGGTCGTGAACGATTTTAATCTCGGTCAGGGTATTTATGTGTGTGATGAGCATGAGTCTTGGACGTTCTGTCTGTATTTATAACTATCAATCATATCGTCTTATATTACCCATAAGGGTCTCCACATCTACTCGTATCGACGCGGAATCGACAAAAGCTGATAGAAAAAAAAGCTTTATGTCCACGCAATCAGAGCTACAACTACAACGGCACGGTTCGGTTCGGATCGGCTCGGCCGATGCCGGTCGACGCGTCGACGTCGTTTTACGCTCTTATTGCGTGGATAGAAAGCTTTTTTCTATCAGCTGTTGCCGATTCCGCATCAATAGGTTTAGGGAGATCCTTAGAGAAGTTGAGATAACCATGGGTCTACTTCGATTTGTGTAAGATTGTTCCCATAAAGATTCATTTGTCATTAGTAGAAAACATTTCTCAGAAGAATCAGATTATGCGAGGAGCACTTATGCTCCTGTATATTATGTGGAACATCCATACGATATCATTTTCCGATAGCATGTTACAGGTAAATAATTATGCATCGGTTAGTATCAACCGAGATAGGTTTCACGTCTCATCTAGCATTACGCTCAATGAAGACGTTCACCGGTGATTTCCCATCAAGATCTAACGTGTCCCCTGAACCAAGTGATTCTGGGAAATCCTAGACCAATTCTAGTATAATTTAACATTAATAGAGAATATGTTGAACTTCCAAAATGTACACGTAACATAACATAAACTCACGGCGGTATTCCCAAATGGAATAGGCAAATGATATTAAATTTAATTCTCCCTGACACTTCTAGCAATTTGTAGGAGGAATGAAATGAATTGCGCTTAACAATTATTTGACCGATGACACTTAAAAGGATTATTATCAGTATTATCAGTTATCACAACTCAAAACGTGACAAATTCTGGATCTGCGGGATAGGCTAGACTTTTGCGCGCGACGAAACCAACATTGAATGCTTGGAGTTATAATTATAACCAACATAAATCAATACGCTGTCTGGAAATAAATGAGACAGAGCCGATTGAATAGCTACTGATTGCGGTGTAAGTATTTCTTTCCAATCACTGACATGACAAAAGGTACCCAATAATCGTGAAATCGGCTTACACTCGTAGTATATGTAATATTACGATATTTGTGATGTTGTTATTTTATTTGTTATGAAAATTACGATATTTTGCGGCGAAATCTGTACGTACATCAAGAAAAACCTACATGGCTCCGTGATGTACTTTATATATAAACAAGACAAACCTACACGGTTCCGTGATATACTTTATATATACAACCACACTCAGAGCGGTAGAAGTTCACATTTAAGTCATTAAAACAGAGACAGACTGACTGTCACTCAGAGAGACAGTCATACAGGGTAACGAAAATACTATGGGAACCGAGTAAGGTAGCCATCAGTATTGATTCAATGTCGGAATCGCAATTCGATACCGATTATTATTATTACCTTACTCGGTTCCCATAGTATTTTGTTACACCCTGTATGTTAATTATATTGATTATAATTAACAACATACTATCAGACAACAAATAAATTTCCCTTAGATAATTCACGAGCTATGTTAAGTGTATGTATGGCATAAATTGTAAAACAGTTTCACTCGCCGGCATGTGCCAACGCTGCACTTGACCTAGTTTATTTTGAGATGTATCGCTTTCCGAGTCGAGAGTTCTTTCGCTGGCGCTACGACTTACAATTTGGCAAGGCACGGTGCAAAATGCAAATGTTGTTATGTGACTGATGTTGGCCGGAGGAAATTACTGGGAAGCAAATTTGCGGTCCTGAAGGAGGACTCAAGACTTTACTTTTGGAATATTACACCTTCCACGTCTCGGTGTCTTGTCGATTTTAATATTTCAGCCGAAGATGGAGTAAGTTCACCGTCTCGAAATTATGTTTTGGCTTTGAAGTACGGTCGTAGTGTAAGGCGACTTCCTCACTTGACGGGGCGGGATCGATTTTTGGTATTTTGTTCTTTGACGTGAGCTTACTGATGTAAGTATGTTACATTTGTGGTGGTAGTTTATTGACGTTCATAGGTGCATGTAATATGCCTAATTTGAAGAATAAACTACTTTTACTTTGTTTTACATTTATGCAGTAGTAATATCATGCACAGAAGCGGAGTGAAACTGCCTCCGTATCGCCCCGCTTCCTCGTATTCCATGCCAATAAGAATGCACCTATTTCAATGTAAGGGCGCAGTAAAATTAAAAGCGGTACTGACTGTTGACACTGACAGCTTTCTCATATCAACACCATGTCACTAGCACACATTGGAATCGCCCAAGAGCTAAGGCGATTTCCCGACGACGTCTCAGTGCGGAGACGGTACGATAATATTAGAAAGATGTCAGTGTCAACTGTCTTTCGGTCGGTACCGCCCCTTTGTGAATGAGTGCTTCATGATTGGTTGGGGATGCATGGAACCGGAGCGACACGATATTACTACTGCGCAAATGTAATACTGACTGAATCCCATCATGTGAAGAAATCCGTACAATGTCAGTATACTCACGTCAAAGAACAAAATAAAGACCTACAGTATACAGCTCAAACAACTTCACCCATCCGCGTACCTTCAGCCCAGTGGGCCATGTAATATAATAATCGTTCGAATAACGGGCTGAGCATGTTAGATAACAAATAGCTCCCACGACGTCTAAGCTGCCTCTCGAGTTGAGGAGCGCTGGCTTGAGTGGTCCCACACAAAGGTCCCAGCGAGTGAATAATTGTGAAGAGTCTAGTATACTCCGCGGCGTCATTTTAGCGTCTTTGATGTTTAGATTTTCTAGTGAACTTTAGAGGAATATTTGAACTAGCTAGTCTTTGAAGAACATCTTTGCTCCCGATTCACTGTTAACTATCAGACAAACAATGAATGTGTATGTATGTATGATAATTTCTGTCATTCTGATTTGAAAGATGCAAATATGAAAGTTACAACACGAAACTGTCTTTTCAACTTAATTATTAGTATACAAACCAAAAAAAATGATTTCAGTTTTATTATTGAGTAATAGTCATATAAAGCGATCAGAAAAGCGTCAAAGCCTACTTTTTGTCTAGTGGGTAATTGGATTTTATTAAATATCGAATCCAACATTATTGTCCAAAAAGTTTTTTTTTTACCTCTACTGTATATGAGAATTGAATCTACCAACCATCTAAAATTGAAAAAAGTATATAACAGGTAATATATTTAAATTCGTTCCAGCAGTCACACTGTTTTCAGTTTGTCTTCATAATTTTCATGATCCAACTTAAGAACACAGTTTACTCGTAAAGTCCAGAGCATTCGTGCAGAAATCTTAACGAACCTGTATTTCAATTAAGCGACTGATTCAGTGGGTCGAGATGCCGTTTCCGTTATTTAAAATGCAATGTTAAGTACTAATTATGGCTCAATATATCTAGTTATTTGGAAAGATAGTATGTAATTTTCGTTAATGTGCTTAAAAAGACTGTGTTTTGAAATGAAATGCTTGCTTTGCGTTCAAGTAATTAATAGTGATACGAGAAACTAACGCATGTTGAAGTACAGCAATACAAATCAAATCTGTTCTCAGTACTTTTAGAGTTCTGGTAGCAACGACGAGCATACGTTAAAGTTGCAATAGGAATAAATAGATTTATGTCATTGAGTTGAAATAAAATACGAGTCACTAAAGTAGTTGGTCGATAAGACACGAAACTTATCTAAGTTCCGCTTTTATTTTTTGTTATCATTAACAATTGCTCGTTAACTCTGCCATCGATACGCAACTCGTTCTAAAATGTTAGCGGTACGCGCGTGCAAGAGAGCACGCAAAACACAGTGACATCAAATTCGGATGCGAAATAATTGTCTGATAGACCCCTAGGGACACGCTGTTTGTGTAAACGCGCTAATCAGTTTATCAACTCTGAAGAAAACTCATTTCGTCTCTAAATTCAAAATAGCCGAAAGGAAGATCCTGTGCCGTAATCAAAGTTTCATTATTCCGGAATTTGAAATATAACGCTGTCTAACGTAAAGATTAATTCTAAAAGTCAGCCGTACGCTAACGGGCACAATTGGGAAACTTTTTGACAAGTAAAGCGCTCAAAATTAACGTTCTGAAAAGTTTCACCGATTGTTTGCGCTCCTGGAGGCGTTAAACAGAAGAATCTTCAAACGTACGAGTGACTACGTTTAAATAAATGAGTCTTTGGAACGACTTATTTCTTTCATATGTTTCACCTTGACACATTGATGATGGAGTGCCTGGGATATTTCAGAAGGTTACACTGATTAGTGACTGTAACCTCGTCATGGCATTGCTGTCACATGTCAAAACCTTCGCTTTCCCCGATGAGTTCTCCGAAACATAGCTGACGCGAGCAGGTCTACATCGGGTCCTGTGATGCCTTGTAGTATCGGTCGTGAAGCTCCTTACTCTTCAACCCCCCTTGTCAAGTGAGTGGCAACTTGACTGTTGAAGTTCTCAAAGCCGACCGAAGGCCTCTAACCTGGCTTAACGGGTTTAATCGTATTTGGACAGATTTTGAAGTAACCCGATTCGCATTTGGCCAGGAAATCATTTCACCTGATACACAGTTGGTCAGAACGCTACTGGACAGTAACTCTAAAGGCCAGATACGCAATTAACCATTAAATTTGTTAGCCATAGTCTCAATTGACCATATACGTATTTTGCCAGGACGCTGCAGGGCAGGAACTCAAAAGGCCAGATACACAGTTGACCATGAACTTTGTATGCCATAAACTCAATTGGCCATGTATGTATTTTGCCAGAAGGCTACAGGACAAAAACTCAAAAGGCCAGATCTATATGCAGTTGCTTTTTTTTTTACAAAAATGACATTATCTCTATAACTTTTTTTACTGAACCTATATAATTTGATAATCTGAGAGGTATTTAGCAATCCTATCAGCTGTCCACGGATTAAATTCTATGGGAGACCCTGCACACTGGTGATTTTTTTAAACCCTGTGATTAAATACGTGTCTGTACCAGGGCTCGGAACCGGTTAATCTCAAAATCCTGAAATAGCCGAATATTTTTGATTAGTTTATGCTCTTTATGTAGGACTCAATAATGTATTTGGGTTATTACTTCATATTGTTAGATTGCCTGATTAAACATGAAATAG
This sequence comes from Notocelia uddmanniana, assembly GCA_905163555.1. Lineage (NCBI taxonomy): Eukaryota > Metazoa > Arthropoda > Insecta > Lepidoptera > Tortricidae > Notocelia > Notocelia uddmanniana. The sequence continues at coordinate 8,015,362 of LR991067.1, read as the reverse complement.
TAGACAAAATAACAATAAGAACTAAAAAAATACCGTTATTTTTGTATGGACAAAAATACCGGTATTTTTGTATGGACAGAATACCGGTTTCGGAGCCCTGGTCTGTACAGGTGCGTTTCGGATGAAGTACTTTTCTGTCGACATCAGAGTTGTCATATCACGATTAGGGCCAAAAGCGAATATGGATAATTACGTTTCTGTACAGGTGCGTTTCGGGTGAAGTAGATTTCTGTCCATATGAGAGCTGTCAAATCACGATAATCAGGTTGATTCAGAATCTGTCCAAATGCGATTAAACCGTTGAGGACTTTTGTTAGGCGACCGGAGAGTTTTTTATCAATTCTTCAATAACCCCATAAAACAATGAGTTTCAACGTTATCCTAGCGCAGTGTCCGTAATAGATTAGTTTTCCCGATGTAGAGGAAATCACCTATGCGTAGGGCGCTATCTTTGTGCTTGGCACTGGAACGGCTAACGGATCCGGACGGAGCGACAGCGATCTATGATAAGATCAATTTTGGATTAAAATAATTGAATAGATCCACTGGTATAATTTGATAGATTTTACAGTCAACAGCCGCAAGACATGTTAACACTGCACTGGAAAAACAAAAAATAAATACTGTGGCAGTTTATCAATTCTGTCACAGTACGTATCGAAAATATCTGGCGAGGTTTTAAGCATGCCGAACATTTTCAGTAGATATCAATAGAATTTTGACCGTAGCGAAGGATTCAAGTGTTTACGCCCAAGGCTAATTTAGCTACCGTGTGACACATACTGCTTTTCACACCTTCCATGAGGAAAAGAGTAATTGTTGCCCTTAAATGAGGGATGAAAAGTACCGACTTTGATCCCTCCCTCATTCAAGAGCAACAATGACTATTTTTTGTTATATACAGTATGTAATAATAATAACCGTCTTTAAAGGCCCATGACAACACATAATAATATATGCGTCATGTCTCTACCACTTTCACTGGCAACAATTTCGTAGCATGACGCTCGTAGCTGATACATACATATATACATACCTAAACTCACGCCTATATTCCCAAAAAGGGTAGACAGAGCACATGGAAATCAAATTTAGTGCCACTTTTAGCAATTGCAGGTTTATAAATGGAGAAAACGTCGTCGTAGCTGATAACGTACGAATATCCGTATACAAAGGAAAGCGGTTACGAAACGAGCGCCCACCGAGACTGGAAGTGCTACAGGGACGTGTTGTGCGCGATTTCCGCTACAATACGCCACGGCGCAGCATAGCATTAGCGTAGCGCAAGTATCGTTGCTGAGCCTTAAATGGATTCATAATGATTATCATATAATAAAAGATTTAGAATTGGAATTCTCCAATGAACAACTTTTTATTATTGACTGCGAACGAAGCGAAGCGAGCGAATCGACTCCGTATAAAATTGCTTTCGTATGTTTCTACGGGGGATTTTAGGAAATTCTCCTCTACATGTTGCATTTCTCAACCAACGCTCGTGAAATGTTGTGAGCACGTTCGATAATTACGTATATTTCTTTGTGAGAAATTTCGTTTTACCTATAGAAAATTTTGAAACTATTAAATCATCATCTGATCGACGTTCACTGCTGCACATAGGCATCCAGAGACCGCTATACAACGACCGGTCATGGTCCGCTTGCATTCAGCGGACTCCTGCAACGTTAACCAACCTCGTGGACCTTAAACAACCTTAAACGTTGCGTCGTCCCGTACGTGGTCGCCACTCAAGAACTCGCTGGCCCCACCGGCCATCGGTTTGCCGGGCAATAAGACCCGCCCACTGCCACTAAAGTTTTGGCAATTCTTCGGGTTATATCGGTATACCTTGGTTCTTCGGCGAAATTCGTTATATCGTTATCTCGCAGAGTAACTCCAAGCATAGCCCTCTCCGTCGCTCTCTGAGTGACTTTGAGCCTTATGAGGCCCATAATGAGCGACCTCGTTTGAAAGCCGTAGGTCATCACTGGCAACACACACTGGTCGAAGACTTTCGTCTTGAGACACTGCGGGATATTGGACGAGAAGATACTGCGTCTCCCAAACGCCGCCCAGCCAAGAAGAATTCGACGATTGATATCCTTCTCGAAGTTGGGCCTGCCCAACTGCCCAATTATTAAATATACAGACAAAAAATTGCGAGGTCTACAGTTCACACAGTTGCTAGTTATAGTTAAAATCAGCCGAAGGATGCAAAAGGATTATCGTAACAACTTTTTGTAAAGCGAACCCCTTAACTGTCAAAAGCCCACCTAAGTGTTAGTTTATTAGCTAATCATAACTATGGCAAGTACAATTAATTTCTCAGATTTGTTAAGTTCGTCCGTAGTCTAGTGAATTGTTTGCCAACAAACTTAGTTCGCCAGGCATAACAAGCTTGTAAAATCACACCGCAATATCTGCATCAGACATATAATTAAATTAATTTCAAGTTCAGCGTGATTTAAATTTTCCACGGATGGTTTGGCGGGGTTAGTCCTTGGATGGGTGATCGCTTTGAGTGGTTACTAACTGAGCGCTACCGTGCTTTGAAAGGCACGCTAAGCCGTTGATCGCGGCTACTGTCTATGATAGCAGTCGTTAAGCCAAATGAAAGGCCTTCGGACCGCTTGAGAACTTGTAACAATCAAGTTGCCCACTCACTTGACAAGCCCAATCCCAATAAGGTCTAGTTTCCCCCTTGGGGTTGGAAGGTCAGATGGCAGTCGCTTTCTTGAAAACTAGTGTCTACGCCAATTCAATCTCAAGAATTGGCGTAGACACTAGATAGCGGACCCCGGGCATCCTTCAGGATGCAAGTGTACTGGGAATAACGCTAGGATGATGATGATGATGTTGGTTTAGTGAGTGATATAGTATGATCATATCGTACGATGTCCTGGAAAAACTAAAATTCCCCAAAGAACATCATGTAATGGCTATTTTTTAACGTACGGGATCCTCTGTTCGTTGTCTGTACATCCTTGTAGTTCTGACAGATTTAATTAAACATACCACAGACATCGAGACTCCGAAGGAAAGACTACGAGGAGGAATGACTTGCCAAAGTCAATTACTACTAATTAAACTAAAAGTAGTTAAGCATACGTCAGGCTACCAAGCGGTTGTTCTTTGTAACAAGTTGCCAATTGAGTTAAAGTCACTAGTAAATGGACACATGTTTAGGAATAAGCTTAAAGATTTTTTCAAATTCCAGTCAAAGTCAAAATATTCTTTATTCAAATAGGCCTAGCAACAAGCACTTTCGAATCGTCAGTTAATTATAACATGTTATTATATTAATTATGTAGAGCAATTTATTGATGCTATTATTATTCTTAAAATACATACTGAATTGCTGTAGACACGTCAAAATTAAGAAATTATTATGTAGTTAAATTCACAATAGGACCGTCAAAACATAAATAATAATGAAAAAAATACAAGTCTTGACGGTTTCTAGGATAAAATCAAAATGTCAAAAGAGAATAATAAGGCATTAATAAATAATGCCATAATTATTAACTTGTTAATATCTCAGTCACAATTAATCCCATGGTGTTTTATTAAAGCAGTGCCTTTACTCTATTTGACTTGATTGATGACATTCACACCTTTAAATGATATTTCTTTAGAGTTTTTTTGCATGACACCTGACATTTTTGTGATTTTTTTACTTGATGACATAATTAATAATGTACATTGTAATTGATTTAATTTTAATATTTATTTGATATTGTATGTATTTCTACTGTCATATAATTTAATTAAGTTAACACTATATTTTAAAACACAATGTATATTTTTCATGAAGGAATAAGATATTAAACAGAACCCTTATAAATTCGTCATGTCCGTCCATCTGTCCGTCCGTATGTTACAGCCGATTTAGTCGGAGACTATGAGCACTACAATTATGAAATTTGGTAGGAAGGTGTATGCTATAAACCGCTAAAGATATATGATGCGAAATTACGAAAAAAATATTAAACGGGAGGCATGTGGGATGTCTATGTATAGGTCTTCAAAAATGACATAGAGGTTTATGTCAAACTTTTCCATTTCAGTCAACCTTTGGCGAGATATTAGCTGTCAAAGTCGGAAAAAGTGTGTGTGCAAACTATGAAGTTAAAAATTCTGAAAAAAAACAAAATGACGTACATTAGTAAATTCTTTCCACGATTTTTGGTTTCAACAAGACAGGTCTAACGGTTTTCGAGTTATTGCTGAAAAACTGTCTTGCCCAAACAAAAGGGCGTAAGTGTCGACACGTACTTGGCCGGTTTTTATTATTTTATATACCGGCATTATCATTGTACAGAACATACCGCAACTACCTACAGGTTACGAACTCGGATCGATGATATTGACTGTTGGCTATTTAAAATTCACACACCAGCCGCATAAAAACCCCTAATTTATTCATTCGGTGACCCTTTTCTTACCGCAGGCAGGTCGCTTAGAGCTAATGATTAATCAATAGAGATTATGTTTAGTACTAAATGCAGCCACACTCAGTGGGTAACATATACGTGACCTAAATATGAATGACCAGCTTTCACCCAATTCGGTACTCAAGATTTGTTATTTTAATACAAATTACAGAATATTATCAAAATCGGTTTCCAGCATATTTTGCGTGAAATACCTACGTTAAACCCATTGATTCCATTTTTGATTCCAAGTTTGTGATACCACTAATTGGATATCATTTCACTACATGGCATGTAAATACTTGATATCTTGGACTTTTTTTCTTTTGTTTTTACTATCAGGCACAATGTTTTTGTTTTTCCTTCTTCAAAACTGCAAGTCTTACCTGTAACAAAAAAAAAACTTAATTTATACTTGACATACTACAAGAGTAATAAGTGATTTACACATTCAAATGTGTCATTCGAAAACCAAGGTAACGCGGTATAGGAAAAAACTTAAGTAAAGGAAGGACCTGTTGTATTATATCTAGTTGTTTATTTATTTTACAGTAAATATGGTGCTACATTACCGTACGAGTGCGGTAATCAGCAGATTACGTGCGTATGTCGAAACTTTAAAGAGCCATATGTACTGTAAAACGTTGTACGATACACGTGCGAACAGGTAATTCGCAACTCGTGTCGATTTAAAACACTCCCTTCGGTCGTGTTTCAATTTATCACCACTCGTTGCGAATTTCCTGTTCTCTGCACTTGTATCGTAATGTACTATTACAGTACATATAGTGCTACTTTACCGCACGAGTGCGGTAATCAGAAGATTACGTGCATATGTCGAAACTTTAAAGAGCCATATGTACTGTAAAACGTACGATACACGTGCGAACAGGTAATTCGCAACTCATGCCGATTTAAAACACTTCCTTTGGTCGTGTTTCAATTTATCACCACTCATTGCGAATTTCCTGTTTTCTGCACTTGTATCGTAATGTACTATAATCGTATGGCATTTATTTACGACCCGTGAGTTCTCGAGAAGACAAGTACGGTTGCCAGTTTATGTTGCACTTTTAGCATCACCCAGGGTCACGTGAAGGGTAACGGTGGGTACTCCCTACGGACGTGGTGCAACTTCGACCCCCCTTTGTCAAGTGAGTGGGCAACTTGACTGTTAGAAGTTCTCAAGCCGCCCGAAGGCCTCTAACTTGGCTTAACGACTGCTGTCGTAGACAGCAGCAGGGATCAACGGCTTAACGTGCCTTCCAAAGCACGAGAGCGCTCAGTTGGTAACCACTCAAAGCGGTCACCCATCCAAGAACTGACCTGCGCCCACATTGCTTAACCTTGCATACCGCACGCGGCACGCGGGCGCCGCTGGGCCACGAGCGCTCTAATATGTATATATGCGCTCTAGTATGTAGTTGTGACGTGTTCGAATAGACATCACATATTTAAAATGTGCAAGACAAACAAAACAAACGCCTATTCGAACACGTCACAACTACATACAACAGGTCCTTTACTTAAGTTTTTTACCTATAACGTCTTACTGCTTCATTTTGACCCAAAACTGAGCATTTTCAATCTCGTCGTAAGTAAGCTAGTCATGGTAATTAATAAGGTACTTGGCAATTTGAAAATCGATTTTAATATATTAAGAATGTTGTTAATTAATAACTAAGAAACATTTGTCGTAATAATGAAATCCGTATATTTATTAATTTCATTAATATTTCGCGCTATGAACGCGATAGAGTAGTTGTGTGACTAATAATCGTGTGTCACATAATAGAAATTAAGGTACAAACATTGGACCCTACCTCCAGTTTAACTTAATCATATATCATCATCATCATCATCATGTCAGCCGAAAGACGTCCACTGCTGGACCTCCTCCCCCAAAGACTTCCACAACGACAGGTCCACCCGCATCCAGCGGACACCCGCGACCCTTACCAGGTCATCTGCTTAATTATATATGTTGCTTACAAATAATCCGATTTTTTACCGCCGCTTTAAGATCCCTTTTCCCTAGGCAAATACGCGCCCGCTCCCATTATCACCGAATTCTCCCCCTGTAGGGTAAAGTGACCACTCGACCACGCAAACCGCGTTTTGCGGCCGGCGCGTCTCACGTCACATGATGGCCCGGCCCACATTTCCTTTGTCTAAAACTTGAAAATTAACTATGAGAAACTGCCTCCGTTTCCAACTAACTTTGGGTTTGCGGATTTTTAATCTAAATAATTTTATTGTCAATACTGTTGAAACTGGAGATTTGCTATGTTTTGACTCAAGTATTTCTGTTTAAATAAAGTTTTTTCATTAGTTACGTTTTCCTCTAATTTTAGAACAAAGTTATATTGTTAACATCTCTAAAAGTTTCCATTAAAAATGCATCTCTATCGTACAAACCTACATTTCAAAGCGACGTATAAAGCTGTTTATAGGTGAAACGTTAAAGAAAAGGATCTGTTGTATGTAGTTGTAGCGTGTTCCATTCGAATAGACATTACATATTTAAAATGTGGAACACAAACAAAAGAAATGCCTATTCGAACTCGGCACAACAACATACAGGTAAATTACTTAAAACACAGAGTTTATATTACATAGACACTGTAAAATGTAAAATCATATGTTTCTAATAGAAACTCTATTACAAAAGCGTTAAAGTAGACTATCCAATGAACAGATGTCAGTGTCAAACTCAAAGTAATCGTACTGTACAACAGGTCATTACTTTTTCACCTATAGCGATCTCTGTCTCCTTGTATCTTTTTTTTATTGGATAAGCATCAACTTAAAATATTAATAAGTTATTTAAGTATGAATGATGTATTATCCGTTGGTGATCCTTAATAAATAAAAAAATAAGAAAAATATTCTTTTTGTATTATTATGCTGTATATATACCACTACCACCATATCAGCCGAAAGACGTCCACGTGCCTCCTGCCTCGTACTTCCCCTAATTTTATGGGGGTATGTGATTTTGTAGTATATGTATAAAGCTAAGATAAAAAAAGTTCATACTCGAGTGCATTAGTTACTGTGGGCAAAACCACTTATTTTTACTTATAAAAGTCACTGTTCAATACAACGATCGGTATTGTTATGTAATGATAGGTTATCGTGTCCAGACACGAAATAAGCTGCCTAAAAATACCCTGTGTAAACCAATGGGTACCTTCAAAGCTTTTCTTATCGCCGAGTAACAGCAGGGCGAACAACCGACCCGATTTGCAGATCCTCACAGAATTGCAAAGAAACTTGATATATGGCGCCGCCAACAATTTTATACAAGTCAACCAGGCAGTTTGACTTCTACAATAGTTATATATTGTAAAGAAATCCCATTATAACATTTATACCTATTACTACCTACTGGGTGATATTATTTTTTACCACAACCTTTTCACACTGTATGATTCAGACAGTTTTACTATATGACACTGATATTCACGACGCTCTCAAAATATTACACTCTTTTCAGCCAAGCTAGCGAAGTCAAGTGCGATAAGGACTTCACTGAAATATTATCAAGAATATGTGTTTTAACCCATCTCACTAAACAATATTCATTAATTGAAATAACATAAAGATACTATCGGTACCTCACATATTACAACGGTTACTTACCTAAGTCGTTTAGTAGTTCTGTAGAAATTAAGGAACTTAAGTAATTTCTAACATGACCCCACGAAAACTTAACGCTGCTTTTTGGCAGTCGCCTATAAGCTAGGTATATACCTGTCCGAAGCCACACTGCAAAATTTTAAGCAATATCTTATCACGCCATCCTTTTTGACTGGACTACAGCACGAACATGTGACTTTGGCCGGCTTCCAGCGAGACCAATTGACCGCGGGGAAACGACTGCTATCAAGGAAATAATATTAAACTTCCACGCGTCCAAACAACGTTACTCTACCCTCTTAGCCCCTTGCAATAACGCTCACAATCGCTTAACCGATTTTCAAATATTGTAGAAACGTTTCCAAACGATATCTCTAACCTATTGTACTTGTTTGAGTATCCAGAATTTTAAAGTAATTAAAGTTGTAATGGATATATTTCTTTGCAATCAATTATATTTTGTACAATAATGATCAAAAAGTTTCTAAGAATCTTCGCATAAGATAAAAGAATATGAGTTTAACAATTACGCCATTACCTCTAATAAGTAATACAGAAAAAAATATGCCTACTTTTAGTACTTAGGCTACTAGACGATCAAATGCAAGCAAAAATGAATGTTATTTACCACACCTTTAGAGTCTTCGATATCGCTCTGCTCATAAAAACACACGCAGGGACAATGGTATTGGGCTGTTAAGGACCCTGTCGTTGAAATATTTTGGGTACTTAATTTTACCCCTACAATGGAGAGAGACTGGTTTCAGAATTTAGACGAACATCATTATTTTGAACTGCCAATATTTCGTATATGTACTTGCTGAGAAAAACGACAGAAATTGAAAACAAAATATTTTTATACACGGCAAACATTGTTGTTCTAGGAAGATAAAAGTCGTTAACATACAGTGTAGTGAGAGCCTCGATCTCGATAACTGTTCTACGACACACGTGCACACGACAGTAAAAGTAAGTACACGGGCTGTAACGTGTTTCGATAAAAATACAAAATTCTGTTCAATTTCCTACAGGTATGCGACTTGTTAGAAACTTGAAATAGCGTTATTATACCAGTACGAGTACAGAGGAAATAAGTTCTAGAGCATTATGTTATAGAAAAATTCGTGTTGCTACAATACTAGTACAGTAGGTATACTTACATTAGCTTGTGAAACTGATAAATAATTTTAGAGCTATGTACGTCTGCAAAATCTCTAAACTGCGAAGTTCCGTAAGCTTTAGAACCCCTGTAAAGTGTAATGTTCGACTATTATAGGGTACAGTGAAACTCAAAAAATTAAAATCTATTTAGGTTGAATATTTAATGCTTTTGACTGATTATAACATAAGTTTTAATTGAATTGCATTTCGTATGTATGTAACTAAGTTATCGTTAAAATTCACAATATTATTTTCAACCACTTACCGTTATCCGATTGAGCTGAAATTTGATATACCCAATTATGAGATTTGGTTTGGTTTTGGTTTAAGTCCGGTGATCATCCGATTTCATGGAACCGCCGACCTAATATATTATGAAGACAGAAGGTGGGTCATCATTCGCGTGCCCTTTTCCCATTTACTTGGGGTCGGCGCAGCATGTTTTTTTCTTCCATAACTCTCTATCGCCCGTCATCTCGTCACTCACATCCTTCCTTTTCATATCGTCTCTCACGCAACCCATCCACCTTTTCCATGGTCTAACCCTCCTCTTACATCCCTCCACATTCATGCCTCATACCTTTCTTGTCACATGACTTTCATCCCTCCGCATAACATGCCCATACCACCGTAGACGATTAGCTCTTAACTTATCATCTATGGTAGCCACTTTCAGGCTTCCTCTTATATACTCATTTCTTATGTGATCCAAGACAGAAGGTGGGTACAGCAACTCATTTCATCATTGGAACCGTATCAACGAGTAGTTGATGCACGTGGAAAAAACCGTGGGCAAATAAGAGCTTTCACAAAAAATATATATATTTTTGGTGAAAGTTTGGTGGTTTATCTTGAGTAGTTTCTTGACAGAAAGCTTCCAAAGGTGTTATGGTTAAATAACCACAACACCTTTAATTTGTGGCTTTCTGTAAAATAATGTCTCTCTTCCGTTGATTTAGGTACTTATTGTATGGAATGAAAGTAAGAAAATGTATGGCATTTAGGTACATGACATCACTCGGAGATGCGAATTCACCCGAACACAGCTGACACCGCCGGACAGTGCCACTGTCGATGTCGTTCGCACATTCATTAAGTACGAAAGAGTACGAGCTATACGGTTGAGCGGAATAGCATTTTTGGGTTTTCTAGGTGTCATACATACATCGTTTTTGTTACACAGGGTGATTTTGGGGTCGTGATCCGGAATGATTGTACATGGTCAAGAATTCCAAGTAGACAACATCACAGTTAGAATGAAGATTTATAACTCAAATAATTCTATATAATTTTAAATTTTTCTTAATAAATTATAATGATAAATAATACTTTTTCATACAACTTGGTCACCTTGTGTGCTCTCACTGTCCACCCTCCATACCAACTGTCAAAGAGAGTAGGGTAACTATGTTTTTTTTGAGATTTTGTATTTTTCATTTCTCATTAAAATAATTTATGAAATTCGTTTGTTTCTTTGTCACCACAATTTTCTTGGCTACTCTAACAGTCCCAAAAACTGATTCATGATCACGACCCCGAAATCACCCTGTA